>JARGCV010000040.1:7132500-7843333 GCA_034064705.1 Bothrops alternatus
TGGGTTTACAGGGTGCAATCTAAAAAATAAACACTTGACACATATCCTTACTCCCTGACTACTGACAAAGCGGGAGAGAACTTGTGGCTCAATAGGTTAAAGCATCTGCTTAGCATGCAGACTGCCCAGGTTCGAATCCCAGAAGGGTGAGTCTGACTGAAGAGAGTTAAGAAACTCGAAATAGCTATATCAGAAATTCCCTTATTTCTTTGTCAACAATTTTAAACAACATATATATATTTGTGCTTGCAGGATGGCTCTGGGTTGAGCTGGAACAAGCAAAAGGAAAGAATGATTCCTTCCTCCCATATTTGGGTTTACAGGGTGCAATCTAAAAAATAAACACTTGACACATATCCTTACTCCCTGACTACTGACAAAGCGGGAGAGAACTTGTGGCTCAATAGGTTAAAGCATCTGCTTAGCATGCAGACTGCCCAGGTTCGAATCCCAGAAGGGTGAGTCTGACTGAAGAGAGTTAAGAAACTCGAAATAGCTATATCAGAAATTCCCTTATTTCTTTGTCAACAATTTTAAACAACATATATATATTTGTGCTTGCAGGATGGCTCTGGGTTGAGCTGGAACAAGCAAAAGGAAAGAATGATTCCTTCCTCCCATATTTGGGTTTACAGGGTGCAATCTAAAAAATAAACACTTGACACATATCCTTACTCCCTGACTACTGACAAAGCGGGAGAGAACTTGTGGCTCAATAGGTTAAAGCATCTGCTTAGCATGCAGACTGCCCAGGTTCGAATCCCAGAAGGGTGAGTCTGACTGAAGAGAGTTAAGAAACTCGAAATAGCTATATCAGAAATTCCCTTATTTCTTTGTCAACAATTTTAAACAACATATATATATTTGTGCTTGCAGGATGGCTCTGGGTTGAGCTGGAACAAGCAAAAGGAAAGAATGATTCCTTCCTCCCATATTTGGGTTTACAGGGTGCAATCTAAAAAATAAACACTTGACACATATCCTTACTCCCTGACTACTGACAAAGCGGGAGAGAACTTGTGGCTCAATA
Organism: Bothrops alternatus; assembly: GCA_034064705.1. NCBI lineage: Eukaryota > Metazoa > Chordata > Lepidosauria > Squamata > Viperidae > Bothrops > Bothrops alternatus. The sequence goes on from JARGCV010000040.1 coordinate 7,133,531, forward strand.
GGTTAAAGCATCTGCTTAGCATGCAGACTGCCCAGGTTCGAATCCCAGAAGGGTGAGTCTGACTGAAGAGAGTTAAGAAATTCGAAATAGCTATATCAGAAATTCCCTTATTTCTTTGTCAACAATTTTAAACAACATATATATATTTGTGCTTGCAGGATGGCTCTGGGTTGAGCTGGAACAAGCAAAAGGAAAGAATGATTCCTTCCTCCCATATTTGGGTTTACAGGGTGCAATCTAAAAAATAAACACTTGACACATATCCTTACTCCCTGACTACTGACAAAGCGGGAGAGAACTTGTGGCTCAATAGGTTAAAGCATCTGCTTAGCATGCAGACTGCCCAGGTTCGAATCCCAGAAGGGTGAGTCTGACTGAAGAGAGTTAAGAAACTCGAAATAGCTATATCAGAAATTCCCTTATTTCTTTGTCAACAATTTTAAACAACATATATATATTTGTGCTTGCAGGATGGCTCTGGGTTGAGCTGGAACAAGCAAAAGGAAAGAATGATTCCTTCCTCCCATATTTGGGTTTACAGGGTGCAATCTAAAAAATAAACACTTGACACATATCCTTACTCCCTGACTACTGACAAAGCGGGAGAGAACTTGTGGCTCAATAGGTTAAAGCATCTGCTTAGCATGCAGACTGCCCAGGTTCGAATCCCAGAAGGGTGAGTCTGACTGAAGAGAGTTAAGAAACTCGAAATAGCTATATCAGAAACTCCCTTATTTCTTTGTCAACAATTTTAAACAACATATATATATATTTGTGCTTGCGGGATGGCTCTGGGTTGAGCTGAAACAAGCAAAAGGAAAGAATGATTCCTTCCTCCCATATTTGGGTTTACAGGGTGCAATCTAAAAAATAAACACTTGACACATATCCTTACTCCCTGACTACTGACAAAGCGGGAGAGAACTTGTGGCTCAATAGGTTAAAGCATCTGCTTAGCATGCAGACTGCCCAGGTTCGAATCCCAGAAGGGTGAGTCTGACTGAAGAGAGTTAAGAAACTCGAAATAGCTATATCAGAAATTCCCTTATTTCTTTGTCAACAATTTTAAACAACATATATATATTTGTGCTTGCGGGATGGCTCTGGGTTGAGCTGAAACAAGCAAAAGGAAAGAATGATTCCTTCCTCCCATATTTGGGTTTACAGGGTGCAATCTAAAAAATAAACACTTGACACATATCCTTACTCCCTGACTACTGACAAAGCGGGAGAGAACTTGTGGCTCAATAGGTTAAAGCATCTGCTTAGCATGCAGACTGCCCAGGTTCGAATCCCAGAAGGGTGAGTCTGACTGAAGAGAGTTAAGAAACTCGAAATAGCTATATCAGAAATTCCCTTATTTCTTTGTCAACAATTTTAAACAACATATATATATTTGTGCTTGCAGGATGGCTCTGGGTTGAGCTGAAACAAGCAAAAGGAAAGAATGATTCCTTCCTCCCATATTTGGGTTTACAGGGTGCAATCTAAAAAATAAACACTTGACACATATCCTTACTCCCTGACTACTGACAAAGCGGGAGAGAACTTGTGGCTCAATAGGTTAAAGCATCTGCTTAGCATGCAGACTGCCCAGGTTCGAATCCCAGAAGGGTGAGTCTGACTGAAGAGAGTTAAGAAACTCGAAATAGCTATATCAGAAATTCCCTTATTTCTTTGTCAACAATTTTAAACAACATATATATATATATATATACACACATACAATATACAATATATTGCATATGGTATCTGCTGCAATATTAGAAACATGGAAGAATATTAAAATACCCACAGTAGAGAGATGGGTTATTGAATTCACGGTGCTTACAGAAAACCCAAAGCTGACCTGTTTGATCAGGAAATAAATGATAAGGGTTATTTTTTCTTAAGTCTGGAAGACTAATATGTCCTTTTTCCTGAAAGAAGAAGAGATTGAAATGATGGTTTATGGATTTGGGGATTAGAAGGCATTAAAGACAGAGGGGCAAGACTAAGATGGCAATTGCTCAACAGAAAGAAAAACAGAAGTCAAAAAATCTGTTTTCTTTTTTTTTCTTCACTGTTTTCCTTTTTTCTTCATTCATGTTTTCTTTTTTATTTTTATTTTCATTTTTACACCTTTATTATATTTGAAAATTCTAATAAAATATTTTTAAATGTGTTCCCCTTTCCAGTAATGGATGGACTGCACAGCAAGCCATTTTTTTTCTTCCCAAACATTTATCAACTAGATCTTGGTTTCAAGGAAACGGGCATATACTTTGAGGGCGCAAGATCAACTAAGAAAAAAACCCCACTTATTTTCCAGTTAGGACCTGTCTGTAAAAATTTCCGGTGAAGATTAATAATGATTGCATATGATAACCAAAACATCAGACTGCACAGCCCTGACTCTTGAAACACAATGTGCTGATTTCAGGAGCAAAACTCAGACTGTTAAATCAAGTGACTTCTTAGAACTGTATGTGGCTGAATTTGATCTGCAGAGATAAAATGCAGGTTGTGACTTAGGTGAACCAAACATTTAAAGGAAACCGAAACTCATTTCATTTTTAGATAAAACCAAAACTGACTGAAATAGGATGTACCTATTTCCAAAAGAGCTGTCCTGAAAAAGAAATGCATTTTTTTTAATATGGGGAAGCATGAGGTTGAAGTATTGGTATCCCTTTGTATAGTAAGTTAGGGAAACCATGTTTTAATGCTTCCCAATATTAAAAAGAAAAAGAAAGCAACTTTCTACAAATATATAAAACCTGAATACCAGTGGGACAATAACTCTGTTGCAGTCCACACCTTGTACATCTAGTTTTAAACTTTACTAACAACACATAGGTGCAGGCACATATACACATAGTCTACAAGAACAAATAATTCAACTCATTCTATCATATCAGGATTCTGCTGACTCATCATTTCAACAGCGAATATGGTAGAACATTGAAGAATGTGTTGGAACTGGGCTGGGGGGAACAGATTCAAATCCTCCCTCAATTATGAAAATTTACTGACAACACGGTCTAACTTACCTCAACACTGCTGTGGTAGAGAGATATTTGAAGATAAGGTATTATACATACTGCTATAGGCTCATCAAAGAGAAAGGAAGGACCAAAATCAAGCAAATAAATAAAGAATATCCATGTGCATTCAAATGCACATGGATACCTTGAGAGAGAGAAACAAAGGGGGAAAAGGGAGGGACATCCCCCTTGTTCTGTTTAAAACAAAAGAAGAAAAAGGCCTCCTAATAGAAAGGAGCAGAAAACTGAAGTCTGGAAACATCACACCTCCTTGATATTATTACTTCACACTCATAAGTATAATTTTATCACAGTCTGCCATTTAAGGTGGAAACAGGTTGCCCCCCCCCTTTTTTTTGAAGCCCAGATTTATTTTTCTTTTCTTTTTTTGTAAAAAATTCTTTTATTAAAACAATCAACATTAAACATAAGATCGTATTAAAAAGCAATCATCATATAACCTGCAATACAACACTAAGGATTAGTCGTTGTAAACGTCTGGTTTAGTAAACATTCCTCACTCCTCACGTCAAGCCTCAACTATATGCCTGATACATTTTATTTGATTGGTGTATCTCTTATATATGGTCTATCTACTGTTTCTAGTCTATCACATAAAGGTGAATTGACTCACTTGGAAAATTTCTAAGGAAAGATCCCACTTTTAAAAAATCCGTAAAGTGTTTCAGGGATGGTTTAGAGCAGACATGTCAAACACAAGGCCCAGGGGGGCGGATGCGGCCTGCAAAGTGGTTTCATCCCCCTTGTTCTGTTTAAAACAAACGAAGAAGAAAAAGGCATCCTAATAGAAAGGAGCAGAAAACTGAAGTCTGGAAACATCACACCTCCTTGATATTATTACTTCACACTCATAAGTATAATTTTATCACAGTCTGCCATTTAAGGTGGAAACAGGTTGCCCCCTTTTTTCTAAAGGTGAATTGACTCACTTGGAAAATTAATAAGGAAAGATCCCACTTTAAAAAAATCCGTAAAGTGCTTTTGTAATTTGATACCTCTTGAAGCTGAAATTTCACAAAGTTCACCTATTTTGCTACCCTGTTTGTCTCTGGTTGCAGAATCCATCAATTTTGCATTACACTGGGTGCAATTCTTATAATAATACTATCAGTGCATATAGTAAATCTATCAACTGGCTTATTGCAGAATCTGATGTTGATTAGGGTTAAGAAAATCACCCAGCTGGCTTCCGTACCTAAGAGACAACTAGAATCTGGATCTCTCCACTCTTTTAACTTCAGTTTTCTAATCCATTCTGGTTCTCTCAGATTTTCCACATACATAGAATTGGAGTTGAAAGCTACTTTGATGTGGTGGCTAACAGTTCTTGACTTGAAACCGGGAGACCTGAATTCTAGTCCTGACTTAGCACCAAAGCCAGCTAGATGACTTTGGTCCAGCTAGATGACTTTGGTCCAATTTATCATATTCTTATGGCTGCCCATCACAACAAGTGAGTCTGGGTGGAAAACATAGTTAAAATAATATAAAAACAACGGTAAACCTTACAAAAGTTAAAATACACAGTGACGGAACAACATCAACCAAATCACCAATAACAACCAAGAAGTGGGTTCTCGTATACCTTGGGGCCAGATCTATAGCCAGGACTTTAGGGTTTTAGGAAAGGCTAGCAGAATGGTGCCATCATGATCTCCATATGAAGAATGTTCCACAAACTGGACACAATAGTGGAAAAGGCATGTCTTCTAGATCTGGCCAGCTGACATTCTTTGGCCAAGTGGATCTGAAGAATGTCCTTCCCTTTCATCCAGGACATGGCATATAAGCACTGCTCGAGCAGAGTCCACAAGATTGTCTGGGACACTCCACATCCTCTTCAAAACCTGTTTTCCTTGTTACCTTCTGGGAGGAGTCTGCGTGGCATCTGAAGCAAAACATCCAGATTCAGTCTCAGTTTTTTTTTTTTCTGTATAGTATGAACCTTGAGTAGCATGGAGATTCTTCTTGGAGATAGAAATAAAATGAATTTCAGGGATGGTTTAGAGCAGACATGTCAAACACAAGGCCTGGGGCCCAGATGCGGCCTGCAAGTGGTTTCATGTGGCCCACGAAGCCATCCTGGAAACAGTGAGGGAACGGCCCCCGCTGCCTTGGCCCTGGCCCAGGCCGGCCGGGAGTCAATGCACAATTTTGTGGTGGCCATCTATGCTGAAATGCATTCAGTCTTAGCTCCACAAGGCCATCTAGAAACAGCAAGGAACCAGCCCCTGCCGCGTCGGCCCCACCCCCTGGGTGCATTCCTCATAAAGGTGCCACCCTTTATGAGGAATGAAGAAATGCACCATCTCCTGGAATTGGCCAGCAAATGGCCCTTACCTTCACATATCCGGCTTGATGGGGTCTGCCCTGGTCCCACCCCCTTCTGCCAGAGACCCTCAGCTCTGTCCCACTCCTGCCCAGGCCCCACAGGCACCCTTGATGCGAATGATGTAGAGCTGGCCACCCCCACCCAGTAAGCCACACCCACTCCATCCATGCCCACCCAGTAGGCTGCCCCCGCCCCCCCGAGGGCAACCGCAATACTGATGCGGCCCTCAATGAAATTGAGTTTGACACCCCTGGTTTAGAGAGAGATGGAAGGTTCTACTTTATGCATCACAGATGTATGTTTGTGTTTTTAATTCAGTTTTGACTCCTGACAATTAAATGGATAAATCCATGCAGTTTTCTTAGCAATGTGTTTTTGGAAGCAATTACCACTGCCTTCTTCCAAGGGCTAAGAGAGAGCAGCAGATGGACCCAGAGACTAATGGATTGGCTACATTCCAGAGGGAGCTTGGTATTGTCCAGTCTGAAATTTTGTTGTTTGGTCTCAAAAGTGTACACATACATAACACACATTTAAACATGCTATATACAACATATGTATAAACCTACACCCTTACATATAAATAACATATAAATATTAACCACTGTCCATCCTGAATACATAGCAGAAAGAGGAAGCTTTAAAGTTCACAAGGTTCATACTATACAGAAAAAAAACCTGAGACTGAATCTGGATGTTTTGCTTCAGATGCCACGCAGACTCCTCCCAGAAGATAAAAAGGAAAACAGGTTTTGAAGAGGATGTGGAATGTCCCAGACAATCTTGTGGACTCTGCTCGAGCAGTGCTTATATGCCATGTCCTGGATGAAAGGGAGGGACATTCTTCAGATCCCCTTGGCCAAAGAATGTCAGCTGGCCAGATCTAGAAGACATGCCTTTTCCACTATTGTGTCCAGTTTGTGGAACATTCTTCATATGGAGATCATGATGGCACCATTCTGCTAGCCTTTCCTAAGACCCTAAAGTCCTGGCTATAGATCTGGCCCCAAGGTATACGAGAACCCACTTCTTGGTTGTTATTGGTGATTTGGTTGATGTTGTTCCGTCACTGTGTATTTTAACTTTTGTAAGGTTTACCGTTGTTTTTATTTTATTTTAACTATGTTTTCCACCCAGACTCACTTGTTGTGATGGGCAGCCATAAGAATATGATAAATTAATAAACTGGACCAAAGTCATCTAGCTGGCTTTGGTGCTAAGTCAGGACTAGAATTCAGGTCCCCCGGTTTCAAGTCAAGAACTGTTAGCCACCACATCAAAGTAGCTTTCAACTCCAATTCTATGTATGTGGAAAATCTGAGAGAACCAGAATGGATTAGAAAACTGAAGTTAAAAGAGTGGAGAGATCCAGATTCTAGTTGTCTCTTAGGTACGGAAGCCAGCTGGGTGATTTTCTTAACCCTAATCAACATCAGATTCTGCAATAAGCCAGTTGATAGATTTACTATATGCACTGATAGTATTATTATAAGAATTGCACCCAGTGTAATGCAAAATTGATGGATTCTGCAACCAGAGACAAACAGGGTAGCAAAATAGGTGAACTTTGTGAAATTTCAGCTTCAAGAGGTATCAAATTACAAAAGCACTTTACGGATTTTTTTAAAGTGGGATCTTTCCTTAGCAATTTTCCAAGTGAGTCAATTCACCTTTAGAAAAAAGGGGGCAACCTGTTTCCACCTTAAATGGCAGACTGTGATAAAATTATACTTATGAGTGTGAAGTAATAATATCAAGGAGGTGTGATGTTTCCAGACTTCAGTTTTCTGCTCCTTTCTATTAGGATGCCTTTTTCTTCTTCGTTTGTTTTAAGCAGAACAAGGGGGATGAAACCACTTTGCAGGCCACATCCGGCCCCCAGGCCTTGTGTTTGACATGTCTGCTCTAAACCATCCCTAAAATTCATTTTATTTCTATCTCCAAGAAGAATCTGCATGATACTCAAAATAAGAAGTAGATATCCTCATGGTATTAATCACAGGCAGGTAAAACTGTACAGTGAATTGCTATAAAATTCCCTTTCTGTTCTTCTACTTGCTTTGCACAACTCAGTCTAATTTTCCTATTTCTGAATATACATGCATAAGTCTATGGTTGTCTATGAAGGGGTAATAGCTCTTATTTTTCTCACTTTTCTGTTCAGAGGACCATGAGTATATGTGTGTATGGGGGGGTGATCTCTTAAGTCTGCATTTGAAAGCAAACTTATTGGATTTTATATTTTAAAATCCAATAGAACTAAAAATTAAGTGTTTTCAAATGTTTCAGTTGTCTGAATTTTGGAGTGTAATTTGCCATGGATAGTGTATGTACAGAACAACTTGTTCAAATTACATATATTCCTGAATATAATGAACATAAGTGCATTGCATTGGAAAAATATTGCAAAATGGCTGTAAATTAAGCAAATTTCAGGAAAAAAAGTGCCCCAAATATATATTTTAAAGCACACACAGGAAAATATGCAAGCTTATAAGTTCGGTGAATCGCACCAATCAACAATTTGTGAAATTGAGAAAATGGGAAGAAATAACATTCACCAATTTGTCTGTCCCCATCTGTGAGACAATTTGGAAGAATAAAAGCTAGTAAAACCATTCATTAAAAGGTAACATATGATTTTCTCTTTCTTCCTTGGACAGCTATTGCCAACTGTGGCCTCTTAGCTCCCAGATTCCTCCCAAATCTAATAGCAAGCCTGTAATATCTAAACCAATCCAAATCCACTAATGAAAGAATTTTCAGTTTACTTGGTGAGGAAAAAAGAAATACAGCTTGCAGACTAGTCCGCATCATTTCCTCATTCAAAAACCAACTCTAAGGAGGAAATGACTGGGGATATGAGAGCTATGTAGTAGCGGTATGAACCAGAGAGCACCAGCCATGACTGGTTTTTAAGCAAACATAGAAGATGTGTTAAGCTTGGCAAAAGCTTCTGCTAATGTTAATGGAAAACTGTATGATATAGAGAGAGCAAGAAGGAGAGAGGGGGGATATGGAGACAAAGAAGGAGAAGGAAGAGAGGGAAAAGTAGGAGGAGAGGGAAGGGGACAAAGAGAAGGAGAAGGAGAGAGAAAAGGAAAATGAAGAGAGGGAGAGGTAGAAGGAGGAGAAGGAGAGGGAGGTAGTAGAAGAAGAAGGAGAAGGAGAAGGAGAAGGAGAAGGAGAGGTAGAAGAAGGAGGAGGAGGAGGAGAGGAAGGAAGGGAGGGAGGGAGGAAGGAAGGAAGGAAGGAAGGAAGGAAGGAAGGAAGGAAGGAAGGAAGGAAGGAAGGAAGGAAGGAAGGAAGACCTAGAACAGTGGTGTCAAACTCGCAATGTTACGTGACGTGTTGTGATGTATTGCAACTTTTTTTCCACTGCTGGCAATGGGGTGGGCACAGTTTCGGCATGACGCATCCGGCCTGTGGGCTGGCAGTTTGACACTCCTGATCTAGAAGAAAGTATCTATATACATATTAATAGCCTTTGTGTCAATAAATATTACAGTCCAACAAGATATTTGTAGAAGACAGCTCTTTCATTGAAATTATCTATCTGTTTCTGAGCAATTTCACATTACTGTTTAGACTAATTCTTTTGTTCACTTTTTTTAGAGCAAAAATATGCTAATGGTCCATAACAGATTAAACCCAAATAAATTTAGTCTCCCAGATTCAGATGAATTGACTCAGATCCTTTGAATACCTTCCTGTTCTCTATGAAAATGTTGGAGACCATTTAATAAACAAGACTGCTTTTTGTGGTTTGTTGTTTGCCTACAAGCATGAGGAGATTGTGCTACAGGAAAGCCACCAGACAGACAACATTTATGTCACTGCTGCTGTTGGGAGGGCTACTGCATCCTTGAGACTGAGTTTATCTCAGGACAGATGAATGTACCAGGACAGTTAATGCGTTGGCTGGAAGCCACAAAGTTCTTCCAGATTCGTTGTTTTCATTAATAACGGGCACCCAACAGGATGTTTCCAACAATAGCTTGATTACATTGATAACTGTTTGACATAATTCATAAAATCTTGTCACGTCAGAAAGAAGCTGAAAGGTTTGATGAGGTATGAACATGGGTTGGAAACACCCAAAAAATGGATGAGATGGTAGGAGTGTCTACACTCCTACCAACTGCCATTTTCTTTTTGCAAACAATTCCTTGTTTGAAAAGAAGCAAGTAGAAGCAAATAAATCCTTTAGACATTCTCCAAGCAAAGTCCTTCTGTGAGGGATATGGTCAGTTTAAAAAGAAGGGTATGATAGACAGACAGACAGACAGACAGACAGACAGACAGACAGACTCATTTGGGAACAGTTCAGTTCATTTTATGAGTTTTTTTCTCGTGATATCATTTATGGATTGAACCTTTTGGCTTCCTATTCTATTTTCTTTTTCTTTTTATTGTTTTAAGTCAGTATTGACCCTGGAGTTTTCTTGGTAAGATTTTCAGAATTGGTTTGTCTCCTACTTCTGACAAGGAACAAATTATATGAATTGAAATGATGGTTTATTTTATTGGCATTAACTTTATTAAATACATTAATAAAGCACAGGAGAAAGTGAGCGACATGTTACCACTTTGAATTGTTCTCTCATACAGAGATACACACAGACACCTCACGTTTAAAAACATAGTAGCTAGGATCAGAATCCTCATACTATCATCTGAAACTTTTCTGAGTACATCAAAGAAATAGGTGTTTAGAAACCTTGCTTCCCTTGTTTTCCATGTCTAATCCTACTTGTTCTGAACATCAGCAGAATTATATTCTTTTTATTAAAGACTTTTCTCTTGTCAACATTTCATAGAAGGAAGGGTTGATGCAAATATCCTTAAGATTCATCTTGTCTGGTACAAAGAAGATACAAGATGCTCATGATACAGAGCTGATGCTCATATTTATTTTGGTTCTAAAGCCATCATCACTCATCATCATCAGCCATCATCAACATCAACAATTGATTGGGTACATGGACCTGGCACATTACCAGATGAGCAGATTCTAGTTTTCCTAAGCTTCTTTAAAAACACATGTTGGAGATCTGTATAATAACTATATAGAACCCAAAGGGAAAGAATTACAACCAGTTGTTTAACAACTGTTCAAAGTTACAACAGGTTTATAAAAAGCTACATATGGCCCACTCATTAAGTTATGACTACTACCTCATCCCATGGTCATCTGTTTGCCTATCTGGTGCTTGGCTTCCAGTTCGCATTGATGACCAATTGCAGCATCCTGCAGTCAGGTGAGTGGGATTTGCAATGGGTTTTGTTTTGCTGACAATTTGTTTGCCGGTTTCCAGCAAAAAACCCATCCATTTTTCCAAAATGGATTTCCTTAATGACCACATGATTTACTTCATGACTGTAGTGGTTCACTTTATCAGTCATAAAAAAGTTTATGAAGGATTTGTAACCAACCTGACATATTTGTGTTTTAAAATTTGCATTTATACTTTCCATTAATAATAATATCCTTTTTAAGGGAAACCAGATTGATTCATGAACAGGCCCATTGTGGTTTTTTTTCTTGTTGTCTTCCAGAATGGCTAGATGGTGATGGTGACAATGGTAATGATTCAGCCTAGCCACCAGTCTTTGTATTCCTTAGGTATTCATACAAATAATAACTAAACTCAACCTAGCTTTAATTTCAGAGATTAGACAACGTTAGTTAGATGCTGGGCTTAATTTCAGCAAGTAACCACAAAAGGAAGGTTAAATTAAATTAGTCAGCATACATTTATTTTGGTAAATAGAAGCCCATTGAAAGTGTAAAAATGCAGAGTGCTAGGATTCTGGAAATCAAAAAACCATTTAAAGGTTTAAAATGATTCCAGAGCAACAGCAGTGCAATCTGGTGCCTATTTATTCAGAAATAAAATAAATATATTCTCTTTCTCTCTTTGTGAAGCCTCCTAAAATATATCTATATATCACCCCAAAGAGTACTGTTCAGCTTTCCCTTCACATTTGTGTACTTGGGGACATTCGTAAAGGCACAAACACACCCATATGGCTGTTTTGGCATGTAGAGTTTGGCATCCTACAGACTGAGTCATCTTTTCTTCTGAAGAAAAGTACATGAGGAGGAAAAGACTTGGTGTGCAATAGGCAATAACTGTAAGATCAATAACTGTGTGCTGTTCACATCCATTCCTCCTCCTAGCTATCATGCCATATTGATAAATAGGAAAAGTCTTTTTTTTTCATTAGTATCAATGAAGAACTGATTATTCTGATCCACTTGTAGTTTGTGCTGTGATTCTTAGCACAGCAACGGTGGGATAGGGTGTAACAGATGGACCAGAAGAACAAAACACCTGAAGGCAGGACAAGAAGCAACGGGTGGAAACTAATCAAGGAGAGAAGCAACCTAGAACTAAGGAGAAACTTCCTGACAGTTAGGACAATTAACCAGTGGAACAACCTGCCTCCAGAAGCAGTGAATGCTCCAACAGTGGAAGTTTTTTAAAAAAAAACTAGACAGCCATTTGTCCAAAATGATATAGGGTTTCCTGCCTGAGCAGGGGGTTGGACTAGATGACCTCCAAGGTCCCTTCCAACTTTATTATTATTATTATTATTATTATTATTATTATTATTAGTAGTAGTAGTAGTAGTAGTAGTAGTAGTAGTAGTAGTAGTAGTAGTAACAGAGTATAACTGATTAATTCTCATCTCTTTCTTGCCTATCCTGGAATGTTTTTGAAATATAGATGAGTGTTTCCAATAAAGGAGAAAATTTGTAGCTCAGGGTTAAAGGGCACTGATGATGTTACCTAGCTTGGATAATAAAATGTCTGTAAGAAAACAACCAAGCTCAGAGACCACCGAGGACTCTGACCTCAAATAAGTGTTTGAACCTTTGGGGTAAATTTGGGGTAAAACAAAATTTTGATAACTAAGGATGTAGACTATGTAGCTACATTAGGATGTAGACTATTTCAGGGCAACAGTGGATGGGCAGGAAAGCCACAAATATGAATTGAGTTCTGTAAAAACACTCGCCCCTTGCTCCTTAATATTTATGCATTTTTTACCATTTGGGTTGCTGTCCAAATTGCAACTTAAGACCCAGGCACAATTTGTCTCAATTAAGAGTTTTATTCATTGTAAAGAGGCCTACTACATCCCATACCCGCAAATGGACAGAAGAAATGTTCTAACTTCTCTAAATATTTATTCCACCCACTTGAAGACTTTTTCCTACCTCTCTTCTCTTCGCTAACTAAAGTAGTAATCTAAACACCCACAAGGTGAAGAAAAAAAAACCTCAACCCTCTCTATTTCTTAAAAAAAGAAAGATAAAGGACATGGCCATATTACGTAGTTGTCTTGGCAACAGTATGGAAGTGGTTTTTGATCAATTTGATGTGGAATTGTTTTTGACTTCCAAATCTAGTCAAGAATCTAGAGACTTTCCACTGATATAAGCCCAACCTTAGCATTTTGGGAGAGCCCCCCTCTCAGACAGATGGGCAGATAGTTCAAAGATGTGAAAAATAAATAAATAAAACTATTGAGATCAACTAAGGTCAGCTAAGTGCTGCTTATGCATATATTGTGCAAGACATTGTCTAAACCAAATTCCAGAGTATTCCAGTTATTTACTGGATAAGGGAAAGTACTGTATATTTCCCGTTAGTGGACTTTTTTCCTGAACATTTTGAAAAAAAAGTTTTGTTCAGTGGCAATTGCGATAAAGGGGACCCAGGCCTAATGCTGGTATTAACCCATAGCTAACTATTAAGTCTGATGAAACTATAGTTAAATAAATTTAGTTTATCAATAATATTTAGTTAGCTATTAAATTTTATGCTGCCCCTCTCGCCCATATCCCGTCTTATTAGGTGTTCTGTTGATGTGGAAAGTGAAGGCAAAAGTGGTCCACATTGAGGTAGGACCACTGAAGGCTGTGACTCCTTAGCTGGGAGAGTGACTCTATAGATCCCGGGGGCAACCTCAAAGCTCTCTGTCCAGAAGGATGCTCAGCTAGGCACAGCTAATGTTTTGAACAGAACCCTCAAATTCCCAGATCTCTGATGCAAAACCCAAGATTGAGGAAGACACATACCCCCTAAGAGTGAGAAAGGATTTTAATTATTAACCCAGCTTTGCATTTATATGTGAATTAATATTTATCAAAAGCATTTGTTTGACTGTATGACAGTTTTGATCTTTGACTGTAAATAAGTAAAGAATTCCTGTAAGAAAGATTTTTTTTAAAAAAAAATATTTTCGCTTCTGAGACCTGTCCTAGCTGGTTCAACCTCAACCAATCATTTTATTTCATTATTTTTTTAAAAAAAAAAGTCCAAAAGTCTACTTATGTCATCAGTCAGTTAAAAAAAAAAAGGAAGTGTCTCTTCTTGTGGGAAAGACGCTTGTTTCTTACAAGGCAGGTGATATGAGTCAGTATATAAAGCCCTCAGCTCTGCAAGAGGTTAGACCTTTAGATGTTAGAACTGTAGAACCACTGCAATCTAAAGAGAGAAAACTAAAAATGCCTTGGCTGTTTATGTGGCACACCGCTTCAACTGAAATAAAGATGTGTGAGCTGGCAGACAGCAAAGATCACCGAAAGAAGACAAAGGCTTTGTAAGTATATCTTCTCTTTTGAAATTTATTTTAGGCAAAAAATATACTTAGAAAAAGTTTCTTCTGCTCAAGTTACATTACTGGGTATTGGACCCCCGATTTGGTAAAAGCATGATCGCCAACTGTTTTGCAGGCCTCTAGTTTATTCCAAGGCAGGAATCCAAATTATGAATCAAAAATCCAAAGAACATTAGCTTTGGGTTGCAAATTCCAGATGATGAATCTATAGCAAGGAATTTGGATTTCTGCTCAGTAACCCAAATAAAACTGATAATTACCAGTTGTGTTAAATCAACCTAAAGTTAGTAATTAACAAAATGTATCTTAGTTCAAGCCTTAATGGGAGATAGATAGAACAGAATGAAGGAATTACATTTGAATAAATGTCATACTGGTTAAAACCCATACAGAAAACTTTGTTTTAAGCAGTTTGCTTTTTAAAAAAAAAATGAATGTTTTCATTTTTTTTAAAAGAATACCTGCATTTTTAGACAGTATGCATTTTTTAAAAAGGGATCAAACTTTCAGTATTCTTATGAACGAGTACTTTTCTCTTTATGTCTGTCTAAGTGTGTGTATATGTGCATGCACCAGAGCAGCCTTTTCAGCTTAAAAATGCAGTGGTTCCCCTAGGCTTTTTTGTGGTCTTAGCAGCAGCAGCAGCAGCAGCTGCAAAATGCCAGTTAACAGTATTATGCAGTATTTTTTTTGTGTGTGTGTGAAAGAAAAGTCTTTGATTCTTAGATGGAAATTATGTTCCACCACCCACTTTCTTAGTATTTTCTCATATACGGGTACCTAAGCAAGGAACATGAAACATTTCAGAAGAGTTATGATGAACTTAAAAAGCACTTAAAACTTTGCATATGCGTCATCTTCAAGTGAATGAAACAGGCAAAGAAGGACTTAGACATTCAACAATTTCTCAAACCTCACAGACTCTTCTAGATCTCTTTTTTATATTTCTGCTTCTGGGTTAGTGAGTGTCAAGTGATAGAGTAGTCCTATAGTAAACTATTTCAACATCTTTCCATCAACGCACAGTGAATGGAGACGATTGTTAAGCTATTCATTGTAACTCTGAGGAGACCTCCTGTTTCTGCCTGACCCTGTATGGTTATAGAGCAGAATGAATGTGTTCTGCATCTGTCAGGATAGAAGAAAGTCATAGCACCTGCCCTCCGGAATTCCCCACAGCCTAAAAGATCTAAATGGTTCCCACCTGTAGATTCCACCTGGTTATTTCCCAGGTTTTGGTTTGTGTAGCCCCCCCTATAGATTTTTCTGTTAGAAAGATTTCTTTCTTTCTTTCTTTTCTCTCTCTCTTCCTTCCTTCCTTCCTTTTCTTACTTCCTAATTTCTTTCTTTTCTTTCTTTCTTTTTTGGATGTACATTGTTCTTTTTATTCTTACAATCTTTAATGCCATCCAAAGCTTTTTACAGAACTGGGCATCATTTTAAATGTAACAAATAATGTAATAATTAATTTAATATTAAATTTCAATGTAATCTAATTTAATTAATGTCAATTTAATAAATAATAGATTTAAAATAATAACAAAGTAGTAATAGATTTAATAAATAGATTTAATAAATAAGCTGATTAGAAATTACAACCATGAGTCATAAAAATTCATTTCTCTTCTTCCTCTATTCCCCTTCTGATTTGATCCCATTTATAGATTTAAGGAGAGAAGGCTAGTAGAATAGGTTTAGTCAAGGCAGAGGTGGCTTGGAATCCTCAGACATAGGGATCCTTGACAAGGCCTTCAGCCTTTTAAAAAAAATTGTCATGGTGTACTGAAGGGTTAAGGTGTGCCCATGTACCTAGACATGTACATAGGACAAAAAGCAATGAGGATGGATGGAAGGTAGAATTGGGTTGTAGGTCAGTCCTCCAGACAACCTCAATGTGTACATATTAAGGCAATCAGATGATAGCAAAGAAGTACATGCATTAAAAAAACTATCTCTTCTGCCAACTAGTGGCTAACAGCACTCTGTTAGGTCAAATCTGATAGTGTTAGCAGTGATGCAACCTGCTGATGGAGCTTCATCTTTAGAGAATGCTCTGAGCCATGTCTGTCTTCTTCTATAATTGCAGCTAATAGCTGCAAGCTTTGGACATCAAAAGAGATCTTTTCAGCCTTTGGAACTTCGGCTTCATGAAGTATGTTAAAATATATCTCGCAAAGGATCAAATGCCAAAGTCTAGAACAGCATGGAATACAAAAGCTGGTTTTAGAACATAAGCTGTATAATACCATCTACTCACTGTAAAAACACTTTTAAACCTGCTCTATATTAACTTTGAAAGATGTCTCTTTGAAATTAGTATTATTTATTAATGAATAAATATGCAAATGATTTGCTTGCAGTTTTCATAAATTAAATGACTATTGTTTATTAAATTCAAATCCACAATTATAAATTTACTCAACAAATTAAAATGTTTAGTATTGTGTCTTTATAGATGTAAATTGCTATATAAGAAATCTAATCAATTTAGTTCTTCCAAAGTCATATCAAACTTATTTCTGTGGAAATAAGCTAAGGGGGAAAATCAGTGGAAATACTTTATTTGGGTTCTGAGCAAATTGGCCTGAACAGAAATGAAGCTCAATTAATTAATTAATTAATTAATTTGAATATAGAATTTGGTTCTCCAGATGTTTATTTGGAGTTTGAAAGCCCTCCTAGCCATCTTATTATAAGAAACTAGCACAGAACAAAAATATTCTGACATTGATACTAGTACTGTCTTTTGCACAGAATGGTTAATTCATGAAGGTCCATAATTTAAATGTTTCCTTCAGTTGCTTAGATTACAACTTTCTTGGATTTTGTTGATATATTTCTGTAAAGCACTACTAGATTTATTCACAGTAAATGATTAAATATATTCTCTAATTTGTTTTAGGGGTGTTGAAGCACAAAAAATATTTTATGGGTCTTGTGCTGCCCATTGAATCATCTGATATGAAATACTCTAGTATTAATATAAGCTTATGTTTGGAATTATCTCAGTTAATGATTTCAATAGGTTGTCAACAATTGTAACAGGGTTACAATTATCAAATTATGGCATCAAATCTCTATCCAGCTATAGCATTTGCAGGACAAAATGGAAACTGGTAATAAATTAGCTTATTATAAGATTCAGTTCAAAGAATTTTCAAGTTGAACTAGAGAAGGATCTTTAAATTGCTTTCAAAAATCAGTTGTGAAGTGTAAAGCAATAGCACTTAGCCAATAGTGAGAGCACTTAGACTTATATACCACTTCACAGTGCTTTTCAGCCCTCTTTAAGCAGTTTACAGGGTCAGCACATTGCCCCCAGCAATCTGGCTTCTCATTTTATTGACCTTGGAAGGATGGAAGGCTTAGTCAGTCTTGAGCCCATCAGGATCGAATTCCAGACTGTGGGCAAAGTTAGCCTGTAATACTGCATTCTAACCACTTCACTACCAGGGCTCTGTATATAAAGTCTGAGGTTGATTTTCTTTCCTGCCTCCAGTATTGCGGCTTTCACTTTTTGTTTAATTTCATCCAAGGAAAAGACTCAGTCAGGGAAATGTTATCAATGTCCCTTTTATATATAAAAGATGTTGCTGTTTCTTTTGTTTTTAAGTATACATTATCTGAGAGAATACTCTGTCAAAGAGAAAGATGGGGTAGAAGACAGTTAAATAAATAAGAAGCATTAAAATATTTAGTAAATATAAACCTTTAAAAGTATTTCACTGCCCCCCTTTTACTGCACAGATATCAAACATATACACTATTGTCTCATCTTTTTTCATTTTTTTCAAACAGTTTATATTTTTTTATGTCTTCTCAGGTTTTCTGCAGAAGAGGTTATCCAGTGGTCCCAGTCCCTAGAAAAGCTTCTGGCAACCCAATGTAAGCATTTCTTTCTAACTACTTGGAGTATATAATCTTAAAAGAAACTTGGAAAAATGCAGGTATCACTTTCTTAAAATATGCCTTGACTGAGAAGTATGTTCCAGAGCACTGGTGTTGTCCTTCAGATATTAAAAAAAAACAAATTCTATTTATTCGATAAAATATTTTAAGCCCGTTTAATGACTTTTCATATGTACATATGGGCACATACTGTATGACCAAACAATATTCTCTGACACTAACGGAGACTATAGTTATGTACCTTGGTACTCAACTGCTTTGAAACTCATTGAATTTGGTATTCAATACATTTTGATACAAATTTTGTTCCAGTACTCATTGTTTGTTTGGTACTCAATGCACAAGCTAGAAATTATCGGCTTGTAGCTTTCTAGTACTTTTCTAGCTAGAAAACAACTAATTCCTGTACCATTTCTGTAAAATATTGGTAGGATGTTCATTTTTTCCTTCCTTCAACCTACTTATAATCAATGATTGAATTAACTGAGAAATTGCTCACAAGTTGATCACTTGATTTTTTGGGGATAACTCACTAATAATTCCAGTCACAAAATATCACATTTGCATAAAGTTGGATGAGAAAGAAGTTCAAAAATAGTTCTGAAAGACTGAAGTAGTCAAAATCCAAAAAACATTCTGGAGATCTTTTTCCCTTTCTATTTCCTAATATACCTATACAAGTTTCCAGCAATGTTGTATATCTTCAAATTCAGTGTCCTCCACCTGATTTAATATAATGGTTGAAATCATGTTGATGTTTCTATTCACTGTAGGTGGTCAAGAAGTATTCAGAGAATTTTTGAAATCAGAATTCAGCGATGAAAATATTGATTTTTGGCTGGCATGTGAAGACTATAAGAAAACACAGGCTGATCGTTTACAAGGCAAAGCAGAAAAGATTTACCAAGAGTTTGTCAAGTCAGATGCCAGAAAACAAGTAAGCTCTAAATCAATCAATCAATCATTGACTTGAATAATTGGACTGGAACATTCATATTCTAAGAGAATAATTTTCATATGGTAGAATTATTCTAAGATTGATTTTATATCACTTCAGTGTTTCTTCCTTTCATCTTGAAATAAAAGACAGTATGCCCCTTATGAGGATGAGGTCCCACATTCACGAACAAACTATTTATGTTAAGGATGAAATCCCACAATCATTATTTAATTTGCTATTTATGGAATAAACCCTCAGTTACATGCAAACATCTTTTCTTACTGAAAGAGGCTACTTGTAAATTGTCTGAAGTGAATCAGTTATATGAATATTGAATTATGAGGGACTATACTGCTATTTGCATTACTATTAAGGCTATTATGAAACAGGTTTCTAAACTGTACTCAGCTTTATATACTTTCAAGAAGAAACATACCCAGCAGTATACTATACACTATGGCCTAAAGAACCATAAATCATCCTTATTTTTCATGTCTCCATCTCATAGTCTTAAATGTATACCTTTACAGGCTATTCCAGTCCCTCCAACATTTTTTTTTAAGATGCCAAAGTTCCAGGGCTACATAGCATACCCATACCAATTTTATTTATAAAATTTATATGCCACCATCTCACAATATCAGTGTTCTGAGAAATATGAACTCTGTTTTGGGATTTATCTCATTTCTCAATAACTACTTAAACGTACAATGTAGCAACAATTCAAATCGCATTGAGTTTGTATTTGAACATTATTATATCAATGGGATAGTTTTTATAAAGAAGTTTCATTTTGATCTCCCTAGGTCAACATTGACTTTCACATAAGAAAATCTGTAGCCAAGAAGATTCAAGATCCCACACCTTCAAGCTTTGATGAGGTTCAGAGACTTGTGTATGTACTGATGGAGAGAGACTCTTATCCAAGATTCCTTAAATCTCAACATTACCATAACTTTCTAAATAAGGTTCAAAGCAACCATCTCAAGTGACAACTGAGGATCAGCTCTGAAGCTTCGAGAGTTGCTGTGCTTCAGTATACTAAGTGGGACTGTTGGAACTAAGATGGCAAGGAAATGATGGAACTCTTAAAACAAGAGATAGTCTGCAAACTAGCAAGATGAAGTGTCTGGAACATCCCTTTATAAGGAGAAAGAAGACAGAATAAAAGAAAGAGAGGCAATGCTGCCTTGATACTGATCAGCTAAGGTTCACTCTACACACACACACACACACGCACACACCCTTCTAATATTCTTTCACGTCACACTTATCAAATGTTGTGAACAAAAAAGTTTTGAGTTTAATCACACAGCTATCAAGACAAATTTTAGGAAGTTTACATTCTGTGCATTATTTCTTTCTTAAGCATTTTATTTTGTAGAGCTAGATGTATGACCTTGAAAGGTATTGCTTTGAGGTATAAGGAGTATAATGAGTGCAAAGTTGTGCTTTCATTTCATGCTCCATGGTTTAGGGAAATTGATGCAAATCATACTTGCACAGATTGAAGAGATAAACATGTATATATGAACAATGCCAAAGTTTATCTAGGCTTTACAAATAAGTTTTGAATTTAGCACAGATCATTAACAGATATTGCATTATTTATTTATGATAAATTTTAGGAAGTAGGATATTCTTCAATACAATTTGTCATGGTCACTATGGCATATAATCAGTCCAAACCTTCTGTGAAAGAATTTGGAAAACAATCTGGTATTCACAACAACCTTGACTAATTATATTTGGCAGTCAGTCAAAGGTCTCTCTCCATCCCACCCACTCTCCATCCCTGGGATTACAAAACCATGGAGTTTTTCCAAGCATAGCAGGCTGTAATATCTATCTAGTCAGCTGGGGCAATTTGTTGGGATGCTGTGTTAAATCTAACTCATACTGACAATATGTGGTCATCCCTAGAGGCACAAAAGCCTATGGCTAAAAAAGTATGTGGCCCCTTATGCATTGCTTCAAATGAAAAAAAAAAGCTCATTATCCCAAAAGAGGACAGGAAAGGGTACTGATTTTATATGCTATAATTCAATAAAATATTTCTCTGCTAGTGACAAACGTGCTTGCACAATCTGGTGTGTGGATTGTTGGTGATGATGATAAGCTATTTCAAGTCTCCTGCTCTTCCTTCTATGGGTACTTTCTCTTTCAAGAGAGGATACTTTCAAAGTCAGATCTGGCCTCTGTAAAATCAGACACATGGCTTTATTCCCAACTAACTCCCTGCAAAGCTGAACTGTGATTTATTGGTTTGTCCTTTTATTAGCTGGATCCTGAATTCAAACAATACTGGACTGATATATCTCCAGTCAGTCTTACTGTTTTTTATTGTTGTTGTTTTGCAACTGATTAAGGGGCAAATAGTGGAAGTATATCCCATCAGACTATTGTCACTCCTTTGGTTCAAATTTATTTAAACTCATTAAAACTATGGGGAATGGAGGAAAGTATATTCAAAATAGACTTGTCCAGGTACCACTCTGCTTGCAGGCGAGATGACAGGTGGTTGGCCACCCCACAAATAAGCTGAACTGATCTTTCAACAGCTTTGTATCCTACCACTAGTGAATTTAAGGAAAGTTTATGGGATGAAAGTAAATAAACTCTAGATGTACAGAAACATACATAATCACACACACTTGCTCACAGATTGTCATATTGCTATGAATAATGTGAGTTTGTGGTTGAAGGTTTTGGAGTAAAGTTCACATGATTTGGGGACTTTCTTCCCCAATTGTCTACATTCATCTTTCCACATTGTTCTGAAGAGCCTCCTTATCTTTCATAAGGGATTCAAAAAGAAAGTTGCTACAAGAGGAGAAAGAGGCAGAACACCTTTATGTCTATAGGCTGGAACAAACTGCCTTAATTTAGCTCATATCCAAGTCATTATGATTAGAGGTGTTAACCTTTTCTCTTAAAATAATTATTACTTGCCCCAGTATATCCCATTAAATATATATGTATATGGATATCCATGGTTTATGAAACTGAGTGTATTATTTGTTTCTGTAAATATTGATAGACTGGTTCTTGATTTTCTGGAAATATAAGCTAATATTTAAATAAGTATGTATCATCTATGTGTAAGTGATATTAATATTTTGTGCATTGCAAATTGTAAGCTATAACTAATGACCACCGAATTAAAATGTTGTATTAAAATATATATATTGTAATCATTTGTGCTTCAGTAACTATTCTTTCTTTGTTATTAACAACTTTGAAAGGGATATCAAGCACAATATCAAACTTGATTGATAGCAATGAATTATTCAGGTATGTTTAGCAACGGGAAATAATTTGTAATGACCGATCTCTTGAATCTACAGAGCTATTTTCTTTTACAGCATGTCAAGTAATGTCATGCTAACTCAGCTTTATTAACTTAACTATAATAAAGGCTGAACCATTTAAAAATAACAGTCTAAACTCATACATAAGGTTAATAGCTGCCATTCATTTCCAAAAACACTGGTTTTGTTGTCTGGACTCCTTTCAGTCAGTGTCTTGCCTCAATTTTAGAACTGAAATTCAAGAATGCAAATATGTAAAATAGTTTTCAATCAAGTGTGCTTCCCCCCCCCCCACTTAGACCAATAATCTAGAAGGGGGATTAAAGGCAATGCTTGATTGCTATGGTATTTGTCAATTATATCTTGCCTTTTATCAAGAACTACCTAAAACTGAAGACTGATCTGATAATTTGAAGTGAAGTGTCATCAGTATGCTGTTGATGTATTGGTCTTTTTATCACATTCAGCTGAACGTATGTTGAGCACTGAACTGGTGCATTAAATTGGTAATATATTGATTGATTGATTGATTGATTGATTGATTGATTGACCTGAAATTCCATGTTCTTAATAAATTATCACCACATAACTTGAAGAAGTTCCTAATCCTGGCCCTATAATTCTAGTTATACAGAGCAGTACACTATCTGAAACTGATTCCCGCCTCACAGAGATAGTTTGGACATATTTATTCCTGGAGTGATAGTATCCTATCTGTTTTGGATATGGAGCTGGTTTTTCAAGTTAGTAGCTATAGTGAACACAAAATAAAGTTATCTAACCAATAAGGTAGGACATATCTTTCCAACTTTAAAACAGGTAATCTGGATTTCTTTTCCAGTATGATTTAAGATATCTGCCTTAAACTTCTAAACCTTAAACAGTGTGGAAACTACAGAGCTGTGTATTCTCATGTGATTGTCTCCAGATAATCATTTTCCTTAGAAGTCCTTCTTCAACTTTATATTTGGAAATGATAATGTTAGTACAGTAAGTTATTGAGTTGTGATTCCCTCACTTAGGAAAACTATCTTCTGAAATTCAGTCACCACTGGCCCTGCTTTTGTTATTCATTTATTCTATATTTCCTCTGAAAGATCAAAGATCAAAAATGTGATGGTCTTTCTTTAATTCAGCGGTTCTCAACCTGTGGGTCGTGACCCCATTTGGGGTCGAATGACCGTTTCACGGGGGTCATCAAACACCGCAGTCCGCCATTTTTTCCCCATTTTTTCCCTATTTCCCCATGGCTGTCGCGCGCGCGCTGCGCATGCACAATTCGGCCCGTTGCACCGTCGCACCGCGCATGCGCGGTTCGGTCCATCACGCACGTGCCGCACATGCGTGGTTCGGCCCGTTGCGCACGCCGCGCATGCACGATTCGGCCCGTCGTGCCACGCATGCACGGTTCGGGCCATCGCGCATGCGCCACACATGCGCGATTCGGCCTGTCATGCCGTGCATGCGTGGTTCAGGCCGTCACGTACGTGCCGCGCATGCGCGATTCGGCCTGTCACGCCACACATGCGCGATTTGGCCCGTCGCGCTGCGTATGCGTGGTTCAGGCCGTTGCGTCACGCATGCGTGGCGCAGGTCGGGATCGCACCGCACATGGGCGGCGCAGATGGGGTCTCGGCCTGAAAAAGGTTGAGAACTGCTGCTTTAATTTATTCCTAACCCTACCCTGTGACAATGTATTATGAGACAGAGAGAGAGACTACTCTAAGCCAGTCAATGAGGTCCAATGAGATCAGTGGCTGAGGAAACATGAATGTGTACCACAAAACATTGATAATTTTGCTATGAGACAAAGTCCTTTTAATTTCTTCAAGCTTGGTAGCATTTTGGATTGAGATTTCTCTTTTTTAAATCTGAAGACTATTAAAGTGTTTTGCTTTCACCCTAATACTAGGATTAATCCAGAACATTTTGCTACCTGAAATAGAACAGCAGATAATGTCTAGCACACCTACCCTGCCCCCAAAAAATCAAGACATACCTTACCACCCTTAGCACACAAACTAGAATATCTCCCCAAAATATCTGAATAAAAAAACTGAGAAAAATATTACTAGAATTGATTTTTTTTCATGACATACAAACTCTGCTTAATGATAAGGCCAGCCATATATTTGATTGTTTATGTTGTTCCATTACTGTCATAGATCAGCATAAGAATACAAACGAAAGTTTAAAAAAACCTAAAAGATTATTTCTCTGTGTGTGTGCTTGTTTAAAAAACAAAACTCTAAAGGAAAACCTAAAAAGAGGGATTAAAATTCATAAAAATAACAGAAAACTCAAATAACAAATCAAATACTCATTAAGGCTAGTTTGAAGCATGACTCATCATCCGATTTTAATCACTGCTACAGAAACTGGCAAGGTATGTTGTAGCAGGATTAGTGTCTGCAAGCAGCAGGGATGTATAGTCCTATGCACTCCGGATATTTATAGAGTATTGGTGAAATAAGGCTAGTATGAATGTTTGAGTAGTAGAGGCACTGAAGGAGCACATGCTCTGTTGTTTTTCTATGTCCAGTCACAAGGACTTTGCCTCTTCCAGTAGGGAATTTTCCTGTACTGGCCTTCAAGGACAGTTGAAATGAGGGCATGCCATCATGTCAGTGTAAAGGCCCTCTGGTGGCATTTGTGTTGTTTACACTGGCCTGCAAGAAGCAGCTTGCCTTTAACTTGACAAGATGTGTTATAGTGCAGAAACAAAGTGTTTCTCATTCCTGAGCTAACGAGATGGCATATTTTCTTTGACGAAGTACTCTGCAGGGATTTCACTGGAGGGAAGGGTCAAAATGGCAGTCATAATTCCATGATTGAAGTTCTGCCCTTTGTACATTCCACATCACTGTGCATACAAAAGGGATAAGGCTTCCATCACAAGCACCACCTCAACTTTTCTCACATAGTCCCTACTTTCTGCAGATGCCACTGGTCCTCTGCATCACCTTGAAGCCTCAACTCTGAAACAAGACAGAGGGAAATAATATGGCCACATGCTTTGTTTTCCTTTACTTCTGCAAGCAAGAGTTGTCCTGCTCTGGAAAGTATTTTGGAAGGCGTGCTTGCAATGTTAAAGGAAAGCGCTTCTTCAAAGATTTGTACAGACCTATTTAAAAAATGGAAAGATTCTAGGACTTTTTGAAATTAGTGAATATTTTCTCAATTCTTAAAAATTTAATAGAAAGCAAATGTGAAGGATTTCTTTAAAAAATAAAAATTGCTTGGTAGCCAACTTCCCCAGAATCCAAAATCTAAGCTTATTGAGAGCCTGATAGCGTAGTATATTACTGATATTAAGCAGCATTTAAAAGTTATGAAGACATTTGATATGTGCAAGAAAAGCAGAGCTAAATCTTTTGAGCTGATGAATTGTAGGGCTGGACTGAGCTACATAATCAAATCTACATTTTATTGTGTTGACTTGTTAAAAAACTCTAGACACATTGTAGAGGTTATTTATCAAGAAGGTCGGTAACTGGCAAAGCTAAATCATGAGGCCAGACTTTTTCTGCATGGATAGAATTTTTCATGGAAAAAACAAAGCATAATTCACAATGGCAATATTGCCTTACAAGAGCAATTTACATTTTGCTTGCAACTTTTCCACTTGAAATTCTAGAGTGTCTGCCAAAGAAGACCACAGTGCCTGTTGATAGCTGATGTCAAACTCTCAAAACAATGCCTGTGTTTTGGAATCACTAAGTGATACCAAATAGAATTGCAAGGAGTATAGTCCTGAGCCTTAAACATTTATGATGGACATAAATAAAAAGAAAGCTGTTGTTGATTGCATCTTTGCAATCTTGCTAGGTCCCAGATTAAAAAAACAACAACTGTTTTTCATTTTTCCACTTTTAGGTCAGACTCTTTCAATTCTTCCCTACTTCAGATCTATAATTGTTTCATTTCTGTTTACAGATATCAGCACAACTAATATATGAACCACTTTAACGAGGATGAAGCCATAAGGCCACATGAAACCATTGTCCTATGCTTAAAAGTCTTTACAAGTGATATTCTCAGATCTGGGATAATTTATCCCCTTGTCTAGGCTTTCAGCTTTGGTAGAGCAAATCAATTTATCAGAGGAGAATGGATGGCCATTCATATATGATGGTGATGCCATGTACGCTTCAGTCCTATCTATATTCCGCTGGTGTATGCCCACTAATAGATTAGTTCTGTGGGAATTCAACCTGCATAGGAAATTGAAGGTTATCTAACTATGTCATAAAGCTTCTGTTGAGAGAAAAACCACCTTTGGCAAGTCTTGGAAAGACAAAGCAAGAAAAGCAAAGGTTGAGATGGGGAATATGGCACTAAACTAGAATATAGGGGGAAATGGTAGCATAGTGGAAACCTAGATAAGAGGAAAAGAAGAATCAAAGTCCTGGATGTAATGCCAGGGGAAACCATAACATCACTGCTGGGTTTTTTTTTGACAATGATCATAGACTGCTAAGGATTCAGATGATATTTTAGTAAACAACCCCCTGAAGCTACCATTGAGAAGAACCTCCTCCTTGCAGGTTCATAGGGAAAGTCATTAAAAAGAAAACAAAGAATAAGGCTCTGACTTAATGTCCTGGGTAATGGGTTGGTTTTAAAATGAAAATCATTCTGTTATTAATGTTTTATATAATCCTGTCCCCTTCAGTTCAATGATTTTTTTTAAGAAGACCTTGTAAGAATCTTGTTCAGAATAAATACTTTTAATCTGAGGATAAAAAAAACTTGGACAATAGAGACATCTGAATGTCTCATTTCTACCATACTTGTCATATTATATGGGAAAAACTTCATGAAACAGAAGGAAAAGTCACAGATAATGGTCAGATATGGGGCAGTTGAGCCTGCCAAAGGAATGAGGGCATGGCAAACCTCTCAGAAGGGACCCTCCCTAGTTTCTTGGACTGTAAAGGCAAATAAAGAGTGATTTATTTTCCAACTTGCAAGATTCTGTTAATATTATTTTTCAATAATGTAAGAACTAATACCTCTTCTCTGACTATCTTGCAAGGCTAACAATACCTCAACCATATGGAGTAGAAGCTACTTGCTATTTCTTTTTTTTCTTTTTTTCTGTTCTTTATCTTTAACTTTTTTGTTCATCTTATTTCTGTATTGATTTGTGTTAATTTTTATGTTCTCTTTAAAACTTTTAATAAAAATATATATTAAAAAGATAATGTTGAAAGAAAAATCTTCAAGGTCCAGTCCAAGCTGAGAATAAACAAAACGAAGACTGTTTAGGAAAGAAGGTTCAGTTTAGTTACCAGAAACTTCAGTGACAGCAGCATGTGGCTGACAAAATGGAGCTCGGAGTGGGTGGGTTTTATACTTTTGGGGGGGGGTTGTGTTTGGATTTGTTCCCGTTTGAGGTTATTCCTATTCTGGTACAATGAACTTTGACCTGAGGTTCAGTGTACCCTTTTGATATTCTAATGGCAGTGGGTTAATCCTATTATGTCCAAAAGATCATGTCTTTAGATTTTGAGTAGGGGATGTAGATTTTAGGGGTCTTTATCTTTCTAATCCCATCAGCTCCAAGCTTTCTGGCACCAGTTTTCCTGAATAGGATTATCAAATCTGCATTTCTAAAAGCTGGTTTCTGCTGAGTTTCTGCTTGGGGGAGACTGGGATGTTTCTGCCTAAGATTTTCTATTATTCCTTTGAGGAAATATAATATTCTGCCTTCTTGCAGGGGGGGATTGTTGACTTCCTACAATAGCTAAGTAGCTACAGATAGGAGAAAAAGACTGAGATAAAGAGATTGATAGAAGGAAAATGAAAGAGGCTTGGGAGGGAAGTAATAAGTATCTTACTTCCCACAATTTCTTTCCTTGATCCCATCAGAGCTCCCTTATGCTTGCAATTAAATGAAATAATTACCTAGTTTGCACCCCAGACATACATTCCTAGCTTATATTTTTTTTATTTGTATGAATTGCTCATTACTCTTAAAGTTTTAGAAACTCTCAATTAAAAATCTGGAAGCTATCATGGTTTCATTACAAATTTTTACCTAATCCCAAAAAGGAGGCCATTCCAGATCAGATCTGGCTTCACAACAGGTGAAGTTATATACCAGTGGTGGAGAACCTATGGCACTGGTGCCAGAGGTGGCACTCGGAGCCGTCTCTGTGGGCACACATGCCGTTGCCCCAGCCTTGCCTCCCCCCGCAGCCCCCTCCTCTCCAGCAGCCCCCCTGAAACAGAATCACCCTCGAGCGTGGCTCACACGGAGCAGTGCAGCCAAGGACATGGCAACCAGGCAGCATAGACAAGACTCTGCCCTCACACCCCATCATGCAGTTGATGCTGCAGGATGTGGGCAGAGGGTGTGGTTGCAATAGCACTGCTGGGCTGCCTAGGCGATGTGTGATGGGCCCTGGAGGCGGTGAGTGGTCATGTGGGTAGGCGGGGCAGGGATGGGGGCAGAGCAGGGGCGAGGCAGGGGGTGGAGCAGAAGCGGGGCCAGTTTTTGGGCACTCGGTCTCTAAAAGGTTTGCCATCGCTGTTATATGAACTTGGTTGGGGTGGGAAAAAACTAAAATGAAGAAAAGCTTACAGACTTATTTCCATTCATTTGAACTTGCTTTGTCAAATACCTTTCTGAGTTATGATGGCAAGAGCTAAGGCAAATTTATCTATGAAAGCCTACTTGCAGAAATATTTCTTTAGCAACATGAATTTAGCCTCATGAATTTCTTTAGCCTCATGAATCCCAGCGGCCGGTTAGGGCCCACAGAGTCGGCCTTCTCCAGGTCCCGTCAGCCAGACAATGGCGGGGCCTAGGGGAAGAGCCTTCTCTGTTGCGGCCCCGGCCCTCTGGAACCAACTTCCCCCGGAGATCCGTGTTGCCCCCACCCTCTCCGCTTTTTGTAAATTGCTTAAAACATACCTTTGCCAGCAGGCCTGGGGCAGCTAACACCTTGCCCCTAGCCAGTGTATGTTTGTGTGTATGTTTGTGGAATGATTGGTTTTTCTTTTTTTAACTTTGGGGGTTTTATATTTATATATTTATATTTATGTATTTTATTGTGATTTCTATCATGTTGTGAACCGCCCTGAGTTCTCCGGAATAGGGCGGCATAGAAATTAAATAAATAATAATAATAATAATAACATTGCTTAAACTGTTAAGGAATAAACAGCAGATCCAAAACTTAAGACACCTCTCCATTGGCCTGCCATGAGTATGGCACTATATATTTGTTGTTATACCCATAAATGAACATGATTTCCAATGTTATGCACATAAATGTATTTCATGAAATAAAGCAGTAGAAACAAACCAATGAATGTTGTCCAAAAGCCAATGTTGTCAAAATCCCCACAATACATGGCAAAGGTGTTTTTTTAAAAAAACAAATTTTATTGGTTTTCCAGTTTTACATAAAGTATTCAGAAAGCAGCGTGATGACTGGGTAATCAGTGGTTCATGATCAGAAATTTCTTCTCTATTTCCCTTAACATTTTCTATATCACATTTAGACTAGTAGATTTTGTAATCTACTTATATATCTACTTATAATCTACTATAACAAACTTAGTTAAAGCATTTATCAATATATTTTTGCTTATACATATCCTGTTTTGAGTTTTACCTAATTTTTAATTTTTAATTACAATATTTCAACTTAACCTTTAATATCCATAGTGTTTGAGTTTTGGGTAATCCAAATTTCCTTTATTTCACTACATAAAAGTTATCATATCTGGAATATACATATTACTTACTTAAATATATTCTTATCTTATTTCATAAATGTTTTCTATTTCTCCTCCTAATACATCATCACTTACTAATAGAGTGTCGTTTATTATCTCAAGTCCATCATCTATACTATCTGGGCTAAATGATAGTTCGAAACTAATTCCTAATAGTTAGATTTCATTTCTCTTATAAGTTTGAATCTTAAATATTAAGCCAGTTAATCCCTTATTTTTTATCATTTAACAACAATATTTGGATTCAATAATCAAATTTTCCTTCATCTCAAAATCTCCCTTTAGCCCATTAGTTGAGACTTTAGGATCCTCTATCATAAATCAAAAGATCCCATTTTTTTAAAAAATCCAACTCTGGCTTTCTTTTTGTGCCAACCAGGTTTCCATACCAATGCCTTTAAATCATCAGATAAATCTCCCTTCATTCTTGTACATATTACTTGAACCAAGGGAGACCATCTAGTTATCAGTTTTCCAGAAAGGCTGGCCCATTCATAGTCGTTAGATTGTTGTCCTGGTAGCTCCTTCAATTCAGTTTGGACTTCTTGTTCCTCAGGTTTCTTCTGATTCAGGTAGAAGGTCACGTCCAGTTTTATGGTTGTTATTTGATTATCTAAGTTTTCAGTATGCTGTATTTGTTGGTCTTTAACAGCCTCCGTGTTGGTGTTGCTTTGTTCCACTTCTGTTGTTTTTTGAGTTGTAGGTTCTTTAGTTGCGGTCAGGGTTTTGTCTGTCAAAATTTTCAGTAGATTGTATTTGTTAATCTTTAAAGTCCTCTGTCTTGGTATTAATTTCTTCGGCTTCTATTGGTTTTTAGATTATAAGTTCTTTCATTGAAATCAGAATTTCATTTTGTAGATTTAAGCTGGCGCCTTTGTCTTTCAGTCTGGATTTAAAATCTCAGTAGCTTCAAGAATTTTTTCAAGTAGAAGTTTATAGTTAATTTGTTGTTGGTCTTCCTCCATTTCTAACACAGTTATAGATAATCCTTCAGTGAAGGCTATTTCTTAGATGAAAGTCAGTAAATGTTCACCTCTACAATTCCTAAAAACCAATTTCACTGTCCAGCTGTTCTCCCAGCTTTTTATCTCTTTTAGATAATACCAAGGACAAATCTGGGTGGTAAGCAGGTCTCTTTAACAAAAATATTTACTTGCTATACCAAACTTCGCCCAAGATGTCCCTGACAGCATTTAAAATCTTTTTCAAGACGAGGGCTAGGTTTTTATCCAGATAAAGTTCTTTTTCATAGATAAGGTGACAGGTCCCTGTGAGAGTAGGATTTTTTGGATCCCCAGGTATCAAGATAATATAAATCCAGTTACTTAATTGTATTTTATTTTATTTTATTTATTTATTTATTGGATTTCTATGCCGCCCTATTCCAGAAACTCAGGGCGGCTTTTTTCCCTACATAGTCAGGTGCTTCTGATTCCTTCCAAATGCTAAAGGAAAAGGAGTCTGGCTTCCCAGAATGCACTTGTCCTGGGAATGACGGTTCATGGGTAGATGACTCTTAAAGGGGGCTGGGTCAGCTTCCAAACAATTCAGATTGGTAATTGCCACTAGACAGCGATAACTATATATATGCAATCAAAACAAATAATATTGAAGAAGAGTTTTACATGTTTAGAAAATCTTGATATGGACAGCTATCTTGTGAGCTAAAGAAGCTTCACCAATGAACTCTAGAAAGAAACTTTTCATCAACTTCAGTTTATCACCTATAGACTGATTTAAGCAAACATAATATACAATATACTAAACCAGGGTGCATTGAATTACTGAATGGTTCAAACAGAAGTACATGATTGCTTAGTTAATTATTAAATTATTTAATTATTAAAGTTTATGCAATTTACCAGAACTTGCAATTATATTTTATTTTGGGCCCTTCTGAGCAGAATATTTACCTGAAGTTGACTGTGAACAGGATCTTAATTGTTAATGTCCTTTTAACTAGGAGTACTATATCTGGTATGCATGATTTCTGATTATCACTAGATGGCATCAAAGAGGCAAAGTTTTCTGCATGTCATTATAACATGCAGTGGTTATTTGGTTTCTTACACAGTGGAGATGGTAAACCTGTTCTTAGTCTACTCAGAACAGTCGTAAGTACCAAGAATAGCTAGAAACTGAAATTGTACCTTCAGTCTCCTTCATTTCATGGTATTTTTGCTATTTCTTAACTTGCAGATTTTCCAGGTCAAGCAACCAAATGAAGATTTGTTTTGAGTAAATTTAAGGAAATAAAAGGAATTGTGGGAGGAACTGACATTTTACAAAAGTTGAGACCTACTATCAAGCTGAGACCTTGATGGTTACTGTTGCTATTAATTATGTAGAAAAGAAACCAAAGAGTAGGTTACATTTCTATATTATTCCCACGTCGGATGAATACAAACATGTTTAACCTGATTATGGAATTAATCCACTTTCTGGACTCACAACAAATCCTAAAATAATTAAACAGTTTCCAATAACACATTAACAACACACATACATACCCAACATATATATACACAACAACCTGAACCAAGGTTAGCACTAGAGATGTACCCAACATGTTTAATTCACTTATTAAGTAATTTATAATATTGCAAGTTGCTATTTTACTGGACAGACCCAGATATGTAGACGTCTTGCTGGCAAAAAGTCTGAACAATACTGGAATCGCATATTAGTTTTTAAAGCACCTGAGCAACCTTCCTATTCCCCCATATGTCATGATTTCCTTCCTTTTGATAGGACCACGTGTTGTTTCTCTGCCCCTTTGATTTGGTGATTCACTGTTTTCATTCCTATGCTTACTGTTCTCTGCTTTTTTGGACCTTTCTTATTTGTCCATGTCAAGCTATAGCTTTCCTTCCAAATTTTGATCTCTTTGTTGCCCATCCTCCCAGTCTAATTCTGTTTCTAGGACCTGGTCCTTTTCTTTCCTTCCTTCCTTCCTTCTCAACTAAGTGTTCAGCCTGCCCTACTCTGCATTTCAAATTTTATTTTCCTCATTTCCTCTTTCCATAACATTGATTTCATTGATACACTTTCATTTATCTAATTACATTCAGGCTGCTGTTGTTGGGGATGGATAGCCAATAGGAAGAGCACCGAGGGAGTAGGAATGCGTATATGTGCATGTACTGTATATATGCGTACATGTATTTAGGATTGTATGTTTCAGTATTTTGCATGTGTGTATAATGGTGTGTACATGCCTTGGACATCAACTGAAAAAGCTAGATTCAAGTACCCAAACCTTGGGTGACTATAGGCCAGCTGCTTTCATTTCAGCCCAATCTATTTCACAGAATTATTCTGGGGTTCATAAAAAGGAGACCTCCCATATAAAGCCCTCTTGAACTCAATATACCAGTGATGGCAAACCTTTTAGAGACCAAGTGCCCAAACTGCAACCCAAAACCCACTTATGTATCATCGGGTGCTGGATGGGCGTGGCCCATTAGGTGGGTGTGGCCCATTGGGTGGGCATGGCTGCAGTGGTAATGGCAGACTGGATTGGACTAAAAAGTTCAATCAATCAATTCCAACTTTGCGAGATCTTTTTTTCCCACGAGAAGTTGAAATTGATTGATTGATTGAACCTTTTTTTTTTTTGCACATGGTGGTGGAGGCCTAAAGTGAAAAGGTTTTATAAAACCCAGCTGAAGGCCTAGGACTGGGGCGATGGTGTGCATGCCTACAGAGAGGGCTCTGTGTGCCATCTGTGGCACATGTGCCATAGGTTCGCCACCACGGCAATATACCCTTGATATATGCATCAGTCAATCAATATATGTTTATTTTCCAAAACAGCCATGTGTCCAGAAAGTAAGTATATGAACTGTTTCATATATTTGGATTTGTAGAGTGGGAGCAGGTCTTTCGTTTATGCCTATTCAATTCATCCATCTACCTAAATTTTAAGTCTTATCATTCAAAAAATAAATCCTAGATTTTTTGGAATATTAAAAACAATGGATTCTGATGCAGATCTCTTGGAATACATAGTCAACATAACTTTTTACAGCTCTAATGGAAAGCAATGGCCGACAGATTAATGCCTTGGTTATCTTGAATTAGAAAAATAATCCTTGGAGAGAAAAAAGTAGATAAATCAGAAGACCTACTTACAAAAACCAGAGTCCACTCTGTCACATACTAATAAATCTCACAAATAAATCCCAAACTGATGCTACATAACATTAACCTTTATTATTTATTCTTGACAGTCGGGCTTATCCAAGACAGTTAAAGAATGTGATCCGTCATGAAATATAATATCATCAAAGTCACTCCTGTGTGTTTATTCTTTTAAACAAAGGGCTGCCATTCATTTCTGAGAAAAGGTAAAATTAACAAGAGATGCCATAACTGTGGCTTAAAGTCACCAGACACCCTGTGATTTCTTGTTCAGCTGTCTCCCACATATTCATTCATTGAGACATGACCAAAAATGTTTCTAATTTCAGGAACAGAGTAGCGAGGTGTGACTAGCCTCATGACGTAGTTTCATATTTTACCCAGAGCATGTGCCATAAGTGAAAGAAGCAACATGAGATATCTCTAAAAAGCAGAAATAATCCCATTAGACAGAGATTCCTATGTCTGGTTAAAAATTCTTGTTCTTGTTGCTCAGCAACCAATCGTGTGCAAGATTAAAACAGGCCCACTGTTTTTCAAAGTGATTTCCTAATTTACTCCAGTTCTTTTACAAGAGGGGGGAGCTAGTGGCAATCACATATGATGGATTTGTAGACTCCACTTCCTTTGCAATTTTTGCAACTCCTTAAGATCAAGATATTTAAGGAGAATCCAAATGTCAAAACTTAATTATCCTTTTTCCCAGATATGTGTGCCTCTCTATAAAAAAGCATTTTGCATTTCTTCTTTACTTTTAACATGCTTTTGACTTTCTTAAGAATTTTTTCAGATAATGGTTATAAACTCCAAAGTTTGTAGTAGCAGTGTGTTCTTTTTTCATATGTGTGTGTGTGTGTTTGTGTATCTGTGTTTGTGTATGTGTGTGTCTCTGTGTCTCTCTGTGTGTGTATACACATACACACTACTCCATTTTATGTAATCCTTCTGTGCTTCCTGAGTGAAAAAAAAAGGTTTTTCTTGAAGTATGGGGTTCCAGGAACCCTGCAGATCAACCCTGCACACACACACACACACACACACACACACACACACACACACACAAACCTCATCTGCATCCTGATTAAAGTAAGTAGAAGAAATCCAATCCTATTTCATCTTTGCAAATTTCATTATTTTCCCCTCTAATTTTCATTTTTATGAAACAAACCAAAAAAGGTTTAAAAAGAAAGGAGGGGTATGGTGATGATAATGGTGATGATTTGGCATAATACTAAACCTGGCAGAGTCTTTTTTCACATCATGAATTTTCGCTAAAGATTCACATGTAAGTAAGTTGAATATTGAATTGACATTGCAATCTATACAAAGAGAAAAACCATAACCTCCTTTTTATTACCATTGCAACAGACATGCAATTTTTTTTTCTTTAAGAAGGATATATTTGGACTTCAAGAAAAGATGGGAAACTGCTATGGAAGTCAGGGAGGAAGAGAAAAATCTTTTTAGTTATGCTATGTGATTAGTCAACAAATTATCCCCACAATCACATTTTTCTAAC
This sequence comes from Bothrops alternatus, assembly GCA_034064705.1. Classification (NCBI taxonomy): domain Eukaryota; kingdom Metazoa; phylum Chordata; class Lepidosauria; order Squamata; family Viperidae; genus Bothrops; species Bothrops alternatus. The sequence goes on from JARGCV010000040.1 coordinate 7,169,118, forward strand.
ACTATTTTGCTAAGATGATCACTCACATCTAGAGTGTCTTTCAATATGTTTTTTTTCTTTCCAGGATTGAGAATGATTATGCATTTACATCATATCAGATAAACAAAAGCACAAACTCAATTTGAGAAGCAGGAGATAAGTTGCAAAACCAGAAGCCACCAGTTTCTATCTCTTTTGAGTTTATATTATATATTTACTCAACTTCTTATAGTGCCAATTAACAAATCTCCCAGCAGTTTAGTCTACCTTAATCCTTTATCCCACTACTCCTAACTTGCATGTTTGTCTCAGCCAGACAACTAGATAATGTTGGTAGGAGTAAAGAAATTAATTAAATAATATTTAATACTATCAGGCATGAAGTCTTAGCCTTACTGAGAGGCAGGCAATTATCTGAGCAAGAGATGTCATACCTAGGAGCAAAAAGAATGGAGAAGTACTGAAGGGCAGATGCGTACATGGCATCTGGCCTATTTTTGGTCCTTCAATCAATATGCTGATGTTAGGTGACATGGTATACGATATCCAGTCTCTGGCGCTGAAGTTCCATTTAGCTTTTGTTCTGGTTGTTGGCTTCATGTGGGATAATGAGAAGTTTGTCTTGGCTCAAGGCATTAAAAAAAATATTTTAATCTTGCCAACATGCTTAAAAATTCTGCCTTTTCTTTTCAAGTTCCTATATTTAATATTTAGGGCAAGGAAGAAGTAACTCTAATAACTTTTTTATTAGTGTTACAGCTTTATTTCTAATGTAGCACTAATGCCACTCATGAAAGCATAACTCTTCTTAATATAACTTCTCTTTATTTCAAGAGCAAGGAGATAAAGAGACAAGAAGTGATAGATGCATTTTATCAGATTATCTTGGGCTGTATGCCTGGAAAATTGGTGTTCATACCATCTGTGTGGCAAGGCTGTCTGTATTGCTTTCACTAATACATTTTGGATCTGTCAACCAAAGTGTAATTTTTATGCTCATATTCCCTATTAGTTTTGCGGTGGTCTGAACAAGTTGTCTCAGAATGGAATGAACTTACACAATGGCATTTCTAGTGTCTAATAATAGATAGTACAATCTATCTAATCAATCGGGTCAGCCATATTTCTTAATAAGAGTCAGAAAGAGGGAGGAAACTGCTGGAGGGAAAGAATTTACCTTTCTAGAGTTCTACCTTCCAACAATTATTATTTTTGATTTTTTTTTCTCAATTCTGTACTGAAATGAAATATTGGGACTGCACTGAGCAAGGATGCAAGGTCTTGAACTGAAGACATCATGATTAAATTGTTGTGAAACGTAAGGGTCTTCCACAAATTATTTGAAATTATTCATGACAAGTGTAACTTCCAATGCAGTCCTGGAAAGATGGATTATATCATATACAGTATTGTTTGCATCTTGAGATAATGACTGCATTATTCTCAGGATAAGGACTTCCATCAGAAGGACATAGTTGTCCTCTTTTTCCAGATAGTCATGTTCAGCATGGTAAGATCAAGAGATGTGGACTTAAGAATGATTGCATCTATCAATGATTACAACAGGTCGATTGTTAGAAGAATAAAAAGATAGTTTACATGTTTTTTGGATTCGACGAAGTCACATTCGTCATCTTCAGGCTGGTGCTTTCGGCTTCGTGCTTCTAGCAGCAATGTGTGATTGCAACTGTTTCTTCCTTTTAACTGCCAGTGGGGGTTTGAACTGATTGGCTGGGAGCTTGGCTGTGTTCTGATTGGGTGGAGGTGTGTTCTGATTGGTTAGGGGGTTGGCTGTGCTCTGATTGGATGAGGGGTTAGTCTGAGTTACAGGGGGATTAGAGATGGTGAGCTGCATAAGCTGTTTGGCTTCGTGTTCGTGGTCGTGCCTCATCTTCATGGTGGGTGTCAGTTTGCTTCTTGTATGGATTGGAGGGGTTTAAGGTGGCTAATGATGCAGCTGTGGTCTGGCTTCTGGTTTGTGGTCGTGCCTCATCATCGGTGTGGGTTTGGGTTTGCTTTTTGCCTGGATGTGTGGTGGTGACATCATGTGTGGTTTTTGTGAGTGTAGGTCTGGTGTCATTCTTTGTGTTATGGACTCTTTTGTCAATAAGGGCGGGTTTCCAAAATGGCTGGTAGGCGGGAGGTATCATCTCGTTTGTTCATGCTGTGAGGGCGTTTTTCTATCTCGATGGCTTCTCTGATTATTCTGTTATTAAAGTGTTCGGTTTTGGCAATAGTTCTGGTCTTTTTGAAATCAATTTCATGTCCTGTGGCTTTAAGGTGTTGGACCAGGGAAGAAGTTGGTTCCTCTTTTTTGACTGAGTTTTTGTGTTCTTCAATGTGTGCACTTATTCTTCTGTTGGTTTGTCCGATGTATGTGGTGGAGCAAGCAGTACATGGGATTTCATATACTCCTTGATTTTCTAACTCAATTTTGTCTTTGGGGTTTCTTAGGATGGTGGATATTTTTCTGTTTGTGCAGAATGCTGTTTTGATGTTATGTTTGTGCAGGATCTTGCTAATTCTGTCTGTGGTGCCTTTTATGTATGGGAGGAGGGCTTTGCCGTTTTCTTGTTCTCTGTCTTGGATTTTAGTGGGAGTTTCTTTTTGGATTAAGTTGGAAATCTTATTTCTTTGGAATCCGTTGGATGTTAGTACATTAGTGAGAGTGTGTAGTTCGGTTTTTAGGTGTTGTTCGTCAGCTAGGCATTTGGTTCTGGAGATGAGTGTCTTGGCTACGGAGTTGATCTGTGCTGGGTGGTGGTGTGAGAGTGTGTGCAGATAGCGGTTTGTGTGTGTTTTCTTCTGGTAGATGGTGTGTCCTATTTGTAATATATATATTACAAATAATATGATGTATTTATGTATTTATTATGAGTATTAATAGCAAAACAAATATGATAGAATAAACCCATCAGGAAAAGATTCAGCAGTCCATCTGCATTTAAAAGACAAAGAGTACTCTTTGAAGACAGCATAGTCCAAGTTTTGGACAGAGAGGACTGCTGGTTTGAAAGAGGAATCAAAGAGACAGATAATGTTTATTGACATTTTTTACTGTGGGCATACTGGCACACATTAAAAATGAAACTCTGCTGTCTGCACTCAAAAGTGTACACATACATAACATACATATAAACATGCTACATGCAACATATGTATATACTTACACCCTTACATATAAATACATATAAATATTAATCACTGTCCATCTTGAATACGTAATGGAAAGAGGAAACTTGAAATTTCACAAGGTTAATACTGTATGGAACAAAACTGATTGAATCTGGATGTTCTGCTTCAGATACCACAAAGCCTCTTTCCAGAAGGTAACAAAGAAACAAATATCAAAACAGTCCTCTCTCTCAACAGAGGGGGTGGATACAACATCAACTATCTCCAATCTACAACACAGTCCTTTCATCAGTTCCAAGAAGGCTCCAAACCCATTTGCACCACTCAGGTGACCTTGAGGACACAGATAAACCTTCCAGTGGCCTCAATGACCCTCTTAAAGAATGCAAATGATCAGCTCTCTGCAAGGAATATAACTCCTTCCATTCCCCATTCCTTCAGTCAGAGCTGAAGACGTTCTTAGACGAGAACCAAAATGTCTTCAAAGAAAAACAAAAAAAAATTTCAAGTTGCCTCTTGAAAAAGCACCTTTGGGAAAGCCCCAAATAACATTTCCAGAGATCCCCAAACATAATTCCTGAAATGGTATATTCTTGTGTTCTCTCAAAGGCAAATGTGAAACTTATAGTGGGTATACCTTTTTAGGAAATTTTGAAACTCTCAGGAGAAAAACCATCTGGCCATTATTCCCTACCCTGAACCCTACCCTTGGCCTGTCCTTTTTACTCTTTTCCCTTCTAAAATGTGTGTTAAAAGGCAGAAGTACAGACCACAATTTCTGGCTTCTAGTACTCTGTCTCATCTAGAAGTCTAGCCTTAGTTTGCCCACTTGTTCTACAGACAAGTGATGATTAATCATTTCATGTTCCTCAGGAACCTCTCCCCCCCCCACACACACACATAATACAGGAAGGAAGATATGAAGAAAAATGGCAGAGGACTACAGCTATCATTATTATTTGCTTATGAAGTTTGCCATGTTTTTTATGTATTGTTAATCACATAGAGACATGTTTTGAGATGGGTGACCATACAAGTTGTATACATACCTACATCTATGGTAGCTAAATAGGATCTGCAACAAAAACAACAGCAAGATAAATGCCTAGGACAAGTTCTACTGGTTTAGTACACTGCCTTCTGCAATAAACAGTGGCCAGTGTAGCACTTGCAGACCCATCTTTTATGAATGTATTACATCTTCCATGAACTTGTTTAATTAACAGTGTGTATCTTTCTTATCAGATAAGATAAGACTTAACAAGGATAATAGGGGAAACAATGACTGGTTTCATTGTTTTTGCTTACTTAGCTTAAAATATCCTATGGCAGGAGTCCCCAACCTATGCTTGCAACCCCACTTACATGAGCGGCAGGCGTCTACGCTCACAGCCCCTCTTGCACGAATGATGGACACCAGTGCTCGCAGCCCCACTGTTGTGTGTGCACACAGGCATTTACCCCTCACACAAAACCATCCACTCTTCCCCGCTTCCCCCCCCAAGCTGCCAACCCGGAAAGGTTGGGGAACAGTATCCTATGATGCCCACTAATACTACACATTAATGTGTTTAACTTCAAAGATACGGTTAGTACAAATCTGAGGTATCATAGCCACATGTAAAACCTAAAGCCTCAAATGGCAACCAGTTATAATCTGTACTGTTATATGGGGAACAATCATTGTAATTAAATGTATAAGCTGATGTTAAAGAGCCTTGGCGGGGCCGTAGTTAAAGTGCAGTATTGCAGGCAAACTCTACCCATAGCCTGGAGTTCAATCTTGACCAGTCCTCCATGTTTTGAGGTCAGTATAATTAAGACCTAGAATTGTTGGGCTAATAGGTTGGCATTGTAAACCTCCCAGAGAGTACTATAAAGCACTGTAGGGTAGTATATAAATCTAAGTGCTATTTCTATTGCTGTTAAAGCAAGTTTAGATTATATTCTGCTTAAATTACTTTTTCATTTGGATACCACTTCATTTGAGGACTTTGTTCCATGTCTAATACACATCAGTCCATTTTGTTTCACACCTCTCCTTAAAAAGCTATCTCTCATCAGCATCAAAGTAGCTTGCAATGGCTGGTTCCCAAAGTGATAAAGATTCAAGAGATGTAAATAATGTGGTGTAAATAATCAGATGCAAACTCCTATGTTATCAAAGAAACGTCCCACCAGTGGTTAGAAATAGTTTAAAGCAGTCTATGAAAGTGGTTAGAAATATTATAAAGCAGTCTATACTCTAATGTACTTTGGGAAATACTGGCTTCAGATGGGAAATATTGCAGTTACAGGAATTCTTAAGCCACCTCTTTCTTCTCAAAAACTGTTACTAAAAAGCCTCTATGAAAACTGTGCTTGTAAAGTAATTGGTTTATATTCAGAAAATTGCCAAAGAGCCTGATGTTAACATTTGATGCTGGACACATTAGTTTTGTGATGTCTCTCTCCCAAAAGGAGTGGAAAACTTTCTATGGAAATTTGGAGGTTACTTGCTCTTCATTCAACTTATATTGTTAAGATGTTTCTGCAGACAAAAACATACATACATATACAAGTCTCCCTTGTGTTGTTTCAGAGAGGTCAATAAATCATTGGTCCAGGCTTTCTAAAAACAACCTGCTGATTTTTATAGATGTAGTTTCCTCTGTTGAATTTATAATGTTTGCAGTTGTAAATTAAAATTAATACAGAGCACATATCTCTATTTAATTAATGTATATATACTGACATATAACTCTAGAGATATCCCATTCTCTTACATACACACACACACACACACAAACTATACTTTATTTAGCTGAAAGAAAAAATATTGTGCATTAGGAATGTGCAAATTAAATGGGCAAAAGTGGAGATACAATGCAAAATTCAACTCTTTATGGTACAGCTTCAGCACATATGTCAAAAAGATCAAGGTTTACATTGTAGTACTGCTTCTGCTATCTTGCATTCTCATAAATACTGTTATGCAAATGGCTCGCAGTCCCACTTAAATCATCATTAATTCAAGAAGTTGAATCAATTCCATGTGAACTATATATATAAGATGTATATCGAGTGTTTCTTTTTTTAGAGGTTAATACAACTGCCTAACATGCAGACTGCCCAGGTTCGAATCTCAGAAGGGTAAGTTCTGGCTGAAGAGAGTTAAGAAACTCGAAATAGCTATACCAGTTCTCCCTTATTCTTTGTTAGCAATTATATATATATTTGTTCCTGCGGATGGCTCTGGGTTGAGCTGAAACAGGTAAAAGAAAGAAAGATTTCTTTCTCCCATATTTGGGTTTACAGGGTGCAATTTAAAAAAAGAAACACTCGAGATATATATATATATATATTTAAAATTGTTGACAAAGAAATAAGGGATTTCTGAGATAGCTATTTCGAGTTATTTAACTCTCTTCAGTCAGAACTCACCCTTCTGGGATTCGAACCTGGGCAGTCTGCACACTAGGCAGATGCTTTGTCAACAATTTTAAAAAAACATATATATATTTGTGCTTGCAGATGGCTCTGGGTTGAGCTGAAACAGGCAAAAGGAAAGAATGATTTCTTCCTCCCATATTTGGGTTTACAGGGTGCTATCTAAAAAAGAAACACTATATACACATCTTCCCTCCCTGATTACTGACAAAGCGGGAGAGAGCCTGTGGCTTAGAGGTTTAAGCATCTGCCTAGTGTGCAGACTGCCCAGGTTCGAATCCCGGAAGGGTGAGTTCTGACTGAAGAGAGTTAAATAACTCGAAATAGCTATCTCAGAAATCCCTTATTTCTTTGTCAACAATTTTAAAAAAAACATATATATATTTGTGCTTGCAGATGGCTCTGGGTTGAGCTGAAACAGGCAAAAGGAAAGAATGATTTCTTCCTCCCATATTTGGGTTTACAGGGTGCTATCTAAAAAAGAAACACTATATTCACACATACACACACACACACACACACACATATATATATATATATATATTTGTTTTCTGAGGTTTTCGCGGGTGTTTGTATGTAGGTCTTTGGTTCTTCGGGTTTTCTCCCGCGTAGAATTTGAAGTGTCTTGGCAACATTTCGATGAAATCTCATTCATCATCTTCAGGCTGGTGCTTTTGGCTTCTGCTTCTAAATAAATACGAACACCAGGATAATATCAAACTAGGATTTGTTTAATAAAATGCTGAGCTTTCATCGGCTAGCACTGCCGACATCATCGGAGCATAAAAACAAGTCAATGAGAGTTCCCTTTTTATAACGCTGGCCAATTTTGTGCACGGCTCCTGGAACTAGTCATCGGTCCATCGTGGAAGGCACGTAATCCCTGTTCCCTTTATGGTTTTTAAAGCCACATTTTCCTTATCCACTTTCTTTTCTCCAATCCCTTCCCTTGTGCACCCCCCGCTGTCTGTTATTTCTAGGGCTGCTGCTCCCCCTTTCTCCTTCTTTTTGCCCATTGCTTTCTTCGTATGTATCCAATTGCCCAGATTCATTGTTCCCTCCTCCCCCCTTTTTATTGTTTCCCTCATCTGCTCATGGCTATGCTGTAGTCTCAATGATTTTTATGGATGCTGCTCCCCCCTCCTCCTTTTCCCCAACCATTGATTCACTCGTGTGTCTCCAACCACTCCTTTGTGCTACACACTTTCACTCATTCCCTCTCCTCATCTCTACCCCAAGGCTTAACCGTTCCCTCCCTGGCAGGCTGTTAGCAGGATGTGTATCCAATAAAACCTTCTTGCTTTTTTGTCCCATTGCTCCTGTGCGGGTGTAAGTGTTTCCAAGATGGTCCATCAAGCGGGTCTGAATGTTTGTCCAGGAAGGCTCTAGCGCGCCCATTCCTGTCTCCACTCTTCTCTTCTTGGTTCCCACCATTCACTCCGATCTTCCATCCTCAGATGAAATGCAACCACCATCCTCGTGCCTGCATCACCAAACTCTCTGCAAGATGTGTATTGGGGTGAAAAAGCAAGAGGGTTTTATTGGATACACATCCTGCTAACATCCTGCCAGGGATGGAACGGTTATGCCTTGGGGTAGAGACGAGGATTTTCATGGGTACAGGTATGCAGGTCTTGGCGTATTTGGGTCTTTTCCTGTGTAAGATTGAGAGTATCTTGGCAATGTTTCGATAAGGTCCCACTCATCATCTTCAGGCTGGGGTCTTCGGCTTCATGCTTGTGCGAGCAAAGTGTGATCGGAGCCATCTCTCTATAAATATTGGTGGTTGCATTTTGTCTGAGGGATGGGTTTGGGCTTGGGTTTGGGTCTGGATGTCCTAATCTACAAAAAACCCAATGGCTCCCTAGGACACACCATCTACCAGAAAAAAACACACATCAACCACTACTTAAACGCACAATCCCATCACCACCCTGCACAGATCAACTCCATAGCCAAGACCCTCATCTCTAGAACCAAATGCCTAGCTGACAAAGATCACCTGAAAACTGAATTACACACTCTCACAAACGTATTAATCTCCACCAGATTCCAAAGAAATACAATTACCAACCTAGTCCAAAGGGAAACACCCCCCAAGAACCGAGACATAGAACAGTACAACGACATCGCCCTCCTCCCCTACATCAAAGGCACCACAGAAAAAATCAGCAAAATTCCCCACAAACACAATATCAAGACAGCCTTCAACACCAACCAAAAAATAGCCAACATCTTAGGAAACCCCAAAGACATGATCCAGCTAGAAAACCAAGGCCTTCAACTGGGTTTTATAAAACCTTTTCACTTTAGGCCTCCGCCATGTGCAAAAAAAAAAAGGTTCAATCAATCAATCAATCAATTTTAACTTCTTGCGGGGAAAAAAGGTCTTGCAAAGGTGGAATTGATTGATTGAACTTTTTAGTCCCACCTAGTCTGCTGTTACCACCACAGCCACACCACCCAATGAGCCACACCCATTCAATGGACCACACCCACCTAATGGGCCACACCCACCCAGCACCCGACGATGCATAAATGGGTTTTGGGTTGCAGTTTGGGCACTCGGTCTCTAAAAGGCTTGCCATGGTATAGAGCTACGAGATCTGAGCTGCAAAAACCCATAGGTCTACTAGGTAGAAAAGTGACTTCTGATACAGCACATAGACTTTGGTACCTCTCTTTGCAGTTTTTTCCATACCAGTCACTTATCATTGGGCTATTTCTGAACAAGTACCATTGTTCTTCTGGAATAATGCTAAACCTGTGCCAAAAGAACAGTTCAGTCAATAGGTCAGCAGAGCGGAGCAAAACTGCAGGATGAGGTAGGATGAAGCTCTCCCAGTGCATTGAAAGTACCCTTTTCTTTTTAGTTACTTATAAGCTGGCTGTTTTGGGACATGGGTTTCAAGAGCAGTGTTTCTCAACCTTGGCAACTCTATTTATTAAATTAATATGCTACCCATCTCACTATCATGTAACTCTGGGAGGTTTTACAATGTCCACACTTTGATTTGCAGAATTCCTCAGCCAGCAATTCTGGGAACTGAAATCTACACATCTCAAAAGTTTCCAACATTGAGAAACAGTATTGTAGATAGCCCTGTGTTTATAAATAGTCCAGGTGCATATGTGACCTGTCACTGTGAAAAGTCTGTGAAAGAATATAGGAGTAGACAAAATGGTATTGCCTCCCCATTCCCCCTTCCCAGTAAAATAAAATATGTAATAATTATTCATAAAAGTAGCAGAACATTTGTAATGCACTCATCTGGGTTAGTTAAGCATATTCACACTAGACCTCTATTTTAGGTGTCTGCTTGTCCTTTGCTTCCAGGATTGGAACTGGATGAGCTTATTCCTGGCATTCATTGTTGGCACCAGGAAAGAAAATCTGTTTTCAATCTATTGGACATGGCTCTTCTGTACTCAGCGTACAGTACACCCTTGTTTTTTAATTGAACAAGGTAGAATTCTTTTAATTTACTCATCATGCTGTACAAGGACAAACATCTCATTTTGAAAGTAAATGGTCTTGACTATTCAAAAGTTCTTTGGTCACTCATAAGGTTCACCCAGTTCTCCAAATATAAATGCCAGATGTTCTGTTGTCATGAATATCTTCAAAAAGCACAAAAGCCAGTTTATGAAAATGTGGGCTCCCAGGACCAGATCCTTTGATCTTCGTTCAGAAGGCAGAATCTTTTAGAAAAGCTAAAACTGTGGTAGGATCCCCATTAAAACCTTGACCTTTTTATGTTTTATAGACTATATGTCTTAGGTAAATGTGTTTATTCTTTGAGTGCTGCTGTTTATAATACAGCATCATGCACAAAGTATATTTAGCAAGCAAACACTTCCAATAGTGCAATAAAATTCGGGCAGGAAAACTGAACTCAAAAATAACTCAAAGTGGTTTAAGGATATTCAAGATGTTGGTTCCTTATTAAGAGTAAAAATGAGAAAGCTGAAAGTGGGATGGAATGGATAATTCTGGAAGAAGGCATACTTGATTGGTTGCTAAACTGGTATATTCCATCCTGCAACATGAAAGAGAATTTTCCATTTGTCATTTGTTAGCATCTACACATCAAACCAATGTTGGATATGCTAGTTTCAATAACAGGATGAAAAGTTGACAGTTCTGTCCTTTCATGTAAGAAGTTCTTTATTTTAAGACACCAGGGTTGTCTTTTCTTTTCACAATACAAGCAATAGTTTAAATACTAACAAATATTTAAGGGGTTACCATGTGTTTAAAAATTAGCTTGCTGGAATGTAAACACAAACATAGAATCTGCTCACAAATTAGATGGCTGCAAAACTAATTTATTTTATATAATAATATAAAGGGGAGACTTTCTTTTCTATTTTTTTTTTACAAAGAATGGAAGTCTCTTGCAGTGGCATTTGAACTGCTTGATATATTAGGAGTTTAATACTTGTGATGGTATCATTTAATCCAAATAACATGCTTTTGTTGGAAAGAAAAAGATAACCAATGTTATCAGCATTGAAATAATATTAACTCTTGCTGTTGCCTTGTTTTCCTTTGGGGTTGCAGAGGCATTTCTGATCACTTTGTCTTAGGCCTTAGCCCTATAAATTCATTTCATACTATTGTTCTAAACCCGGGTCTTAACTTTCTTATATCTCATCTTCCTTTCTCCCCCTCCCTCCCTCCCTTCCTTTTTTCTCATCCCTTATTTATTTTTAAAAGTTGCCTTCTTTCTTTTGGACATATTCCCAAAGAGACAAAAATTATCCTGAAACCGCCAATAGAATAATAGCACAATAGCAGAAACAAAACACATGGTAATAATAAAATGGCATTTGATGCAACCACAATATATGAGGAAGATGCAAGCTCGTCCCTTCTCCATTAAGAGAAGACATTCATGGGTTGGGAGTGAATGGGAAGAAGAACTAGAAAGCAGAAGAGAAAAGATTAATCTTCTCTCCATTGAAAGTATCCTTTTTCTCAACTTTTCTTAATAAATCCCCCACGCACAGAAACAACTAAAAACAGAGCAGGAAGGAAATGAAACAGTGAGGTTGATGGTGGCATGAGGAGAGATGGACACAGGGAAAATATAAAACTTCTAAATTGCTAGTTTACCTACTGTGTTGCTAGTTTATCTACTTGATTAATAAATGCAACCATTTAGATGATTTTTTCCAAACTACTTCAAGCAGATAGAGATCATATCCTCTATCCATCCTACCTTATACTAACAGAGCAATCTATTCCATTCAGACACATGGGAATTAATAAGGAAATTATGGGTACAATCTAAAAGAAAGGAAGGAAAGCCATACACTGAGCACACTGATCTTTCCCGATGATATCTCCTTAGTTAAGTTTTATCGACCATGGGCATCAATCATATTTTTTCATTCATTGAAAAGGAAAAAATAAAGTCCAGTAAAAAGTCTTTCAGCTATATCAAAACTACAGAAGGAGAAGTCTAACTTGTAGAACAAGTGTGCTCACAGTGAAGTCATTGTTGAAAATCTGATCAAATTGCTGTTCTGAGTATTTCTTATGAAGGCAGAACATAGTTAAGTGTTCGTCACATTCCATTTTAAATGAGATTAAGTCACAAAAGGCCAGAACATGAACTTGCAAGTGACAAATTAAGGGGAAAAAGTAAAGTTTGAGGACAGACAATAAAAATATTTGGCCTTGGGTAGTTTTCATGAATTCATGTTTCAATAATTTAAATGTAGTTCAGAGTTTAGCTGTTGAGTTCATAGTGTTCTCTGAACTTAATTGTTTTCCTGAAGATGTTTCATTAGCAGGATAGATAATATCCAAGTTCAGAGCACATGAAGATTAATTCAAGATGAACACCCAACACGAATATAAGCTCCCAGGAGGTAAGCCATAAGATCCTTTGAATGCAGCGAAATGTACATTTCTGTATATTCCTCTTTCATTATTTCATTACATTTCTTAGATTTAAGCTAGTTATTGTACCAAATGCATATGAATAATTGTCTGCTATTGTCTGCTAAATCAAGCTTTTGGATGCAGCTTTAAATCTTTTGCAGCTTTTGGATGCAGCTTTTACATCCATATATCATTTTTATATAATTTTATTTATAGATCAGTCCCATTCTGTCATGCTTGCTTTAATCTGCTTATGCATTTTAAATGCCTCACAATAGGTAATTAAACATTATGATAGTTAAACATTTTTATATACCTATCACTGGGGTTGTGGGAAGTAAAAAGTTTCAAGTATTTAAATGCACACTTTGATGCACATAAACTGTCAGGTATTTTGAAACAGGAACTAACAAATTCCTTTCTGGGGGTTAATTCTTCCATCTCTTAAAAAAAACCAGGAAAAATTCCCACTAGTGATAGAAAGAAAAAATAATTCTGTGAAGTTTTATAGATATTTTTATCCTATTGCTAATTTTAAGATTGGGGAACCTGAAGAGGCAGCATCACACTTGAGAACAGAGAAACTAAATTTATTTTCCTATTTGTTCAAACTTGGTAAAAATTCCCACAATCTGCTTACATTCTAAAATTAATATTTTAAAAACTTGTTCCAGATTTCCCCCACCCAATTCTAATTTCTGGACTACTAATTTAGTGGATAAACAAGAGGAAGAGGGGGAAAAAAGAGTATATGGGGCGACATGTTCAAATGATCATTCTGTCCCTGGAGCTCTCGGACAATTAAAAAAAGCTCTTGAAGTAAGATTGATAAGCATTTTTAACTTTTTTTCCCCTTCAAAGTTTTTAATGGAGGAGGAGGAGGAGGAGGAGCAGGAGAAGGAGGAGGAGAAGGAGAAGGAGAAGGTGAAGGAGGAGGAAGAGGAAGAGGAAGAGGAAGAGGAAGAGGAAGAGGAAGAGGAGGAGGAAGAGGAAGAGGAAGAGGAAGAGGAAGAGGAGGAGGAGGAGGAGGAGGAGGAGGAGGAGGAGGAAAAAGAGAAGGAGAAGGAGGAGAAGAAGAAGAAGGAGAAGGAGGAGGAGGAGGAGGAGAAGGAGGAGAAGGAGAAGGAGAAGGAGAAGGAGAAGGAGAAGGAGAAGGAGAAGGAGAAGGAGAAGAAGAAGAAGAAGAAGAAGAAGAAGAAGAAGAAGAAGAAGAAGAAGAAGAAGAAGAAGAAGAAGAAGAAGAAGAAGAAGAAGAAGAAGAAGAAGAAGAAGAAGAAGAAGAAGAAGAAGAAGAAGAAGAAGAAGAAGAAGAAGAAGAAGAAGAAGAAGAAGAAGAAGAAGCTGCTGCTGCTTATGGATCTTCATGCTGCCAACATCAGATTAAAATGTTTGTACTGTTTATTAACAGAAACAAAGAAAGCAACATCCTCATTCATTAAAATTGTTCCAATGCATCAAACATGAGTTCTTGCAGTGAAACATAATGCTTTTGGAACTATGAAACATCAGCCCATTCGTTCTTTGCTGGGAGGAGGTCATTCATGTGTAGCAAGAGGAAGAAAGATTTAAAAGAAGGAAATATTAGCAAAGAATCAGCAGCAGCCCAGAAAGTAATGATGCAAGCTGGGTTTATTAAAAATCTGCAAAACTTAAGAAATTTGCAAGAAAAATATCCACCTCACCAAATATTTCATCTTAATTAACCACACTTAAATTTTACTGCCTGCTTGTTTGCATGCATGCATGCTTCAGGTTTAAGTTACAGTTGTTCCTTCCAACTCCTCCATCACTACTCAACCAAAACAAAACAAAAAAATCCAAAACAAATCCAAGAGTCGCAAACAACCTTAACCTAAATAGAGATAATAAATACAATGATAATAAAACAAGAAACATAAAACGACAGAAATCTAAAAAGCTGCTCCATCAGATACACAAAGTCTTGGAGAAAGTGTGTTGTATTCAGTGGTGGGATTCAGCCAGTTCACACCACTTTGGCAGAACCGGTAGCTAATTTTCTGTTACCCAGACCCAGAATGGACTTCCGGAAGTGGAATCCACACAGAGAACTGGTTGTTCACATATTTGAATCCCACCACTGGTTGTATGTTATTATTTAGCATGTTAAGAATATTTTGTTTTTTTCAAGATTTTGTCTTTTTCAATGATTTCAGGCAATGAGACCCTAGAGAAAGCATTCTAGAGCTATGTTGCAAAATTATTTCAGCACAGTTGGGTTCTCTTCCCCATCCATCTGTGAATCCTACTTTGTAGAAGACAATATATATTTGAACTGCTTTTCTTGAAGGCAATTCTTATAAAAGGGCTTGTAATCTATGCCTGATTCAGAAACAGAGAATCAAAAGTAGGAAAGCAAAAGTCTATAGGTCTGTATCAACAGTTGGTTGCTAGATAGCTGAATGAGAAATTGCACAGATCCTAGATCACATTAACAAAGCTTTCCCCATTCCAGATTTATGTATGTTATTATTACCCATGTATAATATTTCTACTGATGTTACATTTATAATTAGCATGCATACAATTTTATGCTGTAACGCTTTTCTCTTCTTTTCCACAATATATGACTACCCAAAGTGTACTGCATTTTATCTGATAGGGATTCCCAGAAAAAAATACTTTTATAATGATTGAAATGTCTGAGCAGACAATTTCCAATCTACATAATACAATTGCATGCAAATAAAAATGCGCACAGTTGTATCCTTTCATTTTACTAGTGAAACATACATTGCTATATTGAACTTCCTTTCTCCTCTATAGTTTCTGGAAATGGGCAAGGAAATTTATTTCTGAACTCCTAATAGTTCCTGCTAGCACCATAAGTAGTAAACCATTCTGGAAATATTCAAGGGCATTTGATTGTCTATCCCTAAAACATACTGTATCCTGGAAACTCACAAGCAGGATGCAAGAGTCATAGTCCTTTTCCAATGTTCCCTAGCAACTGACATTAAAGTATACTATACATCAGATTCAGCCAAAACTTCAGTTACAAGATGCAGTGACTTAACTCAGAGCAGAATATCTGCAAATAAAAGGACTTTGCCAAAAGCATATTTTAATAATTGATCACATGTTATGGCTGTTTCATTATAGAAAGAAGGTGGATTTGACCTATATCTAATTCCTCATCACTTTTCAAATGAGGGTTTGTAGTTGAAGAAGAGAAGTGTCACTTGATAAGTGTCACTGGAAACTTAGTCACAAAATGATAGCCTTATCTGCTAATTGCAGTCATTGTTCATAACTTCTTCCAAAAAAAAAAATTAATGTAGCTTCAGTCTATCAGTAAAGATATCGTACAAGTGACAGAACAAACATCCTCTTATCAATGAATCTCTGAAGGCTGGTGGAACTTTCTTCCACGTTTTTTTAAAATAAAAAGAACTTCCCACTAACCACAAGCAACATTTAAATGTAAACACATGAAGATGACAACTCCCCAAAAGCAGAAGGGAAGCGCTTACTACTTTCAGTAACACCAAGAAGGACACATTAATACAAGATCTTGCTCTTTTCAAGAAGCAGATCCTCAATGCTGCATCCTCTGCAAGTCAAAAACTACTAATCAAGGTCAGATTTTGGTATATTTCTGATTATAAATAGAAGCAAATAATTTCCTCAACCATCACAATAAACTCCTCCTCAAAAACTTGTAGGATATTGTGGTAAGTAAGCAATTAGCCTATACTTAACTGCCAGGGGATTTAAAAAACAGCTACTGTACTATTCCATGATAAACTAGTCTAGAAATGTAAGTACAGCATCATTTTAATAGGATCTCCTCAGTTTGAAATATTTTATTGTTACATGCAGCATCACGTGTTTGTGCTTCTAATAAAAACACCCAGTAGCCTATTAACCTAATTCTGCCAAAGGGGTGGATTTTTGTAGCAATTTCTATACAAGAATAAGTGGGCTGATGAGAGGCAGAAAGGATGGGAATACTATTAGTTCAAACTTTTAGAAAATCATTTCTGTTCAACAGTCATTAAGGGTAATTAATGAGTGTCTATCATTTGATTTCTTAATTTTTAGCCATTAACCCTGAATCAGTGGATATGAGCCATGCTCTGAAGGATTTCTTGATACGCTTTCCCACATTAGAAGAAAACTGTGGTTAAGATACATACAGTTATAATGGAATACCTGTAACTAAAATAAGTCCATTGTTGTGCAATTGTATAATGCAAACTTGGTAAAGGTAAAAAATTTAAGGCCTTACAATATTAAGATATAAGATAATATAAGGTATTATATTTCTGAGACTGAAATATGTAAGATAGTTGAAGTTTAATATTTTTCGGTGGATGGGAGAGAGGAATATATTAAAGGCATGAATCTCATTTGTGCCTAGAACTGAAGTGCCCTGTGGCTGAAACATTTTTGAATGAAGAGCCAATCTAAAATAAACTTAATAACAGCTTTATTTGCTTTCACCATTTTTTTAAAAAAGGGAATAGGTATGTCTGTTAATATCTAGCTATACAATATATCTACTTATTACAACCCAAATAAGATTTCACAATCATTGGAAGAGTCCTTGACAATGCTGAAAGACTCAACAATCTTGCCTTCATGGGAAAATTCATTTACAGGATCAAATCACCTGAAAGGTAGCACATCAGAGCCTTGATTATGTTGATGAGTTTTCACATTTAAGTGTTCACGCTGTTATTTATTAACCACTCAGATGTTTTGTAATAGTGCAGCATATAAGCCACAGTAATTTACAAATAAATGCATGCTGCATTACTTGGTATTCTTCCAAGATAATATAGGACATAGCAAGTACAGCATTTCTTCCTTAGGTGTGCTTGGAACAAAGGGCACCAATTACCTTCTTTCATGAAATCCATTTTGCTGCATCTCTGCATAAATTAGCTTCTCTGTTTTTCTCTTTCATTGAGGGAGCAGGTCCAATGCAATGATTCATGAAAATGCAAAGAAAGAAAGAAAGAAAGAAAGAAAGAAAGAAAGAAAGAAAGAAAGAAAGAAAGAAAGAAAGAAAGAAAGAAAGAAAGAAAGGGAAAGGAAAGGAAAGGAAAGGAAAGGAAAGGAAAGGAAAGGAAAGGAAAGGAAAGGAAAGAAAGAAAAGGAAAGCAAAAAAGGAAAGCAAAAAAAAAAAGCAAAGCAAAATAGGCTTCTCAATGGGTGGGTGTTTTTGGTTTCCAAGTTTATACATTCTAAAAGTAAACATTTTAGTGAACGTAAGAATTCAAAATGCATGGAAGAGTCTTTTCATTTTAAGAAACACTTATGTACAAGTGTAATAGGTTTCTTTGATACTCCCTACTGACACTCAGGATAATCCCTCAATGCAGATAGAACTATAGTTGAATTAATCCAATCCTTATGGCACGGATTTTCAAACTTTTCATCTTCAATCCAATGATAAATGAAATTGTGTAACACCCTCGCTCCATAAATAAAATTGATTCTATTATTGCTAGAATGGGCAAGATATGAATATATTACTTACTAAAATATACACCATATTCACACTTTCTTGGCTTAAATTTGTTTTATCGGCACTATTAGTAAATAGATTATCTTTTTTTTTACCAGGTAACAGAAACATTTCTGTCTTGGAAGTCTAGAAATTAACAATAGTGCATAAAAATACTGAACTTCACTAACAACTGTACACACACTTTGATGGACAAATACCATGTGAGAAGTCAACTGCTGTTGAGAGTGATGGATGGTTTATACTCCCAATTCAAGTGCTGACATTTTACAGTTTACTTTGTATGCAAGATTTGTCTAGCAAAAACAGGAAGATCTGATAGTACTTCTGCTTTGTGTGCACAAGCCTCATCAAAATTTAAATCACATACACAGTTGTGACTCCCCATTAGCTCGCTTGCAACCTCTCCAGAGGCCATGACTTACAATTAGAGAATTCCCTCCTTACTGAATGTTGAATTTTGCAAAAGGTAAACCTTTTAAAAAATGATTTGAAAAAGAGCAGATGATTTTATTAAGAGAAGTCATATTTGTCAAAAAGCATAAAGCAGTCTTTTGTTTAACAGACTGTGGCTGATTGCTTCACAACTTTGTAAAGCTTATGGCTCATTTTTGAGGAACTGAGAAGAAGGTTCCACGAAGATATCTCTTAGACGAAAAACTACTCATCTTAGATACAATGAAAGCTAGAGCATGTATGTCAAATAAAAACAAACAAGCAAATATACAAACATGATTATTGAGTATGGTTAGAAGCCCTGAATAGAGCATTCCAGGGTTCTGAATTTTCAGGAGAAATAGTCTAATTCCTTTATGAATTTGCTGACAGTAAAGTAAAGATTATAGTACTTAGCCACTTCCTTGAAGTCTGAAAGAACCACTGAACCTATTGAACTGTGCCTATTACAGTTTGAAGTCTGAGATCAAGTAACAATTGACTTCCATTACCAGCCATGTCAACAACAACAAAAAAGGACCTCAATTCCAAACAATTTATTTTGGTATGAGGTAAAAAATTTCACAGTCGCTTCTCCTGAAGATGTTAGCTAGCCTGGTAATGAAACAGTCAGAAACCAATCGACAAGCATGGAGAGCGAACTTCCACCCTCAATCTATATCTGAGCTACAGATATTCGCCACTATCACTCTCTTCTCTTTCTTCATGGCAGTAAATATACAATAGTGAGTTAAATAATTAAAAAATTGCTCTTTTTCAGAACACCCGGTTGCAGCTATTCCACTATAAATAATCATAAAACTAGTTCTGGAATTAAGACATTATGGTTTAGGGAGTACATTTCCAATAATCTAGAAACCACAGATGGATATCGCAGATGGACACCTGCAGAAGTCTATCCAATCACATCTAAAGGGCACCTCTTCCCAGCATAACTGACTATTGTATATTAGTTTTTCGCACCTCAGCTTAGTCAGCATAGATCCTCTGACTGTATCTGTTTGTAGTAAACATTGTCAAAGGACATAGGAAAGCATTGTCAGAGGAGTCCACACAGGGGCAGCAGATGCTGGTTTCTCCTTGAATTGCTTCTCCGCAAAGAAAAAGAACAATCCTCCACAATATATTTCCAAAAGTTCTATTAGATTCAGCACATCTTAATTAACAGAAACAAGGGCACAGGAGTGCAACACAATAAGAAAAGATACTTCATGGATGATGGTGGTGGTGGTAATGATGATAACGATATCAATATGCATGGTGCTCCATGATGCAGATGCACTAAAAGGGAACTGGCATCAGGGAATCTAAAATTCAATTGAGCAAAACAAAAGAAAAAGAGGGAAATTAATGCATGTTATATAGGGACATGCTAGAACTTAAACTTAGGTGCAGTTATGTGTGGAAATTTGAGACTTGAGGCTGAGGCTTCATGGAACAGACAGGTTATGAGGAATTTAGAAAGCTTTCGTCATGCAGATATTCTGGGAAACTGCCCCAGGCATATGGGATGACAAAGAGGAAAGGGTATAATCCTGCAGGGATTGAAAGATAGCTAATAATCAGGATATTAACTCGACCTATATGTAACGAGCTCAAGGTAAGGCTGGATGAAAACTGGTTTATTTTGTCTGGAAGATGACCTAAAGTTGCATCAATACATAAGCATTATCATCTTACCAGCATCTTACCAATGTCCCTTGAACAGAGTGCTTAAATATTTTTGTTTTCTTCATCCAGGATTATGAATCGCAGCATTTGTTGGCTTTGCAGTTTATTCAGCGATGGTACAAACAGAGCCATTTCCAAGTAAGTACAAACCAATCAACAAGAATCCTTTTTTACAGAACAAAGGGTAAAAGAGGAAACCAAGAATTTTCAGTTTCCCAAGAGTGAGCGTCACATACTACTTGTCTGCCTCCATGTACTGTACAGTATATACAATTTTGGAAGCAATAACAATAGAAGGAGGAAACTTTGGGTCAAATCCTATGTAGGAGCCCAGTCAAAATTCAAAGTGTGGTTTAGAGGTAAGTAGTTATTTTTGGTTTTGGTTTTTGGTTTGTTTTTCATATGTATTTTTATTTTATTCAGAACAAAGTTAAAATACAAAATACAAAACTCAAAAAAAAACATCCAAGAAGACAAAAAAACCACCACAAAATACAAGTCAAAGCATTAAAAAAGCTGCATAAAAAACCCCACCTTATATACATATTATCCCCTCTAGTTGAATACTGGTTAAT
This sequence comes from Bothrops alternatus, assembly GCA_034064705.1. Taxonomy (NCBI): domain Eukaryota; kingdom Metazoa; phylum Chordata; class Lepidosauria; order Squamata; family Viperidae; genus Bothrops; species Bothrops alternatus. The sequence continues at coordinate 7,189,750 of JARGCV010000040.1, forward strand.
ATATTATTACAACATTAATTTTGGAAGGGCCTGTTTTGCAAGGGTGGGAACTAATGTTGTAGTTCTTTTTTTTTGTTTTAAATGGAGAAATTTTAAACATAGATGCCACTGATGCAACAGAAGGTTTTCCATGCAGAGAGTCAGTATGGTGTGGTGATGAGAATATTTAGAACAGAAGAAAGTTAAAACCAAATCTTTTAGCCATGAAGGTCATTATTGATTTTGAACATTTTCTCAGCCTAACTTAATCTTCCTTGAAGAATGTAAAAAGATGTATAAGTATAAGAATAAAGTTTAAACCTTCTGAGAATAGACAAGACATAAATGGAGAAACATGAGAAACCTCTAGTCTTCTGGTCAAATAAGCCTCTCAGGGGCTTTACTTTGGCCATCAGATTTTGAGCTCATAGTTCTGATTAACTTATTGCTTATATCTTTTCTGACTCCAAACCATGGGCAAGATAAAACTATAGTCAATTAGGCATTGAGCTATATGGATATTCTTCTTACAAGCTTCTGGAGTAATCCTATAGATCGGGGTGTCAAACTGCCGGCCCATGGGCCGGTTGCATCATGTGGAGGCTGTGCCCACCCCAACTCCAGCAATGCAAAAAAAGTTGTGATATGTCACAACACGTCATGTGACGCGGCGAGTTTGACACCCCTGCTATAGATGATAAGTAAAAAACAGTGGATGAAAATGGTGTGAGCTCATTGTTATTATGGATCTGTTGTCTCCTTCAGAGAATTCAGTGACGTACACTCAGCAGTTATGAAAGGGCTGCTGATATTCAGATTGAATCCAGTTGTGTATGTCCACTGATAGAATGACATCTCTCCATAAATTACTTCCCCAATCTCATTCATAACCCTTCATCCTTTCACTTTAATTTGTTCTAGAGTGTTTGGGAATACAATAGATTTGGGGAGAAACTGGGTATACAGGGAAGGGAAGTTTCATTGAACAAATAGGATAACATCTCTACTACACACAGACATACACACACAAACAGGGCTTTGACTATACAGATATGACTGTCATGCTTTCTTTTATCTGCTGACACTGCTCAGTCATTCAAAGTCAGTCTAAGGTGGGATTTAAAAATGCAGACATTTGCTATTCTTATTAGAATAATTTAGATTGGAAATTGAAAAAAAATATTTCCCTACCAGTTGTAAACCACAAAGGCCATCTATTGTTTGCATGTGTGGGGAGGAGTGTTTTTGTCATATGATAAATAGAGGAATCCCTGGGACTTTGAACTATAAATCACATGACTTGAACCAGTTGACCTAACAAGCTTCTTTTTTCTCTTTGGTTAATGTTTTGCCTGATGAATTCTGGACAATTAAAAAACTGCACACCTTTTATTGCCATTTTGATGTCCTAAATACAGTGTCTGGGTGCTAAACAAACATAACCTAGATTACATCGTTAGCAAAGATTGCCTCATTTGATTGTTAATGATTATAGGCCCAGGAGTGCTACTAGCATAACGCAGAAACAGACATATGTACATACATATCTATTCATGTCGTCCAATAAAAATAGTGAAAGAGATTATAAACTAGCAAGCCTATAAAACCCTACAAACAGCGGAGCTGGTTTATGAATCTTTTATTTGGCCTTAACATCAGAAGCCAATTTTACTTTTAATCAAGAATAGATTACTACTAAAGGTCAAAATAATGAAGTTGATTTTGTGAGTGTTTGGGTAGTGATAACAGGTCAAAGGAGAAGATGAAAACAATGCCTCTATTTTGTATCCCAGCACATGGCAGTCTAGGAGAGTTAATCTCTTCCATTGAAATGGTATAGGCTCTCCTGCTTGAACAGGGGGCTGGACTAGAACATTTCCAAGATCCCTTCACAGCTCTATTCGATTCTATTTCTTTAATGTGAAAAAATCAGTTACTTCACTTCCCAATTATGAACAGTGGAAATCCATAATGATCGCTAGCTATTTCAATAATTATGAAAATAGTTTACTCTATAGTATTTTCTAGCATAATGTAGCATTATAATTTCAAGTGCTACATTTTGTTATTTTTATACTACTCTTTCTTTCAGTAGTTTCTTTCTAATGTTCATGATCCTACTTGCCTAGGAACAGGTGCCAATCAACTTTCTGGGTCTATTTTTAAAGTTGATTGGGTTGCTTATTGGCATATTTGGTACAGTATATACCAACTGGTATATTTCCAAGTGCTCCCATTGAGCAAGAATGACTAAATACATAGTTCAAAAGTAGGTATGATTTTTCACTAGAAAGAAATATTGTAAATTACATAGGAGGATTTGAAACATGAATATTTCAAATTCTGAACAAAGGAGGATTAAATAAAATAGGTCCTAATGTTGCAATAAGTTCAGTGCACTTATTTTCTATTAAGTATGTCTACTTTTATTGATGATGTCATTCATTCATTCAATCATTTTACACATAGACAAAATACCCTAAGAATAAAAAGATATTCCAGGCAACTTCTAAAAGAAAATACAAATAATATTCTTGGAATTGGAGGTTGGAATTGGAGGTTTCATCATGTAGAAACCCAGTATTGGAATTGGAGGTTCCATCATGTAGGAACCCAGTTATACAAACTGCTTCCTTAGAGATTCAGTCTCTGAGGAGCAAAACAATTAAAATTTTCTCTACCTGCTTATTGCCATCTAATTTTTATCCACACTTCTGAAACTCAGATGTGCTGGCCTATCCTTTCTTGATAGGCAGGCCCATATGCAGTAATTACAGCTATTGTAATTATTTTAACTGATTATTTAATTTGTCTAAAAATACAGGTGTATTCTCTGCCATGTGAAATATTCATTAAAGCTAGCATTATTTTTTCTCTAGCTTGAAAATACCAGAAAACAAATGTAGGCTGTATTTGGGGATGTTCAGCAAAGCACAAGGATAAATCTTCAATATCCTTAGTCTCAGATTTTAGTAAAGCTAATTATGAAATTGTGATTATTGGCTGCTCTAACTTTGTGTTTTCTCTCCCTGTCCTTGCTTCTCAAAGAATAAGTCTGGAAGAAGTACTTCAGTGGTCTCAGTCTTTCGAAAAACTTATGGCTACTAAATGTGAGTAAAGACATCATTATTAATCAGTAGAGTAAGATGGGATGGGAATAAGTAAAGGATATTTATGGCATAGGACATATTCAAATAGCCAACTTAACATGCTGTGTTCCAGTCCATGAGGCAGCATGAAGTATGCCAACAAAAAACATATCCCTCTATTTAATGATGTCAACTCTGCCTCATTAACAAGGTTGGGCAGTAATGCTATCCTCACAGTTTACTGCAGGGCAAATGAAAATGCACCAATTGGTGGATTTCCACCAATCACATGTCCCTAAAGTGATAGTGGATTAGGCTGGGCTGGGCTGGGTTGGGCTGGGCAAATTCTGACTAATGTCTAGAATGGTGAGCTTAGCCATCTTTCCAAATCTGATTAGGAAGGTCCCAATAAAGCAGGAGAGGAAGACCCAAAGTGCCTTATTTTTTCCAATGGTTTGGCTGAAGGTACAGTAGAAACTTACCAGCTGGTGGGTCAAAGGGATGTCAGAGTTTCAAGCTGATTAAGGGCAACTTAACATAATTATTTTTTACTGGGGAATTCTTACCAATGAAGCTCTGCCAAGGACATTACACATTAGTCCTCTTCTCAGTTTCTTATATGCTATCATACCCAATCTGTCTAAAATGCAAGTGTTCCCCACAGAAAATGATCTTGTTAATGCAAATATCATTGCTTCCAGTTCAAAAGAAGCAACTGAAAACTTTTAAAAAAGGAATGCCAGTTTAAAAAAAAACCTGCATTAATTTTTCACAGAATTTAGGTCTTTCCATATATGGTAAAATTCTCAAAGACAACAAAATTCAAATTTGCTGAAAAACATCTACCGATTGCTCTCCATAATGTATTGTGTGGGATGAGGTGAATTTCATCAAATGACTAGACTAGCAGTCAAACCATCTGTTGGAACATGATTTTCAGGATGAGTGGGGGATTTCTGCCTTTTCTGCTTTACTGAGAAAACTTCACATGTCCACTGATCACAAGGATCAACACTGGATCCTCCACCCCACCCCCACCCCAGATTATCTATGGTTAACTCTTTTACATTCTCCCTCTTTCCCTCTATCACTGGCATGTTCTCTCACTTATTTCTCTTTTACTTGTTCTTCTGTCACGTTCTGTCTCACTCTTTCGCTCACTCTGTGCTGGAAGGTATCCCCCATCACCTATTCTGCCACCCATTCACTCTGAATTGATCTCTCTCTGCCTCTTTTTTTTTTTAACTTTCACACTCTTTAGTGCTCTCTAACTCATTCTCATCTAAAAACAGAGGCTGGGGAGGCTCTTGACAGGCATTGGCAGTGTCAGCTTCATCCCAGGACTAAAACTCTTAGCCAAGCTCACGAAGCATCCAAGATCTTCAGTATTTATTGAAGGAACTTAAGAAGCAATAACAAAGGATTTCAGCAACTGCTATGTTTCAAGAATACGATCTATATTTAGAAATAACATTCACAATCTTTTGCTTATTTTTCTTTTTCTTACCCTGGGTAAGAGACTGTTTGACCTTCTTTTGAGCAAGATTGGCCCATTTGCTTACGTTCTTAGGATTTTCCAGACTGACATTATATATTAAATATCCGTTTCTTTTTTTAAAATTTCTCCTCTGCTGAAGTCAAAATGCCCATGGTGGATGTCACTACTAAACAGAAGGGCAGGAGCAGGCAAATAGGATCTAAGGTAGGGGTGTCATGCTGAAACCACACCTACCCCATTGCCGGCAATGGGAAAAAAGTCGTGATACGTCATGACATGTCACGTGACATTGCGAGTTTGACACTCCTGATTGAGAAACTGAGTTCTAGTCCTGCTATAGCCAGCTGGGAAGCTGTATTTGGATTAGAACACCCCAAAATCTCCTATACTACCATGATTGTAGATAGACTAGTTGGAAGTTATAAACTATAGAGTCACAGGTCCTTGAGAATGAGAATACTGAGTAAAATGAAAAATATCTCCACGAATACTGCATATTATGGTAAATGGAAGGGAAAACAAAATAGATAGTTATCTGTAGAAATAATTTTCACTTCCTGTTGTAATCTCAGAACCTCGGAAAATGATCCCTCATAGGATGTTTCATACAGAGAATAAACATAACAATCATTATCATTACTTCTTTTTTTTTTTACAAAAATTTTATTGTTTTTTTTTAATTTTAACAACAAAATACTCAAAGCACACCATGGTGTTAGGGTAAACAATCATCCAAAAGCAAAACATTTATATATACTTCAATCAATACCTCTAGTATTCCCTCTCTTTCCCCTTAACTAACATAGTTTATTTAAAATAGTTCAATCTAATTTAAATTTAGTCAACCTATACCTGTTTCTAACACTTTAACAAATTTATACAACCATAATCAAATTAACTTTAAATACAAACTCTATCAGTTCGGGTATTCCTTCCAAATATATTCTAGTACCTTAGTTCTTATTGTAAACTTTATTTAACTCTTCTTCCAGTAATATCCCTTAATTCAACTAAAACATTAATCTATCCTATATATATCTAATCTATCAACTAATCAATCTCTTATAGCTAACAAATAAAATCAAATCTTAATTTTTTCAATCCATTAAACATAATTCAGCTCATATCCAATTAAATTGTCATAACCAATGAGATCAATCTTATCAAGCAAAAATCATCTTATTAAGTTAGTTCAAGATTACATAATAATTTTCTTACAAATAACCCTGTTATCCTAAACAAACAAAGAAAGAAAAAAAGAAAAGAAAAGAAAAAAGAACAAATACATTCTTAAAGGATTTAATATGTATTTCATTAGTCACTTCTTTTTTTCTTATATCTCTTTTTTAAACTAAAGTATTAATCTGTCCTAAATCTATATAAACCATCAATCAACTTTAAACTAACAAGATAACATCAAACTTTAAGATATTTCAATTCATTAATCATTGAACAAGTAAATCATCAGTAATTTCCATGTAGCTAGATTTTATATCTTCCATTAATCCCATTTTTCTTACATCTAATTTATAACCTTGGTCCTTAAGTCAGTCCATAGTTCTAAATTGCCTTTAGTCCGTTACTCAAAACTTTAACTTTCATTTTTTAAAAAATCTTATTCTGGGTTTTTTCAAATGCCAAGTAGGTTTCCATAACAAAGCTTCCTTTCCAGCAAATAAGTCTCTCTTTATTGCTTGTAGTATCTTTAAAATCAGTGAGAACCATCTTGACCTCTGAATTGGCCTTCTGATTTTTTTTTTTTGCATAAAGTCTTGTTGTTTTAGAGTTCCAGGTACCAATCTTTGCTTTTCCTGATTCTCATCACCATAACTGAGTTGCATATAAGACAGAGTCAATTTCTCTTTGTTTTCAGTTAGGTCCTCTTTTTGTAGAGTCTGTTTAATAGAAGAATCAGCTGCAGTCTGAAAGTCAATTTTAAAGTTTGAGGAAGAGATTCTGGCTCTTAATTCTGTAGTAAGCTCTTTCATTGTAGCACATATTTCCTCTTTAGTATCATAGATTTTTCTCCAGAATAAGTTTGCAATTTAAATGTGAGTACAACTCCATTTTTTAAAAAAAATTCAAACATCCAGTTAACTTTCATATAAAAATCATCTCCTCTCCAGTTGCAATATTACTTTTTAACCAGTAGATGTCCTCAGAAAGCTAAAAAAAAGTAAATAAATCCATTTTTCCCCCAAAGTCATTTCACTTTTCATTATTCTTTCTTTACTCAAAAAAAAACCACAACAAAAAACAAAAAAACAACAACATAGGCTAATAATAAAGTTCGTAAAAAAAGTTTTTCCGATACCCCAGAGCACTTGTATAAAAACACAATGTAATTTCTAAAACTTTACTTTGTTCCTTTGTTCGCCTTTCTTCCCCAACGAGTGAGAGCTGCCTTTTCAAGCTAGGGAAATCTCTCCAATACAGATCTTACAGGCAACAAACAAACAAAAACAAAAAAACAAAGAGAGGGGGGAAAAAAGGAAAGGTCTCACCCAGATTCACCATGGTGGGTCTGCAGCTTAAGTGTTCTTTGGACTTGCGGTTTCTTGCGGCAAAGCGATCAGCCATTTTATTGGCCGATCTTCTTCTCCGTCGGCCCTCGGAGTTCCGTCTGGACAGCTGGAGGAGCCGCCGCTCCTCCGCTGCCAGAACGGTGCCTCCTCGTAGGAAAGTCACACCCTCCAGGGCGACTTTGAACCTGCATAAGGATCCGCCGACGGAGGGAAAACTAGCCGGCAGGGAGAGCAATCTCCTCATTCGACTAGCGACGCCGCGACCGGAATTATCATTACTTCTAATATGGTTTGCAAATCAATGTTTGATTTACGTTGTTTTCAGATGGGCCAATTGTCTACAAGTCCTACCTGAAGAGCGAATATAGTGATGAGAACATGGAATTCTGGTTGGCTTGTGAAAAGTATAAGAAGATTTTATCACAGAGGAAAAGAATATCGGAGGCACAGAAACTTTTTAAGGAATATATCCAACCCCAGGCTCCAAAAGAGGTAAATTAATAAATTGGAGAGGAATACAATATACTTTCTCTTGTTTTGCAAAGAAATGGGTGAATGCTTTCACGGATGCTGAGAATTTTAAATAATATCTCCAAGTGGACAGCTTGGTATTGCAGTTTGAAAACTCACCAATAGCTTTGGTATTGTTGGAAGTAAAGTCTTCATCCTGGTTCATCCAAGCCAGGAATAAATAAGCAACATGGCGACTGTTTTGGGAAGATGGTTACAGTTTATTGAAGAAGCAGAAAGATGGTTCTTGCAGGAAAGAGCAGAGGAGAGAAGGGCTGAGCACATGGGCAGTAGGTTTTTATACCCTCTCTATCTTTTTGTTTGGAATAGTTTCCTGTTCCTGTGGTATGAACTTTGAGGCTATTTCCTGTGTCACGTATTCTGACCTGAATCTAGGTGTGCCTCTCTGGTATACTTGATGGTAATGGGTTAGTCTTATCTGGCTTCCCTGGGGCTGGGTTAATGACTCTTAGAGTTTGGGTGAGGTATGCAGATTTTAAGTCCCTTTGTCTTCTTGAGTTCCCTGGCTCCAGCTTTCCTGATGGTTTTATATCTGCATTTGTATAGGGCTGGCTCCTGCTTGGGGACAGAGAGATTTGAGGGCAGGTTTCTGCTTTTCAAAAAATGCTTTTAAAAATCCTTTTGGAGAAAAATATATTTTCCTGCCCTTTTAATATTTCCTTCTCTGGGGGGCTCTGACTTCCCACAGTATAATGAATAAGAATTTTCTTTCTTTACTGAGGTGGAATATCTCATTAAATCTCAACATAAAGCTACAAAAGCAGGCTGCTAGAAGAGAAGGGGTATACCTCTAGAAGGCCACCTTTATAAATAAATACATGATATAAAAGTAAATGAATTAATGGTATATTAAATAATATAGTTGTTTCACATTTATTTAAGTAGTCTAATATTTATTCTCCTCTTGATCCTTTTGCAACTTTCATTAGAATACTGGAATTATTTGAACTATGAGACAAGATAAAGCAAGCTAGTTAGATTAGTCTAAGAATCTCACTAGTCCATCAGTAGGTTTCCCAGAGAGGCCATGTTATAGGAAAAAAAATAACAGAAGTAAAATTATAAAAGAATGGCCCATATCTCCATGTCATATTACATTTTCATATATCCACACATTTTTAATAGAACAGACTACTTATTTATCAAAGTTATAAATAACCTTTAGAAGTTATAGTCACCATACACAGTACCTCTGTACCACAGTACCCACATTAAGAATTTATTTTTTTATACAACAAACCTGTGAGGGAAATTGGGCTGTGAATAACTGGCTTCAAGTCATCCAGTGATCTTCCATGACACTTATTTGTGTCACCTGAGCCATAACCCCTAGACCAGGGCTTTTCAACATTTTTACCCATTGTAGCACTTTGAGGATATGGCAACATCTGAGTACCACCAGTTGCCTAGCAAGTTGTCAAAAACTGGATGACCCCCCCAAAAAGGAAAAAAGTGATGAAGTACAGGTAGTCTTCGACTTACAACAGTTCACTTAGTAACTGTTCGAAGTTACAATGGCACTGAAAAAAGTGCCCCCCAAGCCACAGCCAAGCAAGACACCTGCCTGCCCGCCCGGCCGCGCTCTTCCTCCTGTCCGAGGTTTTCATTGTTGTGAGTATTTCTGTTGAGGATTGACAGTGGGGGTGGGGTGGGGGTGTTTGGTTTTTATTTCCCCCATCTGCTAGGTGGTTGCAGCAGGTTTTGGTCACTTCACATGACCCTGGGACACTGTGACTGTCATAAATATGAATCAGTTGCCAAGCATCTGAATGTAAATCACAAGACCCTGGAGATGCTGCAACATTCCAGCTGATCGGTGCTTCTTCTGGGCTCAAAGCGCCAGGATCAGCACTGAGCTCCAGTTGGAGCCCGGCGCTGATCCTGGCGCTTCCGCTGAGCCTTGACAGCCCTGCAGCTCCAGCCATCTCTGGCTCAGGCTTGTGCGGTGTTACCACCGGTTCAGCTCATTCCCCTCCCCCGCTACCACTTTTCTAGGATGGTCACATAGCACCTGCCAGGTGCCAATGTACCACAGGTGGTACCCGTATCATAGGTGGTACCTGTATCAAGGTTGAAAAGCCTTGCCCTAGACCACACTGGCTCATATATTTGTTGATCTTTGGTAAAGCAGTGGGCCTGACCTTTAGTTCTGAGCCCATCCTGATATGATTTTGTATTGGAATACATTTGATTTGGCTTTGGTTATTCTGAATTGTGGTGTTTTTCTATTGATTTCTCTGTTTTTTATGCTTTTAACTGTTTGCAAATTATCCCGGTTATTTGCAAGTTGGGTAGCCATACCCAGATAAATAAATAATTGTTATGACATCTTTCTTCTTGCTCATTTTTTGTACATTCTTTAGCTACCTACTAGGTCCAGTTTCTTGCCTTCTTTAAAAAGTAAAATAAAAGCTACTTTCTTTTTTTTCCAGATTAATATTGACAGTCCAATAAGAGAAGGTATTACCTTGAAGATTCAGGAACCAACTCAGTGTTGTTTCGATGAGGCTCAAAAAATTGTTTATCTGCATATGGAAAGAGACTCATATCCCAGGTTTCTTAGCTCAGAAATCTACCAAAGCCTTATCTTCACTCTTTCGGCCTAACAACAATCAACAGTCTGTCTCAAAGAGGAAAAGTGTGGGCTTTATTTTGAATTTCAAAATCAGATAAAAGCAAGCATGGCACTTTCATAATATATTACATTGCAATTCCCATCATTCCCAACCAGCAACATCTTCCCAGTTTAAAGCCCTCTGAGTTAAAGTCAAAATCATGTTCCCCAGTTTGGAGAAGAATACACTAAATGAATGGACTCAGAAAATATAAATATTTTGATATGAGCATTATTTTCTTGTTTTAACTTGGCATGGGAAAGTTTATACAAAGTGGAACTGTAAAATTGAAAGATGTCAACCAAAGCTTTAGTATTGTCTGAATAATGGAACCATCACAATGTCAGAGGCTGATGTGGTTGAGTTAACCAAGTATTCTTACTCAGATCAGAACTTCTAAGTCTTAGCAACTTCTTGATACAACATCCTCTGTGGCACTTCCTGCCTTATGCAAGCTACAGCATCAATAGCCAGAAACTCTATCAACATTCAGCCAATCATCCAGCCATTAAGCCATTAAACCTCTTTTAAACAATTCAAGGAAGACTGCTGGAGTTCACCTACACTTTATGTAAAAGCCACACCAAACAAGATAAAGTATAGGTAAATCTGTAACAATATATTAAGGATAAGCTATATTTACAGTATTATATTAAAATCTATATAATGCTAGTATCGTTATCTCTTAAAGTTTATATTTTATTTTAAATAGTATTTTTTTAGAAGTTTTGTTCACCCCCGCCTCCCAAGAGAACGGTAGTTATTGGGTGGTTTAGAAATACAGGTATATCAAATTAAAGTGTTTCAAAATTTAATTAATTGATATAGACAGGTAACATAATTAAAACCTATGTTTTTCAAAGCAACCAAGCAGACGCTGAACACAAACACTGGAAGTTAACACCAAAGTTAGTATGAATATAAGTGAGTAAATGAATGTATGTAATATGTGAATTTAAATGAAAGGAGAGATCATTTGGAAGATATTTAAATTATTTTTTTCTTACAATATTTATATTTAATAAAATACAAGTGAATAATCCAATAAAAGTTGGATACTGTTAACATAATAATATTAAATTGTATTAACAATAAAATTCTTTTATTTATTATCTTATTTGAGTGACATTTCACCCCAATTATGCCTAACCATGCCATTACATTTGGCAGGAGATGCATGCACTAGGATTTTCTACAATATTACAGAATGCATTTAATAAAATTATTATTTAAAAAAAAAACCAGTATTGAGGATTGCCATCTGGTGGAGTCCAGGAAGAAAGCTTTCTCTTCGCCCTTTGGGACATCAACCCTCTAGGGATTATATTGGTCCTGATTTGCTGGCTTTTTACAATGTCTTAAAAAGAGGGTTTTGTCCATGAGCTTGAGGATCCAGATGCATGACAGAGCCTATGCAATGCAATGGTAATGTTGTGTTTTTACTTCTGCTACTGGTGATATATGTGTTGTTTAAATTATTTTATAGTATTTTCCATTGTTGTTAACTGCCCAGTGTCAAAATTCTGAAATAGCCCTATAAACTGAATGAATGGATGAATGAATGAACGAACAAACAAACAAATTTGATTGGAGAGGTTGACAGATGCCAGGGTAGCCACATATGATCATTGATGACTCAAGGAGGAGTTTATAAATACTCAGATCAGCAGATAATGGAGGTCAATCCTGGAGAAATGACATCCATCCAGTCATAAAGTGACTGAACTATTGTACAACAAAATTAATGAGTTCTGCTTACCTTTTTTCATCCTAGCCATGTCCACTTCTAGGATCATGACTTGACAGAGATGAAAGAAATAATGTGTAGCCCTGATCTCATACACATTAGAACAAAATGATTGGATGTTACAACCAATGATATTTTATCTAGAATACTTAACATCATAGTACTTATGTTAGGGATGGATGGCAGGATTTTTGGGGGAAATGTTAGAGACCAGAGTTCAATAAGAACTTAATATTGTAGGGAAAAGACAGTAGAATATAGATTCCTTTCATTGGACTCTATGTAAATGAGACTTGTACCACCATTGTTTTATGTCCATTAATATCAGAGACTCAGTCAATGGCAATACTGAGTAGAGAATTCTAAGACCGATATTAATTTTTTTAATCAATTAACTTTATTTCTGTGAAATAAAAGTTTTAATTCATGATATCATTCTATTTATTGCAAAAAAAACCTCAACTTGTGAGGCCTGCTGTAGCCTCCCTTGGAGATGCCCTATTGTGCTTTTTCATGCATTTATTTATTACATTAATTTATATGATTACTATCGTAATCACCTCTTATGCAGAATACTAGGGATTGCATGATTTAAAAAAATTGGGAGGTAATGCTTGTGTGGGCTTAAAGTAGTGGACCACTAAACATATATTCATGTAAAGCAAGATGTCTCTTAATAACAAAGTTTATACCATCTGTGTGCATCTGTTAGTTATTTGCTCTATGGGATAAGAGGGAGGAGAGGGTGGGCTGGCCCAAATGACCAGTTTGCTCAAGCTTTCTCACCATGTCTTGAGGATGAGAATATATAATGCAATCCTGCCCCCACTGAGCTAATGTTGTCTGATTTGTGGTCTGAACATCATATCATATTAGGGAAATCCATTCCAATTGACTATTGTACATTATAGCAATAATAAACTTCCCTCGTCCTTGGTTGTTATTCCTCAGAGCCTTTATGTTCCCATTTGATTGATGGAACAGTGATATAGTTGCAGAATAACATAATAGTATTACTATGAGAGCAATCTTGGAGTCCCAGTGGATAATTACTTAAATATGAGCCAGCAGTGTGCTGCAGCTGCCAAAAAAGCCAACACAGTCCTAGGCTACATTAACAGAGGGATAGACTCAAGATCATGTGAAGTGTTGATACCTCTTTATAATGCCTTGGTAAGGCCACACTTGGAATATTGCATTCAGTTTTGGTTGCCACAATATAAAAAGATGTTCACATTCTAAAAAAATTGTAGAGAAAAGCAATAAAAATGATTAGGGGACTGGAGGCTAAAACATATAAAGAATGGTTGCTGAAACTGAGCATGTCTAGTTTAATGAAGAGAAGGACGAGGGGGGACATGATAGCAGTGTTCCAATATCTCAGGGGCTGCCACAAAGAAGAGGGAGTCAAGCTATTCTCCAAAGCACCTGAGGGCAGGACAAGAAGCAATGGACGGAAACTACGGTAATCATAGAGAGAAGCAACCTAGAACTAAGAAGAAATTTCCTGACAGAACAATTACGTAACTAGTGGAACAACTTGCCTCCAGAAGTTGTAAATGCTCCAACGCTGAAAGTTTTTAAGAAGAGATTGGAAAACCATTTGTCTGAAATGGTATAGGATTTTGGATTTTATAAAGAACAGACAGAATTTGACAAGATACTACTAATATCAGATGAAAAATTGATAAATATATGTTAAGTTTAAAGATGGAAAAGGAACAATTTAAAGAAACAATGATAATATGGGCAAATAATTTTGGACATAACATAGAACTAGAAAACTGGCAAAGCCTTTGGGAAAGAAATTCTAAAATAACAAAAACGGTGGCTTACAATGAAAATCTATACAAAATGTTTTACAGATAGCAATTATCACTGGTGAGGTTAGCAAAAATGTTTAAAAATATATCAAGCAATTGTTGGAAATGTAGACAAAAACCAGGCACTTATTACCATCTTTGGTGGACATGCCCCAAGGCCAAAAATTCTGGTTAAGAATACACATATGGTTAGAAAAAATCACTAAAAAACATAGATTTTAAGCCAGAACTATTTTTGTTAGGCATAGTTGCATGAAATTATGAGAAAGAGTATATACATCTAATCTTACATGTATTAACTGCAGCAAGAATTATATTCGCTCAACATTGTTAAAATAAAGATTCACCAATGGAGGAAGAGTTAATTAAAAAAAATTAGATTGTGCAAAAATGATCAGTTGACATTGAAAATGAAAGAGAAAGAAGATTCAGTATATTTTAGAACAGGGGTCCCAACCCCCAGTCCATGGACCACTACCAGGCTCTGGCATGCCAGCAACTGTGGCACACAACAAGCAAAGCCCCACCTCTGAGATGCAGGCAGTACACAAAACCATGCCCCCTCCAGTCCATGGAAAAACCTCTCTCCACAGAACCGGTCCCTGGTATTCAAAAGGTTGGGGACCACTGTTTTAGAAATGGGACAACTTTTACCAATGGCTAGAAAAACGAGGTAGAGAGAAATAAATTTAACATGAATTAGTAAGTTAAATGTTGGAACCCAGACAATATGTTGCTGATAAAATATTAAGCACTTGTGATTATAAAAATTTAGTTTCCCCCATGCAAACTAAAACATTCAACAAAAGGCCACAAAGCTATTTTCCCCAGAGTATTGTTAATTAAATGTAGTGTGAATATTTAACAATTCCTTCAATTGCCAAAAGGCAATTCATACAGTCAGTTTAACATCATTCTCTTCAGTCTGCACGGCAGCATAAATCATGCCTGTTCCATCTATACAGCTGATCACTAACAAGATGACTTGTAAGGCTAACAAATATTGTGGAAGAAATGAAGATGCAGTGACTGGTGTATTTCAGTGGACAGGAAAAACTGCTCCTTACATGGGCTGTGGCTATTGAAAAGGCAATTTTCAATTATGGCTTGAGCAAACGATTCAGTCATCCATCAGAACTTTTACAGCTAGCTTTTCAGAAATCCTTATCTACTCCTTTCTCTAGAAATCTCAGTGTTGCTAATGCTACAGCACTTCTATATACAGCTGGAGAAAATGGTTGGTCATGACTTCTCTAAGAATGCTGAGAAGACCTGACTATCACAATATTGATGATGCTGCCCTCACCTGGTATTAAGGTAGTCCAACATGACAAATCAAAATAACCATGGAAACAAGGTGGTGGTGATTGGAAAGATAGGTACACAGCAGTCAGAAATAACCAAGAGATGATGAGCAGTTTTGAAAGCAGCACAAATTGTGCATATAGTGAGACTTGTGTTAGGAGAAGACATTGGATCAAATTATTCTAATGTCAGTTGGCTTGGAGATAAGAAAAATGGCTACATCATACAGATATATCTAACAATGGTTAACCAGATATCCCCAAACTGAAATGTATGTAGATGTATATCTTGTGTATGACTTTCAAATCTTCCATGACATCTATCTGTCTGTCTGTCTGCCTGCCTGCCTGCCTGCCTGCCTGCCTGCCTGCCTGCCTGCCTGCCTGCCTGCCTGCCTATCTATCTATCTATCTATCTATCTATCTATCTATCTATCTATCTATCTATCTATCTATCTATCTATCTATCTATCTACTATCACATTTCTGAACCACTCATCTCCCTCAAAGAGAGACTCTGGGTAGTATATAACAAAATAAAATACATTAATGAAATATTTTAGTTTGTGCCCTGGCTTCATCCATTTCTTTGTCATCATTTAACCTAATTTTATCAAATGCAATCTAAGAATTCTAGTCGATATAATATACTCTATAAAGTCCAATCATAAGCCATCACATCTGTGTGGTTAAGTAAGTGGTTGGATTTTTGCCTTTGCATATGTGGGGTAATGTTGATAGGATTCATTTTACACAGTATTTCACATTTCAACTAAAAGTCCAGGATAAAAGCAGTTCAATAAATCTTAGCTAGAAGTTGGACACTAGTTAGTTTAATGAGTCATGATAGCAGTCACCTCACGTATCTGATTACTGGGTCATGAGGAGAAGAATGTGCAATTAAATTAATTCTGTGAGAGGTCTGTTTATTGTCTGCCTGTGGTTTATTAGAATTATGGAAATCCTGGCAATTTTAACTCTCCTACCAAGTCCAGGCTACCTGCCCAAATTCATTGCTCAGTTGGATGAGAAATGACTTTTCTCCTTCCAATTAAATGTTGTTTTATTGAGTTACACTCTGTTTTTTTCCTTTACAGCCATACAACTATGTGATTAATTTTTTCTTGTGTTTGTGTGTTTGTATATGTGTGTGTGTATGTGCACATAGGGTTGGTGGCAATGAAATTTTATAATTGATTTTCATTTGCAGAACATGGAAAGGGTGCCAAGAAGAAACACAAGGCACTCAGCTAATTCAGAGATGGAACACCTTCACAATTAGGATAAGCAGTATCTGAAATCCTACTCAGAGGGTATATATTTTATAAAGCTTATACAAATGCACACATCGGGAAAGCCCCTGAGTCTCAGGACAGAGACTTTAACTTATAGAGTCCTTTAAAAGAAGGATTTTCCATTCAAATCCAGATAAAGAATTATTAAGAAAAGAGAATCAGAACAATACCTGGATTATTTATCAGGTAGCGTCCATCCAATATATATATATGTTTTCGTAGATTTTCACGGGTACAGGTATATATGTTTTCATAGATTTTCACGGGTACAGGTATGCAGGTCTTGGCATATTCGGGTCTTTTCCCATGTAAGATTGAGAGTATCTTGCGACATTTTGAGATGGCAGCTCCGGTCACACTTTGCTCGCACAAGCACGAAGCCGAAGACCCCAGCCTGAAGATGACGAGTGGGACCTTGTCGAAACATCACCAAGATACTTTCAATCTTACATCAGAAAAGACCCGAATACGCCAAGACCACCAGGATAAAAATAAACAGGACCGTTTAATATAAACAAGCATGTGAGTAAAAAAGTTACTTACTGAGCTTTCATCAGCCAAACTACTGACATCATCAGAGTTAGAATGCTAGGTGATTGTTTTCTGAGGTTTTCGCGGGTGTTTGTATGTAGGTCTTTGGTTCTTCGGGTTTTCTCCCACGTAGAATTTGAAGTGTCTTGGCAACGTTTTGACAAAGTCCCATTTGTCATCTTCAGGCTGGTGCTTTGGGCTTTGTGCTTCTAGGAGCAATGTGTGATTGTAGCTGTTTCTTCCTTTTAACTGCCAGTGGGGGTTTGAACTGATTGGCTGGGAGCTCGGCTGTGTTCTGATTGGCTGGAGGTGTGTTCTGATTGGTTAGGGGCTTGGCTATGCTCTGATTGGATGGGGAGTTGGCTGTGCTCTGATTGGCTGGGGGAGTGTTCTGTTTGGGTGGGGGCTTTGTTGTGCTCAGGTTAGTCTGAGTGATGGTGAGCTGCATAGCTGTTTGGCTTCGCGTTCGTGGTCGTGCCTCATCTTCATGGTGGGTGTCACTTTGCTTCATGTATGGATTGGAGGGGTTTAAGGTGGTTAATAATGCAGCTGTGGTTTTGCTTTAGCTGTGTGTGCTGTTCCTCTTTTCTATTTTTTTCTAGCAATTTTTGTATGCTGTCCATAGAGTCAGGTTGCTGGAGTTGAGTGGCTACATAGCTGTTCTAACTCCTTTCTCATTGGTTACTTTATTTTCATCCAGTCTACATTAATGATGATGATGATGATGATGATGATGAAGTTGGAAGGGACCTTGGAGGTCATCTAGTCCAACCCCCTGCTCAGGCAGGAAACCCTATACCATTTCGGACAAATGGCTGTCCAGTTTCTTCTAAAAACTTTCAGTGTTGGAGCATTCACCTCTCCTGGAGGCAGGTTGTTCCACTGGTTAATTGTTCTAACTGTCAGGAAATTTCTCCTTAGTTCTAGGTTGCTTCTCTCTTTGGTTAGTTTCCACCCATTGCTTCTTGTCCTGCCTTCAGGTGCTTTGGAAAATAGCTTGACTCCGTCTTCTTTGTGGCAGTCCCTGAGATATTGGAACAATGCTATCATGTCCCCACTCATCCTTCTCTTCGTTAAACTAGACATACCCAATTCCAGCAACCGTTCCTTATATGTTTTAGCCTCTAGTCCCCTAATCATCTTTGTTGCTCTTCTATGTACTCTTTCTAGTGTCTCAACATCTTTTTTACATCGTGATGATCAAAACTGGATGCAGTTATTCCATGTGTGGCCTTACCAAGGCATTGTAAAGTGGTATTAATACTTCACGTGATCTTGATTCTATCCCTCTTTTACTGTGCACATTTCCTTTCTTTTTCATATCCATTTTCCCATAAACCACTGTAGATTGTATCGAAATTGGTCCAGTATTAAGAAGCTTTCATTGGTCTTGTTTCCTACTACTGATATAGAAACTATCTTACAAGACAACACATTGTAGCCTGTATCCAACCAATTGGGAATACATTGACAAAATCAGAACATTTCAGATGTAAAGGATGAATGAACATCCAATCAATACCTCAGTTGCGTAAGAACATATGGATGTGATGTATCACTGGACATCCAGTCTAATATAAAATTGCTTGCAGTAATTATAATGCTGCAAAACTAGTGCACTTAATGCCCCAAAAGTGAGGATGAAATTTGAGAAGAAGTCATGGACTTGTGTCTGTCTCCTCACATTTCCAACTAAAATGTGATGCACATAACACTGCTTGAAGGCAGGAATAAGTAATTCCTCTCTCCAAATCTGGAAAGACCTACTGGATGGAAGAGAAAAGAGATGGTGGATAGAATTGCTTGTCTTTGATTGGCGTATACTGAAGCAAAAGGAACTTATTGTCTCAATTGATTATTTCTTGCAGCACTGGCGTGATGATTGAACAGTTTGGAAGTCAAGGTAAAATGCATTTTACCTGTGGCCAGAAAATGGGCAGACACATGCCCAGAATTCACAACCTCATCCCACCAAGCATTGCAACAAATTGCCTATCACTTTTGTGGAATTGCCCAGAGTAATTCTCAGATGCACTGACTAAATGATGTTGTTCAGGATATTGAGCAGTGCAGCAGTCATTGTTCATACAGGAGTATTAACAAGAACATTGAAGTCCTGTACTCAGATGATTCTGTAAATTCTTCGGCATCAATAACATCAATTTACAGTTGCTTAGGCTATGAAGAATGAACATAGAGGGAAGGGAATTAAATTTCATTAAATTACAGGAAACACCACCATTAGTGGTGAGTGTGAATCATAACATTCGTACTTTGTTTAACTTACTTGATCCAACCCAGTCCTAAGCATGTTTACTGGGAAGTATGTCTGACTGTGTTAAATGGGGTTTACTTCCAATCAGGTCTGTTTAGAAATGGAGCACACAGCACCCATTTTGCACTCTGTTAACCACAAGGTCTGTTTGCAGCTTGTTGAGTCTTCAAGATTCAGTTCTCAGAAGATGGCTAAAGAGTTAAGAATGTTGTTGCTTACTCCAGATTATACAATTATGACATTTGCGATGGAATTATGAAGGTCTGATTCTTGCTTAATAGGCTATCCTTTGCTTATTAGAAAATGAATGGTACTACCTTGTTCAGGTCACATTGTTCATCCTAAGAGATGCTCGTCACGCCTGTAGCAACAGGATCACTGTCCCCTTGCACTGTCAGGAAAAGCACTTGAACATTAGGCTCAATTACCCTTTCCATTACGTTGAACCACCTCCAATCAAAGTACTGCTATTAATTGTGACAGCTGAATTACTCTGGGCAATTCCACAAAAGTGACAGGCAATTTGTTTCAATTAAAAGAGCTATTATAGAGAGGAATCTAGGCATATTTTCAGTAATATAAACCTGTAAATGTCTAAACAGAGTGGCATACTTATGTTCCAGGGAAATGTATTTAAAATGGGCATCAGACCTGAATAGTTTTATCTAGTCTTTTCCCCTTAGAAAGGTTCACTGCTTATGATTCTGTAGAATATGTGGCCTGAGTTTATCTCCTGATTGGACCAAGTCTATGGAGCATGTGAGACTTTTAGAGATACAATACGCCATCCCCTATGAGGATGGTAATCTGGATCATTAATTGACTCATCCAATCACACTCCTAATGCAGAGATATAGCAGATCTGAACTGATTGGCTGACTCAGCTTATGGCAGAGACTTGGAGAGATAAAGTTGATGAATGAATGAATGAACATGTAAAGGATAATACAAGAGTATGTAAATGACAACAATGACAGGATAGTCCTGAGAATGGAGGGAATATGAAAAGAAACTTAAAATAACCCTGCTTTGAGTCTCTCAGAATTCAGAGGGGCAAGAAAGAAATTCTGCAGACTTTCAAGACTCCATTTTTGTATTCTACTAACAGTAGCGTTCTAGCATGAATTGTAGGCTACTTCTACTGAGAAGTAGGGGGGGAAATGGTAGAAACCACTTCTACATTACCACCAAGGAAAACTGCACATTCATGATTCATTCCAGCATAAATTGAGAGAATCTTTTTTTATTATAAATGTATTTTATTAGATTTTATATGGGTAGGGAAAAGATGAGGTCGGGGCGGGTACAGGGAGATCGGGATAAAGGGGACAGAGTATGGATAGTTACAGTAAATATGTGATTCAGTGAACAAGCTGTCGTCCGGGTCTTCATATTGAATATTATTGTTTATATAATACTAGACATTTATAAAAGTAGATCGGTATAGTTACAACAGACTTTTGGTAAAACAGTAATATTCCTTTAAATAATTAACATACTTAATAGCATAGCAACTATTTCCAATCATCAAGCTTAATACTTAATATAATAAATCTCTAAAATCTCTTCTTATTCTAATGTGTTTCAACCCACTGATAAAATTTTCCCCAGGTTTTATAGAAGATTGAATCCTCTTTCTCCTTCATCTCTAACGTTAATCTGTCCATTTCTGCACAATCTAGGATTTTCAAAATTATAATCTGGTCTGATAGTAGGTTTTCATTTTTCCAAAATTGGGCGAAAACTATTCTTGCAGCTGTCAATACATGTAGTATTAAATAATCATTTTCTTTGCCGTAGTTAGGTCTTAATATACCTAACAAGAACAGTTCTGGTTTAAATTCTATCTGGATTTTCATCATCTTTACTAACCATCTATGAATCTTAGACAATATTTTTTTTGCAATAGAACATATCCACCAGGCATGATAATAAGTACCCGGTTTTTACTTACATTTCCAACATGTATCTGATAAATTTTTAAACATTTTCGCTAAGCGAACTGGTGTCATATGCCATCTATAAAACACTTTATATAAGTTTTCTTTGTATGTTACTGCTTTAGTAAGTTTAATATTTTTATCCCACAGTTTTTGCCAGTTTTCTAATTCTATAGAATATCCAAAGTTCTTTGCCCATACTATCATTGTCTCTTTTACTTGTTCTTCTTCCATCTTCCAATTTAATAAGTATTTATAAAGTTTCTTAATCAAATGTTCATCTGTTTTTAAAAGTATTTTATCAAGTGGAGTCAGCTCTTTGTAAAATCCCATTGTTTTTATGTCTTTTTCATATCTTGTTTGAATTTGCAAATAGGACCACCATGTTAAGTCAATACCTTGTTGTTGAAGGGTTTGCCTGTCTTTCAATTTTCCATCCTTATCCAAAATGTCTTTATAACTAACAAGTTTATCATAATTAATCAAATTCGGATAAGCAAATGCTTCCATCGTTGAAAGCCACTCAGGAATTTTCATATACATTTTGTATCTAACTTTCCCCCATTCAAAAAGTAAAGCATTTCTTATAGCATGGTTTTGAAAGTACTTATGTATTTTAGCTTTCTCATACCATAAAAAGGCATGCCAGCCTAGTTGAAGGTCATATCCCTCTAAATCAGCGGTTCTCAACCTTTTTCAGGCTGTGACCCCGACCTGCATCGTGCATGCGTGGCGCGATGACCTGCATCGTGCATGTGCAGCACGACAACCTGCATTACGCATGTGCGACGCGACGGCCTGCATTGCCCATGCGTGGCGTGACGACCTGCATCATGCATGCGTGGCGTGACGACCTGCACCACGCATGCGTGGTGCTACCCCATGCGTGCGTGGTGCTGCCCCCTGCGCCGGCTGAGGCATAGGCCGCCGCCCATTTGGGGTGGCGGCAGGCAGGCCCAGGTGCTCAGGTGCTCCTGGGCAGCTGCGGTGGCGATGGTGCAGGGCGACCACAGGCTGGGACACCAGCTGGCCCAGCCCAAGGGAGGTAAGACACCTGCCGGGCCCCACGCGTGCCAAAAACCCTCCTTGCGCCCGCCGCTGCCCCGCTAGCCTTACCTTCACTGCCACCCATTTGGGGCAGCGGCAGGCAGGCCCAGGCGCTCCTGGGAGGCCGCAGCAGCGACGGCGCAGAGCGACCACGGGCTGGGCCACCAGCTGGCCCAGCCCAAGGGAAGTAAGCCACCCGCCGGGCCCCACGCATGCCAAAAACTCTCCCTGTGCCCGCCACTGCCCCGCTAGCCTTGCCTTCGCTGCCGGCCATTTGGGGCGGTGGCAGGCAGGCCCAGGCACTCCTGGGAGGCCGCGGCAGCAACGGCGCAGGGCGACCATGGGCTGGGCCACCAGCTGGCCCAGCCCAAGGGAAGTAAGCCACCCGCCAGGCCCCACGCGCACCAAAAAACCTCCCTGCACCTGCCGGCCTCCCCCCTCCCACCCCTGGCCCTCTTTTACTTACAGTTTTAGTAGTTCTCAGCAGGGAGGGGTGGAAACCTCCGGAGAGCTCGCCTTCGCTGCAGACAACTTGCAGCACCATTTGCAGACTGGGACTTTTGGCGGGCTCAGCAGGGCGGAGACAGCCTGGACAATTCCTATTGGCTTTTGAAAGCCAATAGAATTAGACTCTATTCAAGAGAGTCTATTCTAGTGGCTTTCAAGAGCCAATAGAATAAGAGGGAGTAGCACAGCTAAGGAAAAGGGAAAAAAATATGGCTTAGCACAGCTAAGGAAAAGGGGGGAAAATGGCAGACTGCATTGTTTGGTGACCCCCGTGAAATGGTCGTTCGACCCCAAATGGGGTCGTGACCCACAGGTTGAGAACCACTGCTCTAAATAGAGAATTCGCTTATTTCTCAGAGTAATCCATTCTTTAATCCAAAGCAAAGTAGCTGCTTGATAATAAAGTCTCCAATCCGGAAGTCCAAAGCCCTCTCTCTCTTTCAAATCTTGTAGAAGTTTACATTTAATTCTTGCTTTCTTTTTTTGCCATATAAATCTTGATATCATTGTGTTTAAATCATCAAAAAATTTCTTACCCAGCTTTACAGGAACTGTTTGAAATAAAAACAATTAGTTTTGGTAAAATGTTCATTTTAACAGTCGCTATTCTTCCTAACAATGATAATTGGAGATTTCCCCATTTTTCCAGGTTGATTTTTATTTGTTTTATTAGTCTCTCATAATTATCCTCTTTTAATGATGAATATTTCGCCGTAAGATAGATACCTAAATATTTAACTTTTTTAGCTATTTGAAGATTTGTCTTTTTGTCGAGTTGGATTTTTTGTTTATCAGTTACATTTTTTGTTAACATTTTAGTTTTTTCCCTATTTATTTTCAATCCAGCCACTTCTCCAAATTTCTCAATTTTCTGCAAAAGTTTAGGGGCTGTTTCCAAAGGCTCCTCTAAGATAAAGACCAGATCGTCCGCAAAAGCCTGTAATTTATATTTCTGGTCTTTAATATCAAGACCTTTAATTTCGATGTCTTGCCTGATGCTTCTAGTCAATACCTCCAGAGTAAAAATAAATAGCAAGGGAGAGAGTGGACATCCCTGTCTCGTGCCTTTTTTAATATCAAAGCTCGAATTGAGAGAATCTTTAATCTTTCAGTTTGTTCTAAACCTGGTTTTTCAAATGCTGCCCAGAAGGCAAGAATGGTGACTATTTCTGCTAACCTCTTTTCTGGATTAAAATTTGAAGCTCACTCAATCCTTTACATTAAAATCTCACTATAGGAAGACTTTTCTGCATTCTGCAAGCTGTCAATGAGGTTTAAAAAGAAGAACTGTCAACTTACAAACTTCTTAGGAAGTAATGAGCCTAAAGCCAAAGATCCTACATTTTGTCAGAAACGCGGTAGGAATTTCCTTACTACAATACTACAGCCCATGAACTGTTATTCTCATCCCGATCATAGCTTCAGAAAATTTAAGTCATTTAAGTCATGCTTTAAAAGGCACAAATAACCATAGAGACAAAATACAAATCACCGTGTTAAATGTACGTTGATTAAAATAGAGAAAATATTACCTTCTATGCAAGTTCTTCTTTAAAACTATCAGTGGCAAAAGATAAACTCTTCCAGTCAAATCGCCAGATCAGAAATGGACAATCCCCAGTAAGTTTCAAAGTTGTGGCTTATAATCCTTATCAAATATTTTCCTTCACATATAGGTCCCTTAAAGAGTCAGTTTGGGATAATGGTTAAAGAAGCAGGCTAGACACCAGGAGAGACCTGGGTGACCTTGAGCCAACTGGGTGACCTTGAGCCAATTGCTCCCTCTCATCTTTAGGAAGGAGGCAATGAAAGACCTCATCAAGAAAACTGCAGGGACAGGGGGCTCAACAATGATGTGAAGGCACATAAACAAACTGATAATAAATCAGTCCAGATCCAATAATGTAATGCATAATGTTTTTCATTCGTAACCCTCACCCCTCTGTTACACATAATTACAGTGTGCTGGTGTTCATGACCACATAGGTTTCAGCTCAATAAAGAGATATCGGTAAGCTAATACCACAGCTGATGCCACAGGAAAAATCAATTTCTCTTTCCAGCTGAGCAATGACATGTTGACCCCAAAAAAGTGCAGAAAGTTATACTTCTTACCTAGGTAACTGCCAGTGTATTAGTAGAAAGAGGACACATGTTATAAAAGTGCAAGTTAGTAAAAAAAAAAAAAAAACATAGTTAGCAATGAATAAGAGAAATAACATTGCTTTTCATTGACTAAGACAAGTTAATGGGCATTATCATAAAATCTACATAAAATGAGACGTCTAAGTCTTATTTTACCCTAAGTTTAATATATAAACTGGCCTCAGAATACAGCTTTTACCACCAGGACAAGGCAGCATTTTGAACACAAGGCAGAACTTTTAACTCTTTGCCTGTGGATTGTTAATTACACAAGCAATGAAAATCAAACCTTCAACAGATCCTTAAATCCAAATATGCAGAAAGAACATATTGAAACTTGTAGCCCAGAAATTAAGATTTTTAGTGTCCAAACCTTGTGATTAAGTCCCCATGTTCTTGTGGTAAAAGCTGTATTCTGTAGCTAATAAGCACAAGTAATTTTATATGTCAGTTGGAAGCATAAAATAAGGAACTAATTGTGCTGAGCAAAAAGAACAAGATAGAAGGCTAAGCTAAAACAATTCAAACACAAAGGATGGTCACTGAGCTTTATCAAAGTGATCAGCAACTAAGTCACCTGGAGACTGAGATGTATTACCTCAGAAGAAGAGGCCAAAGTGGAAACAAGCAAATAAACATTATCTTGTTCATCAGATGATATCATTGAGTTTCCATAGGGATATATCGTTGTGCTATTGGAATGGAGAAATATAAGTTACCCACAGTTCCTTAAAAGGCAAATTATTAACTCTAAATGTCCTGTACATATGTTTCATCACTTTATTTAACATCTTCTGCTTTCCTGTATAGCTAGGACATAACTCTGGAAAGGATGGCATATATATTGTGCAATGCCTTGATTTATATACATGTCATACAGATATGATTGTAGTATCTGCAAGGTGAATCATTATATACATCATCATTTTGACATTGCTTTAGCTTGTTAAAATGCTACTGGACACAACACTAAAATAATCTGGTTTTTATTTTATTTTTATTTATTTTATTTATCAAATTTAGATACCATCTATCTCACTCTCAGAGGGATTCTGAGTGAATTTTATCATTCAATAAATAAATTTCAGTGTCATTTCAGTGAAGCAGCGGAAGTGATGTGCCGATGTCTGGAGGCTGTTAGGGTTTGGATGGGTGCCAACAGGCTCAAACTCAACCCCGACAAGACGGAGTGGCTATGGGTTCTGCCTCCCAAAGATATTTCAATCTATCCGTCCATTAGCCGGGGGGGAGCTTTTGACCCCCTCGGAGAAGGTCCGCAACTTGGGCGTCATCCTCGATCCACAGCTAAATTTGGAACATCATCTTTCAGCTGTGGTGAGGAGGATATTTGCTCAGGTTCGCCTGGTACACCAGTTGCAGCCCTATTTGGACCGGGAGTCTCTTCTCACAGTCACTCATGCCCTTATCACCTCGAGGTTCGACTACTGCAATGCTCTCTACATGGGGCTACCTTTGAAAAATGTTCGGAGACTTCAGGTAATGCAGAATGCAGCTGCGCGAGCAGTGTTGGGCTTGCCTAGAAATGCCCACATTTCGGCATCACTCCGCGAGCTGCATTGGCTGCCAATTGGTCTCTGAACCCAATTCAAAGTGTTGGTTATGACCTATAAAGCCCTACATGGCATCGGACCAGGTTATTTACGGGACCGTCTGCTGCCTCATGAATCCCAGCGGCCGGTTAGGGCCCACAGAGTGGGCATTCTCCAGGTCCCGTCAGCCAGACAGTGTCACCTGGCAGGGCCTAGGGGAAGAGCCTTCTCTGTTGCGGCCCCGGCCCTTTGGAACCAACTTCCCCCGGAGATCCGTGTCGCCCCCACCCTCTCCGCCTTTCGTAAATTGCTTAAAACATACTTTTGCCGGCAGGCCTGGGGCAGCTAACACCTTGCCCCTAGCCAGTGTATGTTTGTGTGTATGTTTGTGGAATGATTGGTTTCTTTTTTAACTAAGGGTTTTTATATTTATGTATTTTATTGTAATTTCTATCATGTTGTGAGCCGCCCTGAGTTCTCCGGAATAGGGCGGCATAGAAATTAATTAAATAAATAAATAAATAAATTAATAATAATAATAATAATAATAATAATAATAATAATAATAATAATAATAATAATAATAATAATAATAATAATAATAATAATAATAATAATTTCCTAAAAATATAACAAACGGCAGGAAATGTGTAATAGACTGATATTTTTTTAGAGCCACAGTAAAATTGGGTATTTTTGTTAACTCTCCTACTTGACCATTTGTTAATAAATTGAAATGAATTGGCAGCAGAGGTTTTTTAACAGAATGACAGAATTGAAAGGGACCTTGGAGGTCTTCTAGTCCAACCCCCTACTCAAGCAGAAAACCCTATACCATTTCAGACAAATAGTTGTCCAATCTCTTCTCTCCTTGGTTAGTTTCCATTTATTGCTTATTGTCCTACATTCACAACTTCTGGAGGCAAGTTGTTTCCCTGATTAATTGTTCTAATTGTCCAGTCCCCTAATTATCTTCATTGTTCATCTCTGTACTCTTTCTAGAGTCTCAAAATATTTTTTATGTCATGGTGACCAAAACTGGATGCAGTATTCCAAGTGTGGTCTTAACAAGGTATTATAAAGTGGTATTGACACTTCACTTTATTACATTTTTATATTTTGTTTTTTTTACATTATGTTTTTATATTTTTACATCCTGCTTTTAACCAGTGGAACTAAGTTTAGAAAGATGCATATGAAAATATTATTAGGAGATTTTAGTAGAAAACTGATATTGAAATAAGATGTATACCAATTCAATGCAGCCTAATGGACAAGTGCAACAGTGGATTTGAGAGTGCTGATCACTGTGAGTTTAAAGAAAGTCAATACCGGTAATTTGGCAACAAAAACTGTAAATAAGCCAACAAACCTGTGTGTGAAATGGTGCTTTCCCAGCCCAATGTAAGACCTCATCCCACAGGATTACTAATTTATAGAAGCAATAGTAGAAATGGAAATTCAGCTACTCTGAAATTCCTATGATGACTCAATACAGCATCGTTGTCTAGAACAGGGGTAGGCAACCTTGGCTCTTTTATGACTCGTGGACTTCAATTCTGGGAGTTGAAGTCCATGAGTCATAAAAGAGCCAAGGTTGCCTATCTCTGGCCTAGAATCTTCAAATGACCACTCTAAAAATGTTTGGAAGTTTGTACTGTATATATAATGTGTAAACTATTACATACAACCTATTGGCTTGACCATTCTGTGAGCATATTACAGGTAGTCCTTGACTTACGGCTACAATTAAGCCCAAAATTTATTTTGCTAAGTGAGAAATTTGTTAAGTGAGTTTTGCCCCATTTTATGACTTTTCTTGCCACATTTGTTAAGTGAATCATTTTAGTTGTTAAATTAATAACACCACTGTTAAGTGAATCTGGCTTTCCCATTAAATTTGCTGGTCAGAAGGTCACAAAAGGTGATCACATGAACCCGGGACACTGCAGCCACCCTAAATATGAACCAGATGTCAAGTTAAAATAGGCAAGAAAATGGTAAGTGAGCACCTGTCCACCCTAGAGGAGTTCAAATCACCAGGAGCAGATGGATTACACCTCAAGGTTCTGAAAGAACTGCAGACGGGATCTCATAACCATTGAACTTTATCTTTCAAAGATCCTGGAGTACTGGGGAACTACCAGAGGACTGTAAAAGATCTGATATAGTCCCCATCCTCAAAAAAAGGGGGAAAAGGGGGAAACTACAGACCTATCAGCCTGACCTCAATACCTGGGAAGATTTTGGAAAAGATAATCAAGCAACGAATCATCAAATACCAAAAGCCAACATGGGTTTGTCAAAAACAAATCATGCCAGACAAATCTTATTGCATTCTTTGACAAGGTGACAAAATTAGTGGACCAGAGGAATGCTGTGGATATAATTTGCTTGGATTTCAGTAAGGCATTTGGTAAAGTAGATCACAACCTACTACTTGATAAGATAGAAAAATGTGGGTTATACCAGGGGTCCCCAGCTGCAGCATGCCAACAACTGGTCCGCACAAACAAGGAAAGCCCCATCCACAGGATGCAGGCAGCACACAAAACCATACCCCCTCCAGTCCATGGAAAAACCTCTCTCCACATAACTGGTCCCTAGTGCCCAAAAGGTTGGGGCCTCTGGGCTAGACAGAATCACCACCAGTTTTTAAGAAGAGACTGGACATCCATTTGTCTAAAATGGTATAGGGTTTCCTGCCTGAGCAGGGGGTTGGAATAGAATGGCCTCCATCCTGCGCGAGCTGCACTGGTTGCTGGTGGTCTTTCGGGTGCGCTTCAAGGTGTTGGTCACCACCTTTAAAGTGCTCCATGGCATAGGACCCAGTTATTTACAGGACCGCCTACTGCCAGTAAATACCTCCCACCGACCAGTTTGCTCTGACAGGGAGGGCCTCCTCAGGGTGCCATCGGCTAAGCAATGTCGGCAGGTGGCACCCAGGGGGAGAGCCTTTTCTGTGGGGGCACCGACGATGTGGAACGAGCTCCCTCCGGAACTCCGGACATGTCATGATCTCCGCACCTTCAGAAGAAAATTGAAGACTTATCTCTTCAATCAAGCCGGCCTGGCCTAGAGCTCCTCGGGTTTTTTATGTAATTTTAAATTAAGTAGTTAGGGTTTTAGTATGGGATTTTAATTTGTTTTTTAGTACAGCCTAGGTTATTTAATTCTGTTTTAAATATTTATTATTGTTACGTTTTAAATTTGGCTGTAAACCGCCCCGAGTCCTACGGGAGAGGGGCGGTATAAAAGTTTACAAATAAATAAATAAATAAATAAATCTCCAAGGTCCCTTTCAATTCTGTTATTGTATTGTATTGTATCCAAATGTAAATTACACAACCATAGGAATATTGCAATGGTTATAAGTGTGAAAAATGGTCACTAAATGAACTGTTATAAAGTCATACAGGATTACCTGTAATTGTATTTTGTTAATCTTGGGTTAGGGTTTATCATGTCTTGAGAACCCAGCATAGGGCCCACAAAATATGTTCATGCTTTTGGCAACAGTTTAAATAATTAACTTTTAACTGTTCAAAACTTTTGTGAGTAATCTGAAAACATTCTTAGGCTTTACCTGACAAGATGATCAGGAAAAATAATATCTAGATAGAGATGTTTAAAACAACAACCTCTGATGGGATAGAATATTTTTTCAGGGGTGTATGATTCTACAGAAATCTGGCTAATAATTCTTTCCAGTTCTAAAAATATTGCAATTTCACTTAATCCCCAAGAAAGCAACATAGTCTAAAAAAAACCCCAATGAAATCTATAAAACTGCACCATCTCCCAGCTCAATAATTTAGTTTACTGCAAGGGTTAAATTCAAACAGGTTTACCTTTTTAGATTCCTCATTTTGTACCAGAATGCCAAACTATGTTCTTACTAAGTTACCAGCTAATGAATGAAGAGTTCATTGAATGTTCCCAATGTATAATTTTGGCTTACCTCCAATTATTTAGCTTCATAAGACCTGTGGATTAGGGAGCAAATAGGTTAATATTATGATATGGCACTCACAGTGTACTTTACTGTTGGCCAAGTACATGAGTCATCCATACACATTGATTTATGTAACCTACCCAGCTAAACTGTCAATATTTGCAACACATTATTGTGTACTAGAACACAAGGGACTACTTCCACATACTATTTATGAATTGCCCACGCAAAGATATTTCCATCCTGTTTAAAAAAACGTGGAGGATTATAATTTCATCAGATTCAATGTCTTCATCTTCTCCCAAATGCCCAGCCAAATGGCAGCATCTACCTGATCCTACCTGACATCTAACCCTGTCTTTAACAAAAGTGTACTGGATCAGATCTACTTAAGCTATAGGCCAAACTGGGAAAACCACTACCAACAAAAGAAAACTCAACAATCTAGGATGTCAATAGCAAATCACTTTACTATTGTTACCAAGCAAATATGTGGATATATCTACGTCTCTTACCAGGAGACTAACTCAGTGCATGGAGATTAATTTAGTGAGACGGAGAAAGGATCCAGTCTCAATCTTTTTTCTGGAATGTCTATCTAGAGAAAATATGTGTATGGTTGAGAAGAGCTGTTTGTATGATCCACAGATCTCTGCCAGGAGGAACAGGGGTGGGGTAGGAGACATAATATTTCATGACACAAAAAATGCTGCTCACATCCTTGCAAAAGATGACAAAACACAAGAGCATAACTTCCGGATTTGGACTGCATGTCATGGCACATCTTTCATAATTTCACATAAACTCATTTTTCTCCCAACATCTATGAACAATTCAAAATCTGAAGACTGAAATTGGGAAACATTTTTTTAACTCTTCCATATAAAATAAGCCTTAAATTACAAATGAAGAAATCCTTTCACTGTTAAATTTGAATCAGTAAGTCGCCATTGAGCTAAATTCCAATTCTACTTCTGTGAATGCTTTATTTCATATTATAAATCAATATTGATCTAAACATTATTTCTGCTTCTGCTGTTGTTCTTCCCAGAAATGGTGCATTCTTTTTCAGATGTCCTCTTCTTGTTGGATTTAATTTGTTTTCAGACTTTCTATATTTGCAATGGCAAGCAACTTTTCTTCCAGTAGTCCTGAAGTTGCTGGCCCTGGTTTAAGGAAGATGACTAAGATCGTGAAGCATCTGGAAACAAAGCTGTATGAGGAACAGTTAAATGATCTTGGTATATTTTTACCTTACAGAACAGATGATTTGGAAAAGGCATGATAGCAGTCTACAAATATCTGAAAATTGCCCCATGAAAGAAGGATTGGGCTAGAACATCTGGTTAATATTACAAAGAAGAACATTCAAGCAAAACATCAGGAAAAATGCCTGGACTGCAGCAGCTATCAGCTAGTAGAATAAACTGTCACACAACGCAGTAAGTTTTCTTTGTTAGAGACCTTCAATCAGAGATGTTTGATACAACCAGCCCAGAGCAGGGGTTGGACTACATGACTTTTATGGTTCCTTCCAGCTCCATGATTCCACAAAAAGAGGCTCGGGATTCTGCCCATCTTTCTTCATACCAGCAAGATAACTCCAAAATCCTGAACAGAATAGCACCAACTTTGAAATTGGAAATGGGTGAAACCACCAAAGGAAGATCAAGTTTGAAAATGGGATGGTTGTCAGGTCCCCTCCATTTCATTTTTGGGGCTCTGCTCTGGAGGGAGGGGAGATGTTTCTCTCGTTTGGGAGGGGAGTTAGTGGATATGCTTCCTTTACTTTGTTCTATCTATCTTTGATGTATCTTTCCGGGTTTGAAGAAAGGGAAAGAATATGCCTGGAGCCATCTGCCTTACCTCCAAACTGTGGTAAAGACAATGGAACACCTGGGAACCGTCCCTTACTGTTCTGGTTCCCATAACAACTTCGCACCTGTGGATTGGCTGGAAATGAATTGGACAGTTTGTCATTGGGAAGGGGTTTGCAAGGGATAGTTTTAATATACTGTTTTGCATGGGAATTCTTCAAATCTTACCTTGCCTGTCTGCTTTCAGTATCTCTCAATAAAAGTTCTTGTTTGAAACTATGTCGGTTGCAAGAGTTCTGTTTTCTTGGGAGTACTAGCTGAGGCAAGACCTTACATTAAGCAAGATCTGCAAAGTGGTCAACTTGGAGAGGTGTCTGCCCCTACAGTGGGTACCTTGGACATCATGTCACTCCATGGCATAGAGCAGGATGAGATCTGAGTGCTGGGAAGAGTCAACCACCAACACGCACCCAGAAAAGAGTCCCGCTGAATGGATGGAGAAGACAGCAGCCATGGAGGAATCTATGGAAAAGAAAGAGGATTTGGGACAGAAGAGCCCAATGTGTAACCTTCACCTGGGCAGTCAGGCTGGAGGCATGAGATGGAATTACTCTGCAATGACGAGGAGACTGAGGGGGAGCAGGACCCACATCCTGAAGCGAGCCATGCACTTCATGGTGGAATCATTTCAGGATCTGAAAGCAAAGTCCAAGCAATGCAAAGAGAGAGGTGAGGAACAGCCTGAAGGAGCTAGGGGAGGCAAGAACAAGTCAGTGACTATTGAGACCACAGTGGAAGCGGCTGGTTCTATTCAGACAGTGGCAACACCTCAGCCACCTCTCAATGGGCCAAGCCCCTAGGAGTAAATGCTTCCCAAGCAGCCAGAGGAAAAGCCCCACAACCTAAACCTGAACCAAAGCTGGTCCCCCTCGGGGTGAAATTTGACAGGGACCCCCAGCAATTGGAATTTTTTTTCTTGCTCACATTCTCACCTATATGCAAGTGTACAGGAGGATCCTCCCCAGTGAGGAAACTAGAGTCAGGGTCATCACCCTGGCCCTGGAAGGTGCCTCGGCTCAATGGATGTAACCCTGCACAACTCCAATGCCCCAGAGCTCCAAAACTTCAACTGTTTCATGTTGGCCCTGAGGTGGCAATTCGAAGACCATCTAGTCAACCAGAAGGCATGAGATCACATAAAGATGGTGAGACAGGGACTTGGAGGAGTTCCAAGACCTGGCTTGCCACCTCAACTGGCATGAGGACATCTTGGTGAGCTGCTTTCAAAACAGGATCAACAACAACCTGTATAATGCCTGCATTTCCCATGAAGCCCTGGCCTACCTACATTATGGTACATCCTCACCAAAGAAGCAGAGATCAACCAAACCCGCAACCCGTGCTGGTCTAGCTAGTGCTATTTTATTGCCATTTTAAAAAATCAATCTTTTACCCATATTTGTTCAGCATTCTGGGCTATGCAATAACATCAACTTTAGAGGATGCCAGACTGGCCAGGATGCTCTGTCAGATCTGCCCACCTTTGACTCTTGAAGACAAATAGAAGATTCAGAAGACTCTAGTTGTTAAGATGAAAGATCTAGACTAAGTAAAGCAAGGGTGAAATTCTCAATCAACCATAATAGTCACTGATGATCTTTAGTGTTTTTTTTCTCTGTGTGTCAATGTATCTCTCTCTCTCTCCCCCTCCTCCCAAATTAGTCACAGGGATAAATTTATTAAGGATGCACAGTGCATCTGAAACACTTTGGAAGAGATCATTCAGAACACACAGAGGCATGAGCATCGCATCTGTCTGCAAGTCATAAAAGCATCTGCTTCTTTTTTTCATGATCATGTGGGAAAAAAGGCATTTCTAATCATCCACAGAGAGAGAGAGCTGGCATCACTGTAGTGTTGTTCCAAAGCATTTCTTCCAAAGCATTGCACAACCATAAAAATTAGCCCCTCTCTGAGATTCTGGGATACAATTGCAACCCTTTGAATTGTCTTTACACGTGTGGGTTTTCTCTCATAGGCAAACTCTAACATCTTGTACAACACAATCACAAGACATGCATCCTGCCTAATCTGACATTTGGTCAAACAGTGAAATACAACAAGCAAATTAACTATCAGGGCAGTAGGAAAAGACCCATCAACCTTTGGCCACTAATGTGTCTGCCTGTTTTGACAGATTGCCCTCTAGTTATATATCAGATGGTTACAATGAAAAAACACATTACTCAAATTAGTTCATTCCCCCCCCCCAAGGTAAGATAAACATACACATTAGTGTTTTGGTTGGTTTATTCTGGTTTGTGTAAGTAAATTCAGTTGATAACAGCATTTCTATCAGCTCTTAATATCACATGACTCAAACCCATGAGGGCAGATGTTCTCCTCCTGAGAACCTATTTACATTAGATATTTATCATGTTGGATTGTGATCTGACATATCTGAAATTACCACTTATCTTCCAGCACCATTCAAGTCTCATGACAGCAACGTAGCATCTTTTCCAGGGCAGTAGGACTTAGTGGTACTACCCAGCCAATATTTACACTCTAAATAGAACAGGTTTTCCCACTTATTTCACCATGATACTAAAAGGATTATGTGCAGATGCATGTGTTTTGTTCAATTTTGCCCAGACACAAAGATTTATGCAACTTGTAGATGTTTTGCATTATGCAAAATTTAGGAGATTCAGTACAATTTCATAGGTTTCATACATAATTGCATGTAGGGTTTAAATACAAGGAGAGGAAACTTGCAAGCATGAAGAGTTGAAACAGAATAAAATGTTAAAGTTACCCTTTAATTATGCTGCCGAGATTAGCAGCAGTATGCCTGCTATTATAACAAGATGACATCACTCTCATGCAAAATTATGTGAATTCAGCAATATTTTAAGAGATCCTCAAAATCTCCATTGGAAACATTCTGAGATTATAGAGAAAGAAGGAGAGAGAGAGAGAGAGAGAGAGAGAGAGAGAGAGAGAGAGAGAGAGAGAGAGAGAGAGAGAGAGAGAGAGAGAGAGAGAGAGAGAGAGAGAGAGAGAGAGAGAGAGAGAGAGAGAGAGAGAGAGAGAGAACAGGTGGCATTGCATCTTCTTTCAGGATACTGTTTGTTATACCCATACAGACTCCTGCAAGGTAAATTAGATGGATTAGTTGACAAATAGAAGAGCATTGGCTGAATTGAGCAAGGAATCTGATCTTTACTTCTCTGCCAAGACCAATATTCTATTCATTGCAGCAATTACATGGACTTTCATGGGTTGGGACTGGGAAACCTGTAAAGGTATCCTTCACACAGAGAAACTGATGGGTCAGCCACTTAAGATACATCCCTCCCCCCCCCCCCCCGCAAAAAAAGAACACTCATTTAACCCTTCCTATGAATTAGCAACAAAATGAGTCTCATTTTGAACATTTCACTAGTAAGAAGTGTACTCTTTTAAAAATGTGAATAATCCATTCGCAGCACCCCCCTTTTTTTAAAGATTCCCATGGGACCATGTATTAACTTGTCGAGCTAGATATAGATACTTCTTTAAAGGGCAACTGTTTGCCTTGAGTTTAAGAATTTAAATAATGTTGAGATTCATGTAAAAGATACAAGCCTCCATCCATTCCTCCCTCAGTGCCTAATATGAAGAAGCATATTCTAATTTATTCATAAATATCTCTCATTCTCAAGAGACCAAGCATGCTGGGGGGAGGAATCATTCTACTGTGGTGAGGAGCATATAGCCACCATAGGGAGAAGCACGCCTCAGCCTTCAGCATGCCAAAAATGAATCGTGCAACTTAGCCACCCACCTACCTAGACAGCTCATCTCCTGCTTGTCATGTATAAGCAGTGGAATGAGTCATTTGGTTGTTCCTTCTGGTAAATCTTTAGAAAGTTGTTGCTCATGTTTCCAATGAACAGATTATTGGGGAGGGAGTGTGATGCTTACAGATTTAGAAATCCTTTAGAATGTTTTTCCCCAACTCTGATTATTATTTCAATGTTATAAAAAAAACTAATCTTGAGTTACTGGTTTTTCCCTCTAAAGTCTTTTTCTCATTTTGAAATAAGGCTATGATGGGAGCAAACTGTCAACTCTCTGGGTTTACATTTTCCATCTGGACATCATTTGCTGGAATAGGAATATCTGGAGTTTTCTTGAGTCATTGTTTTGATAAAACAAAATTCTTACTTTGCAGTAGAGGGTGAGAAACTACATTTGATAAAAATAAGACACTGAATTGAACTGGAAAGGAAAGAATTTTTTTTGTTTGTTTGATGTCCAGGAAAAGATTATTTCAACATCTGACAATCTAAAAACAGATTAGGTATAGGAGTGTGCTTTTGACATCTACTGCCTGAGTTTATAAAACTTTGGCAAACTTAACACAAATCTCAAATGACTTTTTTATGTACAGATTTCAGAATTGGAGATTAGCGAAAATAAATTATTTTATGGGATGCTGTGTCTGTGCAAATTTTATCAATAAATTACTCAAGTTAAAAACTTGCTTCAATGTTCTTTCATCAGATTGCATGTCCAGAAACATAGCTTTAGCTTAAAAATGACCTTCTTCTTTCTTTACTGATCTATTCTGCATCAGATATCATGCATTCCCTTTCTTCAGTATATTTTATTATTTCTGGCAGACATATTATTTGGAATATGAGTGTCTTATCTTCCTGAGTTTCCTGCCTTGAGTCAATAAACACTCTTCTAGGCAAGTGGGCTAAAATTCCACTCAAGCAGAATGCAGTGTAACAAATATTATTCTGTTATTAGATTTTGCTTCTAGAATCAAATATGCAGAAGTCACCTAGACTATATAGAATGCAAAATAGCATCCCTGACAGATATGCTTAAATATCTCCCATGAGCTGTTTCACAAAGGTATTTTCCCAGATATTTTATGGCTCCACTTCCTTACTCTTGAAGTAGTCCTGCCTTTAGCAATAACAGTTAATATGTTTGATTCATCTTTGGCATGACAGTCTAGAGCAGCGGTTCTCAACCTTTTTCAGGCTGCGACCCCGACCTGTGCCGCGCATGCACGGTGCTGCCCCCTGCACCGGCCGAGGGGAAAAGGGGGAAAAATGGCGGACTGCGTTGTTTGGCAACCCCTGTGAAATGGTCGTTCGACCCCAAATGGGGTCGCGACCCACAGGTTGAGAACCGCTGGTCTAGAGTTTTGTCCTCTTTTCTCTAAGCTAAGTACAACAAGCTCTTTTAATTATTCCTCAAAGGGCTGAGAGCCTTTTTTCCTCATTCTCCATGCATATATTCCAGTCTGCTTCCAGGTACAATTCAAAGTGTTGGTTATCATCTTTAAATCCCAAATGGCTTGGGCCAGGGTATTTGAAGGACCACCTCTTCACTATTGCATCCACCCAGCCCATGAGGACAGGAAGGCAAAGTATATTACAGGTCCCATTGATTAAAGCTGTACATCTGGTGGGGCCATAAAAAGTGCCTTTTTGTGGTGTCCCCTTCTCTATGGAGATATAGTTGATAGGCTAGAAAAATGCCTGAATCAAATAGGATGAATTTAAGTAACACATCCTTCATCTAAGTAGGAAAAATCAAGGACATCAGTACCAGAAAGATGGTACTCTATCCACTAAAAAAGAATCTGGGTGTTTTGATGGATCATAAGTAGAACAAATTACAAAATAAATAAAAGCAATTGTAGGCTAGATCCATGTATACATTCTATCGGGATTGCAAAAATATATTTTTTTTAGCTTGATAGCATCCTAAGCCCAACCTATAACAGATACCACATATAGTGCAAGCCACAGATGCTATTTATAGTTATACCATGCCACAGTATTGATTCAAACATCTCTTCAGGTAGAGTCATTGAGGGAAAATAAAAGATAATATATCCAGGGTGGGAATTATGGTGGGAAGATGTTGAATGATCTCATTTAGTAGAATCCCTAACTTTATTATTCCTAATTATAGAATCCCTAACTATGTGGGTTGATGTAGCAATTAAGAAACAGTCTCAGCTATTGTAATAACCATTCTTTATTTCACAAGGAAATTTCCAAGTGAAGAGAAAATATTTAAGTGAAGAACAGGAATCTCTGTGGAAATTAAACTTAAAGGTCATTATAGAACTCAGATATAGTCTTTTTCAGTCTGGGATCTTCAGGTGTGTTGATTGAATAATAATTTCCATGATATTTACACACATGGAATTAAAAGCAACTTTTAATATTCAGCTGTTTCATTAAGTGTCTTTAGTAATGTGAGTTCAGAATTAGTTTCCCTAGGTATTGTCCTCAATTCCAGAAACCTTACTCTTTAACTGGAAATCAACTAAAATTCTAAAGCAGAGCAATGTTTAGATGCAGTTTCTAAATTACAATAGATGACTAAGTATGGGTAAGATACTCTATGGGAGGTAGACTGCTTACAGTTTCAGCAATATGATCAATATTTGCAACAGTTTATCAAGCATTTTATAAGGGCTTATAGAAAGATGCTTAGATGATGCAGTATACTCTATGCACAGATACAAATTGGCTTCTGCTGATAAGGTTCAAATCACTAAAGAACATGTTAGCTTTGCATGGAAGTATAATATTTTATGTTTTCTGAGAAGATTGACTAGAAGCCTGTTGCTTATATGCAACAAAACCATTGGTTTTGATAAAGCTATCCTTTATTGATGGGAGGTTCCCATGATTGCAGCTATTATTAATTACTTTTGTCTATGCATTTATGCCCATTGCATTTATTGCATAAATGCCCATATTTTGCATAAAGATGCCCAAATGAATAATGTATAAATAAATATGTATAAATACTCATTGCATAGATACCCATTTGCAAAATGACCAATTCTCCCATTCCAGTTAACCAACAAGGGAGTGTAAATGTTGGCAGTGAACCAGTTCCCTGCCTTTTTTCTTATTTTCCTCTCATTGTACAGTGATTAAAAAAGTAAACAGCCAATAACCACACACCCATGACTTGAGGAGAAAGCAAAGCTGTCCCTTAGGGTTGGGGTTAGCAATGAGGGAACAGTGGCAAAGCACCACAATACCTTTAATTTAGAGGGAAGGAGAATCCCTTGGGTCAGGGTTGAGACAAAGTAGAAGTTTCCACAAGTAGGGAACAACCCACTCTGCCCCTAGAGAAAACACAATGCAACTTTCTGAGCAATATTTTCCCTGTCTTTCAGAAAATGAACTGAGATAGTGAAGTTAATTGGCTCAGTGTGTAAAGCCTGTTGAAAGCCTCAGGGCATAGTGGAGCTGATCTCACATTACAGCACTCTTGTGATCTAATTTTCTGATCACACTGAAATGAAATGAAATATTGGTAGTGGTGATGAGAGATTAAGGAGAAGCTGTGATACAAAAAGTGGAAACTTGCAGCCCATCAGATGTAACTGAACTATAAATCCAAGAAGCCCCAGCCCCAGTGGGTGATGCTGGAAGGTCAAAGAATGTTACAATCTGGAATGCTCCTTCTCATTTTTTTTCTGCCAGCCATGCCATCTTTTACATGCCTCACTATCTTCATGCATACATGCAACTTTTCATTTTCTGCATGTCTGGAAGTTTGCAGCCATGTTTCCTGCTTTCAGGTTTACTTATGCAATGGTATTCCCGGTCTGAACATAAGGAAAATAGAGAAAAATACACTATCTTTAAATTAATATGTTGCTACAACTTTTCCATTCCTTTTTAATTCTTTCCACTTAAGGTGGCTGAATGTTTCTTTGTTATGATCTAAGTAATTAACTAATATGTGTATCCTAGTCTTTGTTTATCTAAAAACAACATGTTTTATGTAACTTATTTTTAAAGAATGAAAAAAAATGTCTTGCTGGAACAGGCTACCATCCATCTGGCCCAACAGCAGCTTCTAACAGCAGCCAGCCAGCGTCCTGGGAGAAAGTCACCAGTCAGATGTGGAAACTTAATTTCCTGACTCTCCAAATGCCATGAAATTGCCATTTATGCATGCTGCATTTGATCCAGAAAGATAACTGGATCTAGTTTGCTGTTTTTCATCCTAGTGACACATTGCTGGACCCAATGCAACTGCTTCAAGTAACAGAAGTAATACCACTACTTCAATCCACAGCTGTATTAAAAAGACAGGATTTTGAGACTCAGAGCTCCAGACTACAAGAAATGAACAGAATAAAAACGATGAGTATGATCAGTCATGAACACAGAATGTTCCTACCATCAGTAGCACACACATTATAAAAAGCTATCATGGTATATTGTCA
The DNA here is from genome assembly GCA_034064705.1 of Bothrops alternatus. Taxonomy (NCBI): domain Eukaryota; kingdom Metazoa; phylum Chordata; class Lepidosauria; order Squamata; family Viperidae; genus Bothrops; species Bothrops alternatus. Next base: position 7,230,198 of record JARGCV010000040.1, read on the forward strand.
ATATGATCTAATTATTACAAAAGAGAATAAAACCAAAGTATCAATAAAAAATAGTTTATATACTGTATGTATGTATGTGTGTATGTAAACATGCATATAACTATATACATATGCACACCGCCTTTACTATTTTCATAAAAAAATCTGAAAAATCCCTAAACATGTCCAACACAGCTTCCTCATCCTGTTTTCCCCACAACAATAACTTTGTGAGGTGATTTGAGCTGAGAGGGAGTGATTGGCCAAAGTCACCTAGCTATCTTTCATTGCTAAGGCAGGACTTGAATTCATAGTCTCCTACTTTTCTAGCCCAGTACCTTAAGACCAAATGCTGAAATGGAACAGATTTATCATTAATGTTTCAAATATTTTTCACTAAAATGCATAGCTCTAAATAGAAGTATTTACAGCAAGATAGTTTGGCCCCTTTCATTATAAGTAAATTAAAGTAAAGTAAAATGGGTAAGTAAAGCTTTTGCTCAGAGACTATTGCTAAACACAAAAAAAGGCATGGTCTGTTTACTTTTCAACTGAGTTGGCACAAAGTGACTATACCTGTTTCCTGAATGAATTCTGTGTTTATACAAAACACTGAATTGTAACTGACCTACTAGTGTGAGTTCACACACAAAGCGAGGGCTGTTTTTTGGAGAGCTAAGCAGGTCCATTTCTGATTAGATTGTTAGGTGATAATGTAGCAAGCACCTCTAAGCAACCTGTTTGTTCTACAATTGTCACATGATGCTGTGCCTCTTTTCCTCTACCAATACCTGAGGAAACCAGCTATTCTGGTGTTAAAGTAGCAATTTCTCTACAATGCAGGAGGCCTCCATGAAGTTGGAGAAATGCACAAACCTGGTGCAAACTGGAAAAGCAAAGAATTAACTAAGATGGTAGGGAATAATTTGAGTATTCAGGATTTTTAAATTAGCAGGGCATAGGAAAGAGGCCTCAGTTGCAAAGGGAGGCTGTACAGAAACAAGATACTATAACTATATCACAAGATGTGTGGCTTCTTAGTGGATGGAATGGACTCTGCAAAGAAATTGGAATTGGGGACTTCCAAAAGGAGGGGAGAATTCACCCTAGAGAGATGAGAGGAGGAAAGAAAACTTAGGAGTTTAGAAAAGGTATACAAAGTATGGAGTTGTAAGTGCAAACCAAGAGCCAAGAAAAACACAGAAGAAAGGGGCAAGGCTTGATCCAGAAGACAAAATTTGGAAGAAATGGGGGGGGGGAGAAATGAGTAACATAGGAAAACAACCTAAAAGGATAGAGGAAGTCAGAAAAAAGTCTTAAGAATAAGGGGAGAAAGAGACAAACTCTAAGTCATACTCCAGCTAGGAAAGCAAGTAGTATTACATTTCCCCTGGATCTCTCGGGATCCAGAGGTTTTATTGCCTGGTCTTCAACCTTTCCTAAAAATGGAAGGTTATTGAGGTGATGGTAAGGAGTCAAGTACATAGGGTCAGAGGGAGGAGATTATCTAGAGACTCTCTTCAATCAGAGTTCAGGCCTGGTCATAGAATGGAGATGACAATTTGGGTCTCCTTGGGATCTGTGAACCCATCCTGGTCATTTCAGATTTCTCAGCAGCTTTCAGTATTCCAACTACAGTATGTTATCCTTCTGGGATTGCCTGTGGAAATTAGGGAGGGGGAGGTGCACTGCAATGGTTTAGCTCCTTCCTAAATGGTTGATTCCAGTTAGTGGTGGTTGAAAAGCAGAGAACAGCTCAACGGCTACTCCCTCGTAGGCTGCTGCAAGAGTGAATCCTCTCCCCACTCTTACTTAACATCTACATGAAGCCACTACAAAGAGGCCTGATGAGGTTTGAGGTTCAGCATCATTAGTGTGTTGAGAATATTCAGGTTTACATTACTACTCCAGTCCAGAGTAGTGATGCTGGCCTGTCCCGATGTCTGAAGGTTGTGAGAGACAGGATGGGAGAGAATATTAAATTGAAGCGTAATAAGAAGTAGCTACCATTTGTCCATTGGCTTCTGTGTCTGCTACAGAGGTGTCTTTTGTTAGGATGTTATTGCCCCCCTGAAGAAGCAGCTTTATTACTTGGGGATCGTCCTGGATTCCTAGTTCCTACTGGAACAACAGGTGGAGGCAGCAGTCTGGGAAGCCTATTGTTGGCTGGGATGTCAGTTGCAGCCTTATTTTAGTCATGATGACTCATGCTTTCATCACTGCTTAGACCTTTATTATAGGAACTACCTTTACCGGGAACTCCATTTGGAAGTCTAGCAGCACATATGTTAACTGGGGTTTATTGGGAAGAATGTATTACTAGGTGCTGTGGGTTCAGCACTGGTTATCCTCTGAGCTTTCAGGTACAATTTAAAGTATTGGTACTGACCTATACAGCCCTGCTTTTTGGCCCAGGCAATTCAATCGAGTTGAGAGAAGGCACCACTTGAGAGCACAAGGGGAGACAGCTGGTCCTTTGGAATGCCTCCCACTTTGACTGCTTTCTGGAAGGAGATCTGAGGGTGTTTAGGCTGTGATATCATGTTGTCTGGGTTTACTAATTGGTGGCTTACATAATTTGTACTTCATGTTTATTTGGATTGTTGGGTATTGTTGGATATTGCTTATATTATGTATTATTTTTATATGATTTCTACATTTTACCTTTGTGAACTGCTGAGAATTCTTTGGCATTGTGGCAGTCCATCAAAATAACAAACAAGGAAATAATTATTACTCATGAGTAGGAGGTAATTAGAAAAGCTCTCTATTTTTTCACCTTTTTTCACCTTCCTGCAATTTGGGTTAATGCAGGTGGATTTGCAGGGAATCCATTCAATATGTCAGTTAGAAAGAGGACTGATGCAAAGGGAAAAGTGCATAGTGTGTGATGGCTGGGAAAGAGAATTGACAGGAAGTGACTTGATCTAGAAAAGTCAGTAAGAAGGTCCAGGAGAGTTCAAATCTCAAAAAGTGAGACTTTTTTTTTTGCAAGGCAATTGAATATCATTTGCCAAAGAAGAATTGACTGTGTTATTGAAAGTGAATAGCCCTTTTAAGGAAACTCTAAAGTTGTCTGAAGGGGCTATTGAGCAAGCTTCTGAGTTTGGAGATTCTAGCCACTGAGTTCAACAGTTACAGTTATGTAAAGTTATTTTTCTGTCCATACAAATCTAGTTGTAAATCTATATAATTATTAGTAGTAAGGTAGACCTACCCTCAACCTTTGATCCTGAATGCAGAAAATAGTGTGTTCTGTTTTATAACTAGAAGTGCTCTATATCTTACTAGATCTATGGAGGGAGTGGGAACATCCCTTGGAATCTCCTTGCTGACTGGAAAGTTAGCACTAGACTTGTCTGACCAGTTTTGGTTAGGAAATAGACAAAAAAGAAGAAAAAGATCCAATATGTTGTATGCATTTAAACAAGACATTCTGGTTTAGAGCATTGTTTTAACTGTTACTTAAAAAAAAATATGTTCCTGTAAAGGAAGCATCCAATTTGCTTGGTACACAGCTTCTTTTATACTTCCAAACTTAAGTTAGCTTAAGTAGTTCAGGTGTGTTTGTATTCTGATATCAAATTCACTCATTTTAAAGTTACTTCTTCTTCCCCTTTGTTCTTTGAGCAAATAGTCATATATTATGTTCATTTCAGCGAAGACTAGATGTCCATGTAAATCTTGAACACTGCGGCATCATTTGGATTTTGCTAAGCAAAATAGCCATTTTTTTATTTTTGCTGCTCTATCTAGGATAGCAAAACTTTTTTTCAATTCTTTCCTCTTACAATTAGATGATCAGAAGGCCAATGAACATCCTCCTAGTTCAAAACTAAGGATGTTCTGCCATATGATGAGGTAGATAGATAGATAGATAGATAGATGATAGATAGATAGATAGATAGATAGATAGATAGATAGATAGATAGATAGATAGATAGATAGATAGATAGATAGATAGATAGATAGAAAACATCCTGAGCTGAATTTAATTTCAGATGATTTCAGGGATACACACTTTCTTGGCAATAACATAGAACATTTGGCTTCTTCTTAGACATATTTTTAACTGTATTGTTTATCCTACATTGTCTATTCAAGCACTAACCAGAACCATTCCTACTTGATTCCCAACCCTAAGGAAAGTTGGGCAGGTATTACTAAGTGATGCAATGTCAATGAATTTAATCAGAAATACAGGCATTAGCAAAATGATGTCAAAAGCAATCAACATTTTCCTGTGTTCTTTAGGTTTAGAGTATTTGCAAGGAAAAGTATGGGCTTTGTTACTGATTACTCAGACATGAATCAGTGAATAGATTCCACTGGAAATAATTTTGTCTTGTTTCCATTGGAATGGATGATGTATTTGTAATGTTTGTTTAGCAACAGCTCATTCATCCAAGCAAGTGAATTGCAGCCATAAAGTGTTTATGGAAGAGCTACACCAATGGAGTGAGTGCTGGGCAAAGCATAATCCATTGAAATATTCAAAGAGTTAAAAATGTCTTTAAAGGTTATCTAATACATTGCTAATACATTGAAATCAACTGCTTTAGCTGTCAACGCTGCTAATATTGAATATTCTTGCTTTGACAAAATATGCAGAACTGTCTGGTATTTTTAGAGTTAATTCAGATGACAGAGAAAAGGGAGGGGAAATAACAAAAGCCCGGGAACAGAAGTGAATCTCTGCCCTCTGGGCTAATTGGAAGATGTGACTTGTGACTGCAAGATAAGGGAGGGGTTTAGCAAGAAAAGTTAGATGCCAGCAAGAGGAATTCAGATTCTGGCATAAACCTCCATGATGTGCCGTCAATTTGTAACACTGTTAATAAAGGCTTTAGGATAAACATGCCTGGAAGTTCTTTGAAGTGTTTCATTAGTCAGAACCATGACATTAGCATCCTAAGTAGATACTCCTTCATCCATCTGTCACAAGCGTTTCTTCATGGTAGACCATTAATGGCATATGGGTGCTTTTCATTAAATGAGCCTTGTATGCAGCTTGTTTTATGCTGCAGAAATAGAAGGAAAACTTAGTTTCATAGCCTGTTCTCCAATGTACCAAATCAAAAATGTCTTGGGACAGTGCACTCAAGATTCCTAATGTCTTTGGAATGGGCAAGCAGAATCTACATGTAGTATCTATTCAGTTCAATATAAGAGCCAATGTAGGGCTACATCAACAGAGGTATCATAGAAAGTTATGGTTCTACTCTGCACTGCAGTAGTCAGTTTACACAAAAATACTGTGTCCAGTTTTGATTGCCACAATACAAGAATGCTTAGAAACTGAAAAGAGTGCAGAGAAGAGTGACAAAGTAGATATTCTTCTCACAGTTGCAGATATGTATATCCACGAATGTTAGTGTCGAAAAACAAAGAATTATGCAAAGAATTGTATAAATGTCATAATGTAACAATTTAAATGACTCCAAGGGAACTTGTGATTAAAAGTTGCTGTGACAGATGTCATCCAAATGGCTTAGGAACCTGTAGCATTTTGCCAACTTAGGAGCTTATTGTTCCAGATAATCAAACAGGGCATTGTGGTAGGAGAGTTAGGATATGAGACTAATGGTTGTTCTTAGAGGTGGGATGAGTTAATTATTGAGAGGATCATGACTGTCAGGGGTCTTAGAAATCTGTGTGAATTGATTATACAACATGTGCAATTGCTGTTTATTCAGAAGATTAAACCTGCAGGTTCTAGTAAGAAAGCTTTGGCAAGTAACTCTACCATTTCAGACTGTTGGTAGGGAATTAATTTTTTGAATTATCCCTGAGTAACTGTACTGATTTCTTTGTGGTCCGTCTCCTAGATTCTTCTGGTTGTATAAATTGGTGAGAGCCTGTTTGATGTAGTGATTAAAGCATCAGGCTAGAAACTGTTGGTTGTAGTCAGCTGGGTGACCTTGAGTTAGTGACACTAGGAAGGAGACAATGGCAAACCTACTCTGAAAAACCTGGCCAAGAAAACTGCAGGGATCTATCAGAACCAGACACAACTGAACAAAAGAAAAAAATGATACCACTTGATTCTTCTGATTGTATAAATTGTCCTTGGCCACACTGATTCCAAAAGAAGAGCCTTGCCCAAGTTGACCATCTTTAGATGCAATTGAACCATAATTCCCAGGATCCCAACCTGTTCCAACCCATCTGATAGAATATCTAGCCTGGGAAATATTGCATGGAGTTCAGGCAAGCACAACTTTCACCATAATGTACTCAATATAAAAGTATTGCTTACAGTTAGAGAATTTTAATTTTTCTGTTGGTGAAAAATAAATCAGAAGCTCTCACAGTTGACTGCATTTAGCTGATTCAAATAAATTTCTTTATATTCATATCAAAATATTTACAATACCATACATTCTTCTTTACAGCAACATAGCACAAATGAAGACTTCTTACAGAGAGATACAGAGACAAACCTGAGACTGGAAATCCAGCTCCTAACTCAATACCCTTTTTGCACAGACTCAGTAGCACTTTTTTCATATTGGCTGACTGAGTTACCACATGACTCTTCCTGCTCATGAATATTCCAACACTCCTCCCTTCATGACAGGAAGAGACATCAGACCTATTAATACATTCTCCATAGTGAACACCACCCAATGGTTTAGTCATCATGTCTGCCAAATTATTCTCAGAAGAACAATGATGTAAACTAATCAATTTTTCTTTTACAGCTTCCCTGACATTACAATACTTAATGTCTACATGTTTACTTCTGTTCTTTACCTTTTCACCAGTTGCCATTTTTATACAGGCAGCATTGTCTTCAAATACCTTTACAGATTCTTTTACATTAATATTTAAACCTTGCAACAACTGTACATACCATGTTACTTCAGAACACAATTCAGATAAAGCAATAAACTCTGCTTCCGCTGTTAAAATAGCAACAGTTGTTTGTTTTCTGGACTTCCATCCAATCAGAGTCCCTCCAAACAATATTATAATCCCAGAATTTGATTTCCTTGTGTTTATGTCATTTGCATAGTCACTATCGACATAACACTTTAATTTCAATTCCTCAGTAATCTGTATTTGAAGACCCAAATTAATAGTTCCCTTTAAATATCTGAGAATCCTTTTTATATACATCCAATGTAACTTTGTAGGTGCAGCAGTAAAACAACTCAAAATGCTTACTGCGCAAGTTATGTCTGGTCTGGACCACTGTGATAGATATAACAAACTCCCTATTGCTGAGTGATATATCTCTTGATCACAGGTTTCACCTTTGTCCGCACTTAAACTATTATAAAAATCCATAGTCGTGGGTGTGGGAGCAGTATTGCTATCTTTCATATTATATTTTTCCAATAACTGCTCAATTTTTCTCCTTTGAGAATATAACCACCTTTTTCATTTTTATGTATCTCTACACCAAGATAATTTTTTATTTCTCCCAAATTCTTTAATTTGAATTTCTTTCCTAATTTATCAGCAAATTCCTTGACTTGTGATGCATCCTTTGCGATGAAGCAAAGATCATCCACAAATGATAACAGTAGACAATTCCCTCCTTGTAACTGTCCAGTATATATACAATTATCAGCTTTGCAACTCTTAAATCCAAGACCCTTTAAAGCAGTATCTAAACAGATATTCTAGTTTCTGGCTGACTGCTTCAGCCCATAAATAGCCTTGTTTAATTTATACACCATCTTAGGCTTTGCAATTTCATACTCTGGTGCTTGGATCATATAACTTTCTTCCTCTAACTCAGCATTGAGGAATGCAGTTGTGATATCAAAGTGCCAGATTTTATGCTTATATGCCGCTGCCAACACCAGTGCATATTTTGCTCCTCTCAAACTGGCTTGGACCAGCTCTAGAACTCTTTTTGTTTGTCTTGTGCTATATTTACTAACTGGGAATGCCTTTGACTTTGATGTTTTGCATACTGCACAGTCCAAATATGTTTTGCATCCCTTCAAATTTAGCCTTTCTGCAAACTCTTGCATTTGCTGCAAAACTTTAAAGCTTGCATGGCCAAGTCTTCTATGTAGAAGATGAACACACAAATTGTGCTCTGCAACATTCTTAAATATATGGGAACATTAAACCTTTTGCCCCTGCAATACATATAGATTATCTTTCTTTATGCCTTCTGCATAAATTTCCCATTCCTTTTGATGAGACACTTCCCATTTACAAAAATGACCTCAAAACCTTGTTTGTCTAAATTAGACACACTTAGCAAATTATATTTCATCTCAGGTACACAAAGCACATTGGTAAACTTTGATTCCAAATATGGAATTTCTACATCGCCTCTTCCAATGACTTTTGCTTTCTGGCCATTTGCCAAAGCCACAGCTTCTTGTGCTACTGGAACAAACCTGCAAAATAATTCAGAGTCGTTAACAATTGTTTGACTTGCCCCACTATCTATTAGCTACTTGTCTCTGTTGTTGCTATAACAAACTTTTGCAACACCAAAATGTTCCTTTTGCAAATCAGTCTTTTTTGCTTGCACAAATGTCCTTCGCTGCAAATTGTTCCTCTGCAAACAGTTCCTTTTCAGATGTGTGTTTGCTCCACAAATGTAGCAATTCTTTTCTTGCTGAGCTCTCTGCTTGCAAAATCTCTCTTTTGATGCAATTTGGTCCCATCTGCTCCTTGTTTCTTCTCTGGAGACTTGCAGTCTGGACCCCCTCCTCAGGAATTTCACCTCCTTGTGGCTGCTCCTAAAATGTTGCTTTTGTTCTTCATTAGATGTTCTTTATTTTCTCGGACAAGGAAGCAGCACAGTAAAAGAGTAGAAACTGGTTTCCAGTTTTAGTGAGAACTCACAGTCCTCCAACTATGCTTTGGATAACTGGAAAGGTATCCCAGAACAGGTTGACCAGGTGTAACTGTATATGAACAGATTAACCAAAATAAATATATCTCCATTTTCAAATAATGCAGAGTTTGTTTCTTACACATTTATGGTCAGATCTGTATCTCTCTTCTACCCTCTCATTCTGTAGAATAGATTATTATATAGACAAATTGTTCAGAATACCTGAGGCAGAAGGAATTTGCTCTTTGGAAGCAGTCTCAGGTCTGCAGACTGTTTTCTTTGTGTACCTCCATCAGTATTTTAAAAGAATATTTAATTCTTTAAAAAAAATGAAGCACCACCTCTATTAATAAGAAGTTTTCTGGGCCATATAAAATGAAAATGATGGCTAGCTGCAGTCCAATGTTTGGAAACTAGGCCCTTGCCAAAGACAAAAAGTATTTTGTGGCACTGAGTGGGTGGCCTCAGGCCAGTCTCCCTTCTTTCTGTTGCACTGATATTTTACTAGTGGCATTACTACCACACCAACTTATTGTAAAAGGCCACATTCTCACAATTTCAAAAATGCCTATCAGCTTAAAACAAAACAACAATAATGCTGATCTTGATTTACAGCAGCGGGAAATTGGCCTATGTAGTAGTTCATAGAAGATGATCTTTCATTTATTTAAACCTGATGGGAAAAGATTAAATATATAGACAGTAATCTTAATAACTACACATCATTGGATAATTCTTGTTATGCCAATTGAAATATATTCCAAGGCAATTTAGTTCTTCCTGGTGCTACCCACTTTTTGGAGTGTGGGTTCCATCATGCTATGCATAGGGCAAGACTCCTTATATTTATCTAGTCCATTAAAAAAAAATACAAAAAGACTAATGGAAATATAATGATTGCACGTCCTTATAATTTCTTGTTGTCTAATATTCTCCATTCCTCTTCAAAAAGAGGCAAGACTTTGCAAGGTAAATCAGAGGAACGTACTAAGTTGATTGGGGAATCAAAACAGTCTCCCACTAAGACCTGCAGACAGTTAGGATCATTAGAAAACTCAGCAATTACATTGTTCTTCATGAACATAATTTATCTGAACACAGTTGCTAATCTATTCAAGCATCGATGTGCTAGTGGAGGACAGGGAGTAATTCTCAAGAGAAGCTTTGTTCTCAGTGTTGCCTTTTAAGATTGTAAATGATTACAACTTTCCTTAGAATGTGTCCTTATTTACCCTTCACTCCTTTGAAGTGGGAGTCAAGATTGTGTGTATGTTTATATGTCTACATATAAATCTTGATTAACTTGGGTAACTGTCATCCCCTGAATTAAACAGGATTTCACTTCTATTTAAATGTGTTTTTTTGCTTATCCAATTTTGATGTGTAAAAAACTTGTATTTAAAATACATAATGTGGATCTGCATCTTGTAGCATTTTACATTTATCCCAGAAATCAGATCTTTATCTATAAAATTTAGCAGAAAGTCTTGGTGGAGAAAATGTTAAAAGTCTTTTCATGCAAAAAGTTTTAGCGTGCTTTTGGGGATTTCTCGGGCAAACTGTCTGATTTATCTGATCTTGCAAGGCAGAATAACAGAGTTGGAAGGGACCCTGGAGATCTTCTAGTCCAGCGGTTCTCAACCTTCTTCAGGCCGCAACCCCGACCTGCGCCGCGCATGTGCGGTGTGTGCACGACAGCCCGCATTGCACATGCGCGGCGCGACGGCCCGCATTGCGCCTGCGTGGCGCGTGCGACGGCCCACATCGCGCATGCGCAACGCGATGGCCTGCATCACGCATGTGCGGTGCTACCCCGCGCATGCACGGTGCTGCCCCCTGCGCCGGCCAAGGGGAAAAGGGGAAAAAAATGGCAGACTGCAGTGTTTGGCGACCCCCGTGAAATGGTCGTTCGACTCCAAATGGGGTCGCGACACACAGGTTGAGAACCGCTGTTCTAGTCAACCCTCGGCTCAAGACGGAAACTTTACACCAGTGGTTCTCAACCTTGGGGTCGCGACCCCATTTGGGGTCGCGAGACCATTTCGCGGGGGTCTCCGGGCACCGCCGGCCGCCATTTTGTTTTTTTATTTTTATTTTTTTTAATTTTTTAAAAAAAAAATTTACATTTTTTTTTAATTTGTTTTATTTTTTTTGCGCGCGTGCGCCACGCACACTCAGATCTGCCCGTTGCGCCGGGAAGAAAATTAAAAAAAAATAAAAAAAATTAAAAAAACAAAATGGCGGCCCGCGACGGGCGGATGCGCGCATGCGTGGCGCGTGCAACGGGCCGATCTGCGCATGTGCAGATCCGCCCGTCCCGGCCGCCATTTTGGGGTTTTTTTTTTTGATTTTTTAAAAAAAAATTTAAATTTTTTTTTTGCGCGCACGCGCACACGCGCGCACCCCCGGGTCGGGGTCGCGGCGCGCATGGGCGGGGCAAGTGGGGTCTCAACCTCAGAAAGGTTGAGAACCACTGCTTTACACCATTTCAGGCCAAAGATAAGATCAGCCATTGTAGATGAAACAGATTGCCTGGATCTTTTTTTTCTCTGTGTGTTTAGAACCAGGACAGAAAATACAGAAAGTATTGATCTCTCTGAAAGATAATTTATGTTAGAATGTTTAGTTAATATTCTTCAATCTCTCAGCAGCTTGAAAGACCTTGTGTTCACCTCCTGTCTCTCTAAGTGTTTCCAGAACATGACATGTTCAAGACTTTTCCTAAAATGCAGAGGTCAAGACAAGGAGAGAAAGCAGAGAAAGTGGTGTACATTTGTGGATTTGACAAGGAACATGAAATGACAACAAGTAGCGACCAGTAATTATAGTGTTGTGGCAGCAACTAGCTGCCATTTCGTCCTTCCTCTCTGGCCTGTGCTTCCATTTTATATAACTTTATATTATGTAACATTATGAAAGTCCATCTTTCATCAACACCCATTTCTTTCAGCACAATACTTCCTGGATTGTATTCCATCATTTTAAAAAACTAAGTAGTGTGAACACCTTTAAAAAAAAAACACAACTGTGTGGGATAAGCTATTTTCTTGGGGAATGTAGTTGATAATATTCATACTTCATATCACTAAAGAGGACAAGTCCAAAATGTTTGCTTTTTCTTTTTGGGAAAGTTGGAGGCTTTTTAATGGGAAAAATGGCCTTACAGTATTTATTTTGCTTCATGAAAACTTCCTTGAGCCAAGAAAAATGATCTATAAAGGAGAATATTTGTGGCTCGGGGTGGAAATGAGGGGTCCTTGGTGGTCTCTGAGCTTGATTGTTTTCTTGCAGATGTTTCATTACCCAAACTAGCAAATATTATCAGTACTGGTCTGTGACATTAGGATTAGCACTGATTATGTTACCTAGTTTGGGCAATAACACATGCAAGAAAACAACTAAGCTCAGAGATACCAAGGACCCCTAAGAAAAAGTATCTTCAAATCTGCTAAATTTTCAGATGCTCATTTTCTCCTTAACTTCCCCCTACCCTTCATTCATGTTTGTGCATCTTTTGAGTCAGGGTTGAGTCCTGGCAACTGCCTAGGATGGTCTCTGCAGTTTTTCTGGCAAGATTTCAAAATCTCGCTCTTGCCTTCTTTCCAGGGCTGAGAAAGTGTGACTGGTTCAAGGTCACTCAGTTGAGTTTGTGCCTAAAGTGGGACTAGAACTCACAGTCTCCCAGTTTCCAGCCTGGTGCCCTAACCTCTGCAACAAATTGACACCAAATCAAAATACAGATTGAGAAATGTAGCAGAATTCATTCCATGCATGTTCTGTATATATATATATATGGTTTTTCGGGTTTTCTCCCACGTAGAATTTGAAGTGTCTGGGCGACGTTTCGATGACACGTCGCCCAGACACTTCAAATTCTACGTGGGAGAAAACCCGAAGAATATATATATATATATATACAGAACATGCATGGAATGAATTCTGCTACATTTCTCAATCTGTATTTTGATTTGGTGTATGTATATTTAAAATTGTTGACAAAGAAATAAGGGATTTCTGAGATAGCTATTTCGAGTTATTTAACTCTCTTCAGTCAGAACTCACCCTTCCGGGATTCGAACCTGGGCAGTCTGCACACTAGGCAGATGCTTAAACCTCTAAGCCACAGGCTCTCTCCCGCTTTGTCAGTAATCAGGGAGGGAAGATGTGTATATAGTGTTTCTTTTACAGTGTGCTATCTAAAAAAGAAACACTATATACATATACATATACATATATATATATATATATATATATATATATATATATATATATATATATATATATATATATATATATATATATATATATGTGTGTGTGTGTGTGTGTGTGTGTGTGTGTGTGTGTGTGTGTGTGTGTGTGTGTGTGTGTGTGTGTGTCTTGGCGACGTTTTGATGTCAGGTTTGGCTCTCAGCAGATAGCAGGTTAGGACAAATACTCATTGGTGGATTCTCCTCTTTAAACCTTTGATAAAATATAATTCGCATTCCCCTTAACAAATTCTAATAAATTTCCACTGGACTCAGTGTTAATTCCCTTTGTTAAGGTGTGGGGGTGGAAGGAGGAGAGGCCTTGCAGCTTTCCTGCATTCCTTCCCCAGGGCTCTGGGGAAAAGATTCCAGGCAGGGCCTGCGTGGAACTTTCCCCAGACCTTTCTTCCTTTCCCCCCCTTTTGTTCTTTTGATGCCTGGAGCTGGTTTCCAGGCAGCAGATTGGAGTCCTCGGACTCCTGATAGTCTATTTTCAATTAGAAAAAGTTGCGGCCGCCATTTTGGAATCGCCGGTCATATCGGGGAGCCGCAAACGGACTTTGAAATTTATTCCTCTATAGATAAATGATAAGTTTTATTATCTGGGAACATCATTGACATAAAGGCAGTGTCTATCTTCTCCTTCTGTCTTTAATACTTAATAGCCATTCATTAGTAAGATCTAACGTTTAATTCAGTGACTCAAATGACCATGCTATTCCTGCCAAGAATCCTTGAAACACCTGACCTCTCATCCAATACATCAAATCTATCATAATGAAATATAGTTTGCTAATAATACACACACATTAATACCCATAATAGAGGTGTCATTAGGTATGAGCAAAATGTAATATTCCTGGAACTCCTAAGCATGTCAGCTCTCCAATGGATCAGTTCCAGGGGTGGTACAATGGTTTTGCAGAGGTTAATACTCCAAAGTAGAAGCAATTCAAACATCACAAACTACTTCAAGTTCAGGACTCTGCTAAATATTTTCAGATAATATTGTCCAAAGCAGGAACACATATACTACAGTCCTTTGGAATGTTCCATTACAGGAATGTTCCATTTTGCACATCCCAAGATATATGGTGTTTTTTCTATGACATATGTTATGAATATAATTTGATCTTAGACACCAGATACCTGTCTAAAAATCACTAATTTTGCCATTCTCAGTTGTGAGGTGGTCAGACATCTGTTAGAAATTCCAAGTAAACCTACTGAGAAGAGATTAATAGATTATTATGAATTCTAGATTACAAAAAATATTAATAAATTATTGAGTAGAGGCCAATAGATTATATATTACATCGGAAGTTCATGAGTCTCAAAAGATGAGTGAGGTGCATCCTGTAACACCTAATTATCCAGAATTTAACTGCCCTGAAAAAAATATTAATTACTAACATTTAAGAAAATGAGATAACTATAGGGCTGTACAGGATGCAGAAATCAAGGAGATTTCTGTGCTTTTCAGTTCCATTATATTCACATGTTGGCTCCTTAGAGAGGGCAGGCCAGGTTCCCAAACAATAAAGGGTGGAATGAAGTATTCACTGAAAATGCAAATAGGGGAACAAAAAAACAACAACAAAGAATGCTTTTGGAGATGCTGCTGGAGTTGGTTCCAGCAGTATTCACGTGTCTTTTGGAGTACAAATAATTTCAGAAGAAAAAAATAAGTTCTTGCAAGATGGGCTCAACATGAGTCCGAAAGCTCCAAAAACTAAACCTCTGGTCCCATTGACTGACCCAGACTGGATCCTGCAACATTATCCTGGGACACATATATTTGCCTTCATTCATGAAAACAAGATCTGCCTTAGCTATTCAGGCATTCAAAGCAATACTGAATAATACCCCTGATATACCTCTTATACATTCCAAGTTCTCCGACCCAGCAAAAATGCAATGAAAACACCAAATTCTAATTGTTCTAGAAATCTGAATTTGTGAGTTGTCAGAATGGCACAGGAAGTTCGCAGACCAATTTAATATCTAGGGGCCGAGTACTTTCTGGCACTCAGCAACATGTTTTGGGAGCAATCATATTTCTCTGTTACCTAGAGTAACCATGTTGAAGTGCTATGTAAAAGAGAACCTCCAGTGATATGACACGGTACTGCAGGAAAAAAAACGATGCAACCCTCACATCCTGAGAAACAAGCTCAACATACTGCTTGAAGAAAGCTGTCTCACAAATTCTGGCACATAAGACAAAGGCTTCTTAAAAGGCAATTATTCCAGTTACAACTGCATTATAAAATAACAGGAGAATATGAATGGTTCTTTATGAATTTTTTTTTTTTTTTTGCTACAAATGAGCAGTTGACTTCAGACCTCACAATTTACTGCTGGTAAAAATCTAATCAATGTTTATATGGATCAATAGTGTCCAAGCATGTAAGGCTTCTGACTGGTACTACTGTGTGCCACATCTATGTGGAAGATTCCCTAAATTTAGGTTTTCCAATCCATTGACTATAGATTAAGGTAGACCCAAGAGATTACTGCAAAGGAGACAGATATAGATACAGATAGAGATAGAGAGATGACAGAAATGCATAAGAAACCAGCTATAAGACTGGACGAGTAAAATTTTCAGTGCTACAGTGTGGAATGTCAACCCACCAGCTATCCACTCTTCCGACATAAAAAGACATTTGCATTAGGCCTCAGTATATTTTTGCCAACTTTTTCAGTGCCATGATAGATGCAAATTGAACTGGTCACAAGGAAACACAGTGCATATTCTTTTTTATCAACTGAATTTCAAGGACACAAGTTAATTCTCCGTTCCTAGTATATCATCTGATTATGTTTCTTAGCTTTCCTTATACTTGGAATGGCTGTGTGGAGGAATTGAGAAAATCTGGTAAAAATGCAAGTAATTCTCTCCACTGTTGGAAGTCATACCTTCTAACATAAAGGAGAATCTTAAGTGCTCTAAAACAAATCCTGAATCACTGTGGTCTTTTTTGCATACTCTTATTCAGCTTTCAACAAGAAGGCCCTTCTCATAGCCTTCCCAGATGATATTTACTCTACTCTGAATGTTTGTTAAGAAAACTCTCTAGTTAAAAATACACTTGTTCCCATTGAGCTGGTTTGTTTGCTCTATTGACAAAAGGTGTAAATCAGAAGAGAATGTCCTGTCCTTTAAAAAACAAAATGCTTTCATAGACCTTGTTTCAATTCCCCTTTCAGAGGCAGAAGAGAAGGAACAAAGCCAGCCATTACATAACAATCCGTACCCAGCATGCTTAGGAAACAGGCTGTTCTCTTAAGCACCCTTAATTTTATTAAAGTTTTTTGTCTGCAAAAAATTAAAACAAAGCAGGCCAAATGTCACAAGACAGCAGAATCAAGGAACAGTGAGGAAACATTATCCAATCAACCAACTCTTTCATTAATCCCCATTATTTAGTACTTTTCTAGAACAAACAAGTATGCAACCTTAACTTGTTTATATGGATACAAATAACATACTATTTCATTTTTTGAGGTATCTTAATGTTATATTTGAAGGTCTAATAAACCTATAAAAACAATGAGAGAAATCAAAACATAAAATATGAGTCAAAAAGTTACATATATTCTATAAATAAGTAACATTGATAAGTAACAATGAAGTTCTCTCTTCTATCATATACCCCTTTCTTTTGGTCTCTAAATGAGAATAAAGGATACACATACAAACACACACATTTAATTTACTTATTTTATTTATTTATTTTAATTAAATTTTTATGCCGCTCCTCTCCAAAGGACTCGGAGCGGCTAACAACATAAACAAAAGAACATCACAGAGTTTAAAATCAAAAAGCAATCTACAAAACGTTTAAAAAACCCCCGAACACATTCATAATTCACACGCAATCACAGTCATCCCCAGGCCTGCCGGCATAGATAAGTTTTTAGATTCTTCCGGAAGGCCGGGAGAGTGGGGGAAATGCGGACTTCAGGGGGCAGTTGGTTCCAGAGGGTGGGCGCCACAACAGAGAAGGCCCTCCCCTTAGGATCCACCAGATGGCATTGTTTCGCTGATGGGACCCGGAGGAGGCCGACCCTGTGCTGGTCGAAGGGAAGTATGTGGCAGAAGACGGTCCCGTAAGTATCCTGGTCCAATGCCATGAAGGGCTTTATAGGTGATAACCAACACTTTGAATTGCGCTCGGAGACCAATAGGCAGCCAGTGCAGCATGTGGAGAGTTGATGAAATGCCGACGACATTAATTAATTATTTTGGCTCACAGCTCAGAAATTAATCAGAAATACAATTTACTGAGTATATTTGGATAGGAAAGACCTAGCATCATTTAACTTCTCCCAAAGCTCTCCTGAACTGCAGTGTAAAATTCTCTTTAACCCAAACTGACTTTATTTACCCTGAGAGATTTTATTTTGCCCAAAACAAAATTTCTTTGAGATAAAGAATGTCTGCCTATCAAAAGAAGACTGATAGAATTTTTTTCAAAGGCTACCTCAGTGACTAAGCTATTCATTACAAACATCTCAGCCTTCATCAATGATGTGTGACTTCAACAGCAGTCATTTAATTAGCATGAAGGGATAACAAAACAAAACAAGTTGTTGATGAGAATTTGTGAGAAGTGTTTCTATAGTACAGAAGAATCCTAGCCATGGGAGAAACAGTGCTGGATATCCACTGATGATATATTGCATTTTACCTCTTTCATTTTCACTTACAGCTAAATGTGGAAAAACAAATGTTTCAATTGTATTAAAAGGCTGTACTACTGAATCACAATAGCACAAAAGAGAAAGTTGAGAGGGGGCATGATAGCTATTTTCAAGTATCTGAAGGGCTGTCATATTGGAAGGGGGGGTTGGATTTATTCTCACTTGTCTCACTAGGTTAAGACTAGAACTAATAGGATGAAACTTCAAGGATGTAGGTATAGGTGTGATATTGGGAAGAACTTCCTGATAATAAGAGGTGTCAACCAGTGAAACAGATTACTGCATGGAATGATTTCCTCCCTATATTGGAGGTTTTTCTATCAGGGATGCTGTAATGAATCCTAAAGTGTACTTAAAAAAAGTAATCCACTGAAATGAGATTATTCAATTTCATAGTAAAGTTCTGAGAGTACTGCTGCTAGAAACTAATTGGGATAAAAAGCCTACATGTTGTTCATTATTACAAATTAGCATAATTTGCTACTCTGGTTGTGAATGCCCACATCTACCTAGCTAGCTTAAAGCCATCTAAACCAGGGGTGTCAAACTGCCGGCCCGCGGGCCAGTTTCATCATACCGAAGACGTGCCCATCCCATTGCCGGCAATGCAAAAAGAGTCGTGATATGTAGTGACACGTCATGTGATGTGGCGAGTTTGACACCCGTGATCTAAACTATTTGTCCCCATCACAGCCTGAGAATGAGAATTGTGAAAAGTGATACCCAAACACATTTTGACGATTCCAACTGGGGACAAAAAGCTACACAATGTGGAAAAAAACCTAGGACATCTCCTGGTTGGAAGGAAAGAATATACCAACCAAGCTTCACTAGAAGTGTGTCAGATTGCCTGAGCTGCACAGGTAAGATGATGAAAGTAGGAAAGGGCATTTGAAGTCGGGGAGAGGAAGTGCTAAGCACCTATCAATTGCTCAAATTCTTCAGATATTTTCTCCTGTCTCTATGTATTTCATATCAATCCTTCCCGGGGGGGGGGACTGGTTCTGTATCTATAAAATCTATGAAACAAAGAATGAGGCCTAGACTTCATTGCCTCAAGAAATGCATCAGTTGCAGTGTCAACTGCCACATTAAATTCCACCTTTTCTGTTCCTAGTTTTCTCTTCACAAGTTATTTCCTAGCATTTTCAGGAACAGAGACCAACAAGAGGGAGTCAAGAAAACAGTAACGGCTATTCTTTAAAGGCTGAAATTGGATCATTTTGAGATCTTACTTAATCAACAGAAGAATTTTATGATCTCCAGCCTGGATCTCCAAGGCAGTATCCATCAGTAATTCAGGCTACTTTTTATGTCAATGGTGCTTCCATTAGTGGAAAAAGTTCATTTTTTTTAGCAAATCCACAACAACCTACGGTAGAGCATGGTTGTCTAACCTTTTGCCTAGGCCACACTGAGTGAAGAGGAATTGTCTTGGGCTGTATATAAGAAAATAAGAACATAAGAAGAGCCATGCTGAATCAGGCCAAAGCCCATCGAGTCCAGCATTCTGTGTCACACAGTGGCCCACCAATTGTACATGGGGATCTTGAGCAGAAAGAGAAGGCAAAACCCTCCTTTTCCCTTGACCCCCAACAAATGGTACTCAAGGGAATCCTGCCTGCCTCAACCAACATAGAGGCGGCACATGGACATCCATTTTAATAACCACCGATACACTTGGCATCCATGAATCTATCTAGCCCTGCCTTGAAGCTGTCAAGGCTGACAGCTGTCACGACCCCTTCTGGAAGTGAATTCCATAAATCAACGACCCTCTGGGTGAAGAAATATTTCCCTTTATTTGTCCTCACTTTCTTAGCTATGAGCTTTAGGGAGTGCCCCCTTGTCCTGGTATTGTGTGATAGAGAAAAGAATTTTTCTCTATCCACCTTTTCTATCCCATGCATGATTTTATACACTTCGATCAAGTCACCCCTTAAACACCGTCTTTCAAGGCTGAAGAGACCAAGGCGTTGCAATCTGGTTTCATAAGGGAGGCGCTCCATTTCCTTGATCATTCTTGTTGCCCTTCTTTGCACCTTTTCCAGTTCCATTATATCCTTCTTGAGGTGCCGTGACCAGAACTGTACACAGTACTCCAAGTGTGGTCTCACCATCGATTTGTACAGAGGCAATACAACACTTGCTGACTTATTTTCGATTCCCTTCCTAATCATGCCAAGCATGGAATTTGCTTTTTTTACTGCTGCTGCACATTGGGTTGACATCTTCATCGAGCTGTCCACCAAAACCCCAAGATCCCTTTCTTGGGTTGTCTCAGAAAGTTTGGTCCCCATCAGTTGGTAAGTATAATTGGGGTTCTTTGCCCCGATGTGCATAACTTTGCACTTGTTTAGGTTAAAATGCATTTGCCACTTTGTTGCCCACTCACACAATTTCGAGAGATCCTTCTGGAGCTCCCGACAATCAGTTTCACTTTTCACAACCCGGAACAATTTAGTGTCATCAGCAAACTTGGCTACCTCACTATTAACTTCTACATCCAGATCATTGATGAATAATTTGAAAAGTAAAGGTCCCAAAACTGAACCTTGGGGTACACCACTTCTCACTTCTTTCCATCCAGAGAATTGTCCATTTATTGCCACCCTTTGCTTCCTACAATTTAGCCAGTTACCAATCCAGGACAAGACCTGTCCTCTAATTCCGTGGCTGGAGAGCTTTTTTAGGAGCCTTTGGTGAGGAACTTTGTCAAAAGCCTTTTGAAAGTCAAGATATACAATATCAACTGGGGCCCCTTTATCTATGTATTTATTTACACCCTCAAAGAATTCTAACAAGTTAGTAAGACATGATTTGCCTTTGCAGAAACCATGTTGATTTTCTTTCAGCAATGTCTGTTTTTCTATGTGCCCTGTAATTTTATCTTTAATAATGGTTTCCATCAGTTTGCCTGGAACTGAGGTTAGACTGACTGGTCTATAGTTTCCTGGATCACCTCTGGATCCTTTCTTGAAGATCGAGGTTATATTTGCTTCCCTCCAATCCTCCGGTACAGTGCCTGATCTTAGAGAAAGATAATATATTTTAGCTAGAAGTTCAGCAATTTCACACTTGAGTTATATATAAAATATATAATATAGTTAATGTATATAAATAACAAACTTCCTTTATTTTTTATGTTTTATTATCTTGTGGTACCGCATTATTAGCTGTTCACAGCCATATGCAGTCTTTGGGTTTCAGGTTAGACACACCTGACCTATAGTGTCTATATTCCATTTCCAACAGAATAATTTAATAAAGGCTTTCTCCTAGCTTGATCACTCATCTACATGTGTGGCAGGGTCACATGCCAGAATCAATTATCCCTCAAATTAAATGATGTCCATTGATGGAGAAAGGATTGGGCAGGGGCTATTTGAAATGCTGACTCTACTTATTGGGCAATAAGTAATAGGTAGCATAAAGAGGTCAGTCTTTGGGGCCACTCAACTGATCCATTTGTTAGAGGACATGCTGTAAGTGTTTGTTTCATAAGCTCACCCGCAGCACATACTATCCAGCCACAAAGAGAAATCTAACCCTGTCCGGAGGTGTACAAGAATAGATTCTAGTCCAATGAAATTCAGGAGGTGGTAGTCATCTTCATGTCATCATGTATTCCATTCCAGGTAACAAAATGCTTTGAGCTGTCCCTAGATGGGTCCAAAAATGTAATAGGCAAAATCTACTTTTTTAGTTGACTGGAAAAAAATAATCAAGGCTAGTTTTGTGGTAATTATATGCTAGCTTGTATTCCACATGATGGGGTCTAAAAAAAAGTTGAAGAAATGGGTTAAAATCACACAGGATCCTGAGGCTTACTTCTATCATCTGAACTGAATCAACAAAAGCATTATCAAAGTAATTTAATATTGAGACTCGGTGCTTCTATTGATTGTTCATTTATCTGCTATGAACATGTTCCAGGTCTTGGAAACATGTTTGGAGAAAGCTCTAGTTGTGCTATTGAACTGATGCTGCCCTTGAGCTCATACAAACAATATAAGTTCAAGGGACAGCTTCTCCCAAAAAAACTGGGATTAGCCATAATCAGAAATCCTGGAAATCTTTTCCCAGTTAGTACAGAGCAGTCTTCCCCAACCCAGAGCTCTGAATTGAACCTATTCCAAAAACTCCCACCAACATAAGCCATTCAAACTGGGTTTTACAGTTACGCCCCAATGTAACTTGAGAGCTCCATGTTTGTGTAGCATACAAAGGCAACACCGATCTAGATAAAATTAATGGATTAATATGCCTAAATAGTTCCTTATCTGCTTAACTGAACCAGGCATATGTTGAACTTTACATAAAGCCTTTATCTATTTTATACATATCACCAATTCCAATAAAAAAAATATTCTGAGATAGGTTTGTTGATATGCTTAACCCAACAGGTAAAATGCCCACCATGAAAAAGGAATAACTATTGAACCATTTAAATACATTTAAGGAATAAATTATATGTGTATGACATATGCATTTTTGCAAGTGCAACCATAGAGGGCGATCTGAGGTAAGCCTAGGGTTCGTGTGTTTTACTTTATTTTTAAACACACTACTAATGTGTAGCTGTGTGCTGTCCTTTCTGTGAAAGGAAAGTATCAAAGCAGGCATTTAAAAAAGAAAACCCCCCAAATAATTTAAATAAGGCACCTATCTACAAATTGACCAAACTGATCAAAATGCTACAAATGAACATACAGGCTTTTATGGGAAACCACTCTGAAAAAAGTGCATGCTCTTTCTACTATAGTACCTTAAGAAATATGATTCCTTGGCTGCTATTTCTAAACATTTACTTGTGAGTAATCACCATTGAACATGAGACTTACTTTTAATTAAACACACATTTCATTCGTCAAAAAGTGCTCCACAAATAGAAATTTTAGACCTGTTTAGCTATTAATAGAAGTTTGTTATCAGTGCTTTTTTAAACACTGGAATCAATGGGATAGACTCCCAATAAATGCCTATAGGATGAAAGTCTCAAAGGGCAACTTTACACAGGTAATAATCTGCACAAAGTTCAACAGGATTTATCTTAGATCATATCCTGAGAGCTAGTTTGCTCTGCTCTCCTTCAGTTTGTGAGGTAGCACAAAAACACTCTGGCATAATTCACGATCCAAATAGCTAGACTTTACTCTGACATTGTCCTAATGTTTTATAGTAGGGAAATTTGTGGTGCAATGATTGGTGGATTTTCTTGCTGATTGGATAAACATCCACCAAACACTAATTAAAATATAGGCTGGTTGGGGAAGGCCACACTTTACTTGTTAGAATTGTGTTGGAAAAAAGGCTCCAAGTGATTCTTCAAGAGAACTGCCCGTTTAGCGTAGCTCTGCTCTATCATTTTATGTACAGAATGTCACACTAATGGACTGGCTTCTTTAGAGCAGTGTTTTTTAAACTTGGCTAATTTAAGAGGTGTAGACTTCAACTCCCAGAATTCTCCAGCCAGCACTATGAGTTGAAGTCTACACCTCTTAAATATGCGAAATTTGAAAACAACAACAACACTGCTTTAAAGGTTCTGATTCTAAATCAGAATTTAGAATCAAATTCTAAATCAGAATTTCTCGTCACTAAAACAGAGAAATGTTTTAGAGTAGGGGTCCCAACCCCCAGTCCGAGGACCGGCACCAGGCCGTGGCATGCAAGAAACCGAGCCATTCAAACAAGTGAAGCCCCATCCTCAGGATGCGAGCAGCACTCAAAACCACGTTTCCTTTGGTCCATGGAAAAACCTGTCTCCACAGAATCAGTCCTGGTGCCCAAAAGGTTGGGGGCCACTGCTCTAGTCTAGAGAATGTGGTAGATCAGGTCCTCTTTGATAGGTAGGTAACTTAATTATATCCTGGTCTTTTATTTTTTCAAGAGAGAGTAGTGGTGTTTCTCCTGGTGGTAGATAAGTTTAGTAGCTGGGAAGATTCCAACCCTTGTGTTAGTCACCTCCACCTCAAATAACCCACATAGCAAAACATGTGTCAGAAGATAGGATACACTTCCACATTGGATGAGAAAAATCCAGAGCTAACCTGAGGTATGGGCCAGAAATGAGAAGAAATCTGGATCATGCACATGTGCTTAAAAGAATGTTAGTGAAACACCTTTAAGATAAAGTCAGTGGGATGTGAGAATAAATTATAGTTAAATTATACCATTTTTATACACCTGGAAATGAGATCCTGTGAGTCGTTGTGCTGTTTGAGAAGGCAAGTGCCTTGTTTTGTTAAATTGTCATCTTTCCCCACCCACTGCTTTAAAACAATGTGTAGCTGCAGCAACCGATTCCAATAACATGAGGATGTACATAATCCCAAACAAGCTGCAGTTATTTATTTATTATAACTAAGGATGTGCTATTGCAATATCATTTTGGTTTAAAAATGCACACACGGAGAGGAGAGTACCTAGATCCTACTTTATAATCCACCAAGTTCAGGCAGACCCATACCAAGAATATATTTATACTCTTATTTTTAGAGCAGTCTTGAACATCTATTTGCTTTTTCCTTCCTCTTGTGGCTATAAAAAGATGGCAAGATTTTCTTTTCATAGCACTGCCAATATTATGGTTAATTGAAATAAAGCAATAAAAAGGCTTGCAATCATAATAAAAAAAAGATAAGGAAAACATTGGAGGCATTGTGAGAGTTTCCACTCGCCAAGGAGTGCCAAATACAGAGAAGAAATGTCCTAATTTTCCATTCATCGTTATCATGTGAGGAGTCCCAAAGGGAACCTTCATGAATTCATTTGTTGACTTCTGAAATGTTCTTCTGCAGTGCTAAACCCTCTTTGTAATGAAATGCTTCCAAAACAAGATGAACAAGTCAATGGGGACATTTTTATTATTTATTTATTGTTCTTGTTGTTTACACCATCTTATTTTTTTTAATCACATTCTTTTGTTATCATGCTTTATGTTATATTGTGTGTCACTAAAGTAACACAGCATTATCTCCTCTGTAAGGAAGGAAATGCTATCTCATGAACTTCAAATTGTGTCGGAACAAGGCTTGAAGTCTGTATCTATACATAGTTCTGCTTTAGTTGGAAACTGAAGTTCCATGTATCTGGAAGGCAAACTAGAAACATAAGATATAGAATGCAATGGTCTCACCTCTGTCAGTGGGATCTGTTTGCAGCATTTCAAGCAATGGTAGGTAATGGAATGAAGCCATCTTTTTAATAGATCTGATATTCTTTGCTTTGTATTGGTTCTTCAACTGCCTACCCTATGCTCTACCGTTCTTGTCTTTTTATGTTGGTCATTAAACAAAATAAAGGAACTTACTGATATTTTATGTCCCATAAGGTCTTTATGTGATGTAGCTCAGGGCACTGAAGAAAATTAAAGTTAGGGGCAAATTCAGCCACTCAGCTCTTCTTAAAGGGCCGGAACAAGAGCAAAGATAAATAGATCCTAGACAATGCAGATAAATACATCCTAGACAATGATTAGAACAGGTTACCTTGATATTTGCAACCTGCATTGAGATATACTTCAGAACAGCAATAGCCTCTCTCTTTTATGCAGAATAATTTTATTACAAATTACATTGTCTAGATAAAACTAATACACAATATAAGAAAATAAAACAGTACAAAGAAAAAATAAGTGCAAAAAAAGAGAAAGACATGAACGAGAAAAAAAGAACTTCTACCTTTGTCCCAGCAAGCATAAATAACCTTGTTTATTTTTGCAGGAACAGCAATAGCCTCTTAATATTGATCTCCCTATATTATAGCATTATACTTCTGTTCTTTACCTATGATCATCTTGCTATAGGCTTCTCAGAAGTGTAGCTTAAGGCAAATCCTGACTGAATGTTAGAGTTCAGCAGCAGACACAGTTACCCAATGGTGTTCGTTTTAAGTCTTTAAACAGAGGTTAGACAACTATATCTGGACTTGGAAAGACCCAGTACTGAGATGTGTTTGAATATTAGTAACTTGGGTTGGTAGTTGGGCTGTTTGATCTCCGAGCTTTGTGGGGACATCTTCAGTGCCCTTTGAATTGTGCTCATTTGTCAGAGCACTGCCCTTTAAATATCTTTTTGTGTGATGTAAATTGATTTGGGTGTTATTTGTCCGGACGTTTCTGAATCATGATCTGGTTTTGGGCTGTTTGATTGGCTGGTACTATGACCAGCTTTACCCATGGAAGTTCAAATATGGGTAGATTCTGAACCAGTAATTCTCTATAATTCCCTAGCCCAGCCAAGGGTTGTTGTTTTGGGAAAAAAGATAAAGGAGGAAATATTCTGTAGGCTAAGTTAAGCTTCCAACAGACAAGTGAAATATAAATCTAATAAGCAAATAATGAATGTGACTTCATGATACTCATTCAACAATTCAATATAGCTACAAGTGCCCATTCCTGCTTTAAAGTAACTATTACAGAATTTAATGCCATATAAGATTGCAGCCTTCAATCTATGGCCCAATCTATTCAGTAAGGAGCAGATTTTTTTTTAATTCATTCCCTTTAAATCAATAAGTTAGAATATATTTTTCAGTGGAATCAAATCAGGCACCTAGAAAGTGAGGAAACACCTACTGAGCAATAAAACAATTGTGCATTACAGCTGGAGAAAAGTCATACTGGGATAACAGGAAGCTGGAATGTTTACATTTGTTACATGACTCTGAAAGTTTTGCTGGTTTTATTTTGAGTAAGGCTTAGAGCAAGGTTTCAGGTTCTTCCTATTTTAAAGCCTAACTGGTTTGTCTGCTCCTAGTAAGTGGGAGGCTATTCTCATTTCCAGTTTTTGTTACATGCCATCGAGACAACTTTTTGCAGTTGCTCAACTCCGGTTGGAAGATTATAATCAAAACCCTTTCCAGGCCACACAAAGATTTTGCTCTTTGATCAGCCCAAAGGCATTCATTCTAGACGTAACACAAAGTTTGTATACAACTGATTTCCGTAAACTATACTGAATCCATTTGCAAGCAAGGTTTATGCTGTCTTCCTTGGCAATGTTAATGCAAGCCTATTAGGGGAAGAGTTACAGTATTCTTCTTATCCTCTCATAGTCAAGTCCAGTTCAGACTGGGTTTAGTAAATTCCTGGAAAAAGGGTGGTGGTGAAAAAATAAGACAGCATCATGGTGCTGATATTCTGGCTTTACCTTCTGTATTCAGTAATAAATCATTTCTTCCAAATGTCAATGTTGTATTCATACAGATCTAAATACTGCATCTAAATCAAACAAAGTATATAATACTATGCAGGAACCCAATTATTTCCATCGTTATCTATCCTATCTGTCTTGTCCCATGGATTAAACATCGAGCAAAGTTTTTCAAATGGGAGATACTTCTGATGTATGGTTTGGATGCTCTCTGCCAAGAACACAACTGTGTTGTGTTTCAGTAAACATGTCTATGTATTCTCTCTTCTTTTAACCTTCTAAAAATCTTTAAGACAAACAAGTATTATAGCTGTGGAAAGGGAAATAGAATGTAATATGCCTAAAGAATGCCGTAGTCATCTGGAAGTACCATATCAAACCCTGCTGGTCAAAAATCTTCACAGCAGAAAATCATCTCAAATATCTGAGCAGAGAACCAGTAGGAAGGGTAGGAAGGGGATAGAAGAGATTTATCATATACATGTCTTCTACCAAAATTTTTAGGGTGATTGTTTTTTCAGAAGATTATTTTAAATGCAATAATCTAAAGGATTTAATTAGCAGGATCTACATAAAAGCAAACAGGAAACAAACTGGAATAAGATTAGATAATATTCTGGATAAAATATGTGCACCTGTTTATTAACCTCATACTTGAGTGTCACTTATATAACTAAAAGAATATCATCATCTATGCGAGGGAAATATCACCAGGCTTGGGAGAAACTCAGCATTTGCAAAATTTGAAAGAAAAGAGAATCCCTGAGGATTTAGCACAGAGGTATGTGCTAAACATGCCCATTAGCTATGTAATCATAAATATATGTTGGCCAGAAAGAGAAAGGTTTGTACAGTGATAATAATATTGGGGGGGGAATCGTTCAACTGAAACTAATTTTTAGTTTGTTTATTTGAGTTAGTAATTGTCCTAAATATGGATAGCCCAAATCAGCAAACTAAGAAATGAATTTTACAAACATTAAAATTTCTACCTACTTGTTTGTCATCACATCCTTCATCGGATTTTCTAAGAACATATTTATTTATATATTGAGGTAGATGCATGACCTGAGAAGCATTCAGTGCAAATCTCAATTTAACTCAAATATTACGGTAGTACAAAATCAAAGGGACCCCAATGGCAACTTCCCCCCCCCAAAAAAAAACTTGCCCCATTTTATTAAAAAGCATAAGCTTTTATGAGCTAAAGCTCACATCCCCGGATTCATCCTCTATCAGCCTAGCCACTCCATGTGTCTAATGCAGTCTATCCAATTCTCCTCCTCTAACAGCAGCACCCAGAGAAGTGTACTTTGACCACAAAGGGGGAAAAAAAAACTATTTAAAGAAACACAAATGTTTCCATTCAGATCCAGGCAGGGGACTATTTTGTGCCACATGACTGAACATTTGTTCCTTAATCTTGTTCCAATCAAATAAAGTAGTCTCTAGATAAGTTTTATTTTTATGTGGGACGGGTGAGTGGGTGGGCAGGGGCAGGAGTGGTATACTTCCAAGATCAACACCCAGAGAAAAGTACATCTCTTCTGTCATTGTTGGCAGGCATTCGGACACACCAGAAGCGTAAATCGGGGGTTGCATAAAATAACTCACACATAACAGCGTGTTCTAGTCCAAGATCAAAACACTTATTCCCATAACCTCTGAATTTTGTCACGAATCCCACTCTCTCAATTAAAATGCGGTTTCTTCACTCAGAAATGTTTTATTGAATTCGCTGGGACCTCTTCCCAGGAGCCTAACAGCCTAAGCCTGTAAAGCCCATGTTTACTGAGAAGCCACTTGTAGTGACCCTAGCAGATGTTTGCTAATGCAAACCTATGAAACCCAGCAAGGTTTGCTGCTTAAGGATTTAATCCTCATGTACGGAAAAACTGCAGGTGAAGTCCTTTCCTCTTGAATAGCCTTTCGGCCATTAACCCGCCTGCGAAAACAAAAACAAACCTCCCCAGCGCCACATCAACCCTGCCCTCCCAGAAAAAGAAACAAAAATCGATTTTTGCATCTCCCAATTTGCAGAGGGATTCTTCCGGATGCCTATTTTTACCTGGCAGCCAAAGATGTAACTATTTAAAAAGCTCTATTTTAAAAAATAATAATAATAACGCGAAAGAAAGGGGAGAGAAGGAAAGCCTTTGCACCAACCGGCAGCTTTAGAGCAAGATGGGTAGAAGAAGACGGCTTTTTGCGTCAGAGCAGCACTCCTCAGCCCGCCTCGCGGGCAAACGCCTTATTTGGGAGGCGCCCGTCGATTGTCGGCTGGAAAAGCAAATCAGCGAACGAAAGGCGGGCGCTCGAAGCCCCGCCTCCCGCTTTTATAAGGGACACGCGGGGCCGAGAGACGCTAAAGCCTCCTGTCAGAGTGAGACGGGCGTCTTGTATCGGAAGAGTATGCAGAGTGTAATATTTCTGGCGTTCCAGCACGACCGCATCAGAATGGAGAAAAGCGCTAGCCGTTGCCAGAGCAAAGAAGAGAAAAAGGGCAAGATGAAAAGAACCATGTAAGTATTTTAAATCGAAAGCAAGAAAAAAAACAAACCCCAAGGGCATGTGGCTAGAATGTTGCAACCAGAAGTATTAGTTTAGTCGTTGACATCGTTAACAAGAAAGGTTTTATGTTAGTTTGGCAAAAGCCTCAGGAACGTAAACGGTTTTTTTTTTCCCTTCCGCCCAATTTGGGGGCTCCGCTGAGCACGTTTTAGCCGCATTGGTGGAATGAGCGTATTTCTAAAGTTGCTGGGAAGGTAAAGGAAGATTGACAATGTTAAGACCAGTTATTAAGCCTTGTACAGTACGATAACTTTAGCCTTAGTTTCTTTGTGGCTTAACATTGTGTGATCTCGGGCTGTTTGGTTTATGGTTCAAAGTATTGTGCAAAGCCAAGCAGCTGATTTATTAGGTAACTATTTCACTATGTGCATACTATACCCAAAATGACTAATCTCAATAAATTAATTTTGGGTTTTCAACACCCCAGTATCTCAGATTGTATGCATAGGTGTTGCCTGTATGATGCATTAAAACACTTAACAAGCACTTCCTCTTGTGCTTTGGTGCTATGAAACTGAATAAAAATAGTGTGTATGAAGGTGCATCCAATTGCTTTTAGAAGCAATTGGAAGCATTTAAAAAGAATGGGACAAAGGAAGTCCTCTAAATTCTGGTCTGCCAGTATTCTAATTCACTTGAGAGCTAAAATTCTTTGGAGGCAATTTTGCTTATTAAAGTTCCTTTTTTTTTTAATCACGTTGAGTCATGCAGTTTGGCTACTAGCCCAGCTCTTGAATAAATAAGGTAGATTTTCCATTAGAATGGCAGGTGAGTGCAGTTTGTGATATGAACTCTTCCTTGTTTTTGCTAATTATATGAAGTATTAAAGTCCTGCAGATGAGTGATCTTGATTTGTTGCTAATCTCTCCTAAAGAGAATTAAAAATGTCTGCAAAGGAGAATCCCTTGGTAGCTGAGAAAACATAACTTCCTTCTGCAGGTTGTGAAAATAATGACTGTTCGAAAATTCTGTCTTATGCTATTATGCAGTCTGCAACATGCAGACAGTTTTACTTTGAAAGTTAAGGTTAAGGGAAAAATATAAAACTGCTTTCATTTGGGTCTCTTTACAACAACAGAAATGAATGGGATTTCATATTTTGCCTTTCTACTAGTTTATATTGCAATAAACCTTAGAACATACTATTGACTACTGAAGTATTCTGGAACAGTCATTGTTAGTTCACCGCCACAAACAATATGTGAGAATTTTCTTGCAAATGATTGGGCTAGTGAACATCAAGCAACCAATAGCATTGCTGCATAATATTTCTTAAGTATGGTTAATAACTTTTAGTTCACATAATTCATGTCTCAGGGAGTGAAGATGTGCATTTGCATTAGTTATTACTAGCTATATTTAGTAAATTTCCAAATGGATCTGGGAAACCTGTGCTACAACTAAACTCTGCTAATGTTAAATTAAGCAAGCTGAACTCCATCTATAGTTATTAACTACAAATTTAAACTACGTGGCATTTTTGGTTAAAGTTCAGTTGAACTTACTTATACTTTTCCCCTTCATTTTAGCCTAAAAGATTGGAAAGCAAGATTGAATTACTTTCTGCAGAATTCCTCCAATTCTACCAATGCAAAGGCTAACAAGAGAGGACAACAAAAGACATGTTTTAGGTATGTACTTCATATTTTACATTGATGAATCTTTATGTAGTCAAATTATTTTCATAGAATCTGTACCCTTTGAAAACCTTAAACAATTTTGTTTTGTTTTTCACAGACCTTCTCCTGAAGAAGCTCAGCTGTGGTCAGAAACATTTGATGAACTTCTAGGTAACAAATGTAAGTTGCCTTAAAGGAAATTAACAGACAAGCATATTTGCTAATTATAGAAAATTAGTTTCAGGGAAAGTGAACAAACCGGTATCTTAGCTACTGAGAATTCTGATGTATGTTTGCAGTTTGGTAGTAATCTTTATTCCTAGTTTAGTACTTAGCTCCCTGGGCCCCAGATTGGGGGAAAAAAAAAAGCTTTTTTCTTCTTCAGGCACAATTCCCAGCTGCTTTCTGTGAAGTAGCTGCCTATGTTGTATTTCTGCAATTCTGTTCTGTATTTAGTTGGCCTTTGTAGTTAACATTCATAGGTTTAAAAACTCCGATCAGTTATAAAGTTGGAAATGCAGGGTCCCAACTTTAATTGAAATTTGATGTCTCTGGATCCTTAAGATCTCATTCTTCTCTTTAAATGGATCCTAGTTGCTTGATATGGCAGCAGCTTCCAGGGCTGCTATTTTTTTTTGTGTGGTTATTATGAATAATGCATTGTACAGTAGTTCTTTTTAAATGACTGGTGCACACTTTGATTAATAAAGATACCTTGTCAGCTATGCAAGAGAAACCTTTTTCTTATTAAACTTTCTAATTGCGTCCTATTTGCTGCAAAGTGGACTTGGGTCACTCTTTCCATCGTGGCTGTCTTCCAAGAGTTTATAGCTCTTCCATAAACATGTTCTCCTATTTAAAGTTTAACACATGCTATCAAAGTCCAAAAGTGAAATGTTCTTTTTTTAAAAAAAGAAAAAAAAATAGTGACCTTAGTTTGATGGGCAAAGAACACAATTGTTTAATATTTTAATATTAATATTTTAACTTGTAAAAACTGGCCAGCTGCTTGAGCTTACTCATGTTCTTTCTGCTTTGTTCGAGTACATCTTTCTTAAACAATTTAGAGGAGGGATAGACAGAAAAATCCAAGGGCCTGAGAGAAAGAAAGAAAGAAATGTGTGGTGTTACATCTACAACATTCCTCGGATGCTTTGCATGAATTGATCTTTTTCACATTTCTTTGCAGATGGTCTGGCAGCTTTCAGAGCTTTCCTGAAATCTGAGTTTTGTGAAGAGAACATTGATTTCTGGCTGGCCTGTGAAGATTACAAGAAAATCAAGTCCCCACAAAAACTGACAGCCAAAGCTAAGAAGATTTACAACGACTTTATTGAAAAAGAAGCTCCTAAGGAGGCAAGTAGATGGACTTAAATTGCTGTTTTTGACTAGTTCAGTTAAACCAAAGAAATGTTCTCAGCTTGGCTTCACTAATAAAGAACTGAGAATTATTCCAAAGAGGGGACTCTCTTACAGAAAACTGTTGTTAGAATTAAAACTAGCTTTTAAAATTTATTAACAAAATCCCTTTTAGATTTCTGCTCCATTTTATGTTGCATCTTATGCAGAATTGCCTGTAGGAATAATTTTGAATGTTGAGAAAATAGGTCTGTGCTTGGGAATGTCACTCAGAAGCCACCCAGATTTTCTAACCATTACCGTTTCTCAAATTGTATGGCATTCTATAACTTTATATGTCAGTACACTACTGTATATAGGTTTAGGGTGCATGACAGGATTTTGGAAATCACCTTTTTCTGGTTCAAAATTGAAGTGTTGCATAGATCTAATAGTTATACAAGTAGAAGTATGGTACAGATTTTTAAAAGCTGAGGATCATAATTACTGTGGCCAGAGAATTTGGCAATAGGAAAGGAAATTTTTGTCATTCACAGTGTGGATGTTGTCTGTTGCTTTGAAGCAGCCTTCTTGATGAGTTGGACCTCAGTTTTCGGAATGCTATGCTGTTTGAAGAGTATCCTGTAGGAGAGCACCAGAATGAGCAGGACTGTTTAAAAACAACTGTTCTTCCCTTTAGCTTGCTTTGGCCAACAGATATATAGCAGTTGGCCTCTGATTATTTGATGATGGGGAATGAGCATAGCTCGAGGATCCAATATCCTGTAGCCCAGCCATTTTTGAAGAACACATTATCCATGAAACAGTATCTTTATGAATTTCTTTCTTGTATTGCAGATCAACATAGACTTTCAGACCAAAAGTAATATTGCTCAGAGCATCGAAGAAGCCACAGACACATGCTTCAGTGCCGCGCAGAAGAGAGTTTATAGTTTAATGGAGAACAATTCTTACCCTCGCTTCCTAGAATCTGAATTCTACCAGGAATTATGCAGAAAGTCACCAATCAGCAGAGACCCTCAGGGGACATGAACCCATAAAACAGGAAGGGGAAGAAAAATCCAAAGAGTAATTTTGCCAAATAAAGGGAAGAGGACCATATGTCTTTGCTGGCTCAGTGGCTCTGATGAACTGAATGCAAAGGATATCTGCCCAAATGGCAATTTACAGTTATTCAGCTGACGGAACTAGTTGACTTGGGCAGACTCTAGCAAGTTGCCCTGTTAATGTTTAAAGGTAACCATACAAACTGCTGGCCAGTTATTAAGGAAAGCTGATTTTCCTTCCCATATATGTTTGTGTAAGGTCTTGTGCAGCATTGGACTGGTGTGGATCATCCAGCTTTGTATGTGAACCTGGATATGCTGATACTCATAAGAAAAACCAGTGCCCTCTCTGTATATTTAAATATAAACAAGCTCTAGGGCTGTTCTTGCAGGCTGACCTTTTGTGAGACCTGACAAATACTTTGAATAATTGGCTTTTGTTTTTAAATAGCCAGCAGTATGTAATCATAGCTGTATCAGCTTCCCTACGCAGGTTGTTCCCTGCAGATCACGCAGCTTTGTACAGATGTAGCAGATTGCCTCATGACTGTTACAAAAAATACCAATATTGTGGTATGATTTCTTTGTGATAAGAGCAATTACTTAATTGATTTAAAATACAGAGCATGATGATCTGCTAATTGGCTAGGGACAAATTCAGTCTGGGCAAGTACCATTTAGAGTAAAACCTGGTCTAGAATTCAAATGAATGCTGTGTGTGTGTTTATATAGACAATTTGTTGTACACTCCTGTCAATGTTGAATGTACTGACCTAAGGACAGACTTCAGTGAAGTTGTCTTCTGTTTTGAGAAGCAGATGTTTCAATAAATTATTTTTATTTTATTAAGAACAACTTCTCTTCGTTTCTCTGAGGTTGGAGGGGGGAAGTGTATTAATTTGTAATACAGGCTAAGCTAAACAACCACTCAATGATTTATCTCTGATGTGTAAAATCAGGAAGCCACTAGATAGTTTTACTGCTCGTGGTTTCTTTACCCAACTGCCAGCTAAAGCAAAAAGATGGAACTATTTCCTTTTGCAACATATAATGGCAAACCCAGGATAAAGCACCATAGTTCCATTTCCGATGAAATGTCAAGAAAAAAAAAATACTGGCATCAGAATTACCTGTGAATGTGCAAAATTTAAAATGTGAATAATGCCCTGAGGATCATATAATAGATTGCAAGAAGGCACAATTGCTGGGGTTTAACCTGATGACGTTTATCCTGCTGACTTAATCAAGTCTACCTAGCTCATGTAAAGGCTTTGCTGATAAGGTAACTACTGGTAAGATCCTTTCATGGTGAGCAGTTATCAGCAAAACTTTTGCCTGACTTCATACTTAACACTGATTAAAAATCAGCTGGATACATGTCATCCAAGGGTGACAGCCCTTTCAGATAATCTGAAGGAAGTGATCATTCTCTGCAATTTTCAATTGTTAAGTAAATGTTTCATACAGAGTAATTGGTATCCTGTTATTCTAGCGAACAATGGAGAATGAAGATTGGGAGAACAACACTTCTGTTTGCCTGTTCTTGAAGATGCAGGATAGAAATCTTTAAAACTTTATGGAGCAATAAAATGTATCAGGGATCACGGTTTCAGAGTGTGGGAACACCACGACTAAGAATCTTTTACAAAGCATTATTTTCATAGACGGGTGAATGGGGGAGGGAGAATGCCTAGAAAGTATGGAAATTGGTGTGTTTATATCATATTTCAACAATATAAACATGTGATGTGTGTTTATATCATATTTCATCACATGTAAATCCTCATTTGCTCAGTATGAGTGGTACATTCCAGATGTCAAATTCACAGTTCACTGAGCTACATGTAAACCTTGATCAGTACAAAAAGATCTTGTGTACTAAAACTGATTTCTAATTGAGCTACTTTGGGTTGAAACCGATAGCTTTTTATTAAAAAAAATCTCTCATAATGTGTTTGTGTAACTCAACTATTAGGAGGTCAACACTGAGACATAGCCTAAAACAGGCTACTTTAAAATGTGTGGACTTCACTCCCAAATTTTCCAACCATAATACTCTTAAAGTTGCTGAGGCTGAGAATCAGTGACCTAAATCTAAGCCAAGTTTCCCCCCCTGTGATTAGAAGCAACAAAAGGAAGATGGTTTAAGCCCATTTTAATTAATGAATTTTCTAGGCTCCTGAAATTTTCAGCCTTTTCAAAAATTACTGTAAACCACTAAGGCAAGGAAGGTTATTCTGTCTTGATCTATTTTGCTTGCTATTTTGATAAATGGGCATGTATTTCCCTACAAAATGTCATCTTGAGCCATACTTAATATAGTTACATAGCAACATTAGTGGCAACTAACAGGACCACTTAGAAATTAGAATTGCCCCCATTTGAAAAGGCATAAATCTAATTCTTTCCATAAAACAGGATATAGATTTTGCATTCTTCAATGGGTGGAGCAGTAATACTTTCCTAAAGGAATGACACCTGTCTCCAAAACATTTAGCAATACTGCATTCTCCTGATCTAAGATATATGTTATTAGAACATATGATTTGACACTCCATATCACTGGGGCATGCTGCATCATTAGGGATTGTTAACATCAGAACCTGCATGGTGAATAAATCAAAGTTTTAATCAGATTGGCAAAGAGATTCACAAACCTTTCCCTTTCCATTTTACTGCCCACTGGACTCCATATTTCAACAAGGCCAAATCATAGCTATAAATACAGGCTGGGTACTCCATGATTATAAATCTAATTCATAAGGATTAAAATGGACTGAGCCATATTAATGAATCATAGCTAAATCCACATATATTATAGTTCATACACAGGAGATTTTCAGATATTAATCCAGACTAAACAAACTGAATTATGTTTTAGACCATAGCATAAACCACTTTTGGGTTCCTTGGAAGAAATTTTCCTTCCCATCATTGTCACAGTCATCATCATCATCACCATCATCTTCATCATCCTCTCTCTCCTCTTTATCTTTTGACTACCCAGTTGTAGCCCACTTTAATGCAACTGTAGCCCTACCAAATAAAAGTATTCAGCCATGGTGGCACAGTGGTTGGAATCAGTGGTGGGATTCAGCCAGTTTGCACCACTTTGGCAGAACCGGTAGCTAATTTTTTTGTTGCCCAGGCC
This sequence comes from Bothrops alternatus, assembly GCA_034064705.1. Lineage (NCBI taxonomy): Eukaryota > Metazoa > Chordata > Lepidosauria > Squamata > Viperidae > Bothrops > Bothrops alternatus. The sequence continues at coordinate 7,266,850 of JARGCV010000040.1, forward strand.
CAGAATGGACTTCTGGAAGCTGCATCCACACAGAGAAATGGTTGTTCACATATTTGAATCCCACCACTGGTTAGAATGCAGTATTGCAAGCTAACTCTGCATTCCCACTGCCAGAAGTTTGACCCTGACCAACTCAAGGTTGACTCATCCTTCCATCCTTTTGAGGTCAGTAAAATGAGGACCTAGATTGTTGGGGGCGATATGCTGACATTTGTAAAGCACTCAGAAAGTGCTGTAAAGCACAATGGAGCAGTATATAAGTGCTATTGCTATTCTAGATGAGGATATGGAAATTAGGATCTGTATGCTACTTGTCCTCTATGACTCAGTCATAATCCAGTCAAATTATCAATTTAGTTCAGAAAAGTGACCTGGCTAGATTAAAAAATTGGGATTAATTTGGAAAACTGATCTAATTCACTCTGAATGTTGAAACTGAAGGGCAAATGAGTTTGATTCCATTCTGATTTCCAAATTGATTCAGAAAAACTTCTGCTTATATGAAAAGCAACCAAATCCTTTGAATTAATTTAAAGAATTCTAATTCAGTCTGACAATTTGAATCCACTTCCCAATTTGATTTAGAAAGTCAATAAAATCAAAGTTGTGAGAAATCATCTTTGAACTGACACTTCCTTGTTATGCAGTTTAGAGGTAAATCAGTTTCCGTTTCCTGGTTGATTAGCAATAGCAGCAACAAAATATCTTTACCCCCCTAATAAATTGCTGAAACAAAATTTACAGTAACCATGAATGGACTTAGGTGGCCTTAGCTGGTGCTATATTTCTATATTTAACATATTCAGGGGCAAGTTATGTTTCAGTTATAATGTCTTCACTGGAATCAGGCTCAAGTTAAAAAAATATGTAATTTTCTCTGGTTGGAGTTATTGGGGGGAAAAAGAAACAAAGAAGGAAAAATTAGAAGAAACAGTGGTGTTTGCACTTTTGTTCAAACTTCTCATTCTATTAAACTGTATGTTTCATTTTTTTTCCAGATCATGCATCTAAGTAATCCCAACATAAGCCATATCTGATTTTTGCAATGTTTTCCTTTTTTCCCCTTGGCTTGCATCATATTCATTTCACTCGTGTAATATCTTTTTCTCTCTCTTAAAAAATGAATCCTGATTTAGAAATGTTAATGATGCCACCATGCTAATTTAATATAAGCCACATTAGTACAAGGAGGCACATGGTGGATCCCAAACCACAAGTTCAAATGGTTTCTTTTCCAAATTTGTTGTTTTTCTTTACAAAGAAAATTATATTAATAAACTAATAAATAAAATTATATTTAAAATTATTTATAAAATATATTTTTTTTAAAAAAATGGGTAAAAGTTTTATTTCTGATACCATACCCCAAATGTTCATATTTGCTTTGTAGAGTAATATGTAATATTATATATATGGAAGCCATTCTATTGGAACCAGGGACCTCTCCTCAAATGAGATCTCTCAGATGCATAAAAATGGGGGGAGTGTATTTCAATAAACCAAATATGTCTTGATGGCACCAGGATGAAAAATTAATGGAATCTAAAGTGGATGTCAAGCACTAAAGAATCAGGATCACATGTTAAATTCTAGTTCTGATTTATCATGCCCATACACAACAATCTAGTCAATGGTCAGCACGAAATTAGCACTAAGTAAGAGTTAACAGAATTAAAAAGAGGTTAGATTTGGATTACTTGTGGAAATGTAATGACTCTAGGCTGATTCTTCTCTTGACTCTGCCCCCAGGCTCTGCCTTGTCTTCTTCTACATTGGTACAAAAAATCCATATGCATGGATTTTAATCTTAAGACATTTAATTAGTTGTACTGCATACTCCATTGGTAAACCCCATGCTGTTTACAAGATGCCTCTCTTTGGAACACATTTTTAACTGGTGCAGTATAGTTACGGCTTTGGACTGACCCTAGTGAAACATAGACTATAGTTTCCTCTCAGCCACAGAAGGCCAGTGAGTCATATCCTCTTAGTCCAACTTATTCACAGCCTTGTTGTGGAAGAATAGGAGAATAAACCACTCCCTGTGCCACCTAAAGTTCCTGAACAAAAGTTAGAATATAATCTAACAAATAAATAAATATTTCCTTATGTCCCTTTTGTTTTTACCCTGACAGCAGCCACATGTACATTGGGCCTATAGACTGTTGTGTTTGCACTATCCTTTTCCATCAAAGAGACACTTGACAGAAACAGTATGAAGGAGTATTTCTGATTAAGTGCTGAATTTTGAAGGACCACAACCATTTGTAGAACATCTAAGAAGCACTTAATGACTTGAAAGCCAGTGCAAAGACCATGTTGAAAGTACTAAAATGCTCTAAAAGGTCTTAATAAATTCTATTAGTTATTAACACTAAAGAAGAGAGTGTGAAAACAAAAGAAACAAAGCTATTTTATGGCTATGTTCTGGGCATCTTGACAATCATTGCATTTGGCTTTTTACTATCTGTCTACATAATTATGAATTTTTGTTTAATCTGCAGCTACTGAAGGGCTACTGTTAATCACTGCTTCTTCTACAAGTGAAATACTAAGCACTGATGTCCAGGTGGCAAACATTCAAATCTGAAATCTGACTCTAACTTGGGAGAATAATGAATGCTAAGGTCTTGGACTGATGTCAAAAGAGCCTCTAATGCACTAGGTTGAGATGGCTTTCCCAAATTCTACAAATGTTTAGGTGAAGGAATTGGGTGAGTTGTTTTTCCTAATATCTCCAGGAAATTAAGGAATTCAACAATTTTTCAATGGATAGTATTCCCCTCTGGAGTTACCGAACCACTGCTATTAAAATATGTGCAGTTCACTCATAATGTCTTTCCTTGTGGTTTAATTGAAATGTGGGAAGTCAGAGCAGCTGCAGTTCTTTCACTAGCCTCTATAATGATTGCACAGTTAAGCACAGGTTCTTCACACAGACCCCTTGGCCACCTCACAACTAGGTAAGTACAAGAATACAATACAATACAATACCACTTTATAGGTGCCATCACCTATAAAGCCCTTCATGGCATGGGACCAGGATACTTACAGGACCGCCTTCTGCCACATACTTCTCTACGACCGGTGAGAGCGCACAGGGTTGGCCTCCTCCGGGTCCCGTCAGCGAAACAATGTCGTTTGGTGGGCCTTAGGGGGAGGACCTTCTCTGTTGTGGCGCCTGCCCTCTGGAACCAACTGCCTCCTGAAGTCCGCGTTTCTCCGACTCTCCCGGCCTTCCGGAAAAATTTAAAAACTCATCTTTGCCGGCAGGCCTGGGGATGACTGTGGTTGATTGTTGAATTGAATGTGTGTTCTTTTTTATTGATTTTTTTAGATATATTTGTTTGGGTTTTTTATGGTACTTCACTGTTATATATATGTTGTTAGCCGCTCCGAGTCCCTTGGAGAGGAACGGCATACAAACCCAAATAAAATAAATAAATACTAACGAGAGAGAGAGAGAGTTTTGCTAAACTTCTCTTCTTTGAAAGAATTTTCAAAACAAATTTGCTTCTATCACAATGAATGAAAAAAATATGCAGTGCTTTTCTGTCCAGCATTATCTCACATCTCATGTTATAACATAGTTGAATGAGACAAGCTCTTGTTATAACAGGATATCATACATTTGTCTTTGAACTAATAAAGTGATATTCTTAACATAATATGTGAACTCTTCCTATAAGTACATTTTCCCCAACAGAGATTGTGTTGGACTTCAGTTCCCACAGTTTTCAATTGATTTAGGATTTTTTTTATGTTCCCCTGGGAGTGATTAACATTGAAGTCCAATACACTTTGAAAGCAACTTGTTAGGGAAGCTGTTATAAGTTCATATTTAGTTGAGGAAGTTGATATCTTGCAAGAGAACTTACTTAGATTGCACAAGAGAAAGAGGTGTTTGATCCAAAACAAATTCTGGTTGAAAAGCACATCTAATAAGAGTACGTATCATTTTGGCAGTAACACTGCCAAAGAACAGGTGTCACACTCAGGAAATCAGAAGCCCAGGCAGTTCAAATGAATATAAGGGTTTATTGCAAGTTTAAGCATTCTACAAGAATCTGGACTACTAACAGTCAAAGCAAATTGGCAGTAGATAAGAGTCAACAGAATTCAAGATGGGCTGGGCTTAATTTTTTTGTGGGAATGAAGGGACTCAAGAATGTTGACACATTTGACCATCCCTCAGGCTCAGCCTGGTCATCTGCTACAACAGGCTTTTATTTGTTGAGCATCCATTCCCACTCTATGCAACTTGTCTAAAAAGAAGCATTTCAGATCTCTACAATTAAACACACTTTTAGGGTCATATGCTGATTGGTTGTTTGGTTGGTTGTGTGCCATCAAGTCATTGTTAACTCTTAGAGAACAAATAGTTTACATTTTCTCCATTTTCTCTCCACAACCTAGTCTTTCAGAACATCCAATAGTTCCTCCATCACCACTGTAAATGATCCATATTGCTGCTGGACATCCATTTCTTCTCTTTCCTCCCACTCTTCCCAACATTACAGCCTTCTCCAGAGAGCTGGATCTTCACATACTGCTTCCAGAGTCAAATATTGTAAGTTGGGTCACTTGTGCCTTGAGTAAGAAATTCTGGTTTGATTTATTCAATGATCCATTTATTTATTTTCTTGGTTGTTACACATGTTGAGGAAACATATACAGTAATACACTATCCTGAGGGGGGAAATGTGAATATTGATTCACATACACAATAGTTACATATGTATTTACAAAATGCATAGAAAGCTATTTTTCAGGGACTAAGCAAAACCAAGAGGCAGAGTGATTGGATGATGATTGCATTGAAGAAAGAATGGGAAAACAAATGCCCACTCACCACTTCTGCTCACTATGATGATCCCAAAGGAACTTCTCTTTCTTTTAGCATTACAATAGTGCCCAGAGTTGAACCAAGGATAAAATGGGAGAGAGAAAAAAACCACATAGACTGCCTTGAATTTCTTGTGATAGTGGTGGGGTGGGGGTATAAAACTACACAAAATAAATATACTAAAAACTTCCTCATTGGCTACAGCTAGCAGAACAGGAGTTGAAAATCCAATCCACAGATCTGTTGCCATCCCTTTGTTTCAGGCTGGATTGTTCCACCTGCTTCAATCTTGGCTACTAAAGAATGCATTTATTATATGTGAAAACAAAGAAATTATTTGATAGGCTGTAAAGAGCTGGAAGTTTTGATTGGCACATAGACTACTGAGCAAGCTTTGTTATTTCTCACAATTGGGGAAAATGTATTTAAAATGGAAAAAACAGACTATAAGGTAACTTGGTAAAAGAAAATTGCTGGCTGTGTGAAAAGGCTTCAGCTGTGTTTATTGTACTATTTGAATCAGAGGAAATTAAGGTCTTTGGAATTTCAGAAATGAGCCCAGAACAATTTATTGCAGGGAAGGTACAATACTTCTGGATTTAGGTTTCTCCATTTCAAAAAACAATTACCATGAATTCTTTGGTAAGGTTTTTATTAACTTGAAGAACAGGTTTCGTCCCTGCACTAAAAATAACTGGAGCAGAAGCAAATTTCAGGGGAAAAAGTCCTTTGTCTCAAGTATCATTTGTTTGTGAGGGCTGAAAAAATGGCAAAAGATTCTTTTGAATCTTTTGCAACTTAATTTTTCCTGGCTCCTACATGAGGATAAATACACAAACCATGTGCCTTGCTCTCACACATGCTCAAAGATGATGCAGTAATTCCATAACAGATGTTGCCAGAACAATTCAGTGTTCCCATCAACTCCCTATCTTGGAGTAACTGTATTAGTTCATTGCACAATCCGTGACCAATTTCTTCCATCGTAATAAGGAAAATGAACCCCACATAGCTCTAGTTTTTTGCTTTTCTTTCTTTTGCCAAACTTGAAATCATACTTACGTTTCTCTCATTCTGTCTGTTTCTCTGTATGTGGGAGTGTGGGGTTTAATTCTCTACATGAAAGACCCAGTTATAATAAAACACAACTTCTTCTTTTCTACTAAGAAAAGTAGGCTGATGTAGTAACTGAAGACAAAGATGGGAAAAGCTCAAGGGAGGTGAATGACTATGAATTACTTTAAGACACTTTTTAAAATTTATTTTGTTTATAGGACTGATATGGTCACCCCTTTCATAAAATGATCCTATGTGTCTCACAAACAATCCATAAAACATGGTTAAAAGCAGAAGCACCTTTCTCTCCAGGCACAAGACTAAATATCTTCTCAAATCAACCCAATCCTAGCCCAATGCTTGGGGGAAGAGCCAAGTCTTCACAGATCTCTGGAAGACTAAAAGGCTAGGATCCTTCAGGTGAGAGTCTGTTCCATAAGGCCACCAAAAAGACATATTTCTGAGGTCCCATCAGATGGCAACATTTAAGGGACGTAGAGCACACCCACTTATCTAACCTAGTTGGATGGACAGATGATATCAGGGAGAGATAGTTCTACAAGTACTTCATTCATTCATTCATTCATTCATTCATTCATTCATTCATTCATTCATCATATTCATATGGTCACCCATCTCAAGAAAAATGTGTCTCTGGATGGCATAAAATGATAAGTGTTTAAGTGGAATGAAAACAGCATAAGTGAATACAAATAAGTCAATCCTCCTTGTCTTGTTTACTCCCAGAATGATATTCCCTTACACTTTCCTATTACTTCCATTTGTTTTTCCTCTAGAAAGTTCAACTTTTTGAAATGAACAGAAGAATAACATAATCTCCACAGGTACAGTTTTAAAGATAGGGTGTTCTGTTATTCTTCAGTAAAAACTCTCAAACTATTTCACATAGCCACTTTAAAACCACTTTTTTTCTGATTAGTTCTTTTCATATAAAATATCAGTGAAATGTTTCTTGAGTCTGAAAGCTATAGCAGCAAAACACTCACTGTAATAATAAAAGGCAAATGCCTAGTTATATTTATTGGAATTTTAGCACTTTCACTATATTTCCCATACAAAAACAATATGAAACATATTCATTTTTTATTTTTTTAAAGAATCTTTCTTAAATGAATACGCCCTGTATTATTTTTCATGACTACAGAGATACTTTTTTTAAATGATTTCTGGGATGCATTAAACCATTCCCTTCCTCTCATACCATATTTGTGTCACATTGGGTTGTCTAATTGGAACCCAGCAGAAAGAACAAATACAGAAAGTTCACTATTGTTGATGGTAAAAAAGAGTCAATAGCAAATCTGCTGATAGTTTACAGGGGAAGAATAAATGTTTATTAATACTAAGAGCCAGATGTTGGGAACTAGATCATGGAGATGAAAGGTTGCACTGGCAGGAGACACAATCTTCTGACATCTCAGGAAAAAAAATGGCCTGAAACAGATTTCCAAAAGCAAGGGATTGACTTCGGATGCCCTGAGTCCCTTGCTTTTTTCAGGATCTAAAAATGGAAGAAATAAGAAAATCAGAAGGTTGCCTCCCAATGGAAAAAGCATATTTAGGGGGAGAGATTTTGCTTAGGAGTGCAACTGGGGAGGAATGCAGGCCAAGAAGAAATGGTTGGCTTTCTTTTGTCTGCTTACAGGGATACAGGTCATTCTCAGCCTTGCCCTTTGCTCAGTCACTACTGCTATTTTCACTTCCAAAACCAGAAGTCTGTTGCTTATTTAAAAATTGTCCATTCACAATCAAAGAGCACAAATGCCTGGCGATTGTTTTCTGTTTGGGGTGACATTCCCCTTGGCTGCAGTGAGGAACTTGCCTGCAACACTTTAAAAAGTAATAAAGGCCTCTTAGAGATTTGGGGAGTGATGTCATGTTACATAGAGTTTCAGGGAGAGTTTCAAGGAGCCAGTTTGCTCCTTGCAGTGCACTACCTGAGAAACAATATGCCAAATCAGAGTTTAAGCCAGGTCTCTATGGGGCTTTAAATAGCAACTTTACCCTTTAAACCTGTCCCAAATGCCCTAAATTATTAAAATGTTGGTCATATCCTTGAGAGATCTGTATGGAACATGTAGTCACCAACCTGTGGGTTGCTTAAATCTCATTTAGATAGATAATAGGTATTACATGTCAATTTTAGAGAGGCAAGACCATTGATTGCCTCTTTCTCCATCCTTTCCTTTATCTTTCCTTTTCTCTCTGATATGCTTTTCCGCATAGATATGTCTTTACTTTTTTTTCTTGCCCAGCAGGCATGCCTACCAGGAATATACATTTACACTATTTGAAATTAGGCATATGGTCCTAAAACTGAAGATTGCCCATGTTGTCCCAAAAGAAAAATACCAAAGCTCCTCCACATGTAACATTGTCTGTGAGAGGCAGAGAGTAGAGATATATAAGAGGAAGTTGAATCCCCTCTAGTCCCCTGGGATAAACTAAGAGCCATCAAGTTTAACCTATCTACTTCCACCTATCACTAACAGTTAGGATCAAACTGGCTTCCAGAACAAACATGCACCATGTTCCATGAACCAGCCCAGAGTGATTAGTTTAATTCAGTAAACCATGAGTATGTTGTGCAAACACAACCCTTATGTTCTTAAATGTTCTCCCCAACTATTCCTCCAGGAGGTCACCAGTTGCAGCTTAAAGTTCCAAGTCTCTTTGTAAACTGCAAAAAACCTTTTACCCCAAAAAGAAATAACATGGATCAAAGTTAGAATACCACTGTTCTGTTAAAGTACGTTTGTGGCACAATGTGTTCCCCAATGTGAAAATAAGCCCCACATTTACATGAGTGTGGTTTGAGTTACATTATGGCACTGATGATATATTAAAACTTTAATCTTGTTTATGTATTATTTGTGAATTGTTAGCCAAGTAGGGTTGTTTTATCTGATACAGGTGGCCCTATATATATTTTAAATAAATACACTCCCAATAATATACTAAAAATAAGAACAAAGTGCTTTGTGTTTTTTACATTTTTTGTTAATTATTATTTTTTTGTTATTTTTCTGTTAGCATTTTTGGTTACTCTATAAATGTCTAACAGGCACTGCTGATGTGTGTCTTGGGACTGTTCTGACTTCAGGTTCTTTGCAGTAATCTAACACAGGATTTAGAAAGCCCATTACACTGCTCCACATGGAAAGTATACTTATAACCAGAATGGAAAGTTTATTTAGCTGGTATTTTAAAGAGGCAGTCACAGATGTCAGAAGGAAAGCAAAATAATGAAAACAAAGAAGTGTGCCTAAAAGTAGGAGAAGGACAAGGAGGAGGAGGAAAGGACAAAGAAAGAATGAAAAGTATTCTTTTTTCAAGCATGGCCATAATCCAAGATTAAATCAGTCTTCCCAACAACACAAGTCTTGCACAAAAGAAAAAATAAAACAGCTTATGGTCAGCAACATTACAGGCTAGTAAAAGCTGAGAAAGGCTAGGAAAATTCTATAAAGCTCTAATTATGTCAGGGAATCCTTTGGCTATTACCAATTTAACTTCCTACAATTACCTTATGCATCACATAATATGACCAAAAACTATAAACAACCAGGAAGGAGGAATGTTATTAAGAAACTTTATGTGAAGATGGAATGTTATATGGAGAGGTAATAATTGTACATGTGCCATTGTATGTTTGTGTGCATAGAGAAAAAGAGCATCAAATGTGAGTTAGAAATCCAAAGATTGTCTCAGGAAGGGATCAGACTTCCACTTCTACAAGCAAGCCTGTCTCAATTTATTACAAACAAGAACAATACACCTTTTTTCAGAGCAACTAAGAAGCAGAACAGAACAGAATAACAGAAAAGCAGAGTTGGAAGGGATCTTGGAGGTCTTCTAGTCCAACCATCTGCTCACACAAGAGACTCTTTACCAGACAAATGGGTGTCCAATCTCTTCTTAAAAACCTTGGGTGATAGAGCATCCACCAGTTCTGAAGGCAAGCTGTTCCACTGATTAATTGTTCTAACTGTCAAGAAGTTTCTCCTTAGTTTTAGGTTTCTTCTCTCTTTGATTAGTTTCCATCCATTACTTCTTGTCTTGCCCTCGGGTGCTTTGGAGAATAGGTTGTCCCCCTCTTCTTTGTGGCAGCCCCTGAACATTGCTGTCATGTCACCCTGGTCCTTCTTTTCACTAGACTAGACATACCCAATTCCTGTATCAGCATATCAGCTATCTTTTAAAATGTTACATCTAATAACTTTATCTGGCATTTAGAAATGAATGGCAGTGTTGAGAAACTTTCCGCAAGTTAGCTTTGATGAGGAAAATGGGATCTGTCAATCATCCTAAATCAAAAAGCACAGGACATTTTCTGTCCCTAAAGAAAGTCTGTGGTCATCCATTGTGCTGAGCTTTTCCTTCAAGATTCCTCACTGGTACTGATGGGAGCCATTAGTGTTAACATTTCTCATGGGGTCACTGGCATTTGAACTTGTCCTTAAACCAGTTACTGAAGTTTATGTGATGAGAACTTGAGTGTCTGGTCAGGTTTTGTGACGCTCAGTAAAGCTTCCTGAAAACGATTTCCCCTTTTGTTTCACACAATTTCCATTGCATCGCCGAATCTCTGTTGAATAAGAACAGTTTCTAAACATCCCTTTCTTGTACAGAGGACATCAAAAGATGTGTTGCAATGTATATGTCTCATTTAGGCAAGACTTTGGCCGTAGAATCTGATTTCAAGTCAAAGCTTTTGCCCCTGCACATAGAAAATGCAACGATATTAATTATAAATGAAATGCCTGTGTCTGAACATGACACTAAACCTGATTTTTAGTACCAAAGCAACAAGTCTGGGTGGGTATGAGCTCACATTCCCCATCTTGACTTGTAGTATGTAGCAAAATAGAAGCCAGGATCCTAAACTATATTTCAATCTAAATTTCAAATGACAATTAACATTCAACCCAATCTCTTTTGATTTAGACACAGTGAGCGGCTTCAGAATTAAAATGCAATTAAAAACAGAAATGAAAAACTTCTGATCTCCTCCATATAGCTGTACCAAAAAAAAAAAAAGAGTGAGAAAATAAGCTTTGAACTTTACTTCAGCATCATGCATGAGTCAGGCCACTGTGATGAAAAGATTACGCACGTAAAGAAGGGCAAGGGTGAGAATCTTATGGCTTTCCAGATCACTGCTGGAGGCTGAAGCTCAGTGTTATCTTAAGTATCACATGGTTTCCACCCTCTTCTAATTATTTATTAGTCTGTCTAGCTGAGCCTTTTTATTATTCTATTTTTACTTGACTATGAAATTTTATAGCTCACCCAAGTCCAGAGACTCTGGATATGTTACAACCAGTCATATGTATAAATACATCAATAAAGTAAATCAAAATCCTGAAACCCACAGCCACCTTAAAACAATACACATTTTCCAAGATAGACCCCATTAAAAAGTAGCTAGGGTTGAAAAACTGGCGGAATAAAATGCCTTTAAATACTTTCTCAGAACAATGAAGAGGGGATTTACAGAGGACTAGGATTAAGGAATTCCAAGTAGGAGGGCTATCATAAAGAAGGCCTATTATTTCATCCACGTCATCCTCACTTCAGGCAAGGTGGGGGCTCTTAATAGCCTTTCCAAATATGTTGTCAGCAGATAGATTGAAGTCTAGGCAGGCAATGCTAGTTGTACCCCTATATGGGACTTTAAAAGTTAGCAGGACTTTGGTTTGGGCCTGGAAGTCTACTGGTAATCAATGCAGTGATTTCAAAAGAAGTGTTACTTTGAGATAGTGGGACTGATTTCTCAGTAAACTTGCCATTGTATTCTGCACCAGCTGTGGATCCAAATCAACTCCAAAAACTGCACATAAAGTTTTTGCAAGAAGTAGAAGCATGGGCAATGACCCATAAGATGAAAAGAAGCTTAGGGAAGCAGATGGCTTAAAATATCATGAACTGAATCCAAATTAAATGAAACAATCTTCCAAAGGATAGCCAAAGACAGGCAAATATTATCATCAAGAAAAGGAAAATGGAATATTTTGGACACATAATACACAACAAGAAACATCAACTACATCAACTAATTATCCAAAAAATATTTGACAGAAAGGCAGTGAGGGATAAGCCAATTTGAAAAGATTGCTCAATTCACATGACTCCCTTTGCAAACTCCCTGCATAGCACTACTTTCTGAGAAGTTTTGTAAATAACATTAGCACTTAGACTTATATACAGCTTCATAGCACTTTACAGCACTCTCTAAGAGTCAGCATATTGCCCTCAACAATCTGGGTCCTCATTTTACCAACTTTGAAAGGATGGAAGGCTAAGTAAACCTTGAACCGGTCAGGATCAAACTCCTGGCAGTGGGCCAAGTCAGCCTGCAATACTGCATTCTAACCACTGCGCCACCACAGCTCATCAGCTGGAACAATATAAAATCTAAAATTTTTAGTCAAGTCAAAATATATAGTTATCCACTAATACTTCTTTTACACAAATCCCTTTAACTTTGCATTCTGCAGGTGGTCCATCCTACCTCAATTTATTTAGTGTATGTCACTTTCCCGTGGAAATTGAACATTTTTCCTGTAAACTATGCAGGTTTATTATTTTCATTTCCTAAGAAAGCTTAGGGGTCTAGAGAAATTCATAGAAATAAACTGCTACATGTTAGCATTTTGCTTTGAAATCTCCCGGATTTCCCAATTCCTAGACATACTTAATGTAAAAAGTTAACAGAAAGAAGCCTAGCACTTGGGACCCCAATTCTCAGTCTTAAGGTAAAATTAAAATTAAATTGTCCCCCTTAACTAAGCCCTATTCTGCAGATAACTTATAGATAAAACTACCTTTGTTCAGTAGTTAGTACATTACTGATTCTTAAACAGGCCTTTTTCTGGTATTGAACAATGTATTGTTGAAGGAAAAGTCTTCATCATGGTTCAGTCCAAACCATGGTTCAGTCCAAACCAGAATAAACAACATGGCGACTACTTTAGAAAGAAGGTTGCAATTTATTGAAGAAGAGAGCCAAACAGAAAGATGGCTCTGGAAGAAAAGAGAGAGAGCACATGTAGAGAGTGGGTTTTTATACCCTCTGGAGCCTTTTGTTTGGAGTTGTTCCTGTGGCATGAATTTTGACCTGAGTCTGAGTGTGCTCTTTTGGCATCTGTGGGTTAATCCTATTATGTCCTGTCTTAGAGTTTGAGTGGGGTATGTAGATTTTAGGTGTCTTTGTCTTCCTAAGCTTCTAGCTGGGGACCTCCAACCTTCCTGGATTATTTATGTCTGCATTTCTACAGAGCTGGTTTCTGCTTGGGGGAGGGAGACTTGGGGCTATTAAGAAAACTGGGCATGCTTTCCTGCCTCTTTAAGATCCTTTGAGGAAATATAATATTCTGCCCTTTTAATATTTCCTTCTCTGGGGGGGGTTGACTTCCCACAGTATAATAACTTGAATAACTCCCAACCCACCCCCAAAACCCCAGACTCCATTGTTAAGTTCTCAGTTGGTTTGCATAACATTAAATCATAAATTATGGTTTACAAAATACACTGGGCAAAGCTGGTTTTATTCAGCCCATAAATGAAAACAAATAAAAGCATCATACAGTACAGTGTCTGTGGAGATGCAGTTTTTGCTTAAATTACTGCCCAGAAATTATTGCTCTGAAACTACAGGTAGGAGGGAAGGACTTCTCATTTTATAGCCATTAAGGGTTTCTTCTATGTTCCCATGACAACCAGTCCTTTAGATTAGAGAACAATGGATGTGTTTGAGCCATGGACCTGTCCAGCAGGTTTCAGATTTTCCTTCTTTGAGAATGGAAAAGCTCCAGGACTGGCAGAAGAAGTTTAAGGCCTACCACATTTTATCCACTACAAGGTGTTAGTCAATCTGCCTCCATGCAGAATCTTGAATTTGGGTTTCAGCACCTCTGGAAAAAATAACTAAGGAAACTGTGTGTGGGAAGAACCCAGAGAAAGAAATATTTTGGGGGATATTAAAAAGGCAAAATATATTTTCCCAAAGGAATAATGGAGAAGATCTTTAAAAAGACAGAAACCAGCCCCAGAAATCAGCCCAGCCCCTAGGCCAGGGGTTTTCAACCTTGGCAACTTTTTAAGACTGGGAGTTGAAGTCCACAAGTCTTAAAGTTGCCAAGGTTGAGAACCCCTGCTGCCTAGGCAGAAGCCAGCTTTTAGAAATGCAAATTCAATAATCCTTTCAGAAAGGTTGGAGCCTTCCAGCTAGAAACTGAAAAAATTAGGAAGACAAAGACCCTTAAAAATCTACATATCCCATCCAAACTCTAAGGTCAGGAAACATAATAGGATTAACCCACCAATACCAATACCTCAGACTCAGGTATTGACATGACACAGGAAATACACAGGAAATGACACAGGAAATACAAAGCCTCAAACAAGAACAGAAAACTTCAAGAGCCCCAGAAGGTATAAAAGCCCACCACTCTGCTCCATGTGGTCAGTCTTTTCCAGAGCCATCTTTCTGTCTGGCTCTCCTATTTAATAAACTACAACCTTCTTTTTAAAGCAGTCCCAGCTTGTTTATTCCCAGCTTGGACTGGACTCTGATGAAGATTTTTCTTTCAACATGTGTTCATTCAACATACATTTTCCAGCCTGCAGTTGATGATGATTTAGCCCCATTTCTTGAAAAGCTACTGCTAGTTTCTGCACACCAGGCTTTACTAAGAGAAAGTCTCAAGGGTGGTAGAAGCTTATTGACTTGCTCATTTCTGATCAATCAGTCCTAACCTGAACATTTTTTAAAATACAGGAACAAGATAATGCAGCACAGAATGATCTACTTAATGTCAACAAGACAGTTAAGCCCTTGATCAGCCTACCTGTTGAAAACGCTGGGAATGACTATAATTCTACTGTTCCTCATATTAACTATAATTAAACTTGGCAGGAAATGAATACCTCAATTATCACACAAGTCCATACCAAACAAATGCAAGTTCCATGGATGGATTTGGCAGGAATCAAGTTTGGGGTGGTCTTGAAACTGCCACCGTTGTTTTTAAAAAAAGAACTATTGTTAGGTAAAGCGTAATTAAAGAATAAAGCAATCCTGGCTAAACTGGGATTGGATTATGAGCTGCTAAGTACTGGGTTAGAATTAGGGGAGTTGTAGTCCCCTAAAGTATGTGACTCATGTGTAGCTGAAGGCAATGGGAATTTGGAGCCATATTATCAGGGGGCTTTTAAAAAGGAATAACAGATTAAATCTGAAATAAAATTTAAACTCCATAACAAAATATCTTTCTTTTTTCTCTGTATCACTATCATACTACATTTATTTCAGTTCAGCAGTTCACTGCCATTTTTTGGACTTGAATTCCAGTAAATTCCAAGCATGCAAAGAAGCAAACCAAAACTATTTTAAAGAGAACAATAATAAGAAAGTCCAAAACATCACTTCAGAATATATATTACTAGAATACAGATTTAGGATTTAGGAAACTATTAAGTAATATAAAATTACAATAAATTCAAAAGATAAATATACTTTTTTGCAACACTGTACTAGGTACGCTAGCTAAATGGAGTATATGAAAGTTTCTGGGATATTGCCTCATAAATGTTACTGTGTTCCCAAAGAGATTATTTCTATAATGTCATTTGTGTTTGTATGAGACGTCAAACTGGCCAAAATGGTGACGATGTCGTCAAACTGGCCAAAATGGTGACGATGTGATCAAAGCCTAGCCTTTTTTGCATGCCTCTGTAATGATAGGAACTGGTGTATATATATATATATATTTGGATTGCTAACAAAGAGTTAAAGGGAGACTGGTATAGCTATTTTGAGCTATCCAGCTATCAGATAGATAGATAGATAGATAGATAGATAGATAGATAGATAGATAGATAGATAGATAGGTAGGTAGGTAGGTAGGTAGGTAGGTAGGTAGGTAGGTAGGTAGGTAGGTAGGTAGGTAGGTAGGTAGATAGATAGATAGGTAGATAGATAGATAGATAGATAGATAGATAGATAGATAGATAGATAGATAGATAGATAGATAGATAGATAGATAGATAGATAGATAGATAGATAGATAGATAGATAGATAGATGAAAGCAGTCCTTGAAGAGCTACCACAAGGAAGAAGCGTAAACTTATTTTCCAAAGCACCAGAAGGCAAGACAAGAAATAATGGATGGAAATTGATCAAGGAGAGAAGCAATCAGAAATTATGGAGAAAATTCCTAACAATGAGAACAATCAACCAGTGGAACAAATTGCCTTCGGAAGATGAGAGTGCCCCATCAATGAAGGCTTTTAAGAAGAGACTGAAGAGCCATTTGTCAGAAATGGTATGGGTCTTCTGAGTGAGCTCGATGGCTTCCAAAGTCTCTTCTAACTCTGTTATTGTTAGTATATCATATCAACTAAGTGTATGTATTTAATCAGAAGTACATTCCACTGTATTCAGTGGCCTTGGTCACAGGAAAGTTTGTATAAGATTGCAACTTAATTCCACATATACATATTGGTTGCAATTACAGCTATTCCATTCCCCTGTTTATCTTTGCCTTTGCTTCCCTCCCTATTGGACAATTATACACCCTGGAACAGGAAGAGGAGGAGGAGGAGGAGGAGGAGCAGCAGCTAGTGAACTGATCTGCAAATCTAGATGTTGCAAGTGTGAATCTCAGCTCTGCCGCAAACTCAGCTCTACTACAAGCACAGCTCTGCCTCATGAAAAGCAATTTTTTTAGTGGCCTAAGCCTTCATTTGCCATGTGATGAGAGAAATTCTATCCTACATTACTACATTACTAGATTGATTATAAAATAGAGATTGCAAGAAGATAATACATGTGCAGTTACATATGACTGTACAGGGTTATTGTGGCAATACTGATGGTAATTGTTGAAAATGAGAGGAAATGTTTCAACTCGTAAATTAATTATTGGACATCATCACAACACAAAAAGGCAGGCACACACTCAAAGGAGTGGGAGGGCAGCTGGCCACTATATATGGACTGAATTCTAAAAGGCTATTTTTGTACTGAATGTCTTTTTAATCGGGGGTTTCAACAAGTTTAAAAGTTGAAAGTCTCATGCCCTGACATCAAAATATCTTAATCAAGTGTGAGATGCTTTTTGGACATAAAATGAACTAATCCCTTTTTTTTAATGTCAAAGAGGAAATGACTCAGGCTAGCTGTCAAGTCATTAGCCAATAAGTAAAGCCAAGAGCTCTGAAGAAACAGGATGGAAATAGGGTTTTAGCTCTGCTTTTAAGTTATGACTTAACTTGAGATGGTTTATCAAACGTATTTATTTTTATGTGTATATATCACATTTAGAAACCACCCATCTCCCTCATAGAGTGAATCTGGATGGTATAAAGAGGCAATCTGGAGAGCTCACCAAAGAAGAAGTACTGTAAATGTTGAACTGCAGCTCTGAAGGAAGTATTTGTTCAGAGGTTTGCTAATGTTCTTTGATTGGATTACAGAATACAGATTCAGTGCCACGCCTGTATCAAATGGGGCATACTGAGATCACAGTTTATTGTCCAGAAGAAATATGAAATATACCAGTCTAGCTGAACCTCTCTATCTGGTCAGCTCCAACAATAGTTAACAAAACCAAGTTACAGCTTTATAAGACAATTGTTGTACCAACAACGATCTACGCCAGTGAAACATGGGCATCAACAGACACACAGCACAAAATCTCTATGTGTTCCATCAGTGTTGCCTATGAAGAATTCTGGATGTCACTTGGAGTGCCTATGTCACTAATCAGGAAATTTTCCAGCAGAGTGGATCCAGGAAGTTGCAGGCCATTGTGATGGAATGTCAAATGCATCTAGCTGGCCATATATTTTGCTTGCCAGAACATCAGTACCCGAAAAACATTGTGAAATGGTAGCTGCCAAAGGAAAAGCAGAGGTGGGCTACACCATGCAAAACTTGGTGTCAGGCATTTACAGATAACTTATGGCCAGAGGACATCAAATGGGAAGATGCTGAAGATGCTTCCATGGATAGGATTCATTGGAAGAAATGTGCTGCCATATGCACTTCATAGAAAAGGAACCAATAATGATGATGATGATCCAAACCTAAACAATACAGACAGTGTCAAATTTTGGGGGGAATTGTAATCCCAACCCAACTGATGGTCATCAATTTGAGGAAAGCTGGTAGAAATTGAAATTCCTGTTAGAACTAAATGAAAGTGATGGCACTCTACATTCACACATTATCTTAAATAATAGAAATGACAATGATTAAGGAAGTATTCAGAGAGGGGTAAAGAGAAAGCACCACAGGCATAGCTGCCAGTCACAGTAATATCAGTAAACAAGCCATAGATTTCTATATTGCATCCAGATATCAGACACAAGCACAAATGTCATAAGAGTTTGCATTGTGTAATCATGACAGTTAGGCATTTGTTCCCACCATCACTACCACCACCCAGTGGATGTCTATGAAGAACATAGTTAGAATGACTGATTTTGTTGTGACTATAAATATTTCCAGTCATCATACTTCACAAAAAGCCAACGGGATTGAGGCCATCCTGATCTCTGAATATGTGTTATTTTCTAGGGCAGACACAGTGACAGAGAGGGCACAACTCATATGACTCTGTCTAATAGAAGGGATTGGAACATACCAACCCTGCCTATTCTGGAGTAGTGAGGAGAGACAGTGGAGACAGATAATGCTGAAAATAATTTGATCTTGTGCTGTGAAGAACTTTGCAGATGATTACACTCAGTAGCCCACTAAAAGCTCTCTGAGAGATGAATAGCATGAGCATCTCATCAAGTGTCCAAAACTGCCTGTGCAATTGCATTCTGGACCTGAGATGCAACAATTGGCTGTGGCCACTTCACTATGCCTCCCTCACCCCAGACAATCCACTGTGGCCCTTGCACCCCAGGGCACTGCCATGGCCAGGTGGCCCCCGCTGCACAAACATAGGTTCCATTCCCTGGGCATCTCTCTGCCACTGATCCCCTGACCTTCATCCCTTACCCCTCATTCCCTGCTGCCTTGCACTGGACAATTCACCATGGGACAAATCTCCCTGGCCTCTATCCTGCATGGGATAGGATAGTTGCATGGAATAACTCACCAACTGCTGGTGTAGGGAGAGTGGAAGGTCACTCTACCCATGGTTGGGTGGTGGATTGCTCCCGTAACAAGTGAGAGGCTACTCTGTCCTATGGCCAGGTGGTGGGCTGCTGTTCTGGCTAGCTTTCCTGCACAGACTCGGCCCTGAATTCTGTTATTAGTTATATCTGTAAAGGGTAAGAAACTCAAAAAATAAGAAAATGAAAGCAAAATGTCTATCCTTGACCAATTAATTCAGAATTTAGTTTACTTCTGACCCAGGATAGTATCTTGCTCAAGTCCAAACCCTTACCTACCTTTAGGCAGTCTTCTTCTTCTCCTTCTCCTTCTCCTTCTCCTTCCTTCTTTCTTCCTCTTTCCTCCTTCCTCCTTCCTCCTTCCTCCTTCCTCCTTCCTCCTTCCTCCTTCCTCCTTCCTCCTTCCTCCTTCCTCCTTCCTCCTTCCTCCTTCTTCCTTCTTCCTTCTTCCTTCCTTCCTTCCTTCCTTCCTTCCTTCCTTCCTTCCTCCTCCTCCTCCTCCTCCTCCTCCTCCTCCTCCTTCATAACATCTACAGTAACCACATTGGTGGTTCAGAAATAGAATTCTTGCCTGCCATGTAGGAGACTTAAGTTCAATTCCTGACCAATGCAACTTGTCTTTTTTGACCCCCGAGGATCCATTTTGCTAGAAAAATATTTAGCCAAAGATAAAATGAGTGCATTTTTATAGAAAAAGTATATTTTTCCAGAAAAGTGGATTTTATATATATTGTATGGAATGGTACAGAACTGCACAAAGAGAATAGAGGCAAAATCTATGAGGGAAACAGCAACAAAGCCCTCATTGCATTGGCCAGGAATCGAACCCGGGCCTCCCATGTGGCAGGTGAGAATTTTACCACTGAACCACCAATGCACCGTTAGAAGAACTGGATGGCTGCTTTGATGGAATAAAAAAGGCATTATTGGCTTAGCTAGGAAGCTGAAGTATAAGCTTTAAAATATTCTCTTTGTACATTTACTGCATAAGGGAATCTCTACCCATTCTCTGCACAGGCTCTAAATGTTTTCAGCTCCAAAGAATAGCTTTATTTTATAGTTTGTAAATATTTATTTCTTTATTAAACTTGTAGGCCTGCCCATCTGCATCTGGGTGGCTTACAGATTATGAAAAAACAAATAGAGAAATAATTAAAATATTAACACTATGGAAGTTAAAAATTTAAAACTGCACCAACCCCCTCTCCCAAAAAAATAGGACTAAGAGCTTTTCCATACCAGCAAGACTTAACCCCGTGCCTCTGAGGGCCAGCAGCGGAGGGACATCCAGAGCATAGAGCCCTTGGTAGTGCAACAGGGGCTGAGTGGCTGTGGCAGTGCACCATGGATGAAGGGGCCACGGTGGGTTGGCTGGGGCAGGGGGTTCACAGTAAAGTGGCCATGGCAATGTGGCCACACCCAATTGTCCTAGACCCTCCTGAACCAGTTATAGTTTCCAAATGTTCTTCGAGGACAGCACTTAAATTATGAATGTAAAGATTATTATAGTAATGCAACTTCTAAAGCTGCAAGCTACTAACTTTCCATCAATTTTCTATAAAATGGGAAGAATGAAGACAAGATGCAAGTTGTCCAGTTCAACTGAATTCAACAATTATCTCTTCCAAAGAGGCAACACCATCCTCTTTTTCAGAGAAGCATTCATCATCTCATAGATTCAACTACCTGTCAAATCCCAGGAGGTCTTAATCAACCAGGACAAGTCTTTGATTATTTTATAGCACCAACTCCTGCTTTTGCATGGTCACATCTAAAATATGATTTCCCCGACCAATTTTATGATCCTTCGAGGGAAATAATGTAACCGTTGGCATATTGATGGTGGAATAATGGTGGCATATTGATGGTGGAATTATGGTCATATACATTTGGAAGACACAGATTGAGGTAAACTGGTAGAATACAATTCAACTAAAATATGTGGATGTTTTAATATCCATAATAAAGATACATTTGAATCATATTTATAATTGTTTTGCAGAAATACTTTCTAAACATTTTTCATCCTCATTTGACTTTTTATTTACTGCTGTAGAATACTTTCCCATTATAAAGTGAAGCTTAGTTCCAAAAAAGCTTGTCTTAGGAATCATATCCTCACTTATCATTTATTCTGGATACAGTGTCTGAATTTTAGGAAAATATTACTAATTTATGACTATATAGAGGTCTGTATTGGGGCCAATAGCTGATATTGCACTCATGAATTCTATATTTATTTACAAGTTTAAAATAAAAGTAGGATATTAGCTTTCCATAGGAATAGAGAGGAATGAAAGGAAATTGTGCTTGGTCAATGTGTTGCCATTCACATAAAACAGGGTACAATTGGCTTGATTTGGCAGAAGATATGTTTGTGTTAATTTATCCAGTGCCAGGGTATTTGTTATCAGCAACAACATTAACTATTATTACTACAATTGCCACTGCCTCTACTTCCTTCATTTCCTTTCCCTCTGATCTCACTGTTTATTCTTCCAACACCCTCTGTGTGTATATAACAGCAACTCAAGATAATTTTTTATGCTTCCGAGGAAAGCTCCCACAAGTGTGGGTAACCTCCGAGACCTCCAGATATTGCTAAACAACAGCCCTTAGCATCCCTCACTATTGACCATATTGGCTGGGGCTGCTAGGAACTATATTTCAGCAACATCTAGAGGGCCATAGGACCCCCAGCTCAAATCTGTAAGTCACCAAGTTGCCCCAAGATGACTGTTTTGTTTAAACTCCTTATTTCTAGCTCTACATAGCTGACCTCAAGAAACAAAGCAAGGGCAGGCCTGGATAATAAGGGGCCACAGGGAAGGCCTGGGGCCTTAGGCTAGACTTCATTTTTAAAAATATGTATAAGTAATTACAAACCCAATTTTTACTGGTGCCAGACAAAGCACATGGACATAAAGTCACCAAAAGTTGAGTTTGATTTGTTTTTTCTATTTTTATAATGATTATTATCATTCTTTACCTTAAGCCAAATGGCTACTCTTAAAATTCACCACCCCTTCTCCCCACCCCTTCTTTATTCTTTCAAAGAGAACATGGATGCAATTCTATTAATAGTTAAAAAGTATTATTAATACTAATTCCTTCCATTATTAGTTTATTATTTCTCCAAGGATTTCAAAACAGCATCTTTCATGTATCTTCTGCTACTTTTTCCACAACTTCTGTGTGAGTTCTGTTGACTCAAATTAGTCAGATGATGAGGAGGAGGATAGTGATAATAATGATGAAGATAGATAGATAGATAGATAGATAGATAGATAGATAGATAGATAGATAGATAGATAGGATGATAAATGATAGATAGCTACTCTTGCTATTCTT
Organism: Bothrops alternatus; assembly: GCA_034064705.1. Classification (NCBI taxonomy): domain Eukaryota; kingdom Metazoa; phylum Chordata; class Lepidosauria; order Squamata; family Viperidae; genus Bothrops; species Bothrops alternatus. Next base: position 7,289,259 of record JARGCV010000040.1, read on the forward strand.
TAAATAAAATAAAGTAAAAATAGCCATATTTGCCATGAGAAGACAAACATTAGGATTAATTAAATATTTTTATTATGCAAACGATTAGGCAAAAAGTGGTATAGGATTTTGAGGTTTCAAGAACTTTGATCAGATAAGATGATGAAGTGAAAATCAGAGTTAACAAAGAGATTAAAAAATGGCTGCCGATCAAGCCATAAATGCATTAGCTAAATCTTTTATGGATGCTGAAACATTCTATAAGCATGACATCTGTAAAAGCCACATCACATAGTTCAGAGAGGGGGCATATCCTTTGATATATAAGTAGCTTTCAGGGTATACAAACGTCTCCCTGTAACCGGCTACATTCACAAACACTCTTAATTTTAACTAAACATCCATCTCCTTTTAAAACTGAGTATAACTTTGAACCTGGGTCAAGTAGTGAATGAGTATGATAAAAATGTAAGCAATATCATTTTATTCCCACAGATGTTAAAATGAACATTGCTAAACTCTGGAAAGGACTTTTTGCTTCCTCTTTCTCCCATATACTCTTATAATTTTAATTTTAATGATTTATTTTTTCTTTTACAGCCAGTTCTCTGCACCAATCAAAAGAGGTCCTCTAGTTTCTCCACATTTTAATTCTCAGGACTCTTCTAAGTGATAGTTGTTTAATGGTTTTTAAAAGAATCTTACAATCAGTCATCCTGTGCTCTATCGTATCTTTGATATAAGCAATTTATGAAGGTTAAACAAGGATAATTCATTTGAATCTCATTTTACCTTGGATTGTGAGTACATTAAGTTTTCAAATATACCAGTTAAACAAGGAAGAAGACTTTAAAGATGTTAAACAGAAAAGAAGTCTAATGGTGCAAAGGATGTGTATGTTTTGGAAGAGGGCAATGGATAGTAGTTTAAGCCCTTGCTGATACTTTTTACAGTTGACTTGGAGAGTCTTACTGATGCAATCATTAAATGTAGAATAACAAGAGACACATGGATGCATGTACTCATTTAAAGTCACACTTAAGTCTCCCACAAGCCCTTATCTCAGTTGTATTGATAGTTTCCATTGATAACTGTGATTCACTGTCACAAAAACCATTCTGTGGGATACCAAGGACACCACTTACTGTTTAAATAGCATTTGGAGTCTTCAGAGAACTTTATCTCAGTAATCCTCTTAAGCTTCCTCTAAGCTATGTCAATATTACCACAGGTATCACGCTATCATGAAGAGAAGTTTTCTCAGTCAGTTGGCTAATTGATTAAGTACTTTTGCGTTTATTAATAACAGTTCTTCAGTGCTGTGAGTTGTCATTTTCTTATCTGAATATGCTTTCTGCAGGTACTGCATATTGGATAATTTAGTCTAAGAAATAACTGTTGTTCAAGTGCAGGCAGTGGTGGGATTCAGCTTGTTCGGACTGGTTCAATAGAACCGGTAGCTAATCTTTTGTTGACTTCGGCAAACCGGCTGATGCCCTAGCCCAGGGTGTCACACTGCCAGCCCACGGGCCGGATGAGTCATCTGGAAGCCGCGCCCACCCCATTGCGGGCAATGGCAAAACAATCACGATATGTCTTGCGATGTCATGTGATATCATGAGTTTGACATGTCTGCCCTAGCCCTTTTTCACAAGGCCCAGAACGGACCACTGGAAGTGTGTGGATGCCACTTCTAGAAGTCTGTTCTGAGCTGGGGAGGCCTCCCAGGCCCAGAACAGCCTTCCAGAAGTGGCATCCACACAGAGAACCGGTTGTTCAGGTATTTGAATCTCACAACTGAGTGCAGGTATCAACATTTTATCTGCTGTATGCAATTCTTCAACCAGTCTTAGGATATCCAAGTTGTTTAAATTGAAAAAGACCATCATCAGGGTATTCAATTTTATAGAATCATTGGATTGGAAAAAGATCTTGGAGATCTTTGTGACTATTCCCTGAGGAATCCTCAGACCATCCCACACTAAGGGCTGTGCCACCTTTGGTTGAAAATCTCCCACCAGGAGACAGGCCAAAAGGATTTCACAGTCAGGAAGGTCCTTATATTGAGATAGGGTCTTTCATTGGAAAGCTTCTACTTATTGGGGATTACAGAAAATCAATCCATATTCTTTTTCTTGTGACTCCCCTTCAAGACTACTGTCCTGTTTCCTTTTAGCTTCTTCTCCTTAAGGCTAAACATACCCAATTCTTTTAACCGTTTTTCATAGATTTAGCCTTCAAGCCCTTCATCATCTTTGATCCTCTTCTTTGCACTTTTTTTCAGTTCCTCAGCATCTTCTTTGTATCCTAATGAGAAAAACTGGACACACTGTTCCAGGTACGGTCTGACCAATGCAGCATCAAGAGGAATTATCACTTTCCATGATCTTGACATTATACATTGATGCAGACTAAGATTCCATTGGCTCTTTTGGCAGCTGCAGCATACTGCTGACTCATATTTAATCTGTGATCTTCCAGGATATTAAGATCCTTTTCGTAAGTACTGCTGCTGTACTGGTACATTTTTCCTTCCTAAGTGCAGAGTCCTACATATCTTGCCATTGAATGGCGTAATGTTGGAAAAGGCACAATGTTCAGATATATCAAGATACTTTTGAATCAGGAATCTGCTTTTAAAATATTAGCAATCCCCGCAAACTTTCTGTTATGTGCAAATTTTCTGAGTATCCATTTGATCCCTAGATCTATGTCATTTAGAAAATGATTGAAGAGCACTTAGTCCAAGACTGAAATATATCCCACTGTATATCCCTCTCTATGTAGATATAGATCTATAAATAATTACACATTAGATGTGAATGTTCAACCAACTGTAAGTAACCAACTGTTTACCAAATGATAGTTCATCTGGTAGTTGAACTATTCATCTTATCCTGTTCCAAGCTATAATGAACTTTTTTTCCAAATGCCTTACTGAAGACTTATTAAAATGTAGGTACACTATATTCTCTATGTTCCCTTTGTCTACTAATCTATTATTATTATTTATTAAACTTATATGCCGCCCTTCTCCCAAGACTCAGGGCGGCTAGTCATATGTTTAAAAAGCAATAAGATTAGTGTTAATCCCCAACCTATTTTAACAAACCCATGTAGGCTTCTAATAATCACCTTGCTCCTTTCTAATTATTTGCAAGTCTACTGTTTGATGATATTATCTAGAGGTTTCCTAGGTATTTCTGATTGATCTGTAATTCCAATGGTCCACTTTTTTTCCCCATTTCAAGGTTGGAACATTAACTCCAGTCCAATTTTCCAGCACTTCACCTGTAACACAGGAGATAGTGATTCTGAGATCGCATCTTCCAATTGCTTTAGCACCCTAGAATGTAATCTATCCAGATCTTGAACTTGAATTTACTCAATTTGAATTTATTCAAAACAGCTAGGTCTTCTCTCATCACTTTTGACAGTTTTGATCTGCATCATTCTTCTGTACCCCACTCCCCACTCTTAATGTAACTTCTGGAAGATTAGACCACTTTGTCCTTTTATAAAAAAGGGAGACACAAAATAGGAATTAAGCACTTTGTAACTAAGATTGTCATTGAAAGATTTAAGTTTTGGGTTTCCTAAATTGAAAATGGTGGTTATTTCTGGTACAGACAACAGAACATGTCTAAAACTGGTTAAAGAATTATGTCAGATGGAATAAAATCATCATATATGCTAACTGGGATTTTTGGTTTAGGCATCATGCAAACATAATTAGTTGCTTGTCCAAGTTAGGGATGGGTAGAAGGAAGTCTGAGATCTACTGTGGATCTTTGGGTGAAATACAATAGATAAAAGTGTTTTTAATAATATTAGCAATTAAAAACTTTTGCCCTGGGGCAAAAAATAATAATATTCAGGCAGAGAGAGGCCTATGTATTTTTGGGACAGGGTTGAGGGAAACATCTTTTGAAACTGATTTTTATAGCTGTTACAAATTCTTGGACTGAACATAAATTCCAAGTGTTCCTCAGATACTTTTATATACTTATCTTCCTGAGACACTACTTAAGATACTGATTAGCAGCCTTTAATGTTATAGTATGTGCTTTTTTCTAAATATATCCTGCAAATCTGAAGTTGTTGATCTCTGCTCTAAAAGTACTCATAATGAGTCTTTAGAAGCAGGTTTCATATATCATAGCACAATTCACCAAGATCAATGATGAGGTCAGTGTGTTGCATGAACCACTAACACAGTCAACTTTGGCCAGCATTGCGCTGTACTGTCATGTTTTGTGAATCCAAAAACTCAGTTATGGAACCATATCCAGTCAGTCCTCCAGAAAAACAAAAGAAAACAAAATTAGAGATATTAGAGTTATCAAGTGGCTAGAAAATAAATTGTTGCATTACAAAACCATTGTCAAGGTCTGGCAGCTACAGAAAGTGTCTTTCAAACACAGATGGACCCCACTGCCCAGCTAAAATGGTTGTGTGCTACCAAATTAAATAGCAAGGTTTTAGGATTAGATGATGCATGATGCATTCTTGTCAAATTAGTGATATATATCAGAATTTATTCCTGCATTTGAAATGACAATATTAGCTCCCCCTGCCTCCACCAGTATAAAAAACAAAAAAACAAAGTGAAGATTTCTTGTTTTCCTCATTAGTTGCTCTACATTACAGCATAGCCATTCTCCAGAGATTTCGTACAGCTGGATTTGAGAAAACAGAATGAATTGGAAAGTTACCAATCAACCAATTTTTGTTTTCTGTCTGGTGGCCAGAAAAAAAAAAGGGTCAGTCCAGTGTATCCTGAAGAAGTATTTTTAGCTTCATATTGCCCATGGTTCAAAGCTTCAGCACCTGGCCCATTCAAATCATCATCTTGGATTTTCTTCTGGGAAGGATGATAAGATAGTTACCAGATGCTCAGCATTCTAAAGCTGACATTTCACGATGCGGGGCTTGATGCTATCAGATGATGTAACGATGTGTGAGAATTGTTAAATCCTTCATTCATGTGCGAATGATGAAGACACATGGTGACAACTAACAATGCTTTATTCTCCTACTCCAACTCCAAGCAAAAAGCAAAAGGCATGCAGGCCTTTTTTATAGGGCTTGAAACCCGGACAGAGTGAACCAATAAGAGTTCTTCTTTCTTCGTGCCTTGTGCATGCACACAAGGCTGGCGCCACTCTGTCTGGTCCCGGGCAGCTTTTAGAATGCCCAGGACCATTTGCAACAATTCTGGCAATCCACCATGGCCTGGTTGATTCACTCCTCTTGTACATTACTTATTTATCTAACTTTGGGTGTTATGTACAATGGTTTCCACCAGTGAATAAGCAAGTCTCAGATGGCTTGCTCTCTTAGACAATGGCTTTGACAGTTAGCTTACTGACTTCCTCAAAGTAAACCCCTGAATTTACTTAATTTTCAAGACTAAGACTTGGCTCCTTCTAAGAAAAAATGTTGATTCCAAAGTTGGCAGATTTTAAAAGACTTCCCAGCAACACTGAGGAGAAGTATTTATGCAGTCTACTCAGAAGTATTTTTTTAGACTCTAAGCGGCCCTGAATTATCTGAACCCATTGCCCTATGCTAATATATGGTGAAATCCCAACTTATGAAATAAATTTTAGGATTTTTTTAAATAGATTTAGTTTCATTGCGTTCATGACATATAGATTAGATAGATAGATAGATAGATAGATAGATAGATAGATAGATAGATAGATAGATAGATAGATAGATAGATAGATAGATAGATAGATAGATAGATAGATAATTATAATAGAAAAAGAGAATGAGAAGTAGAGATAAATATTATACTTCCAAGTGAGGGTACCTCCACATGTGAAGCAACTGTGACCTGCCTATAAAAATACCATTAATGCAACACTGCAAGGAGTTCAACCCAATCGAATATCAAATTAGCAACACAAACCATACTGAATCATTGCAAGAAAATATGTTTATGTGTTGTGGGTATGCACAACAGTAACTTCTGGAACATCTTCAATGCTGATCTTATCCTGAGATGCCTAAATATACCATCCTAACTGTTCCAGGTCTGGTCAAAGCAAATCTGGAAGAGTTTTAAGAGACAAGCAGAGTAAGGTTCATGTACTTTATCCCTCTTTTTCGTTAAAGTAGTCAGCTCCCCCTAAAACCCTTTCAGAAAAGTAGTTTTAAAGCTAGTGTTTATTTATTACAGAATAAAATTGTCTTTTATAAACAATTGTCATTTCACAGTCACACTTAGGAGCAGAGTAACCTATCAGTATGCACACACATCTTCCTCTTTCCTCTTTAGACTTGACCTTCCTGACTGATTAATATGACGTTGCTTCTGATGTCAGTGTGATGTTTCAAATACCCTTTGCCTTGAAACAACATTATGTGTGTTGATCAGCGTAAGCAACAGGAGAAGCAGGATTTCTGCTTTACGTAGTCAGGAAGGAAAGGCCATGGGTCAGTCAAAAACCACTTGTTTTTCCTACAGAAATGTCCATATTTCTGCACCTGCAACTTAAGCTGAGAACGGCACTGGTTTGACATCCTGTGGTTGCAAAACATCCAAAACCATGGAAACAAGTACTATGGGAAATGCATTCCAATACATTTAGAAGACATCAAGTTATTGATAGTGAGCTAGCTAGAACAGTAGCCTTACTCAGTGATGGCGTACCAAAGGCTAAGGCATAATCTGATTTCTTTTAGTTTTAATTCTGCTTTTGGGGAAATTATTTTGGTTTTGGACACCATATTTTATGATCCTGGTGAATTATGATTTTTTTCAGCAAACTTTGTTCAGCAAAGTGTGTGAACAGTCAATATAAAGCAAACTTCCATATTTTCTGTATTAAGAACTGCAACACTTACATTTCCATCAACTCATGAAAGAATATGTGGAGAGTGTCTTTCAGTGGGGAAGAAGGCCATGTAGCATAATAGTTAAGAAAATAAATTGATTTGGAACAACAGCATCAATGTGAATAAGGTTCGGGGGATTCTCTATTTTTCATCTAAAGTATGTTGTCCCACCTATGCAGAGGACTCATTAACTCTGTAATGGACCTTCTGCATAGCAAAGAAAGGCTGGAAAGATATGTCTCCAGGCTTGGGGCTCCAGACTGTGCTAATTTGTGGTTGTTCAGTTTTGTTGTTGCTACTGCTGCTGTTGCTTCTGTTTGTTTTTCATAGGTTACTTATTGTATTTGTGTAGGGTTATTTTTTTTCTTGTTCTATGTTTTCATATAGCTTTTAATTGATGTTAGACATCCAGAATCATGAATTTGAGATAGGCAGCCATATACAGTAAATTGAAATAAATAAAATAGGAAGTACAAAATAATCTAAGAAATAAATAAGTCTAGTCACATATATTTGTAAGCATGTTTTTATTAAACAGAATTTGATAGATGTATTATCTACTCCTGGTTTAGTATGGTCAGGATGGAAATAAGCAGATGAATTTTGTATATACCTAACGTTTATGGTACCTGGGCTGCAAAAAACTGGATAATTACTAGGTGTCAGGAAAAGCATATACAACATTCCAACTCTCTGATGTTACCAAGGGGTTGTCCATGACTTGTGTGTCTCATAGTCCTGACAGTAAATCCTCTGGCAACCTGGAGCTTTTCTAGGATTTATTGTGGTAGAAATGAAATGTGGGAGCAGTTTGGACATCAGGGTCAAAGTGTGATGATTAATCTCTCTCCCTGCTCCACATTCCCAAACAGGCACAAGAGAAATTTTGATAAGTAGACTTACTAGAGAGAATTATGAAACCTCACATGGAAGGAGTTTCTCTGTCGAGCATCCTGGAATCCTCCCGGCCTTACATGTTAATCCATAGGCTTGAATTCTGGGCCTCTTTCTCCTGTCTCTAAAATCAATTGCACTGTAGCTTAGTGGTTTTCTAGCCTTGAAAGGTCTCTGCCATCTGTTTAAAGTGGTTTTCTCTGGCATAAGAATCAGCTTCCTCACCAGCTTCAATTTTTGGCTATCTAATCTGATTCCATAGTAAGAGTAACATCCACAAAGAATTACTTAAAGCCCTGGTGGTGCAGTGATTAGAATGCAGTACTGCAGGCCAATTCTCCCCACAGCCTGGAGTCCGATCCTGATGGGGCTCAAGAGTCAATTCAGCCTTCCATCCTTCCTAGATTGATAAAATGAGGACCCAGATTCTTGGGGGCAATAGGCTGACATTGTAAACTGCCCAGAGAGTGCTGTAAAACACTGTGGGGTGGTATATAAATCTAAGCGCTATTGGTATTGCTATCGCCTATATGCAATCATATTGGCAGTCTATCACCACAGACTACAGTAGCAAGGAGAGAGACTTTCCATTATAGCAATTTGCCCTTCTTCCCCAACCCTCCCCCCACCCCATCGCTTCATACTTAGAGCTGTTTTGACCCATAGGGCATATGATGAATGATAAATAAGAGGAAGGGTCTTCCTGCAGTGTGACTGTTTTTCACATGGCCTATTTTAGTCAAATAAGTCTCTGCATGTAAGAGACAAAAGGAAACTTCCTGTCTCTATCTTTCTTGTGCTTCCCTCTCACTAATATGTAAAAAGTGAAGTTTTTCTATCCGATGCATCTCTTAATAAATCTGACTTTTATTCAAATGTAATGAACATATGCTAGCATTCGTTGATAACTGGGCTAAGCCAATACTCTGCATTTGAGATAACTATATTATACATATATTTCTTTTAAATAGGTTTCTCTGCTATTTTTTTTAACCTGGAATTTTTTTAAGCACTTGTTAATGCTTAGGTGGGCACATTTCCTAAAAAGAGCTCCTGCTGAATCTAAATCTTCAATACAGACATTCCTAGATTGATCCTATTCCTGCAGGTGATCTCCAGATTATTATTTCAGTCTTTAGAATGAAAATAATCAAACCTTCCCACTAAACTCTTATGATACAAAGTTAGTTAACTTGGGGTTTGAAGGGAGGAGAGGGGAATTAGCTTAATTCCAAAGAAGATTGGTTTTTGCAGACGCTATATATATTCTTGGGGTTTTTTAAGTTGGTCCATTGTACGAATTAAAGAATGTGCCTAATATGCCTAAACTCCATAGCCCAGTTGTGCCAATCAGGCTGATGCTTCAGCAGTATTTTAAGGATATGACTGATATTTATTAGCTTTATATCATTTAATCTTGCAAACTTTTAAAAAATAAATAATTAAACAAACAAGCAAGCAAGTTCCTTTAGGAAGTAACGGAGTATGTCTTTTTCATAAGATGTGATATAAACAATTCTAGATCTAAAAATAAAGCAACATGTCAACTTAATACTTTGTTTAGGGCCCTAGCAAAAAAACCAGGGATATTTATAAGTAGCACTTACCAGGAGAACTATTAGCATTAGACATCACTTAAACTACTGTCATATTTTCCTTAAACATTTAGAGGACTTGTAATTACTCTGCTGGAAGCATGCTAATGTGATTAATGAGTTATAAATAAGCTTGCGAGAGCCATCCAGATGACTTCCTGGACAGCATTCATTTCCTGAGAAAGCAGTGGAAAAGGTCACCATCAGTTTAATGCTCTTACATAATATTTTAAGGTAAGAAAGAACAACAAGAGCCCCAGCGGCTGATTGTATAAACAATTGGGTACAATTGCTTAATAAATGTACCTGTGGCCCAGTGAAGATGTGTATATTGAAAGCTTGGTGTAACTCGATATGTGCATGCTCAATGTATAACAGTATTTATTTTCATTCTGCTGATAATGCTCAGTGTCTCTCAGTTTTGGATTCTGGTAGAATTTTAGACCTTAAACAAAAACTGGATTCACATATCACTAAGATTTGTTCTGAGTTTGGCTTACGAAAGCCTACCATTTTATTTTTTAAATTAGTTTATGGCTTATAGGAATTAGTTTACATTGGATTAGAAGTGGTTAGGAAACCTGGTATGTCTTCCAAAGATTCAGTGGTAGGGCACCCTATCATGACTACAATTGGGCAGAAGACATGATGCCAGGGGCTGCTGAGTAAGTGTATTTTGAAAAGGAATACCTCCATGATAGCAGATTCTTTCTTCTCAACTACAGGCCCCTATCTTCGGCCCAGATGGTTACATTGTTGAAGTGTTTGATCCTCAACAACTGCTGGTTAATGCCAAATCAGTACACAGTACATAATACATAGCTCCCACTCTCTTAGGAAAGCTCAAAACATTCTTAAAGACTCATCTCATCCCAGACATTTTTTTTTGAACTATTACCATCTGACAGATGGTACAGGATAATAAAAACAAAGACAAATAGGCTGGAAAATAGTTTTTATCCCAGAGCTGCAACCATATTAAATAATACTGTGTAGTGCACTATTGAAATGCAATATTGGGGGCAGCGCAGGGCTGGGTGGAATGCGAAGGATGTATGTATGCAGGGCTGGGTGGAATGTGAAGGATGTATGTTTTTATTTGTGGTTTTATTTGTGTGTGGTGTGCACTGTGGACAGCACTTAATTTCATTGTGAGTTACACAACGACAATACAGATATTCTATTCTATTCTATTCAATAAGATTGAATCCATGCATGACATTATGCAATGAGTGAACTCACTGACTTCTATTATTCTGCTGGCTGGGCAATGATAGGGATATAGCCCTATCAGAAATCTACCAAATGACAATCAGAAGTAATTGTTACTCCAATAACAGGGAGGAAGGATAGCTATTATTGTTAAAGATACACATGCATTAATGAAGGGCACTGTTCCAGGGGTGATCTGTGCATGGAATTGTGCCACACTAATATATTTGAGATGATGCTTGTGTTCCTCCCAACTAGCTGCTAGAAGTGGTCTTTGGGGAGCACTTAGACCTTGCACTGGGGCTGGTGACAAGGTTATTGTTATTGTTTCTGAAGGATTTCAACCTCCATGCTGAGGCTTAGGGGAAGATTCCTATACAGCATTTGGGTTCATAGCTTCCAGGTGAGCAAGGACATCAGATAATAACTGTGGTCCCAACATACATGACTTCACACAGATTAGACCTAATCTGTACATTAGAGCAAATGAGATTGCAATTAAGATGGAGAACACAGATATTTGCCTTTTACTATGGCCAGATCACTTTCTCATCAAACTGTACATTCTGGCTGCCCTGATTCCCTGCAAAACTGGTAGACCAATTATTTTGGTCCACCCCAAACATTGAATGTATCCTGATGTTTCTGGAGAATACTTGGTGTTTATTTCATCTATCTGGAAGGCATTTCTGTCTCATCGCTGATTGACCTGTGAAATGCAGAAAGGGTAACAGCACTTGATAACCCCAGTGGGGTTTCTCTATAATAACCAATCTCAACCAACTCCTTGATTTACTGAGGAGCTAAGGGTTGCCACTAATGACAACATTACAGAGTCACTCTGATTGGTTGTGACATATTTTCCTTTGCTCTGTGATCCCTGATTATTTGGGTTGATTTATAGAACTAGAAGAGAAAAAGATGAACTGAAGAGATGTCTAGAGCAACACTGGTATAAAACAAGAAGTGGTGATAAGATCTTAAGTTTAAGTCTACACAGTGGCATTAAGGCTAGAGAGATATAGTTCTGTTTATTATATCCATAAATTCCAAATTAGAAGTTGTGTTACATATAATCTGGACTTAGAGAAGGATGGGTGAGCCACAGCTCCAAGAAGTACTGTACATTGCACTACATTGAAGTTGTCTTAGTAGATGAAATTTACTTTGGTAAGGATGATGACTGGACAGAATTTACAAGGTAAACATTTTTGACCCTGTAGGGTTTGAGGAAGTGAATAAAACACTTTGGGAGTTGAATACTACTATTTGCAGGCTTGACCTATGCTCTGCCTGACTTTTCCAGATGACCAGCAGGATGCATTTGCTGGCTCTAAGAGGTTGTTAATGTTCTTTGAAAGAGGGCATTATGTCACCTGCCTTGAAATATGTCATAGGGTGCTTCCCTGCAGAAGCCTTTTTTAGTCTTAGCTGTTCTTGGAACTTTTCACAGTTTCCAACATTCCTTTTCTGAGGGAGATTGTAGTGAAAATTGCAGAGGTTCAAAGGATCCTGGAAAAAAAAAGTCTAGCCAAGGGACAGAAATAGCATTGGTTGGAAAAAGCATGATCCCATGTAATTTAATATATACATTCAGTGGCTGAAAGATGTGGTATCAACAGTATGTTTCCTTGTACTTAGGAAGCCAATTAAAACCATGTTATACCAGCGGGCATTCAGTCCCTCATTGTCCTAGTACTACTTGAATATTTAATTTAGTTTTTGTTGACATTTATATTATGGTTTTAACTGTGTATCCCAATAGTATTATTTGACTTCCAAACTGCCAGTTGTTTGACACAGCCTAGGATGGATGGATGAATGGATGAATGGATGGGTGGGTGGGTGAGTGGATGGATGGAAAACAAACTTTAATTGTGTATAATAACAAATGGCTTGCTACTGTGGATGCAATGGATTTATTGCTCCTTCCAATATGGACAATTTTCCAAGAACACACTTGTTTCTGAATACAAAACATCCAGCAGATATTTTATTTACTTAAATAGATAAATGTGTCTATCTGAGGTTATTTCAAGAATCTAGAGATCAAAATGTTTGTTTGCCAATGATTGAAAAGGTACAAAAGGTGATTCTAGGTCATGAATCCAGCTTTACCATGCAGGAGGCAAGACTGGCAGAAAGCTGTATGATACAGAAAGAATCTAAGCCACACCTGTTAAAGGGAGATTTTTGTAACACCTTGCTGTGAGTGCTAGGGAAAAAAAACTGAACTGCCATAACAGAATGAAATAAAATGTTAGAAATTAATTTATTAATGTAAAGTAAAAATCATCTCCATCCTGATTTCTGATTATGACCCCAGGGAAATTATTATGGGCAAATTACTTTTTTTTAGTTTAATAGTTAAACTGTGTGATATTGCTTTGGTTTCTAATGTCTATTGCTCTGTATTCAAAAATGCACTACATGGAAAGAAACATAAAATAATAAAGAAACAAACAAACAAACAAAAAAAGTACTGACATTAATAAACCTGCCATCCATTCTTTGACCAAGTGACAAAATTAGTGGACCAGAGGAATGCTGTGGATATAATTTACTTGGACTTCAGTAAGGCATTTGACAAAGTAGATCACAACCTACTACTTGATAAGATAGAAAAATGCGGGTTAGACAGCATCACCACCAGATGGATCTGTAGCTGGCTGACCAGCCGTACTCAGCATGTGGTCCTCAATGGAACCACATCTACATGGAGGGAAGTGTGTAGTGGGGTGCCCTGGGGCTCTGTTCTGGGCCCAGTGCTCTTCAACATCTTCATCAACGATTTGGACGAAGTGATAGATGGGGAACTCATCAAATTTGCAGACGACACCAAGCTGGCAGGAATAGCCAACACTCCAGAAGACAGGCTTAAGATACAGAAGGATCTGAACAGACTTGAACACTGGGCACTATCTAACAAAATGAAATTCAATGATGAAAAAAAGCAAGGTTCTACATTTAGGCAAGAAAAACCAAATATACAGGTATAGTATAGGTGGCACCTTGCTCAATAGTAGTAACTGTGAGAGGGACCTTGGAGTCCTAGTAGACAATCACCTAAATATGAGCCAGCAGTGTGTTGCAGCTGCCAAAAAGGTCAACACAGTGCTAGGCTGCATTAACAGAGGGATAGAATCAAGATCATGTGAAGTATTAATACCACTTTACAATGCCTTGGTAAGGCCACACTTGGAATACTGCATCCAGTTTTGGTCACCATGATGTAAAAAAGATGTTGAGACTCTAGAAAGAGTACAGAGAAGAGCAACAAAGATGATTAGGGGGATTGGAGGTTAAAACATATAAGGAAAGGCTGCTGGAATTGGGTATGTCTAGTTTAATGAAGAGAAGGACGAGGGGGGACATGATAGCAGTGTTCCAATATCTCAGGGACTGCCATAGAGAAGAGGGAGTCAAGCTATTTTCCAAAGCGCCTGAAGGCAGGACAGGAAGCAACGGATGGAAACTAATCAAGGAGAGAAGCAACCTAGAACTAAGGAGAAACTTCCTGAGAGTTAGAACAATTAACCAGTGGAACAACCTGCCTCCAGAAGCGGTGAATGTTCTAATACTGGAAGTTTTTAAGAAGAAACTGAACAGCCATTTGTCCGAAATGGCATAGGGTTACCTGCCTGAGTAGGGGGTTGGACTTGATGATCTCCAAGGTCCCTTTCAATTTTATCATCATCATCATCATCATTATTATTACTACTACTACTTGGGACATTAATTAGGGATGAGTCAATAGCACATATTTTCCTTAAGTTCAAATCTAATTATTGCATAGTCTTGGCAGACCAGGACAGCCCTCACTGTCAACCATGTCCTCTTCTGTCTGTCTTTCCATTTAATATCTGTCTGTGTACCAAGATTTTCACCTACGAGGAAAGCTTGGTTTAACTGCTACGTGCCCCACTCCCGACCTTGGTGTAAAGCCACTATACGGACATAGATGCAATCCTGCAGTCTCTGTTGCACATTCCTTGACCATGTTGGGAAAAGAGATACAACAAGCTGACTGAACTCTGCTAGTATACAGGTAGTCCTTGGCTTACAACAGTTCATTTAGTGACCATTTGAAGTTACAATGGCACTGAAAAAAGTGACTTATGGCTATTTTGCACACTTACCACCATTGCAATATCAGATGCTTGGCAACTATCTCATATTAGGATGGCTGCAGTGTCCTAGGGGTCCTGTGATCACCTTTTGCGACCCACTTACAAGCAAAGTCAATGGGGAAGATAGAGTTACTTAACAACCAGGTTGCTAATTTAACAGCTGAAATGTTTCACTTAACAACTGTGGTAAGAAAGGTTGTAAAGTAGGGCAAAACTCACTTAACTGTTTCGCTTAACCACAGAAATTTTGGGCTCAATTATATGTTGTAAGTCAAGGACTACCTGTACTTTATCTGTCTATCTGTCTTTCTACCAGTTTTCCTGCCTCCTACATGGTTATTATCAGCCTAAGTGCTTTGTATATGGAGCTTTTGCTTGGCTTTTTTTTATTACACCAGAACATGGAACATCTGATGTTCTAGAACAGGTGTCCCCAACCCCCAGTCCATGGACCACTGGGCCGCAGCATACCAGCAACTGGTCCGCAAAGCCCCATCCATGGGATGCAGCACCCTCCGATCCATGGAAAAACCTTTCTCCATGGAACCGGTCCCTGGTGCCCAAAAGTTTGGGGACCTCTCTTCTAGAACACGGGTGTCAAACTCGATCACTTCACATGATGTATCGTGATGTATTGCAATGTATCCCATTCAGCCCATGGGCCGCCAGTTTGACACCCCTGTTCTAGAAGGATGCTCAACTTGGAATATATATATTCCAAATATATAAAACTAGCAATGGTGAGGTCCACCCAAATTAGGGCTCAGTACAAGAAAAGTGATCAACCAATACCACAATATGGAGCTTGTCACTGGATTCCTAGTCCCATTGTTAGGATTAATTCTTTCCCCTGGACTCATCTGATATACAGAATATGAGATATTGGGACCTATTTTTTCCCTAAAAGGGATCTTTGTTCATTTGTTGGTAGTATGAGGAATTATTTGCCTTGCAAAACAACATTACACTATCTCTTTATGCTTTGAGCATGACACTCTGCATAAGAAATGTGTGTCATGTCATTAAATGACTTTCAAATCCTATTCAAAGCAGAAGGAACATTCGGTGGAAAAAAAGTGTCCTTGTTTTTTAGGTAACCGTGAAAATGGGAAGTTGGCAATATCCTGCTTTTTAGTATAAAATCATCTCCCTGGTGGTTTGCATCCTCCTTGCCTTCTCATATGTTGATTGAAAAGGAAAGACCTCATAACACAATTATTTTGGGAAATTTCCCCCCCAAAATCAGGTGATTGAAACAGCCTCCATCATCTTCCAACAATAACATACAAAAATATACTTACACAAAACCCAAAGAAAAAGGAAAGAAAGAGGACTGCTATAGCAGGCCAATATTCCATCTGTTGTTCCCCAACAGCTGGAATTTATGTGAAAATACTCTGAGCATCAGGGGAAAAAAAGATTTTTTTTTTTGTAGGCAAAATCCGCCCCCCCTTTTTTAAAAAAAGTAAACCTTGAAGAGAAAAATAGAAGAGAGGTTTTTTTTATATCATGACTATATCAGACAGAGGGATTCAATTATTTATGATGAAAAATTGAAGGGGCAAAACATATATCCTATGTTCAGAAAATCCTTAGCTTTTTTTAAAAAAAGGACCTAGTAGTAAGATAGATAGATAGATAGATAGATAGATAGATAGATAGATAGATAGATAGATAGATAGATAGATAGATAGATAGATGGATGGATGGATGGATGGATGGATGGATGGATGGATGGATGGATGGATGGATGGATGGATGGATGGATGGATGGATGGATGGATGGACGGACGGACGGACGGACAGACAGACAGACAAACAGATATACAAATAAAGTGTAGATCTCACATTGTTGAATAAGGTGGATCCTTGAGAAATCTGAATGCAGAACAAGATATAGTGTGTCTATCAAGGAACAGTAATGGAATATCCAAGGGCAATGAATGCCCAAAAAATCTTAGCCTCCTAAATATAAAATTTAAATTATAAAAACACATTTATTATTTTTGATATTTTTAAATGAGAACACCAAATTTTGGTTAGAAGGCACAGCCTTTCCTGTATAAGATTTTTATGGTTCGATTGTTAAACCCTTATGATCCAGGGTCTGAAAAAGTTGCCAATCCTTCCATATATACTGTAATTAAAGTACCCTGACCGCTAATGGATCTGAAAATAGTTCAAAGACTAGGCCCATGAATAAAAACTATTCTTATATGCCTCTGCTATCTCTCCTGGCTTCCTAACTCCAAATCAGGATTTGTTCAACATGCTGCTTCAAAACCAAACCAAC
The DNA here is from genome assembly GCA_034064705.1 of Bothrops alternatus. NCBI lineage: Eukaryota > Metazoa > Chordata > Lepidosauria > Squamata > Viperidae > Bothrops > Bothrops alternatus. The sequence continues at coordinate 7,306,208 of JARGCV010000040.1, forward strand.
CACACATTGGTTTTTAGTGCTCTGTGGGAACCACCTGAGTGCCTATATAAGGAAATATGCATGTTGGTAAGATCATAGAGGCACACATGCAAGCTTAGGGCATAAAACCCAAAGTGAAACTAGATGTTAAAAAATATGGACAATGACTGTTGAAATAAGAGTAGGACATCTGTAATCTGCTTTACCAAATCCAGAAATAATTGTGGTATATTTTCTGGCCAGCATGATCTGGCCAGCATGGCGGGGGGGGGGGAGAGATGAAAAATAGCGTGATGAAACAACTTGGAAGAAGAAAATCTGGAATGTCTGTTTGAAAAGCAAGGGGTGTTTTTAGTTATTTTATTTTTTTTTTAAAGTGGTGACAAGTGACTCCACACAAGCAATTGTTCTATTTTAGATTCTTTCATTGCTGCAAGAGGACAGTTACATACATCAAGGAAATATGACTTTTGTAGCCAAAGACACCAAAGAAGTGGCAGAAAGCCAATTCCAACATCTGCTTCCTAAATCAATTCTTTTGACAAACACATACCCATGGCTGCCTGACGCCAACGCTGCTAGAAATTCCATTTTTAATCAGGCATGGCTGCCCCGTTTTCAGATGGGGGTTCAAAGCACATCTAAAGAAAAAGAAGCAATTCCATCATAACCATGCATAGAAGCCTTTCCCCGTACAAAAATGTTTGTGTATTCAGTGTCTATTAATTGTTGGAGGTGTACAAGAAGAATAAGAAAAGCTATTTCTAAGTTTAGTACTTATAATAAAACCTTTTTAAAAAAACAAATAACTTCCTTCTGTTTCTCTCCCTTGCTTCCTGGCTGTTTTTCCTCCATTCCTTGCCCTGAATCACTTCAATCAGTGGTAGGATTCAGCCAGTTCGCACCAGTTCAGCAGAACCAGTAGCTATTTTTTTGTTGTTGTTGTCTAGGCCCAGAATGGACTTCCAGAAGCGGCATCCATGGATTGTTCACATATTTGAATCCCACCACTGACTTTAATAGATAAATAATCTTAATAAATAGGGCTCCTGAGGGTATGCAATTAATAATAATAATAAAGCCTGTCTTTTAAATAAATCAATCATCCTCCAATAGATTTTGGGTAAACTTGCCTGAGTTTGTCAGATAGGCTAGAATTTAAAGGAACATAAAGAGAGAAAGGAACACTACCACATGCTATTTACATTCTTATTGTTTTCAAAAGCTCTGGTTTCTACCTAGAAATGTCCATACCACAAATAAAGTAGCTAGTTTTTAAAAAAAAAAAAAAAAGACAAGGCAACCATTACTCAGTGCCCACAAACAATTGGAGGACATTGATCTGAACAGTATCAGTCTGATGGTTTATCTCAAGTTACAGCAGGTAGGAGCAAGAAGCTGACATGGCTGAGTAGAAATGGGACTGGCTAGTGCTTGAATGGGAGACCACTCAGGAATCCCAAATCTCTAAACTAATCTATACTGGAAGAGGCCAATAGCAACCCTTCATACTGCTACCAAGGAAATGGTATGTGGTCAGGCACAGCTTGGATGTTCTTACCTTTTTCCCAAGGAGCAAACTATCACAATGTTCCACTTCCAAACTTTCCCAAACTTCCTCTTTTTCCTTTATTCCTTTCTTGTTTTTCCTTATAATTATCTCATTTCAACAGAGCCAAGGACTGAAAACCAATTTCCCCCCATCTGACAAATCTTCAGACAAAGAAAATGATGGATGCAATTCTCCCTCTTCACCATATACTATTCTGATAAGAACCCAACAGGCTCACGGATTGAGTGATTCAGAGTGGGACCAAAATCAAAGGGCAAAAATTGGAGCATCCTGAATCTGTGGTATAACTTCCTCACACAAAGCAAGTGCTCATTTGTTATTGTTTTGCTTATTGAGCATCTGCCTGTTTGAACCAGAGTCAGATAGTCTCCCAGAGCTGAAAATGAATGCATGGTTGGGGTATTTGAGTGGTGGGATTAAAATATGTGAACAACTGGTTCTCTGTGTGGATGCCGCTGCCGGAAGTCCATTCTGGGCCTGGGCAACAAAAAATTAGCTACTGGTTCTGCCGAACTGGTGCAAACTGGCTGGATCCCACCACTGGAGTATTTGGAGGTTATGGTCAAGAAAGTGACAGTGGCAGCCACTATAATTTAAGTTCCACCCATTTTGTAATTTGTATCACACACGTATAGCTTCAGTAACATTATGCCCACCATCTTGATATTTTCCCCCGTACCCTGAAAATAATCCTGGTATATAGAAAAGAAAGGCAACCTAGACGTCCGGTTTGCCATCGCAGCTGCTGCGGATGCTGGAAGGTGAGCTCCGTCTTCCACGTTTGGTTTCACTCTGCTGGGGTACCCTGGAAAGGGTTGAGAGTCACCCTGTAGGGGCGACAAGCATGGAGGGGACCCCCACTTGATCATGGGAGGATGGTAGCCCTTCTGCTAGATCTGGGCAGCCCTCCAAACCGGTGGACAAAAGACCAGCCATAGAAAAATGGCTCATCACTAGGCTGCAAACAGCCGAAGTCAAACTTACCACCAGGCACTTCTAAAGCAGCACAGATGAGATTGAGTGAGATCTGAACCTCTCTTCAATCCCAAGTATTTTCTTTTCCTGTAAAAGCTGCCCAAAGCATCTCCCCCCCCCTGTGAGAGGGAAGGGAACTTCTATCCTACCCTCTAAGAATAGCGGCGACTGACTATCCAGGGGATTTAAAACACTGAAAGAATAACCTTAATCTAACTGGATTTATATGCTTCTAAAATTTGGGAACCAAAAGATTTCTTATCTTTACAGAAGACTTTAGTTTTTATTTGCAAAAAAGAAATAAAATTGGAAAAAGGATTATAACAATTTTGGACTTAAAAAACCTTAAATGGCATTGGTGACATCTTGTGGCCAGATTTGATATTACAACTTGTTATTGTCTAAAGGAGATTTGGCTTGAAGCCCAGACTATAGATAAGACTTTTTCAACCTTGAATAATACCAGCTGTGAGAAACTCAGCTGTGTCGTATACCCAGTTATAAAATTATTTTCATTCTCTGATTTGAAAGCCTTCAGCTTAACACACCATCAAAAGAATATGGATGAAAACCAGCAACAGATTCTTTTTATGTTGAAAGCAATACATGAAACCATTCTTTCAGCTTATGATGAAATAAGATGCTACAAAAAAGAACAAGGTGTCAGCCTAGATATATGAACCCAAATTTTGACCACAATTAAAGAATCAACTACGCAGAGGATAACAGAAGAAGTGGAACAATTAAATACTATGACAGAGGATTCAACTGACCAACAAATACAGCCAATGGAAAATACAGAAAAGGGACTGACAACACTGAAAATAGAAAAGACTTTCTATATAAATCAGAAGAAATTTGAGGAACAAGAAGAACAGACCGAAGGGAAGACAAACGTATCTGGACAACTATGGGGATTTGGAATAATAGAGAGATGATTCGTTAACCCTTTCAAAAAAATGGTGACTGGATGGTCTCTCTTATTTCAAATAATATATATAACAACAAAGGGAGATCTATTTGATAACTTAAAAGCACTGACATGGAAGGCGAGCTGGAAAAGAAAGCAAGCTAGAATAAGGCTGAAGAAAATTGGGTTTTGATTTATTAGAGAGGATTTTATATTACTAATTAAAATAGAATATACACAAATAGACAAGATGTGCATTGTGAATACTAGATTTTGTTATGAATTGGTCACTTAAAACTTGGAAGTATAAATATTAAAAGTTACATTTGAATATTGATGGGAAATTAAAAATTGGGGAAAACAAATAAATAGGATATTGATTGTCTATAAAGATTGAATGTAAAAGTAATTAAGATATGTATAAGCTAAAATTTATTGATAAATGTAATAAGCATGTTTTTACTTAGTTGATATAGTAAGAACTGTATTAGCTTAAACATGAGACAGTAGATATTAAGGGGAAAAGAAAGGAAGTATTTGATGTTGAAATAAGAGAAATTTTGGTCATTAAATTTAAGACATTTGGAAATTAGTTGAAAATAAGGATGTTATATTGTATTATTAACTAGATGATGCAAGATGGTGGGAAATAGAATATACTTAAATAGATAAGATGTGTATCTTGAATATTTGTTATGAATTGAGATAAAAGAAACTTTAGTTACCTAAAACTTGGAAATTATAAATATCAAATGTTAAATTTAAATATTGATGGGAAACTAAAAATTGGGAAAAACTAATAACAGGACATTGATTGTCTATAAAGATTGAATGTAAAAGCAACAAGGATATGTTTAAGCTAAACATTTATTGATAAGTGTAATAATTCTATTTTTACTCAATTGATATAATAAGAACTGTATTAGTTCAAATATGAGACAGTAGATATTAAGGGAAAAAGAGAGGAAATATTTGATATGGTACCTTGAGATTTGTACTAAAGATTTTTGTATGCTATTGAATTATCGATTAACCCAGCCACCACGTTGCTTTTTAAATACTTAAATGTAAAATTTGAAAAGTAATAAAATACTACAAAAAAAGAAAAGAAAGGAAAAGAAAGGCAGCCTAAACTATCCATCCTGAACAACAGGAAACAAAGCACTTTAAATGTCTAGTGGCTAAGTGATGGTTGGTAAAAGTCCAAAGCAGGTGGCTTTACAGAAGAAAGGGGAAGTAACTCAACTTTCTCTTTTTAAATATGTCTTGTCACTTTCTTGAATTGCTTCTGTGTGTCAATAAGATTTTAAAAAAATATATTTTTTTAAAGTTCCATTTGAAAAAAAATTGGGAAAGGACTAGATGGCAAGTGGTAATCAGATAGAAAAAGCTAGAAGAGATAGGGCTAGGACAGGGGTAGACAACCTTGCCTCTTTTATGACTCGTGGACTTCAACTCCCAGAATTCCTGAGCCAGCCATGCTGAGGGGAAAGGGAGAGTTTCCAAGCTGAGCCATGCTGGCTCAGGAATTCTGAGAGTTGAAGTCCATGAGTCATAAAAGAGCCAAGGTTGCCTACCCCTGGGCTAGGACCACCTCACCCTATCCACGTCATGGGGACAACCAGGGCAATTTGAAGGGAGAAGGGAAATGTAGCTTTCCAGTCAAATTGCAAATTGTAAAATCTAGCTAACCCTTGTCTGAGAAAAATAAGGAACACTTATCGAGAACTTCCTAAAGAGATGATGCACATTGACAAATATAAAGAAGGAAATTGGGAAAAAAACCGGTGGCATATATTTTCAAGATTATCAATATAACTTGATTGATTTTAAATAAAGACATAGAAAAAAATGCAATTGCAATAAATCTATCACAACATTTATTGTCACAAGTTATTAGTGAAGTGGAGCCTCTACTTTACAGAGGCAAAATATCTTTAAATAATAAATGCCATGAACAAACAGTTCTGCTTGTGTGATATAAGATGGGCTATTGTTTAAAGTACAATCCTAGAATGAATGGTATAATACAGCTTGGTTATTCTTAAGTTCCAGGAACATCTTCATCGTTTTTTTTTTTTGAGTAATTTAACACTGATAAAAAAAGTATTCAGTAACATCTTGTCCTGATCTCCTTCTTATGTGATTGCTAAGCAATACACCCTCTCCCCCCCCCCCTTTTGTACCTTCCTGTGTATTTTGTAAATATTTCCATGGCGTCTGCAGTTGTTCTGGACATTTAGAAAATCTCCCATTTATATACATGTAGAGATGTAGGCAGTTTTGCCAGTTCTTTTTCCTCTTTTATTTTATTTTTTATCCAATGCTTATCACATTTCTTTAGAATGATGGGGATCATTGCTTTGTTTTCTCTTTCCACATAAAATGCTACAAGATAGGTCAAAATGAAAATTAAAAATATCCCTTCTGACCTAAGATTATTATTTTTTCTGACACAAAAACCGGGAAGCTCTGAATTTATTATTAGTTAGCTACTTCAATCTGATAACATTTATTTGAACAGAGAGACTTTCATGTCACAGCTGTTCTTGGCTCATTCGTTAAGATCAGGACACAGTGTTCTGCTCCTCAAAGAATAATTCTTACATAAATACTTTATTTCCACTCACTTTTAGGTGCAAATAAAGTGAGATGGTTCGTCTAACTTCTTCACACATTCCTTCCTTGAACATCTTGAAGTCAAACACTTTGTGCAATAGTTGGCTGAATATGAATGAATATCAGCATGTGCATTGAATCCCTGATGAGGAATTCTGTGCAAAATGTGCCCTCAGTTTTCCCTCCTCACTTCTACTTTTCTACTTCCTTCTCTTGGTGCTTGAAAATTTCTTTGAGGGTCTTTTTGTGCTTGGTTTGTCAGTAAGGTAGAGACAGATGCTCTTCTTCTCCATCATTCTAAGTAGGCTGACCCTCCTTCCTGATCTGAAAAAGCCCTTCTAAGTATTTTTTTTTCTAGATATCTTCCTTTGTCATTTAACTGAACCATGGGAAGCCAAAAAGGATGCATACGTTAACAGAATATTCCTACACATCTCATAAGTGCCTAATTAGTAAAGTTAAGTACCAAAATCCCTCAGTTTTGAGAATTGCAGTGCAACTATTAATGTGGATTTTTTTAAAAAATAAATAAACATGATCTGATCTTTATCATCAACTTGAATGAGAATAGTAAGCAGAATTACTTACTGGTGGGTTAATATTCTCTTTCCAATTCTAACATGAAATCTCCGTCCTAGTTTCAAAAATAAGGGTTCTCTAGGAATGCCATCTCTGTCTCCTTTGCCATCAGCACAGACATCCACAAAATGGTGGAAAACGAGGAGAATCGTGGAGGTGAGGGTGGTTTCCCTTTGCCAGACATCAGAAAGACAAGAGAGCCCAATTTTTTTGACCACTCTAATGATTGGTTACAAATCTAAAATAAAAGTGGATGCAGCAGCTAAAAAAAATGAATGTCACTTTGTATAAAGTACAAAGCTAAGAAGAATTGAAAGTGATTTTCAGGTGCCATCTGCATGTGTTTATGTAAATAAGGGTATAGATTGTGTCATTTCATATTAAACATTAACAATCTCACCCTTTGCTTCCTTTCATTAGCCAAAGCCTGGTGCATACGTATACCATGAAGACAAGGTATGATTCTCAATTTAGAAACACAGAAAGTAGCTTTTATACCCACTGAGACTTTTTAGCAATCTAGCCCACAATTGTTCCTAATCTCACTGAAAGCAGTTTAAAGAGTCTGAGTACCTATTAAGCATTGAGCATAAGACAGATTTTAACACTTCAGAATAGCTCTTGCTCATTAAAAATGAAATTCTTTTCTTCAACATTACACCCCTTTATAGGCCATTCATAACCAACAAGTGAGATAGACTGGATTTCTGCCTTGCTGTATAAAATTCACCTGTTCTTCTTCTTCTTCTTCCATGTCTAGAGAGCAAACTTTAGACTGCCAGAATGAAACCACTACCTTCTTGGGTTTGTCATTGGCCAAAAATAACTTATTATCATACATATTTCTAGTAGTAGCCAGCATAACAGCAGATAGGATAGGCTCTGTGCCTCTCTATATTCACACAATGTGTTGTTATCTGCTAAAAGCCTACACTTGAGCATATTGATCTTACACTTAGACACTCCAACCATCAATCTTTTCAGGATCCTCCAAGAAGTATAAGGGAGGTAGGATCTTCCTTTACTGTTTCTTCCTTTACTGTTATTCCTTGCTCACTGGTCTCCCTCCTCCATCTTTCAATTTGGTTTTGTTCTTGTGCACCTCCAAGACACTTTCTTACCATAAAGCTTTTCCTAGATCCGAGTTGGCAGGCTTGGAGCATAAGTCGTTCAGAGGATTCACCTATTGAACTTTCTTTTGCTAAGCAACTACTGAAACTGTAAAAGTCCTGTCCTATTTAGTCATAGGCCATAGTAATGATAATCATAACTCCTAACACTTTGCCAAAACAAACTCTGGTGGTGCAGTGTGCAGTATTGCAGGCAAACTTTCCCATAGCCTGGAATTCGATCCTGACCAGCTCAAAGTTGACTCAGCCTTTCATACTTCTGAGGTCAATAAAATGAGGACCCAGATTATTGGTGGCAATATACAAAACATTGTAAACCACCCTGAGAGTGCTGTAAAGCACTATGGGGCAGTATACAAGCCTAAATGTTATTGCTTTTTGCACATGGTCCAGAACCTAATAGCGTCTGTTTTGTTTTGCTTATCATATTATGCAAATTTAGCCATTGCAATCCATAAACCAGGATTTACATCTCAGGAGTATTTTTGGACTTAACCAATGTCATGGTAAAAATGATAGGAACATCTTTTCTGGACTATCAAGTGTAGCTCAGTCCACAGAAGCAAGTGCATGCTTTTAATTTTTTATACAAAAAAAACACTATTCCACTTACTTGTGGCCTTTTATAAACTCCTAGTTGTGATGAGTTTCATTGACATGCCCTTTTGTCAACTTTTGTACTTCTGCTTCTTTTGGCAACAAATATAATATATATATATAAACAGCAAGATGGAAAAGACAAAAGCAGTGCGCAAAAGTTGGGTCTATGATACTCTCCTAATTGCCTGTAGCAGGGCAAGAACTTATGCATAAAACAGGAATAGATTGGGAAGAATCCAGCTGAAGAGTTTATTTTGTTTCTGGCTTTTTTCTGACTTGTAAACCAATTGCACCAGCCAACTACTACATAATGAAGTTAAAACACATGGGACAGATTTATAGTAGGAAAACAACAACCCTATGTTCTAGCAGCACAAGGAAGCAATGCTTAGCTACTTTGGACCTGGGATATGGAACTTATGTCCTATCAGATGGTGTTGATTTTAACTCCCATATCCTTGACTATTGGCAGTATTCAAAACTGGGAATCCAATAATGCTCACTGAAAGCTTCCCCAGCATAAAGTTTGGTATAGGTTTTAAATAAAGCTATACATACCATAAGAGGAAAAGCTTTGGTTTCATGAAAACCATTCAGTAGAAAAATATGTAGTGGCAAAATGGGAGAATAGCAGAATAGCAGGGGGAGCTGCTATGTCTTTTCCCCTCCCCAATTTATCTTCATCCATTCATTTTGGCTCTGTGAGGGTAGAGCTTCCAGGGATGGGACCCACCTTAGCAAGGGAAGAAAGGTCTTCCATACCTGGAAACATTTACTAGGAGATATGTATTAGCCCTAGATAATGCTTGTATGGAAAGTTTGATCAAGTCATCCCTTTCTCTGTTCTGTTGTTTAACCTCCATGCACCAGCAGCATACAGTCTGATCTGGCCGTATCTGAATATGGTCTTTACTTATTTTTCCAGTCCTTCAAACTGTTGCAAAGGAAACTAGGAAATTGAATTTTTTACCTGCCATTCTCTTCTTTAAGAAAATCAATTAAAATATACAAAATCTGTAATGTCTGAGCAAGGTGGCACCTTGGACAGAGTCATAAGTGTGAAAGTCAGTTCTTAGGCTTTCAGTACAAAGCAAGATACAGTAGCAACCAACTATCCACTGGACAGAGGAAAGTAAAGCAATCTACTCCAAGTATAGTAAACAGTGATCCATTAGATGGGATGGAGTGAAAAAATTAACATGAGAAGATTTAAACCCTGTCTTTATAAATAGGACTAGACCTTGATTAACTGCTGTTTTTGAATTTCTTTTGGCAATGGTTTCCTAACTCTCTCAGTAAATATTATTTATTCTCAGTTCACCGAGGGGTTTCAAAACTGTTTCTAGCAAAAGCACTGCACAAACTATTTTTACTTTTCTATACTGTATCATATGAGATCACACCATACCATACCACACCACGCCCCACCACAACACCCCACACCATACAATACCAAGGACTTCACACCAGCTTAGACTTTCCTCTCATTCTGCCTGAAAATCTTATGGATGAGATATTTTCCCCATCAAGAGAACCCTGTCCCAGCTCCGTAGCCCATGCCAACAAGCTTTTCCAGGATCTTTTCAACACAAGACAAGAATGATGGCTCAATAGCTCCCAAAATACAGCTTGTTTTGAAGCTATTCTTAGACCAAAAGAACCAGATCTTGAATGGATGGAAGCAAAAGTAGGGAGATGAAAAGCCTATTTTATACCGTATTAACACTTCTAATATATATTCTATAACTATGCAGATATGAGGCGAAAACTCCTATAGTAGGCCGAATTCCCACATCACAATAAACCGCATCTTAAATTGCTTAGTTTCACTTTAGCAAATCAGTTGTGAAAATGCACAATGTATATGGCTTAGTGTATGAATTGTATGAATTTAGCCAATTGTATGGTCTTTTTAAAAATAAACCATGGTTAAACCATAACTTGGTAACGTCTAGGAACTCTGTCTAGAAGAGGTTGAAAGAGCAGCAAAGTGCTGGAAATGAAGGTGACAAAGCTTGATATAGCTTTCAGCATTCCCATGATGCCTACCCCTGGCATGTAGGAAAGACACTGCATAGCATGACAGAAGACGGCAGGCATTAACACTGAGCATATGTAGAACAATATTCTCTAATTTCTAAGCATCTGTCCATTCCCAGCTTATGAATGAATTATGGAATGGAGCTTGACAACAGAACTGTTTACCTCTTCCAGATTTAGAATCTCTCTTCCTTGGAGCAATGTATCATGGGATTCTTGCCTGAATGATACAACAGGTGTCAACAGTTCGATGTTTACATTTGAATTCTGCTTGAAGTGCCAATCATCTTGAGCTGGAAAGGTTGTATAAGCATCTCTCTCTCTCTCTCTCTCTCTCTCTCTCTCTCTCTCTCTCTCTCTCTCTCTCTCTCTCTCTCTCTCTCTCTCTCTCTCTCTCTCTCTCTCTCTCTCTCTCTCTCTCTCTCTCTCTCTCTCTGATACTGCAAAAAGGTCCAGCGCATGGAGAGAGATGGTCTCTAATCCATGTGGTTCATCTAATTAGTATTATGTTTTCATTCCAGCAAGCACTGTATGGCAGCTGAATTCTATCTTCTGTTTTAATGTGTTTATTTCATTACTTATTTGCCTTATTTTAAAATGTTATTTTACAAAAAAAATACCTTACTTACTGGCTTGGGTGGCTTAGCTATCAATAGATATGAATGGTATAAATACAAATAGTAGGTGAACAATGATATACAGTTACATATGAGTAGTAAAAACCATGCAAAAAGAATGAAAAATCTAACAGACATCAATAGAAAGATGTGTTAGTTTTAATAACATCTTCATTGTATTTGTTTATTGACATTTGTAGTAAATATTACTACTAGTAGTAGCTGTAATGGGAGAACTTTGTGCATGTATTTTGTGGGAAATTAGTTTTACTTGACTTGGCAAAACTAGAATTTCATGACCTAAACTGGCTTTTCCAACTCAACAGTTTTATACCTCCTGCATGTTTTTAAATGTTCTATGCCAACAACATGCAAAGCAACACACTAAAAGAGTCATTTTACAACTAACATACTCATTATTACAATGTGTTTGGAACATAATTCATTCTCGTTTACATAAGAGAGAAGAGATTATTCAACCTGACAAGAAGCAGCCTGTTTAGATTAAGGACAAAGGTGAGATTTGCAACTGTACGTGGCTCAGGACTCCTATGTCTTATTGTAAAGGAAGTACAAGACAACTTGATCTACTTTGGAGTAGTGCTGCAATTCCTCCCTATGCTAAGGTCACTTCTCTGAAAATCTATAGCAATGATAAAGAAAGAAACTAATTCAAATTTTATGAACCTGGATTGCATAGAAAGAACTAGCAGCACAGTGAAACTTGTGTTGCAAATATCACATTGCTAAGGAAATCTGAGCAGTGGCTTCTAAACCAGGTGGAAATCATACTTGGAAAGAAATAGCTAAAAGCAAGGTGGGGGGGGGAATCGTAAGCTGCTGTCCAGCACTCCTATTGATGATCTGTTCCTGTTTAATGTTAGTGAGAATTAATTGTCCTTGCTAGTCTGTATACCTTATCACAGTGGGATGAGTGCCTTTTAATGGGGAGAGAAGATAAACATAGATTACTGCTCCAAAAACAAAAGAGATTGCCTTTTCATCAATTCATCCCAGGCTTTCTCATTGGTGAAAACTACAGGTAGGATTGCAACTGACTCTCCTCAGCAGCTTTCTCAAACTTAGTATTCTCCAGCCACTGTTAACTTTAATGCCTAGGGGTGATAAACTCCAATATATGATGACTACATGAGATAAGAATGTGATATGCTATTCTCATTATTATGGTTTTCACCATTTGATTGCATTCCATTGTTGTCAACCAATTTCCCTCCATTTGTATCAAACTGTATAACTCTCTCAGCATTCCCACCCAAGCTTAAATAGCCAATAACATTCATGGTGTCCCAGCCTTTAGTGTGGTGATATTAAGTGGTCTACAATGGTAATGAATCACCATGGCAAAGACTGGATAATGTTCTCAGTTGCTGGGGTGGAAATGTTTTGAGCAATCTTAAATTAAAAAGACCCATTCTTTATTTAACACTAAGCACTTGTTTCCATTGGGTTGCTCTTTATTGCTTATAAAATATCAAAGGACAGAAAGTTCTTATCATTCGTTATGGATCAGCAGTCAAGACTGAAAACATTCCATCAGGTTTTTTTTAAAAAAAGATTTTCAGCCCGTCAAGACAGGAAAGGTCAAAAAACAGGCATGGTAGGGTTTCCAGGAATGATCTTATGTCTATAGGACAAAATAGCAGAATCTTGAAAGCATGCCAGAGTGTCTCTCTACTTTGTTTTTATAACAAAGAAAATCAAGGTGGGATGATTCTGAGATCCTTTCTCACGTTCTCTTCTTTCTCAGATCTGAGTTATATTTTCTCAAAATGTCCCCATGATAATTTTATAGTTTATCTCAATAGGCATAGATTATAATAGCAATGGCAATAACAGACTTACATCCCACTTTGTAGTGCTTCACAGTACTCTCTAAGTGGCTTGCAGAGTCAGCACATTGCCCCCAACAATCTGGGTCTTCATTATACCAACCTCAGAAGGATGGAAAGCTGAGTCAACCTTGAGCCAGTCAAGATCGAACTCCTGGCAGTTAGCAGAATTAGCTTACAATTCTGAAATCTAACCATTGTGCCACCATGGTTCTTATAATGTAATAGTTTAGATATGTGGTCTATGTGGTCTATGTGTAATACCTGTTTCTAGATACATTGGATTTTTCTCTCTTTTATTCTATAGATTATGGATTTATGTAATTCAAAATATTTTATATCTGTTAATCTTAGTTCAGCAATAAAAAGTATAGTACTGGGTGGGCAAATTCACAATCTCTATATCTCTATATCTCTTACCCCACCTCATATTAGGCTACAATTCTCATTACCTTCAAATAGTGTGGTATGATAATCTGACACATTAGGAGAGTGATAATTGGGAAGGCTGTTCTTAGAACTAACAGAACTAACAGTGACATTGAGCAAAATGTACTGTATTTTTTCCTAGTCAGCTCTCACGCACTTCAGCTTACTTTTCACCCTGAGGGCAAGGTGAACGACTATGAAGAGATGGAAATATTATTATTATTATTCTGATGTCAGCTTTTACGTTGCTTTGGAAACAGATATATCATTTTACATATATGGATGGCTTTTCCTGTATGGAAAACATTTTTAAGCATTTTCCATCAACCTAGTTGAAAATTGCAAGGAAACTATCAAAGGGCTGATGGAATAATATATGTGTTGGCTGGTACCATTATTAGAATCTAATGGTTGTCTATGATGTCTCAATTTATTTTCTTGGTATAAAAAAATACTATTGTTACTGTTTGGTATGTAACATCTCCTGATGTAACTACCATGGCATAGTTACTGTCAGACTGTACTGTGCTAACTATACACCAAAGAAGGGTACGTAATAACCTGGAACAGAGAAAAGATGTCAGGTAAGTTAAAATTCAAAATGAGTTGAAGTTTTGTTCAGGTTGCTAAGAACAGCAGCAACAATAGAGCTTTTGGAAATATATTGAAAATAAAGGAAGGAAACAGGAACCATATGCCAGCTACTCAAAGAAGGTGAAGTAATCAGTGACAAATATATATATATATCCCACTTTGGCCCAGACTATTCTGAGAAGAGTCTATACTTTCCATTAGGCAACTGTGAAGAACAGGATGAAGGAGGCAGGACTGAAACTTGAAACTAATAAAAACAGGGATCAGAGAATATTAGTTGATTTCATTAATTTAACTCCCAGGGGGCAGATGGATTGCAGCTTAGAGAATTGAAGGAAGGTACCCCTGGAATCTGCAGCCTAGTTGACATAGCACATTAACTCAAGGTATCATTTGCTAAATAAAGAAAGCCTCACCTTCAGTTCCTAAAAAAAAAAAAAGATGCCTCTATAATAGAGGAGAATCAGGAAACATCTGACCCAAAACAGGACTCTCTGAATAACAAAATTAGCTAAGTTATTATAATAGAACTTACCATTATGTAAAAGATCAGGCCAACTGCCTTATTAGCAGTTTATATAGCAAGAAAGCTTCTGCTATACAGAGCTATTAATTCTCTCAGTTTTACTATTCAATAGTGAAACTATCAAACTGTCCAAATAGGCTATAAATTTTGGATCTGTCTAAGAACTGGGATGATAGGATATACTGTGGTTCTGGAAGATATTGAGTAAACAATGGAGCTACCTCCGGAACAGATGAAAGTCTACAACAGGGATTGAAATGAGGCATGTTAGAAAAAAATGTCTATCCACCTTTTGGAGTTGTTTGGAGACTGTTCAAAGTTACGATGACACTGAAAAATAACGTTATGACTGCTCCTTGCTCTTAACATTGCTCTAGCATTGTCCCCTCAAATGTTTTACCACCATCAGGTGTTTACAATTGTTACAGCTTCCCACAAACACATGATCACTGTCAAACCAATCCAGCAGGCCCCCCCCCGAGGGGCTTGTATCCCTGACATATTACATAGGAATGTCCAAAATATTTTGGGGGTAGTCCCAGAATGTCTAAAAGGTATGCCTTTCTACACACATGTCTAGACTCACAGCATAACACACATTCATGGATAGGATTGCACTATGACAGGCATGTCAAACTTGCGACATCATGTGACGTTGTGCGACGTATCAGAGCTTTTTCGCCATTGATGAAACCGGCCTGCAGGCCGGCAGTTTGACACCCCTGCTCTATGAGAATGGGTCTTTGGTTCATATGTATGTAAGTGTTTGTTCCACTTTGAAATTTGTAGAGCATGTCAGGCTTTTTTTTTTTTTGCCGGAGATCCTTATTGGCTGAGCCAAAGTCTCAGTGGCACGGCACTCATAATTTTTTACAGACTGAGTAGATAATGATATGCCATGCATGGTATATTTACTATAGTTCACTATGATTTACTCATTTAATTAATATTCTGGATTCCCATGACACATCAATCTATTAATCATATTGGCTAGATTGCCATAACATAGTAGATTAAAATGTACACGCTGAGTAATTTGCGATTCAGTGTGCCATATCAACTCAGCCACAGTCACTGGGTATTTACTGGATTCACTGACTGGTTAATCAATGAAATATTCAAACTTTCAAACTATTGCATTTACCCAAAATCCTTTTAACACAACTTCAAGATGTTGCAATCCAAACTTCAACAATATATGAGACACAACTGGCAGAAGGCCACCTGAAATCACAGTGCATACATTTGATAGATAATGAAAATGGCAAGGAAGATCCATACAGTGTGGGTGCCGCAACTTTAGATATGCTGGTGATCCATTCAACTGTGATGGCTGAAAGTGAGGAAGACTTTTTTTTGCTGTAGGTAAGAGTGCAAAAACTGATCTATTGTTAAAAAAAACCACAAGAGCTTACTATTATATCAATGGGCAATGTGATCCTATTGCAAATAGGTGAAGGTGAAATAGTAAAAGGCTTTATATTCCTAAACTCAAAAATTCACAGTGATAGTTACACAGTCATGAAATAAAGAGATATGTACTATTTCTTAGAAATACTGACATATCTAGATCGGAGACATCACAGAAACAACGTATTGTCAAGGCCATTTTTTTTCCATGTGTAATATAAGGCTGTGAAAGCTGGACCATCAGAAAGGGTAAACAAATGAAAATTGATGCTTTTCAATTGTGTTAGAGAAAATAGTTAGGAATGCAGTAGACCTTTAGAAAACAAGTAAGTCAGCATGAGATGAAGTAAAACCAGAATGCCAGAAGCTGAATTTTAAATATTATGAAAAGCAAAAAGCAATAGGGAAGACCATGATGCTTGGAAAAATCAAAGGTAATCAAAAATGGTTCTGACAACTTCCGGTTCCGGATCGCGGGGCTTGCAGCTGTGTGAGGAGATGGCTCTCCTTGCCAGCTGAGTTTCTGTTGCCGGTAGACCCTTAATCGTGTCGAAAAGCTGTCTTGGAGGGGCGGCTACCACTGAAGAGGTCCTCGTTGTCCATGGGAGAGCGGCAGCTTCTTCCACGGCCCGAGATTGCTCCTTTGGACCGACGGTGGAAAGACCGGCCAGTAAAATGTCTGTTCACCTTGCTGCTGTAACCAGAAGTCAGAAGAACATCTAAGCACAGGAACCACCATGGCTGAGCCGGGTGAGACTTTTTTCCCTCTCTTGGTTCTCCTTTTTCTTTTGTGCCTGTAAAAGGCACTTTTGAAATTATTTCCCTGCTCTAAAAAAGCGGTGTTTGTGAGTGTGGGGAAAAAGAAGCTTGAATGGACTGAATTAATTTAAAATGATTTTTTATTATTATTTTTTATTATTATTCACTTTGGGGTCTTGGAAAAATTTTTTAATATTGAATCTACTATTGGACTTGAATTCTCCTTTCTTCTGTCTTTCCTGGTCTTGTTTATGAGATTTCTGGTCTCTGGGAGAAGATTTTACATTTTACTGAGGACACCTTGTGGAAAAAGTTACAATTGCAACTGTCTCTTTTTTCTGATGGTGAGACTGACTTTGATCTTCAGATTATCATAAAAGGAAAAATACAAAGAAATTTATAACAGCTCTACTGGTGGGGATGGATACTGATTAAACACAGTCTCTACTAAATGATACAGACTGTTTCTAATTACTTCTGAAATGGAGCAATCCTATGTTCAACTTGACTATAAGCTCATACTGGAAAAACTTTATGAAGCTACTGATGAAATATGTTTGCAAATAAAAAAATTTACAATGGAAATAAAAAACAGAAATCCTGCTTTGAATTTACAAACTGACCCTCAGACTTTAGCTGAGCATTCTTTAGACCAAAAAACAACAGAAGCGGGATTAACTAAAGGTAAAGAAGATTCCACTTTACTTGATATGCATGCTGATGAGATCTCTGAGGAACTAAAAAGTACTGTAACTAAACCACTTATAACTCTAATACCAACAGAAATGGACAGACAAGCTCAATGAACTGAGAACTATGGTAGCTTGGATAAGCAACTATTACCTACAAAGTTAGACATAACTGAGCCTGCTATTCAACAGTTTCAAACGTGGAGACTTGACTCTTTAAAACAACAAGGGATTACTTATAAAGAAGCTAGGTCTCTAAAATAGAAAGGGGGATGCTTTTATTTGATCCAAAGGATACCACAAGGCATAAAAAGTGACTTCTTCATTGATATAGAGGCATTGTTATGGAAACCTGTCTGGCATAAAAGGAAAGCTAGAATAAGATTTAAGAGTGTGACTTAAGGTTTTATGTAACGGGTTTAAAAGGCTAATTAGATATGGACTGATTTATGGCTTAAGACAGTTAAATGAGATGTTAGATTGAATAAAAATTAAAGATTTGAATTTAATAATAAGATGTTTGTTTATGTATCAATATGTTTTGGATATAGTAATTTGGGGAGGAGGTTAAAGGAATTTGATATAGATATTGAGGGATTGATTGATAGATTATAAAGTATAATTGAAATAGAAAGGTATTTTTCTTTTTTCTTGGTTTTGTTTTTCCTTTTTTGTTCTTTTTTTCTTTCTCTTTCTTTTATGTTTTGAATTAATATTTTTTTTATCAGGAATGATAGCTATTTTGTAATGGACGAAGAATAAGATAAAAGAAGAAATGATACTAATAAATGTTTATTGAATATGTTAAGGAAAAAGGCAATGGGGAGACACCTGAAGTGTTAATTATGCATTTAGATTAGAAATATGGAATATAGCAATTGAAATAGTTAAGCTTAACACAGGATTTGGATTTGTGGATCTACTTAGATGAAAGGTTATTGAGGATTGTTATGATTAACTCAGTTCTATTGAAATATATTAATTTGAATATAATTGTTAGAGGGAAAAGAGAGGGGGTTTTAATGATTTTTTAAATGATTTAATCTGAATTTTATGAATATGATTTTGTTTGTGGACAATTGATTGCCCTGCCACCATGTTGATTCTTAAGCATTTGTTTGTAAAATGAAAAAAACAATAAAACTTGTTTTTTAAAAAATGGTTCTGACAACACAAAGTAGCTATAACTGTCAATGATGAGACAAGCGTGATCCTAGAAGAATTCAAAGAAGCAATTACTGACAGATAATCCTAGCATAATGATGTCCATCAGGTCACAGCACAACTGAAGAATAGTAACAATTTTAATAAGTTGATCTTTCTAGAAGGAAACTTTCTTACAGAATAAATCTAAATTTTAATAAAGTGCAATATTTGCATATATATAAGATTTTATATGCATTACTGTGCATAAGAATAAGAAAAAGATTGGTAGGAACAAATTACATTCAGGAAGATAAAAGAGTGTAATAAGTTGGTGGATTGTTGTCACTGTGAGTTGTGGTGGTGGGGGCATGGAGGGAGGTTCAGCCAATCTCATTGTATACATGTTGTACTTTGATAATAAAGGTTCATTCATTCATTCATTCACCTAACACAGAGTTCACACATCGCACTAAGGCCATGTCCCCACTTGCACCTAACATTGATTGATGACATTTTTTTTGCCATGATCCCATGATGTTTTTATTTTATCCCTAATCCATGAGTGAGACCAGGCCATCCTTAGATACACTAATGTTAAGGTACTGTTTTTCTCTTAAGTTTATAACAACTGACAGCTGCAAAGTATCTGTTACATTTTACCAACTGTTATATCAGAAGCAAATCCAGGTGATTAGTAGTGGGTGGCATGTGAGAGGCAATTATTAACCATTTCAAGCTGATACAGTCATGCTTCTTCCCCCATTAATAGCCCATTCCCATACCAACTTCATCTTTCTATTATATTCTCAAAGAGCTATGCTGGGCCAACAATCAGAATTGTGCATAGCAAGGACTGGCAATGGGGACAAGCATTTCATAACAGTTGGTTTTCTGACAATTGAAAAATGGATGGACGCACCTTAAACTCAGTGGTGGAGTAAAACCCTAAATCATTTTAGGGGTTTTAAACTTATCATACTGTATAAACCATCATTTATGGGTTAACAACAGCCAAATATACTAAGCATGATGAATGAACCCAGCCACGGATCGGATTCACACATTTGCACTAAGCCATAATGTGGACTGTTTAACGTTGGTCTGGCATGTTGTATGAATCCAGTTTTTCATTCCTTATGGTTCCCAAAAGAAAACGTATTTGCAGAACTTTCTGATAATCACCTCCTTGTATTAATTTAAAGTAGAAGCCTGAAGCAAGTTTAATCTGAAATAATCTTCCCTCCCCTCTCACCTTTTCAGAGTTTATGAGGAATTAATTATACATGAATCTTGTATGTAGCTAAAAGTATTCAAATACATTCCTTTTTAATTAATTTTCAAGTAAATGTATTAATAATTACAGATATCCCATTCACTTTGGGCTGTTTCCCCCTCTATCATCATATTATTTCACCTTTGAACACATTTCCCTAATGTTGACAAATGTAAGCATCTACTATAGGTTTAGCTTAGATGATGTCATAATATTCTTCAGATAAAAATGAAACTTATCTCATTCAGTATATGAATTCTGTTATAGCTACCATGAGAGATAAGAGCTTCAAGAGGCATACATCTACATTCCAGCTTTGAATGTTTTCCATAAATATATAACTTTGAAAACAACTGTGATAATAATTTAAATAGCAAATGAGGGGGCTGTTGCTAACTGTTAGCAAACTCTAATCCCAAAGTGAAAGGATAAAATGGAACCTGTTTCAGGAAGTAGGAGGATGAGGTATAATTTCCATTAAAACTGTGGGTGTGCCTCCATTGCAAAACAATTGGCTAAATGCAGAACAGGGCAGGACTCCTGTCAGATTAATAGATGTGCAAAAGGGAAGAAAAGAGAGCCAGTTTATTGTACTGATTAAAGCATTGGGCTAGAAACCAGGAGAGTGGGAGTACTAGTCCTGCCTTAAGCACAAAGCCATCTGAGTGACCTTGGGTCAGTCACTCTCTCAGCCCTAGGAAGCAGGCAAGCAAAACCACTTCTGAAATCTTGTCAAGAAAATTGCAAGGACTAAGGCAGGGGCATGGCTGAGGAATTCTGGGAATTGAAGTCCACAAGTCATAAAAGGGCCAAGTTTGAAGACGCCTGGACTAAGGAGTCAACAATGGCACAAAGTTTTTGTTTATTGTTCTAATGTTTTTATTATTGTTTTATTTCTTGGTTTTATGGTTGTTCTATGGGTTGCTTAAGATGGGCAGCCACATGCATCTTTTTTTTAAAAAAAAAAACAAATTTTATGCGCGGATCGGCCCGTCGCGGTCCGCCATTTTGTTTTGGGGGGGTTTTCTTGCACGCACGCCATGCATGCGCGGATTGGCCCGTTGCCGTCCGCCATTTTGGGTTTTTTTGTTTTGTTTTTTTGGGTTTTTTTTTGTTTTTTTTGTCACACGCGTGCCGCGCATGCGCGGATCGGCCTGTCGCGGTCCGCAATTTTGTTTTATTTTTTGTTTTTTTTCGTTTTTTTGGGTTTTTTTGTCGCGCACGCGCCATGCATGCGCGGATCAGCCCGTTGCGGTCCGCCATTTTGGTTTGGGGGGGGTTGTTTTTTTTCTCTCACACGCGCTGCGCATGCACGGATCAGCTTGTTGCAGTCCACCATTTTGGGTTTTTTGGGGTTTTTTTTTTGGTTTTTTTTTTGGGTTTTTTTGTTGCGCACGCGCCGTGTATGTGCGGATCGGCCCGTCGCGGTCTGCCATTTTGGGTTTTTTGGGGGGTTGGGTTTTTTTCTTTTTTGTCGCGCACGCGCCACGCATGCACGGATCGGCCCATCGCGGTCCGCCATTTTGGGTTTTTTGGGGGTTTTTTGGGTTTTTTTTGGTTTTTTTGTCACCCGTGGGCCGCGATGGGCTGACCAACTGTAAGACATCTTTTTACTTCAAACTCAAAATCTCAGTCCTTAGATCAGTCCATAGTTCTAGGTTGCCTTTAATCCAATTTAAGAAACTTTAATTTTCATTTTTAAATCTTATTCTAGCTTTCCTCTTTTGCCAAGTAGGTTTCCATAACAGAACTTCCCTTCCAGATAATATGTCTCTTTTTGTTGCTTGTAGTGTCACTTGATTTGATATAAACCATCTTGATCTCCGATTTAATTCTCTGTTTCTCTTATCCATAAAGCCTCGTTGCTTCAGAAATCCAAAGATTGATCTTTGCTTTTCCTGGTCTTGCTTGTAAGGCAAAATAAGATTCTCCTTATCCTCAGTTAAAACCTCTTCTTGTGTAATCTGTTTTGTAGAGTAGTCAAGTGTAATCAGGGAGTCAGATTTAAGTTTTAACGTAGAAATTCTGGCTCTTAGTTCTGTAGTAGCCTCTTTTATTGTAGTACAGATATAACACACAACTCGGTCGGGGCGCTGGTAGCTGCCTGGGATAGGGCAGCTGCTGATGCCTTGGATAGGGTTGTGCCTTTGTGGCCTCTGAACTGGCGTGGTTCTCGTTCAGCTCCCTGGTTTAACGGGGAGCTGAGGGAGATGAAGCGCCGGAAAAGACGCCTAGAGAGCAGTTGGAGGGCGAGTCGCTCTGAGTCTGACCGAACACGAGTAAGAGACCATATTAGGACTTACTTAGTGGCAATAAGGGCAGAGAAGTGTTCTTATGTCACTGCCCTTATTGCATCATCAGATAACCGCCCAGCCTCCCTGTTTAGGGTAACCCGCTCCCTCCTTCATCGGGAGGTGAGGGGGGACCCCTTGGAGGGAAGAGCTGAGGATTTTGTGCAATACCTGTATGACAAAATCGCTCAGATTCGGGAAGGCTTTAACTTCAACGAAGGCAGTCCAGCAGAAGTGGCTGAGGCCGGTCTTGAGACTACTATCTAGGCTGAGTTTGACTACGTGACACCTGATGACGTGGACAGGTTGCTGGGAGGTCTTAGAGCAACCACATGTTTATTGGACCCGTGTCCCTCCTGGTTGGTACTGGCCTCCAGTGAGGTGACGCAAGGCTGGCTCCAGGCAATTATCAACGCCTCGTTGAGTGAGGGTGTCTTCCCCGCCTCCCTGAAAGAGGCGGTGGTGCATCCCCTCCTCAAGAAGCCCGCCTTGGACCCGGCTGTTCTATCTAATTACCGTCCTGTCTCCAACCTTCGCTTTGTTGCGAAGGTTGTTGAGAGTGTGGTTGCTCGACAGTTCCCTCAGCACCTGGAGGAATCGTCGTACCTGGACCCGTTCCAGTCGGGCTTCAGGCCGGGTTACAGCATGGAAACAGCTTTGGTCGCATTGGTGGATGATCTCTGGCGGGCCCGGGACAGGGGTTGCTCCTCTATCCTGGTGCTATTGGACCTCTCAGCGGCTTTTGATACCATCGACCATGGTATCATGCTGCGCCGGCTGGCGGGGCTGGGTGTAGGGGGCACCGTGCTTCGGTGGTTCTCTTCCTTCCTCTCTGGCCGGACGCAGTTTGTGTTGACAGGGGGTCAGAGGTCGACCCCGAGGCCCCTTGATTGTGGGGTACCTCAGGGGTCGGTCCTCTCGCCCTTGTTGTTCAACATTTATGTGAAGCCGCTGGGTGAGATCATCCGAGGTTTTGGGGTGGAATTCCATCAGTACGCTGATGATACTCAGCTGTACATTTCCACCCCGAACCACCCAAATGAAGCTCTTGACGTGCTGACCCAGTGCCTGGAGGCTGTGTGGATCTGGATGGGGAAGAACGGTCTCAAGCTCAACCCCTCCAAGACCGAGTGGCTGTGGTTACCGTCGTCCCGATACAACCAGCTGACTCCATCGCTGTCTATTGGGGGCAAGTCAGTGGCCCCCACAGGAAGGGCTCGCAACTTGGGAGTCCTCCTAGATTCACGGCTGTCCCTTGAGGACCATCTGACGGCCGTGGCCGGGAGGATGTTTTACCAGATTCGTCTGGTACGCCAGTTGCGCCCCTTCCTAGATAAGGACGCGCTACGCACGGTCACCCATGCCTTCGTCAATTCCAGACTGGACTATTGTAATGCTCTCTACATGGGGCTCCCCTTGAAGTGCACGCGGAGGCTTCAACTGGCGCAGAATGCGGCCGCGCGGGTGGTAGTGGGGGCACCCTGGCGGGTACGAATGGCCCCTATCCTGCGCGAGCTGCACTGGTTGCCGGTGGCTTTCCGGGTGCGCTTCAAGGTACTGGTTATCACTTTTAAAGCGCTCCATGGCATAGGACCCAGTTATTTACAAGACCGCCTTCTGCCAGTAAATACCTCCCATTGACCAGTTCGCTCCCACAGAGAGGGCCTCCTCAGGGTGCCATCGGCTAAGCAGTGTCGGCTGGTGGCGCCCAGGGGGAGAGCCTTTTCTGTGGGGGCACCAATGATGTGGAATGAGCTCCCCCCAGAACTCCAGACATGTCATGATCTCCGCACCTTCAGAAGAGAACTGAAGACTCATCTCTTCAATCAAGCCGGCCTGGCCTAGATTTCCTCGGGTTGTTTTTTTTTTTTAAATTTTTTTTAAACAAGGCTCTTTGGGTTTTAGAATTGGGTTTTTAACAGGTTTTTAGCAACAGCCTTGTATTAATATTAATTTAATTTATTTTTAAATATTTATTGTTTTTATGTTTTTACTCTGTTGTGAACCGCCCCGAGTCCTTCAAACACCATTGTTTTTTCCTTTTTTCTATCTTTAAAGGGAGAATAGAAAAAGAAATATTCTGCCGATATAATACCACTCCAAAAAGCACAAAAACAGTTTTTTCCACAATGTAAGTAGGAATAGAATATAGTCTTTAACTGAATATTTATTTATTTTTTCTGTCCTTTTTGTAAAACGTGTTTGTTCCCACGATCACTAAAGCCGCTTTCTCCAGACGGGGAAATAATATCACAAACAGCTTCTACAGGCAAAAACAGCAGGGGTGTGAAGAGGAACAAAGGGGATCTCTCCCGGATCATCCGCAGTGGGTCGTTAACGCTTAGATGACGATGTGACTTCGGCTGGTGCAGCAGGGTGATCCGCAGAAGCTGGAGACTCAGGGGAAGCTGCCACCCTCCCCTATCTACCAGCTGGCCTCCTGCTCGGTGGTCGCCCTTCCAGGGCGACTTTCGACCCCCTAGGGGGTCTACCGGCGAAGAAAACTCCGGACGGCCTGGAGAGAAGTTTCCACACGCGACCGGCGTCGCCGCATTCCGGAACCGGAAGTCCCACATGCATCTTTTAAATAAATAAATAAGCAATGACTCAAAAGCACAAAAAAAGGGGACAGGATAAAATACCACAAGGAGTCACAAAAGATCCAACTGCTGAAATCCCACTTTTTTTTTAAAGGAAATAAAAATTTCCCTTGAGACAAGTGCATTCATCTCCTTTTAAAAGGAAACAGTCATGAAGTGAATGAAATTAAGAGGCTGTCACTGGTCCTACAAGAATGCCAACAAGAATGGATCAGCTTCATTTGCCCCTTAGCTTTCCTCTCTTCAAAAAGGAAAGTGACCATCAACTTTCAAACAGGAGATTGCAAATGATGGTTCCTTGCCTGCTTTTGCACTAAGAATAAATGACTTCAACAATTCCTACCTCTTTTCTTCTCCTCTATATGGAAATAGAATTGCCAAATTTTCTAGCATGAGGAAAGAATTTATAAATTTCACTTTACATCAATAACACAAATCCTTTTATAGTTGTAGTCAGTCTTCCCCGGCTTCTCCTTGTCTGTTCACTGTTATGTGCACTATAGTTTAGAAAAGTCATCTGTTGAAAACATACAGCTGTGAAATACATGAAAGCATAAAGGAAAATATTTTGAGTTCCCAGAGGGTTAAGGAATCCCCTCCTGTGGGGACCAAAAAGGGAAAATGGAAAAACAATGCAGAAACAAGAGAGAAATATTATACATCACCAGGGAAATGTTCTAATCTATTCTTAACTTGTTTTATTAAGGGGTCAAGAAATTGGCTTGAAGCCAATCCAGATGAAGAAATGAAAGGCCAGAGAAAAGGAAATGATGGGGGACATGTGTATATGACTGTATTTGGAATTGCATTATGCATATCCCTAAATCATCTGCCAAGCTGTTTTAAGACATCCACCTGCTATTAGCCAATTTTGTTGTATATATCCAGTGATATCCTTAAAGGTCATGGAACTAAATATAACTCATTCTCTATTGCTTTCTATACTGTAAAATAGTTCTATTATTTTTGCCAGCCACTTACTATAAAAGGTATGGTGTGCATAACATGGACTTCCAAATGCATGGGAGTGTTTAGCAGTGGAAGGCTCTTGAACCATAGTGCACTTGCCTAAAGTGAAGCAATAGAAGGCATCAAATTAATGTGTTGATACTTTTGTTTTAGTCAATGTAAGAGTCTGGGAAATAACAATAGTTCTCAAAATATCACCTCTCAGAAAACTATTATTTCTTCCTTCCAAACTCTATTCTCTTTCCCTTTTTTAATGTCTTCTCACATGCTCCAGGGCAACCTCTTACTGTGCAAATGGGTTGAAGAATAAAATTGCCCAAATCTTAGCTTCTTTTTCCCCCATACTTAACAGTAGCTTGAACATTTAAAAAAATCAATAAATGAAGGTTCTCATATCATGAAGACACTGTATGGTCTACATGTGACAAAGAAAGTTGACTGCATTCATTTATAACTTTCAAGTTGGATTATTGTAATGAATTGTAGATGGTTGTTGCCCTTTAACATGATTATAATTAGTAGATAATTATGCTATTAGAATTTTGGCTAATTTATCTAGATCAATATATATAAAATGTTACCTTTCAGATATTGAACTACCTTACATATGCCCTACTTCCCAAAGTAACTGTGATAGATGAAGCAATCTCAAAAAAGAGTAGGTGAATCACCCATAACTCACTCTTATGTTTATGGATTCCCCATTTCATGAAAATAACAACATTGACTTCTTGTTTACAATATAAGGCCAATTCAAGGTGCTTATGTTTCCTGTTAAAGATGGAAATAGTTACAAACTTAAAGCATCAAAAGAATGGCTCTTCCCTTGCCTTATATTTGGCAAAGAGGACTTTCCAAATTCCATATTAAAGATAAGTACACTATACATGTACAAACAGTTGGTTTTCTCAGTATAAAAATCACAACTTTGGTACTCTTAACACCCACACTGAATTCTTTTTTATTTGTCTAGATCTTCTTCTCCAATCTGTCACCTTCTGGATTTGTTAAGACTCTTTTCTCTATAATTTATAGTTCCTAAACTTCTGGAAAGTGCTAGATTAAGGAAGGAGATCTAACCATTGTAATAATTGCTCTGCTAGTTTCTTGAATATTTATTTTATTCCTTTCAGTTTCCTTATATATTTTATTTCTCTCAGTATTATCATATATTGATGTGTTGAAATGTGCTATTTTCTTGATTGGGATTGTTTTTTCTATTTATTTATTTATTTATTTTCTGATTTTAATACTGAATGTGTTTCAGCACAAAGAACATGCGGGTATCCTGAAATCAATATTTGGTTGAAGGTGTGATTTATAAACATTCTGAATAATTGAACAGATAATATTTTAGGAGCACTAGTATCGGGGAGGGGGAGGGGAAAGGAGGATTGAAAGCACCCCTCAAGATGTAGGCCAGACAGAGGAAGATTTTATCATGGACCTTCTCTAGAAAGTCAGTATGTGAAAATCAACAGTAGAAGATGCTACACAACCTCCACCTCAAGGTTATTTGAACATTTCATTCTCTAGCACTTGGGGATCTTGCTGTCCCCAAGTTAATTGTACAAATAGCCATACACATCTCATCCAGCATTTTAGCAAGAACAGTGGTATGTCACCCTGGTTGGAAATCTATTAAGCAAAGGCATTAATCATATTATTGCCTTCGGCAAGAACACTTCACAAACTGTAATTGATGATAAAAAGGGCCTGTTCATAAATGTACTGTGATAATCAAGAAAAGAACTGTGTTTTTCAGAACATTTAATGAGAATTAATCTCTTACATTTAAGAATGAGTTAGTGTTCTGGATTACAAAATAAGTTGTTTATTTTTCAATAATCAAAAATCAATAATCTCTTGATTTTACTTTCAAAATTATGCATAGTGAAGCAAACTCAGACTACTTTGAATAGATTTTAAATATTCAACTACACTGTCTTCTTTGATACTCTTCTATACTGCTCCTTCTCTCTAGAATAACTAATTTGAAAGACAGGTGCTATCTGGTCCATGTGAAGAATGAGCACTGGACAGAGCATATTTCTGCTATTAACAATAGCACAAACATTAAGAAATGCAACAGAACAAGGAAACAGAGAAGGAAAGCTAGTTTTAGATTTCCAAACTACAGCTGGGGTGTCTTTCAAACTCTTTTTTAAAGCTAAATAGAAATTTCAGGCCATTGCTTCCTTCTTGGCTGGCTAGAGGTACATTCCAGCTGTTTTTTTCTATCCCATATTCTTCAGATGTAAAATAAGTAGTAATCACCATCCAGTAAAAACCAGCATTGCTCTTTTAAACAATCAAACAAATACTTCTTATTTAAAATTTAAGAGTTATTCCCTCTGGGTTCATTCTAGGAAGAGTTCTAAGAGCAGTGAGAGTATAACGGAGGCTGCTCCCTGTAGTAAATTGTAGAATAATTTGTAGATACCATTTGTCAGTAGTGAAGAATACACAACTCTATTGACCAGTTCAGGAGTCCTGCTATTGACCAGTTTTATAGTTAGCAGACTACAAAAGCAGATACTACCAGATCTAATGGGTAGAGAGCACTTAATGCTGAATTTTTTTCATATCCTATAACTTCAGTTTAATTTAAAATTATGTCAAATGCCCATATTTTGAAAATATTTCTCTTCCTCTCAATCCACAAAAACAGCATTAAAGAAATGATGGAGCTAGGGATAAATTACTATTCTGAAGAGACTTCAAACATGGCTGCTAATTGTTTCAAGACAATAAACCTGTGTTAGCAAAAGGACTAATTATATCAGGTTTCTGCAGATATAATAGTTAATGATAGCTTGCTGTTTTTTTAGCTTTGTTTTAACTTCTGGATTGAATTTCTAAATCATAATAAAATGTATGGCCATGAACTAGGGCAGTGATGGGGAACCTTTTAGAGACTGAGTGCCCCAAACCCGCCCTGCCCCACCCCACCCCCACCCTGCCCACCCACTGGGCCACCCACCGCCTCCACGGCCCACCACAGCAGATCACCCAGATGGCCCAGCAGTGCCATGGCAGCCATGCCCTCCACCCACACCCTGCAGCAACATCTGCATGCGATGGGGCATGAGGACGGAGTCTTGCCCCTGCTGTCCGGCTACCATGTCCTTGGCTTTGCTGCTCCGTGCAGGCCGTGCCCGGGGTCAACTCTCCTCAGGGGGCTGCTGGTGAGGAGGGGGCCACAGGGGGAGGCAGGGCTGGGGTGATGGCACACATGCCCACAGAGAGAGCTCTGAGTGACAGCTCTGGCACGCGTGCCATAGGTTCGCCACCACTGAACTAGGGTGTTTCTTGGTGCATACATTTAAAAGGTACATGCAGACCCTGTGTAAATAACTGGTTTGTCTAGGAACTGCCAGGACCTATAGATACCAATAATGTTAATTGAAAAAAAAATAACTTAAAAAGAAAGGATGTCAAGGACCTAACACTTTTAAATGTGGATTGGATAGTTTCTTAGCAGCTACCATCTTTTCTCCCAATGTCTCTGGGTCTTACTTCCAAAACAATGTTTTTGCCTTGGGATGAGCCAGAAGGATGAAAGATGACAGCTGTTAAAGAAGCATGCCCTTTCTAGAGTTTGAGGTCTTACAAGCAAAATTTACAACCTCCTTTGCTTCCTTTTAAGGAAACAGCTTTGCAGGAGATGTTACAGACTAAGAAACAATGGTCTCCCTCTAATAGTTTGTTGTTAAAATGGATTTTCTTCTCTGGAAGTTTCCCTTTTGTGCATCCTCAAAGAACAATTTGCTTGGCTCATCTTCAAACATGGCATTATGTCTGGCCCTCTTGCAGAGAGCTACTAATAAGGTAATTTTCCTAATTTATCAATTCCTCAGTTTATAAAAAGATAAACCAGACATTTTGGTTTCATGGTAGATATTTTCTATGCAATATATGTATTGTATTTTATTTATTTATTTTCCATAGCCTCACAATGCAACCAAGTGACTCTGGGTGGCTTACAATTCTAAAATTCAAAAACAATTAAATCAATTTGAAACATTAAACCAATAAAAACATCAAAAAATAAATAAATAAGTACAAATAGCAGTCACGATGATTAATCAACTAATAGTAGCAGAGCTACTCAGCTCTGTGGATGATGTGTACCAGAAAATATGTCTTCTACTCTTCAAAAGGAAATAGTAGATTTAAATAAAAAGCCCTTTGCTCACATCTTGGATTATAATAGCTCACATAAACTTTGTGTAGGCTGATAATATGGATAAAAAAATAACATAACTTTCTTCTTGAATCAGTATTTATTAAAATCATCTGAACAGGTATATCTGGAGAATTTCTGGAATGTGTTTGGGAAATATCCCACATAGTTTGTCAGTGATACTGTTGATGTCATGGCTGATCTGATAAAAACAGATGCAGCCCAAGTAGTTGACACTAAGTACCCTCTTCCTTCCTGTGAAATCAAATCAGCCCCTTGGACAAGAGCCAAGAGTGATAGAAAAGGGATTTCAGCTGAACTGCAAGAGGAAGGATTATTGAGATTCATTGGATCACCTACAGGATGAAACCCTTCTCAACTCCTATTCCAGTGCAGCAGAAGCAGTTAAGAGTACTTACTTCTCTGCCTCCAATGCATCAAAACAGACCAACTTTGTTCTTCCATAGGGTGTGGCATTTTCTTCAACAAGAACTTGGAGGGAGCCAAAACATTTAATGGAACGTTTGAACAATGTCCACTATTCATTGCAGACCAAGTCAATCAGATTCTTGGACTCCAGATTCTTGACTTGGACTCCAGAGTTGCAATGAGTCACCAGCTTTTAAACTTGGCAATAACTTTCATGTCATATGGGTTCTTTTCAGCTTGCAGATGTTTAGGATATCAACAGGATATGAAAAAATGAGGGTTAGTACTTGTTCATTTGACCCATTTCTTTCTGCTTGACCTGTAGAATTAAAGAGCAGTTTTCAATATAGGTAGTCCTCAACTTACGACCACAATTGAAGCCAAAATTTCTGTTACTAAATGAGACATTTGTTAAATGTCATTTGCCCTATTTAGCAATCTTTCTTGCCATAGTTGTTAAGTAAAGCACTGCAATTCTTACATTACGAACAGGGTTGTTAAGTGAATCTGGTTTCCTCACTAACTTTGCTTTTCAGAAGGTGGTACAAGATGATCACATGAACCTGAGACATTGCAAACAACATAAATATGAGTCAGTTGTCAAGCATCTGAATTTTGATCAGGTGACCATGGGGATGCCACAACAGTTGCGTGAAAAATGGTTGTAAGTCACTTTGTTGTAACTTTGCATGGTCACTAAATGAACTTCTATGAGTTGAGGACTACAGATGGGTATTGCAGCTTCAGATATATCTTAACAATTTCTAGATTTAGATCCATTTCCATGGAACTGTAGTACCAACAACTGCCAGTGTATTAGAATGGCACATCTATATGAAACTCAAGAGTTTTCAATTTGGACATCATTATGTTAACATGTAGACTGATAAGAAGCTCTCCTCCTCCTCCTCCTCCAAGGACACATTTGGAACCTTTGAGTATTGCTTAAAATTAAATTAAATGAAGGCAAGATAGAGCTGTTGTTAGCATATAAGAAAACAGACTGAGGAATTCAGGTTCAGCCCAATGGGACAAGATTGCATTTCCCCTGAGAGAGCTTGAGAATGTTCTTTTATCCTTGACTGCTACTGGATTGCAGGTGGATCCTGTGAGCAAGGAGTATTTTGGACAGTGAGGTCCAAGGCACTATTTGCTCCCTTTATTGAGAGTCAGGTTTTCAATATTCTGCTATTGTATTCCATTATTCTGGTATTATAGCTTATGATAATAGAGTTCCAATAATTTTTATGGTGTCTGTTTCCTAATACGGCCTATTTTGAAGAAATGACATTGAGACTTGGCAGTTGTCTGGCCTCTTGTTGCAACCATCTTTATCACTTTATTTATTTAACCTATTTATTTATTATTTAATCCCATTTTTATTATTTGTATAAACAACTCAAAGTGATGAACATATCCAACACACCATTCCTCCTCCTATTTTCCTCACAACAGCAACCCTGTGAGATAAGTTGGGCTGAGAAAGAGTGACTGGCTCAAGGTCACCCACCTGGCTTTAGAACTCATGGTCTCCCAGTTTCTAAACTGATGCCTTAACCAGTAGACCAAACATGTTCTACGTGGGCTACCCTTATAAAGTGTTGAGAGATTGGGGCAAAATGCAGTTGTTAGGCCATTAAATGATGCAACTAGCACTGCACTGACATTGGATCATCATTTGTCAGCAGTGGCAAGGAGGGCATTTGCCCAGGTTCGCCTGGTGCACCAGTTGCGTCCTTACTTGGATCGGGAGTTGCTCCTCACAGTCACACATGCCCTTGTTACCTCGAGGATCGACTACTGCAACGCTCTCTACATGGGGCTACCCTTGAAGAGTGTTCGGAGACTACAATTAGTGCAAAATGCAGCTGTGCGAGCAGTTGTGGGCCTTCCTCGTTGTGCCCACATTTCATCAACTCTCCGCATGCTGCATTGGTTGCCTATTGGTCTCCGAGCCCAATTCAAGGTGTTGGTTATTACCTATAAAGCCCTTCATGGCATGGGACCAGGATACTTACGGGACCGCCTTCTGCCACATACTTCTCTACGACCGGTGAGAGCGCACAGGGTCGGCCTGCTCCGGGTCCCGTCAGCGAAACAATGTCATCTGGCGGGCCCTAGCGGGAGGGCTTTCTCTGTTGTGGCGCCCACCCTCTGGAACCAACTGCCTCCTGAAGTCTGCGTTTCTCCAACTCTCCTGGCCTTCCAGAAAAACCTAAAAACTCATCTTTGCCGGCAAGCCTGGGGATGATTGTAGTTGATTGTTGCATTGAATGTGTGTTTTTTATTGGTTTTTAGATATCTTGTTTGGGTTTTTTATATTGTAATTCTTTGTTATATATATGTTGTTAGCCACTCCGAGTCCCCGGAGAGGAGCGGCATACAAACCCAAATAAATAAATAAATAGTACTGTACTAAAATATTTTGCTTGATATGATCAGGGATAATTTAGTAAGACTGTTAAAACCCTGGATAATTTAGGGCCTACCAGACAGATTGTCTCTTCTATTACAAAGCTGTCCAGTTATGTCCATAGACAGGAAGAGCCCTTTTGAATATGTCTCCAGTGTCAATCTCATGTTTGTGGAACAAGGAAAAGGGTATTTTGTGTTGTCTAGACAATGGGAATGATTTGATGCCCAGCATTCTTTTGGCACATTTCTTTCACCATTTGTTCATTTTTAACTGAACAAATGCATAAATAGAATTGATGTGATTTTTAGTATTTCTTTCATTCTTAAACTTAAATTTCACATTTAACTTTTTATATTCTCTCTTTGTTTTAAAAAAAATGTTCCCCATTTCTCCTCTTGCTAGAGGAGAAAGACTAGGTATTAATCACATAAATATATAAATAATAGTGGAACCTCTAATTTCACAGTTAATTTACTTTCCTTGCTTCTGGATAATCCCCCCAATATTGATAAAGTTTGCACCTGGTTTCTGGGATTAACAGCTCACTTAACCTATAGTATCTTTTAGCACTCTTGCCTTCTCTGATTGAGTATACAGAAGGAAGTGCGTGGAGGAAAGGACTATAAAAATGAATGCATTTCTCAGATTTCAAAGCTGCCCTTTAACATAATATCAGAAGATTAAAAAAACCCTCTAAAGATACAAGAGTTGGACTGAAGAGTATTTTTTCCCCTCGATGTAGGTCTCAAAATATATTACTAGATGATTAAAAATAAAAAGAAAGGGTAAAGTGTAATGATACAGTGATAATAGCTACATTAAAATCACAGTTATGACTTTTACAGGACTGGTCAGTATATACTTTCAAGATACTGCTCTTCTTCAGGGCTCACATTTTTCCATATACAAGTTGAGCTCTCTTGAGATTGATTTGAGCAAGGGATATTTCAGTATTTATTCCACATGTATTTATTTTATTCATTTATTTAAAACATTTATATAGCTGCTCATCTTAAAACCAACTCTGGATGGTTCCCAGTTAAATCTTCTCTATTTTCCTTTTGGGTGAAACTTATTTTTAATCCATACCTTTTTAACAATTTACAGCAACTGCAAAATTGGTAATACTACTAAGGTTATTGGTAAGCCATCTTTGATCAGTTAATAACATACTTCAGTCTGAAGCCTGTTGGGGTAACAAATGTTTTTAAAAGTAAACAAAAAACTCATTTGATTTATTTTTAATTTAAATAGCATTGAAATTAATTATATACAGATAATATGATTATTCCCAAGATATTTTACTATCTTACCTTGAAACAATACAACTTTCAGAGATGCACTTATGATTTCCTAATATTTTGGCTATGACCCTTCATTCTATAGAATAAACATGACCTTCTAAAATTAGAATATTCATGTGGTGGATAAGACAGCCAATGTTGAAAATGGAAGAGTTATTTTTTATTTATACACAAAGGGACAATCTGTGGTCATAAAGCTATGTGAAACCCTAGCCTCTTTTATTTTTTGCTCCTTCCCAAAAAAGAAACAACCCCCCCACTAAACTCTATCTATATGTATGATATAGTATTATACTGTCTTTGCATTATAGTGTCCTTTCTTGAAGTCCTTCAAAAATGTCCCAAACTTATTTACACAAGTACTAAAAGTTGCTAATTGTGTTTGATTGTCAGGTATTTACAATCTGCACAAAATAAGTATGATGTTAAACTACTATGGTACTCAGCATCAAAGAAGGTGCAGAATAGATGTCCAGACTTATGGCACTTAAAAAATAGAATCTTTCTCAGTAAAACTGCAAGCAACAGACATTCAAGCAGGGGATCTTATTTAAGAATTCTTCATGAACTCATTTTACAAGGAAAAAAGCTAGCAGAAAATGGACCTGGAAGAGTCCACTGGGTATACAAGCAAAATTGACTACCTCATGTCAAGTGATAAAACAATATTCTGCAATTGTACTGTCATCAATCGTTTTAACATTGGAAGTTGGACCATAGAATTGTATGAGCTAAAGCAGGGGTTCTCAACCTTGGCAACTTTAAGACTTGTGGACTTCAACTCCCAGAATTCCTCACCCAGCAAAGCTTGCTGAGGAATTCTGGGAGTTGAAGTCCACAAGTCTTAAAGTTGCCAAGGTTGAGAACCCCTGAGCTAAAGTGAAGATAGACTGTTGAAAAGAGCATATGAAAATGAGAAAAATGTCATGAAAAACAAAAATAAAGAGTGATAAGCTGTTAGAGGAGAACAGTGATTTTGAGACTAATCTATCAAATTGGTTTGGTCTATTGCAAGGTTTGAAAGAGATGAATATTACAGACCAAAGTGAACAAATAGTCAAAAACATCCTTGAATCTGCCAAATCTATAGCACCACTGGAAAAACACTTTGTACAGTCAAAAATCTCTGATGAAATTATTGATTTAATTAAAAAAATGATGGACAGTGAAGAATACCGGAAGCTTCACTAATAAATGTTGAACTTTATAAGATCATAAGAAAACACATCCAAGAAGAAACATGTCAGTTTAACATAAAACTTGTGAAAAAGGCAACTGAAGAAAACAGAGGGATTAAAATACAAGCTTGTAAATACAAGAAAGAAGGTTTTTGCATTAAAATGTGAGAATGGCTCTGTGTGTAGAACAAGACAGTAAATATTAGAAATAATTGGAAAATTCTATTCAGAGCTATACAAAGATCAAGATCACTCAAAAGTAACAACACCCACAAATGAGGAAATGCCAGATATCCTAGTGGAGAAAGCATCAAGTGCCATAAAATCAATGAAAAATGGCAAAGCTTCAGGAAATGACTGTGTTACGGTTGAATGCTGAAAGCTGGGAGTCACAATTTACACAAGATATTAGCAAAACTATATTCAAGATGTCTCAGAGAAGAAAAAAATATCTGATGCATGGAAAAAATGCTGAAGAAAGGAGTCCAAGAGAATTTAAAGAACTATTGCCCAATAAGCCTTCTTTCCATCATCTGCAAGGTTTTCACCAAGATAATAGCAAAAAGAATATGAAATGATTAAATGATGCACAGCCAAAGGAGCAGGCTGGGTTCAGAAGTGTTACAGCACAATGTATTATATCCAGGTTGTTCCGCAAGTCAATGAAAGACATAACGAGTACACCATGCCTCTATGCATGGCGTTCATTGACTATGAAAAGGCGTTTGACTCAGTACTCCAGCAAGCAATAATTAATGCATTGTTTAACTAAGGCATAGACTCTGTTTACATACATACACTGCTTATTACAATCAATATATGAAAAAAACCAATGGTGACAATTTGCCTTAATGATCTTAAAGTAGAAATCAGCATAGAACGAGGTATACAACAAGGTGATACAATATCATCTATCCTTTTCTCATCCTGCCTTGAAGAAATATTTCACAAAGTAGATTAGGCAAAAGATGGAATAAAAATCAATGGTGCCTATTTAAATCACTTAAGATTTGCAGATGATATTGTTCTCTTCTCACAGAAGACCTACAAAGACACATACAAGAGCTGCACAAAGCAGGAGAACCATTCGGCTTAAAAATAAAGCTGAAAAAAAGCCAGGTTATGTTTAATAAATTCACCAAAAAAAGATTTTTATATATATCTGGGAAAGAACTAGACATAGTAGACCACTACATATACCTTGGCCAACAGTTCTCAGTGGAAGGTGATTCGATAAAGAAAATTGAATGGCATGTTAAATGTGGTTGGCAGGCATTTGGCAAGTTAAGAATAATTTTCAAGAACAACCTGCCCCTGTGCCTGAAGAGAAAAGTTTTTGATCAGTGTGTGCTACCTGCTCTAACATTCCAGTGAAACATAGTCACTAACCTCACAACCGATACAAAAGCTACAAGTGGTAAAAAGAGCTACGGAAAGATACACGCTCAGCAGTACAAGATAAGATAGAAAGACCCACACATGGATTAAAGAACAAATGAAAGTATACAATACCACCAAGAGAGTAAAAGAATTGAAATGGAAATGGGCTGGTCACATAGCAAAAAGAACTGATGGCAAGTGGACCAAGGCAGTCATAGAATGGATCCCATTTGATAAAAAGTGTCCACGAAAGAGACCTAAAACAAGACAGAATGATGACATCAGCAAGTATTGCGGGCCCAATTGGCAAAAGAAAGCTCAGGATCGTATTGGTTGGAAACATGCGGAAGAGGACTTCATCCTGCAGTGGATAGACAATGGCAATGATGATGATGGTGATATAATTTTTTTTTATTTTGCGGTCACAGACCAAAATGCAAGTGCAACAAAAGAAAACACAAGGAAAATATAATCACAAACCATTAACACCAGAAGCCTTGGCTAAAGGGAATTACAACGTTCTCCTCTAATAGTTACAGCTCTTAAAAGAAATTTAGAAACCTGAGAAGTAATATAGGAGGAGCCATTCCCTAGACAATATAAAACCAAATTACTAACATTAGAACCAGAGGGATCAATTCCAAGGAGAGGCAATAATTTAATTCTGGCTGTATTATACATAGGGCAGTATGATAAGACATGCTCCACAGTTTCAACTTCAGCCCTGTCACAGGGGCATAGTCGCTCACCAAGCGGGAGTCCCTTGAATCGCCCGTCGAGTAGTGCTGAGGGCAAGACATTGAAACGGGCTAGGGAAAAGACTCTTCTATACTTGGGGATGGTTAGAGTATAGAAATACGAGGCCATCCTCAATCCATAATTATTAGAATGACTAAAGATCAAACGGGAGCAGGTTTTGTTGGCTCTGGCTCTTAAGTATTGCAAATCTATGTCCACAAGCCATTAGACTACCCTAAACTGGGCGTCCTTAAGACCATAATCTCCCAGAATGATAATGATGATGATGATGATGATGATGATGATTTTCAACTGTGAAATTATTGAGGGCAAAATGCCACTCAATGATACCAGTTCATTCGTTAATTATTTTTGCAAATAATAACTTCACATTATGCCTTCCTCTAGAATCTTACTGGTGATTTGTAAACCAGATGACTTCTGTGCAGCTTGCTTAATTATAGAGTCAAAAAATGCTGGCTCTAACAGAATACATTTGTCAAATAAATTCAGCTAAACACTAACAGGAGACACTGAATCCCTGAGTACTTTCCCTATATTAATTTTCCATCTTTCATATTTTCAGTGCAGCAGAGATATTATGCAATCTCATATAAAATGGAAGATATTTAGACATTATTTTGGGGGTGGGAAATCCATGGAAGGTTGTAGCAGAAGAAAGAGAAAGCAGAATACAGCTTCTTACTGAAATAAAAATGTATCGCTCACTCCTCCTGCTCTGGCAGAATTCTCAGAATATTTTTCAGAATCTTTTTGCATCTTTTCAAAATATAGACATGCTAATACAAGTTTATTGTCTCTGAATATGGCCCTGGTGCACTGTGGATAAACAACAAGTACAATAGGTAGAATCCTCTGTAGGATCTACAATGAATGTGTACATCCAGACAGTGGATGTAACAATCAAGCTGAGAATGGATCAAAGACCCCACAATCCAAACAATGGACTCAATGTTCAGATAAGTGAATTGAAGGAAGTTTATAGAAAGAAAATTCCGTCTCTCCTGCACATTTCCCATTATGTACTTGTCTCCTGACATTCCCTAGAGGCTAAGGTGGAGTCATCAAAAATATCCCACATTGTCCAGGAGAAGCTCCTGAGTCTCCAAAGAAGAGTCTGTGTTTCAGGAGAATGTCTGGCCAAAAGAAGAGAGGCAGTAAGGGGGGGGGGATTTAACATGAATTTCCTTTGTTAGAACCAATCTTTCCTTGTTTAAAATCAACATACCCAGCTTGCAGTTATGAGAAATTTTATCTTGCAAACTGATTCATAATACAGTTCAAATTGCTCAGTAAAGCTTTGTGACATTTAGCACATAACACAACAACAAACCTCACTCAGCTGGGAACTTTAACTCAGTTTGATCAGGGGTTGCCGAACATTTCTTTCTCACAGGGTGAAATGAGACATGGCATTAAGTGTATTCGTTATATGCAAGTGCTCCCCATGTTTTTCCTGGCTCTTTTTGAGAAGTGAGAACAAAGTAAAGAACAGAGATATTGGACTGATCTCATTGTAAGAGATAGTCAAAAGCCAAAAGATCATTTTTTTCCTAAATACCCCATGTATATGTTTTTCATAATGCAGAGGCATACTCTGGCAATACTGTGGGAAATGCTTTTATGGCCATATGATGTTCCTGGAGTGCAAACCTATGTGAGAAGAAGCCAACATCACTGTAAATGGGAAAGTGGCCCTTTAAAAAGAAAGAGAAATACCTAGATCAGGGGTATCAAACTGCCGGCCCGCGTGCTAGTTTCATCATACCAAAGCCACACCGACCCAATTGACAGCAAAAACAGTCGTGATACATCGCGACAAGTCACGTGACGTGGTGAGTTTGACACCTGTGACCTAGATTGTCTGATGGGATAAAAGAATATAAGGAGAAATGTTGACTACTCTCTCACATTATAAAATGTCTCTTAAATTATACTGTATCTCTGAGAAACAGAAGGGAACTCACTTTCACAGAGAGTGAAAAGTTTAATATAAGTGAGAGCAGTTTTAAACCAAAGACAGAGAACATTTTCTTTGGAGATACATATATACATACAAGAAAATGTATGTATGTATGTATGTATTTGTGCAGTTGTGTGATCTGAAGCCTGGCCCTCCGCAGGCAGCTTCAATTCTGATTTGAGGCACCTCATTGCGCCCCAATCAATGGCGGGTCCTTCACGATAGCCGAATTAATGAGACACATGCAGACAAGCACATTTCTCTGGGCGAAGCAACAACTGACAAAAGGCTGCCTCCCCCTTTTATTCCCTGTTACAGTGGGCGGTTACACAATGCATCACATGGTTACAAACAGCCAATGACAATGTTATACTTCAGCCAATGACAAGGCTACACTGGCAAGGCCACCCTGTGGCCAATGGATTCAAATCTTGGTACAACGTCCATCCACCTATTAGCCCCCCTTATTTCCTGTCCCAAGGCCATATGGTCAAGCCACATGGTCTTTGTTCCTTTGTTCCAGGCCTATGGCATTACAACATAACATGGCCTTCTTGCTTCCTTTGTTCCAGGCCACCTCTTGGCCCCGCCTCCATTTTCTGTTGCTCCAAAACAGCATGGTAAAGCCACATGGCACAGAGTGCATTACAACAGTGATCTTTCTGTAAAATAAAATAAAAATGGAGTCTCCAGGAGTTATACATGGACAGAGGAATGATCTATGGATGCCATTAAAACAGGTAATGGAAAATTATCAGAGGAGAGGTGATGGTGAATAGGTTTAGTGTGCAAAACCTAATGAAAGTTTACATAGCAGATTTTCTTTCTTTTATGCAAAAACCCAGTAGTATCTCTTGTGTAGTAGTGACATTTCCCACCAAATTAATGGATCAGTGTCTTTTGATGGCCTGGTGTTATGTAGCTTTAAAAAAAAATTGGAAAGAATAATGCTATAGACCCATATTAAGAAAAGTTCCTCAGCTTTCAGAGAACTGATTACCAGACCAAAAACTAAAACATCTGTTTGTGTATATGTGTGTATGCTGTGTATGCTGTGTATATATTGGTGATCTGCATCTTCCTCAATCTCAGATCCTCCATCAGAGGTCTGGGAGTTTGAGGGTTCCTTGCTGTACCCTACCTGTTCCTAGCATCGCATCCTTCTGGACAGAGATCTCTGACATCATTTCTGGAATCTGTTGGAGCCACTCACCCAATTTAGAAGTCTCCCCCAGCTTAGGAGTCACAGCCCTAAGAGCTCCTATCATTACAACACCACTGAACATGTACATTCCTCTAATTCTTGAATTATCAGAGTAGAAATGGCACTAAGATGTCCAAGCACTAATCTGCCTCAGTAATGGAACTAATTACTTCTGTTGACCTTACAGTTTTAAAGCACAGTATTTTCCTAGCTTCCCCTTCCACCCAATATAACCTGCTGGTAGGAAAAACAATTAGCAATCATTCTCCGTAACACATAACAGGGTTATCACTGTTATGTGATAACACATAACAGGGTGTGCTTGTATAAGTATAGGTCAATCACTGGCATAAAAATGCTCCGCATCAGTGACAAAAGTTGAACTATTTGTTAATGTGGGGTTAGTACTTTTCTGAAAGGAGATGATCTTGTCTTCAGTAATAACCCAGTCCGGGTTACTGTCAAAGAGGAGGAACAAGAGAAATCCCTCTCCTCCATCAAAATGGTGTAAACACTAAAAAAAGGGGAGAAATGCCGCTATGATAAACTTTTCTGTATTGTGCCTATCACCTGTCAGTTAGGCTAGAGTAAAGTTATATGCACATGGAATTCATTGTTTATTTGCTCTGATCGCAATGTGTACATGTAACTGAATATGTAATTGAAATTCTCAATTCGCTCTGCAATTTGCTGCAAATGAGTGACAGTCTTGGGAGGGAGTAAACAAGAGGCCCAGTTCTGATCTCATGGTTTGCTGCATCCAGAAGTACGCCAGATTTTGAGTATACAGAATGACGTAGGCTTGGGTGATATTTTCTCCAAAATAATTAAAACAGTGAGTATATAAAACCCCTTATTGGCAGAAGCAATGGAAAACTTGTAATTGTTTGGGTCAAAACTAGCAACACACAGCTGGCAGGATCATTCTTCCTTTCCCAATTTAAATCCAGATTCTCTACAGCATGGGATCCGCCCTCTCCAGGGACTGATAGTCATGTTTAATTTTTTTTAAAAAAACACATGTATAGTGTTGTGTTCTTGGGTTCGTTCGCAAAGATGACGACACATGGTGTATCCAACAATCCTTTAATACTCTCAGCGTTCTCACTACTCACAACACAAGCAAAAAAGGAAAAGGCATGCAGGCCTTTTATATTACCAAAACCCCAGACATTGACAACCAATAGGAATATAGCGTTTTTGCGCCTTGCACATGCGCACAAGGCTGGCGCTGCTCTGTCTGGTCCCGGGCAGCTTTTGGAATTGCTCGGGACCTTTTGCAACAGTTCTGGGCCTGCTGAGTTCCTCGGCAGGCCGAGGACACAATACCCCTCCCCCCTAGATGGAACACACAGACTTCTTATTTCTTACAATCAACAAAATAATTAAAATTATATATAGCTCAACCCAGAGCCATCCGCAGGAATCAGTCTATATATATGTTTTTTAATTTAAATTGCTAACAAAGAATAAGGGAGAACTGGTATAGCTATTTCGAGTTTCTTAACTCTCTTCAGCCAGAACTTACCCTTATGAGATTCGAACCTGGGCTGTCTGCATGTTAGGCATAATACATATATGTTTGTTTTCTGAGGTTTTCGCGGGTGTTTGTATGTAGGTCTTTGGTTCTTCGGGTTTTCTCCCACGTAGAATTTGAAGTGTCTTGGCGACGTTTCGACGAAGTCTCATTCGTCATCTTCAGGCTGGTGCTTTCGGCTTCTGCTTCTGGCAACGGAGAATTTGGGAAGCCTATATCCTTCTCTGCCATGTTCTATGTATAATGGGGTTTGTGATTGTGTGTATGTGTTGGGTTTGTGGAAAGGAGGATCCAGGGTCCTTCAAATCTAGGCATATTCCTGTAGAAATATGAGAAAGGAATCAAAAAGAAGCAGAAGCCGAAAGCACCAGCCTGAAGATGACGAATGAGACTTCGTTGAAACGTCGCCAAGACACTTCAAATTCTACGTGGGAGAAAACCCAAAGAACCAAAGACCTACATATATATATATATATGTTTTTTGAGGTTTTCGTGGGTGTTTGTATGTAGGTCTTTGGTTCTTCGGGTTTTCTCCCATGTAGAATTTGAAGTGTCTTGGTGACGTTTCGACGAAGTCCCATTCGTCATCTTCAGGCTGGCGCTTTCGGCTTCGTGCTTCTAGCAGCAATGTGTGATTGCAGCAGTTTCTTCCTTTTAACTGCCAGTGGGGGTTTGAACTGATTGGCTGGGAGCTCAGCTGTGTTCTTATTGGGTGGAGGTGTGTTCTGATTGGTTAGGGGCTTGGCTGTGCTCTGATTGGATGAGGGTTGGCTGTGCTCTGATTGGCTGGGGGAGTGTTCTGTTTGGGTGGGGGCTTAGTTGTGCTCAGGTTAGTCTGAGTTACAGGGGGATTAGAGATGGTGAGCTGCATAGCTTTTTGGCTTCGCGTTCGTGGTCATGCCTCATTTTCATGGTGGGTGTCAGTTTGCTTCATGTATGGATTGGAGGGGTTTAAGGTGGCTAATGATGCAGCTGTGGTCTGGCTTCTGGTTTGTGGTCGTGCCTCATCATCGGTGTGGGTTTGGGTTTGCTTTTTGCCTGGATGTGTGGTGGTGACATCCTGTGTGGTTTTTGTGAGTGTAGGTCTCGTGTTATGGACTCGTTTGTCAATGAGGGTGGGTTTCCAAATGGCTGGTAGGTGGGAGGTATCATCTCGTTTGTTCATGCTGTGAGGGCGTTTTTCTATCTTGATGGCTTCTCTGATTATTCTGTTATTAAAGTGTTCAGTTTTGGCGATAGTTCTGGTCTTTTTGAAATCAATTTCATGTCCTGTGGCTTTAAGGTGTTGGACCAGGGAAGAAGTTGGTTCCTCTTTTTTGACTGAGTTTTTGTGTTCTTCAATGCGTGCACTTATTCTTCTGTTGGTTTGTCTGATGTATGTGGTGGGGCAAGCAGTACATGGGATTTCATATACTCCTTGATTTTCTAACTCAATTTTGTCTTTGGGGTTTCTTAGGATGGTGGATATTTTTCTGTTTGTGCAGAATGCTGTTTTGATGTTATGTTTGTGCAGGATCTTGCTGATTCTGTCTGTGGTGCCTTTTATGTATGGGAGGAGGGCTTTGCCGTTTTCTTGTTCTCTGTCTTGGATTTTAGTGGGAGTTTCTTTTTGGATTAAGTTGGAAATCTTATTTCTTTGGAATCCGTTGGATGTTAGTTAGTACATTAGTGAGAGTGTGTAGTTCGGTTTTTAGGTGTTGTTCATCAGCTAGGCATTTGGTTCT
Organism: Bothrops alternatus; assembly: GCA_034064705.1. Taxonomy (NCBI): domain Eukaryota; kingdom Metazoa; phylum Chordata; class Lepidosauria; order Squamata; family Viperidae; genus Bothrops; species Bothrops alternatus. The sequence continues at coordinate 7,349,846 of JARGCV010000040.1, forward strand.
GGAGATGACTGTCTTGGCTATGGAGTTGATCTGTGCTGGGTGGTGGTGTGAGAGTGCGTGCAGATAGCAGTTTGTGTGTGTTTTCTTCTGGTAGATGGTGTGTCCTAGGGAGCCATTGGATTTCTTGTAGACTAAGACATCCAGGAAGGGAAGTTGGTTATTAGCTTCTGTTTCCATGGTGAACTGTATTTTGGGGTGTAGGCTGTTGAGGTGTGTGGTCCAGTTTTTCTTTCCCATGTGGCCAGATTACGAAGGTGTCATCTACGTATCTGAGCCAGAGTTTGGGTTTGTGATCAGATTTTTCTAGAGCTTGGGTTTCAAAGTGTTCCATGTAGAGGTTTGTAATGACAGGTGAGAGGGGTGATCCCATGGGTGCTCCTTCTATTTGTTTGTATTTTTGTCCGTTATAGATGAAGTATGTGTTGGATAGACAGTGGTTAGTCAGATCTAGGGTGTGTTTGGGGGGGTTATATTTGTTTTGGATAGCTGTTAAGGCTTATTTGATTGGCACTTGGGTGAAGAGGGATATGACATCGAAGCTAACGAGTAGGTCGCTGGGCTTTAAGTTTTGTTTCTTTATGATCTCTATGAACTGGAATGAGTTTTTTTACATGTGAGGTGATGGATTCTGCATAGGGCTGTAGTTGTTTGGCGAGAAATTTGGCTAGGTTTTGTAGAGGTGAGCCTATGGAGCTGACTATGGGTCTAAGTGGGGTTCCTTCTTTGTGTATCTTGGGGAGACCATAGAGCTTAGGGCATCCGGATGATTTCTCTCTGGGAATGATTCTTTCTGGATCTCTTCGCTAATGGGGGAGGCTTTTATTTTGGATCTAGTGGTTTTTTCAAGGTAGGTGGTGGGATCTGTGTTTAGGGGTTTGTATGTGGAGTCTTGTTTGGGGGGGTTATATTTGTTTTGGATAGCTGTTAAGGCTTCTTTGATTGGCACTTGGGTGAAGAGGGATATGACATCGAAGCTAACGAGTAGGTCGCTGGGCTGTAAACCCGAAGAACCAAAGACCTACATACAAACACCCGCGAAAACCTCAGAAAACATATATATGCCCCCACCCAAACAGAACACTCCCCCAGCCAATCAGAGCACAGCCAAGCCCCAAGCCAATCAGAGCACAGCCAAGCCCCTAACCAATCAGAACACCTCTCCACCCAATCAGAACACAGCCAAGCTCCCAGCCAATCAGTTCAAACCCCCATTGGCAGTTAAAAGGAAGAAACAGCTACAATCACACATTGCTCCTAGAAGCACGAAGCCGAAAGCACCAGCCTGAAGATGACGAATGGGACTTCATCAAAACGTCGCCAAGACACTTCAAATTCTATGCGGGAGAAAACCCGAATAACCAAAGACCTACATACAAACACCCGCGAAAACCTCAGAAAACAAATATATGTATAAATCAAGTTAATAAAATAATAATCTGACTACATACAAGCCACTCTCTAATGTGACTTCGCATGTTCGTCTTTTACTCTCATAGGTCTTACCTCCTTACCAGACTTGTATTGTTCTCATACTGACAAGAACCTCACATACTTGCCTAGGTGTTTAGAAGGGGCCTTAGCCCGTTGTGACCTATGCAAGATTAGGGAGGGTGCCTAACCTGACAGCTCACCTGCATGGCTGGACAGGCCAGGACTTGACCTTAAGGGCACCTTGCCTGTTGGGCTCGCTAGAACAGGACTTTTATGCACAGGTTTTGCAGGTGACCCCTGGTAGGGCGTGCTGGCTGAATTGCCAGAGCGCCAGCCTTCTGAAGGGGTGAGGATTCCCCTAATATCCTGGGTGGCTCCAGGGAACTTAGTCCCTTGGACCAGTGACCAGTCTTGGATGTGCCCTGCATTGCAGGTGTGCCCCAATACTCCCAGTTCCCTGTGGCCGAGGTGCCAAAGTCAGGAGTTGCCTCCATGGCTAACCTCGCCTTTGTGGAATTCCTGTTTGGAGCTCTTGCAGATACGCATGACTCCCTATTTGGCACAATAGCTGAACTCTGAGGATGTCCTTGCAACTACCCTGGGAGATCCCTCATGACCTGGGGTATTATTTATTTATTTATTTATTTATTTATTAGACTTATAAGCCGCTCTTCTCCAGGGGACCCAGAGCGGCTTACAACATAGATAATAACAATCGCATTAAAGTCTAATATAAATTAAATTAAAATGATCATAAAATAAAACAATACCCCAAATTTTTAATAAAAAAACATTCATCCAACATTCAGCACCAATCATTCCCAGATCTGCCGACACAAATAAGTTTTTAATTCTTTTCGGACCCAGGACCAGGACCAGTGAGCTTGTGCCCCATCAAGTTGACCTGAAGTGTGAGATTATATCTCCGGATGTTGACCTGAAGTGCGACTTAATTCCTGAGCCCCCTCCCTCCCGAGACCAGAGTCAGGGACGGTAACCCCAGGCGACAACCACCAGCGCAGTTGATCGATATGACACCGGAGAACGCGGCCATCGTCTAAGGTCACTCCATATGATAGAGGTCCAGAGAAACGACAGCAGTCACCCACAGATGCCCAGGAGCGTAGTTCCTCACCCAGACCAGATCGCCCACTTGGAGTCTCCTAGGTGCCCGCGGTTGTGACACCTGTGAAGCCACCCGGTCAGGGTGCAGCCTGTCCAGCTTCGTGCTGAGGCGGCGACCCCAGTGGAGCTCAGCAGGGGTCTTCCCTGTGGCAGTGAATGGTGTGGTGCAGTGTGAAAGAAGGAAATCTGCTAACCTGTGATGCCAGTTACTGTAAGTCAGTTTCTTGAGGGCATCTTTGGTGGTGCGCACCATTCTCTCAGCCAGTCCGTTAGATGATGGGTGGAAGGGAGCCGAAATTGCATGCCGGATCATGTTGGCTTGAAGAAAAGCTGGGAACTCAGAAGAGGTAAATTGAGGGCCATTATCTGAAATTATAACATCTGGAAGGCCATGTGATGCAAAAATACCTCTCAACACCTGGGTGGTCCTGTAAGTAGTCATGGAGGAAACAGGAACATCTTCTAGCCACTTGGAATGGCTATCAACAACAATCAGGAAGAATTGCCCCTGAAAGGGCCCCGCGTAATCTATATGCACCCTAGACCATGGTGACTGTGTTTCCTCCCACCTATGTACTGGTGCCTGAGGCATTTCAGGCCAGGACTGTTGGCACACTTGGCACCCATGCTCCTGGGCCTTGATGGCTTTGTCAAGGCCAGGCCACCACAGATGGCTACGCACAAGCGCTTTCATCCTGACTATACCAGGATGTCCCTCATGCAGCGAGATCAAGATTCTAGATCTCAAGGAGGCTGGGATTACTACTCTGCTTGCCCATAACAGGCAACCCTTGAAAGTGGATAACTCGTGCCTCTTGTACCAAAAGCTTTGGAAATCCGGATCTAGGCACTTGTCAGGCCAAACTGACAAAACCCATGTCAGCACGCGTGCAAGCGTGTGATCAGTGGCAATTTTTGCAGCCACATCCCTAGCATTGAGGGGAGACTCAGGCAACTCTTGGATAGACAGAATATTAATGGCTGGAGCAGGATCTGGCTCTACTTGATTCAATGGTAATCTGCTGAGGCCATCTGCATGGCCCATCTCCTTTCCTGGTTTATGAATTAATGTATAGTCATATGCTGACAGGAAGATGGACCATCTCAGCATTCGAGGAGAGACGATGTGCGGGGTTTGTTTGTTGGTAGTAAACAACCCCAACAGAGGCTTATGGTCAGTAAAGACGGTGAAATGGCAGCCATACAAGAAATAATGAAATTTCTTGATGACAGCCACTATGGCCAGAGCTTCTCTGTCAATTTGAGCATAGTTACACTCAGCAGAAGACAGAGTCCTTGAATAATATGCCACAGGAACCTGAGTTCCATCAGCCTGCAGGTGGCTGAGTACAGCTCCAACCCCATAAGGAAATGCATCACATGTGATGCACACATGTAGTTGCTCATTGAAATGAGCTAAAACAGCATTGGATGTAAGCAAGGCCTTAGTCCACTGCCAAGGAGCTTGCTTGTCTAATAGCCTATGTAATGGTTCTGCCACAGCAGCTTTGTGTGGAAGAAATGCATGATAAAAGTTTAATAATCCTAAAAAGGCTTGCAACTCACTCTTAGACTTAGGGCTTGGTGTCTGTTGGATAGCCTTTAGTTTAGTTTCAGAAGGGTGTATGCCTTGAGCATCAATCCTGAACCCTAGAAAATCCGTAGAAGAATTCCTATCTTACATTTATCTCTCTTAAGTTTGAGGCCTGCTTCTCAAAAATGAAGCAAAACAGCCCTTAATCTTTCATCTAAGTTCTTAGATGATTCCCCAGCAATGAGGACATCATCAAAGTATGGGCAGACCCCAGGAATACCTCGAAGTGTGCATTCCATGACACTTTGGAATATGCCAGGGGCTACATTTACCCCAAATTGCAGCCTCTTTACTTTAAATGCCCCTCCATGGGTTACAATAGTCTGTGCCTCTGCAGCAGCCTCATCAATAGGCAACTATTGATATGCTTGTGCCAAGTCAAGTTTTGCAAAGATACGCCCCCCTTGAGGGAGGCCAGGATGTGACTTACCACAGGTACTGGGTAAGCATGATGCTGTAATGCCTTGTTTAGTGTGCACTTGTAGTCTGCACATATAGGTATTTCCCCATTAGCCTTTAAAGGCATTACTATGGGGGTTTCCCATGGACTGGAATCCACAGGTTCCAGAATGCCTTGCTGGAACAACTTGTCCAGCTCAGCATCAATCTTTCCTCTGAGGGCAAAAGGTATGATGGGTGTAATGCTTGGATCTAAGTGCAGCGAAATGGGAGGCCCCTTATAGGATCCAAGCTCAGAACTAAATATATCTGCAAACTCTCTGCAGACTTCTGCAAGACTAAATGTTTGCAAATTGTGTAGTCCCGTCACCTGGATTCCCAAGGCGTCAAACCAATCGAGTCCTATAAGACTCATAGGTTTACCCCCAACAACCACCACATCTAGGGGACCTTCAAAATCCTTATACTGTACTATAAGGGTGGCCTCCCCTTTAACACACACCATAGAATTTTGAAAATCTGTGAGTATTAAATTGGATGGCCTGAGTTTAACTCGAAGGCCGCTTCTACTACAAATCTTTTTGAAAGCGTCACTAGAAATAATGGAGAGAGCAGACCCAGTGTCCAACTCCATTGCTAATGGAATACCCTGCAACCTTATGTTAAGAGACAGTTTCTTTTTAAGGGGTTTATGTGTTCATGTCCTTAATATGTTTCTGCACGATGCGCAAAAGCCCACCCTATGTTGTCTGGGTCCCCTGGTACCTTTCAGATGCAATTCTTCACAAGGTTGGACCTTCTGTCAACCCAAACAGATGGACGCTATGTGGCCTTGCCTGCCACACGCTCTGCAAATGGTGGAACGAAATCTGCACTCAGCTCGCTTGTGACGACCTCCACACCCGAAGCATTTAAGGGATGCTGGAGCCTTGTCCGGACGTTCCTTCTGCCTTCTTACAGCTGGCTGGGAAAGTCTATTCACCTCATCTTCAGGATCTGTGTCTGATCCTTCTCGAATGTCCTCTTGATGGACTGTAGCAGTTTCTGTAGAACTTTTAGTAATTTGCAAGGCTTTCACAGGCCCGCCTGCTGCTTCCTCTGCGGTAACCTCTCACAGTGCATCTTGGAATGAAATTTCTTCCTTAGCAAACATCTTTTGCTGCAAGTCTCTGTTCCTTAGCCCACACACGAATCTATCTCGCAGTCTCTCTTCTAAGTCTTTAAACTCGCACAGCCTGGCTGCTCTTCTTAAGGCTGCAATGTAATCAGTAGCAGATTCTCCTTGCTTCTGGTCCCTCTGTTCAAAAGCATACCTCCACGCAATGATGGACAGCTTTGGCTGAAAATGTTCCTTAAGTAACTTCTTTAAATCGGTATATGCCATCGACTCTAGTGGTGCAGGAGCTACCAAGTTTTCTGCAATTTCAAACACTTCCTGCCCACAAACACACAACAAGGTTGCAGCCTTCAATCCATCTTCTCTGATTTGGTTCATCCTAAAGTAATTCTCTACTCTAGCCACATAAGAGTTCCACCTGTCAGGGTGTGAAGTGTCGAAATCAGAAAGCTGGCCGATCTTTGCCATTCTGAACTGCGAACTTCCCACTTGTTCCTCTGCAAACCTTCTGGAAAAAGGGAAAAGGTCTGGTAGCCGAACTCACCCTCCAGCGACTCTGTACTGGCAGGCTGGATGCTAATTAGACGCCGTCTTCCCTCTGCACTTCTTCAGCAATTACTCTTCTTTTGTTGCAGAGGAATCCCACCTTCATCGCCAGTGTTGTGTTCTTGGGTTCGTTCACAAAGATGACGACACATGGTGTATCCAACAATCCTTTAATACTCTCAGTGTTCTCACTACTCACAACACAAGCAAAAAAGGAAAAGGCACGCAGGCCTTTTATATAACCAAACCCCCAGACATTGACAACCAATAGGAATATAGCGTTTTCGCACCTTGCAGATGTGCACAAGGCTGGCACCATTCTGTCTGGTCCCGGGCAGTTTTTGGAATTGCCCGGGAGCTTTTGCAACAGTTCTGGGCCTGCTGAGTTCCTTGGCAGGCCCAGGACACAACATGTAGCATTATTTCAAAATATACACAGTTCTGTCTATATAAAGAGTCCGGGTAATACCTGAAGAATCTTTTCTGTATCACCACCCCGGCATTGTAGGGCAGATATATCAGCTCTTTCACACAATCTAAGATAAATGTCCAGGGATGGCAGTGCCTGGCAACTGTCAGAAAAGAGGCATTCTATAGCAATCTGGAGTTTCCAATTAGTGCTGTGCTTAAACTATCCCTCTGTCATCAGTCTGTGTCAGCCATATCATAAAAGAAGTATCATAAATAAATAAGTATTATTCATAGCCAAAAGTGTATTGGCTATGAAGTAGGAAAATACCACTTCAAAGTGGAAATCTGACTAGGTCTTTAAATTGCCTAAGCAATGGGCTGGGAATGGGAGACAATCATAAGGACACAACTTTTAAAAATGGTTCATGGGGCATTTTCATGCCATCATAAATATCTACCTCTAATTGGTTGCCATAAGTGTTTATTTTATGGTAGCAGACAACATGGAGCTGAGTCATGTGTGTGGGGAGCAACTATACTCTACAGATGCAACAATCCATACAACTCACTGTTCAGCCCCCAGTTTTTGACCAAAGCCAAAAATATAAGCAAGGAGAAATGTTCATTGAAAGATTCCTGTTTAAGATAGAAGATTTAATGGATCATCACATACAGGTTGAAAGGAAAGGAAAACCACCCTACTACTTTACCATAATGCCATTTAATATCACAACCTGGTCACTAATTCATAATCAGAAGTTTGAACAAGCAAATTCAGTGATTTTTTAAACATAGAGATAATGTGTAACTTGTCTAATATGCTTCCAGGTAGTAGCAACACTCAGTCTATGCTTTTTTCCCCTCACACACACTTAGTTCTTGAAAAGAAATGTTGATCACAAGTTGACTAGCCAGAACTAAAATGAATGCTCAAAATTTTTCAAAAAAGAAACACTGAATAAGGAATACGACAATTCTATCTGGCCGTCTTTTCAGATACAGCTGATGTACAGTTTCATGCCTATTTTTTAAAAACCAATTGGATCTTATGGCTGGAGTAAATAGTTAAAATAAAACCAGTCTCTGCAGCTGTCCATTGCTAATTGCAGTTGCTCATTTCCTCTGGAAAATAAAGAACTGCAGTCATCAAAACCTAAATATATGAAAAAATTGTAATGTCTAGGTTCTTCATCACAGACTCCTAGAAATTATAAATTGAGTTGTAATCAATTTCAGTTTAAATTACAAACACATTTATATTTATTGGAATGAAGTCATAATTCATTATGCCTTTGGACATTATGATCCTACAAAATTAAATTAGATTTGCAAACTGCCTGATTTTAATTTTTGGTGTCATCATTAATTAGAAATAATCCCATACCTGGTTGGTCTTACACTTAATTACAGATGTCTACTTCTTTTGGAGTATCATAAACAGAAATTAACCAGATGTACTGTAGCATCCAATTTTGGTATCATTTAGAGAGTTACTTTTCTGAACGGCGCTAGATTGAAAAGGTTTATAGAAAAAATGCTGGGTAGTGGCAGAATTCAATATTATGACCAATAACGTGGTTCACATATTACAGCTAAGCCTCAATGTATTTTGTTTTCCTGAATGTGCTCTAATTGGTCCAATTCATGTTGCAGACCATAGCATAAACTACAATTTGTAAACCATAATAGCTAAGTTTACATAGCTGGTTAAATTAAAACCAAACAAATAGCTCAGCCAGACATGGCTTCAGTTCCACACAGGAAGTGAGCTTTTTCCATTGGATTTCCATTGTATTCCAGCAATGAAATATGTTTGCTAACATAATTGAAGGGGGGTAGGGATTTACTTGCTCTCTGAACTGATTTGAAATCCAATGTGGAAATACATTTAGTGTGACATATGGAACTTATCAACATTTCTCTGGTTTTAATAATCAATATGTCTAGAAAAATTACTAGTATAATTATGTGCCTAGAAGGTCCTACTTGGTTAATCATTCAAATTATTTATGTTCTTCTTGCTACTGAAATTAATAGAGCAATATATCCTGACATAATTCATTCCAAGTTGTTCAAGTAAAACCTATACAGCTTTTTTGTGTTTGTGGTTGAAACAGTGACAATGAACTTTATATTTTGCTTTCAATTTCCAAGTCCATTTGAGGACAGGTTTCTAATTCTTAGAAGAAAACAAAATGAGACCACTGCGAGTTGAACAGCTTAAGTAGAAAAACATGTAACTTTCTTTTCAATGGAAACTTTCATTTGTATGATCCAAATAAAACACAGAACACTGATAGTGAAACTCACCTGCTGCAGTGTGCTATTTTTAGGCTCCGGTGTTGACAGCTACAATTAATATGAAATGTTTGTGTTGTAAAATGTATGGAATACCTGGTACCATTGCTATAAATAGAATGAAAGATGTAGTAACATTTAAGGTGCAGCAGCCTGAAGCATATTTTATATCAGAGAATAAACAATTTTCTACTATGTGTGGGAAATTCCACCTCTTAACTCGAGTCTTTAGAACAATGAAGCTAAGCTGTACCTGGCAAGCAATTTGTTAAATTGAGGCCAACTGGAACCAGACAATCAGAAATACATCTGGGAATCGCATATCCTGTAACCTAATTTTCCATTTGTAAAGAATAATTAAATAGGGACATGCCTGAATTTAAAAACATGGTCCAAGAAAGGAAACAGTTAATTCTCTTCCCTGTGATACATTCCTGATCTAAATTTTATTTTTACATACAAGATAGTTGTTAAAAAACACCTCTGTAAGAATAATTCATTCCAGATCCTTTCTGTGCCACCAAGAAAGAAAAGACTATAAATCTTGAAATCTATTTTATTATTCTCAAGTCATCCTAAATAAACATGCATCAAAGAAATACATTTTATTCAAGAAATAAAAAGGAAAAATGGAACAATTTATAAAACTCATTTCCAATCTGTAGTTTCCAGTTTATTAATGATCTATTGATTATAATGACTACTAGACAATAATAAAAAATGCTGTATTATGTTAAGTTCTTCCTGTTTGCTTTTTACTCATTCACTTTTAAAAATATTTTCCTATCATATTCAGCTATTTTGGAGTCAAGGTTGCCTTTGACAAGAACAGATGGTTTAATGATGGAGACATAAATCTAAAACCAGCTCAGATACTATATTTTTGATTTATTAAATGGTATTATTCTGGAAAATAATAAAATGCAAAGCTTTGGGGAAGGTAATGAGGAACAATAATTAAAAATTATCACTTCAAATTTAAAAACAAAGAGAGAGGAACAATGATACAGGGGATGGGGAAAGAGAGAAAGAGAAGTGACTTTTTTCCTTCTCATAATCAGAACATTAAACTTATTTTTTTCATTTTTTAACCTGTGCCTCGATGTTACCAATACAAATGGGTAAGGCACAGTTCCCATAAGCTTAAAGAAAAACAAAAAATAAAAAGTTTTGTTTTGTTTTTCCCTACTATTCTGCTTCTCTTAGTGGAGAACATTTATGGACACGGAGCAATATTCAGTGATGTGAACTCCATCCTGCTGTTAAATTTACAACCTGAAATTGTACATTTCTAGTCCAAACATGTCATCCCAAATCTCTGTAAATTGACTAAAAGCCTTAAAGAACCACCATCAGATGTTAGAATATAATTCTTTATCTATAACTGGAGTGAAAATCAGCCCTGAATTGCATGTAGAAAAGTACAGGCTGGTCCTATCATTAGCTAAAGGGAATGGTTGAGGCATCAATTTGTGATGCCAAGAAAAAGTTCCATTGTAGGAAAGAGAAAAAGAGAAAGAAACAGAAAGAGAGAGAGAGGGAGAGGAAAGAGAGAGAGAGAAAGAGAGAGGAAAGAGAGAAAGAGAGAGGGGGAGATGAAAGAGAGAGAGAAAGACAGGAAAGAGAGAAAGAGAGGGAGAGGAACGAGAGAGAGGGAGAGGAGAGAGGGAGAGGGAGAGGAAAGAGAGAGAGAAAGAGAAAGAGAGAGAGAGGAAAGAGAGAGGGGAGAGAGAGAAAGAGGGAGGAAAGAGAGAGGGGGAGAGGAAAGAGAGAGGAAAGAGAGAGGGGGAAAGGAGAGAGAGAGAAAGAGAGAGAGGAAAGAGAAAGAGAGAAAGAGAGAGAGGGAGAGGAAAGAGAGAAAGAGAGAGAGAAAGAGAGAGAGAGAAAGAGAGAGAGAGAAAGAGAGAGAGAGAGAGGAAAGATAGAGCGAGAAAAAGAGAAAGAGAAAGAGAGAGGATGGAGAAGTGCAAGTGCCTCTCTCTCTCTCTCTCTCTTTGGCAGACCAAGGACAGAACGAGAAAGAGGGAGAGAGAGAGGGGGAGGGAGGGAGAGAGAGACACAGACAGAGATATCCTTTTGACATCTAAAATGAAGATAACACTGCATATATCCTTTTTTATCTTTATTATACACACACACACACACACACACACACCTATAATAAAGGTAAAAAAGGATATATGCAGTGTTATCTTCATTTTAGATATCAAAAGGGTTTCGCGGCTCACTCCCGGTATTTTGTTTTTGGTGGGAAATGGGTCCAAGGTGCTCTTTGAGTGTTTTGGGTTGCCTACCCCGGATATATTCTTTTAGTTTTCTTTTTGTAACTCCTAGAGTACCCTCAGATCCCACTGTTTAATTTCATTAGCAAAATTACTTATTTGGGGGTAGCATGATTCTTTTGCTCTTTAAAAAAAAGTTTACACAAAAGAAGGCATTGTGGCTTTTATCCTGCATTGTGTAATGAGTATATTATAGCAATGGAAGCTTAGCTGATATCTGGGTCTTGGGTTTCTTTACAATGAGTAATGTATACCTATGTTGCCCAGGATAATTCTGCTAAAGTCAGCAAATCTGTTTTACATTTTGCCATATTGCCTGCAGACTCCCTATCTCTGTTTCTGTGTTTGATTTGGTAAACTAAAAGAACAAAAATTAAACCAGTAATCAATCTATTTCAACTAACAAAATGGGCTAGAAAAGTCACAATAGGATCTTGGAGAATGATGTTGCAGAGAGAATAGAAAACTTAGTCTCAACTTCTTCCTCCTATAATAATTCAGAATGTCAGCACTGTCCAGCTACTGTACCTAAGGAAATATTTTCTTTCATGTCACATCCTCTTCCAGTTTGCATTCTTAAATATGGATGTTCGGTCTGAAATAAGAAATACCGTATAGATAATATAAGAACCTTTTCCTTATCTTATTATGTCTACTTTTCAGAGGTAGTTGTCATGGTTCCGACAGATGAAACCCTTCGAAAGAACTTTGAGGCATTGTTTACCTTAAAGAATATTTTATTTGGGAAACAAAGTATCGGCACTGCATAGTTGAACCCAAAAACTAAATTCCCTCCCCTGGATACAAAGTAACAAAGTACAATTCCATCCTCCAATAAACAGTCATAAATCACATTCCCCAATTAGCTTGAAGTGCGGGCTTCCTCCCTAGCTCTCCAGCCTGCCAAAATGTATCAGCTCTGGGCCCAATGTCCTTGGGTTCCCACGGCCGAGTTATTATTGTTATGACTAGCTGGATTCTCATCCCTGTCCCCCCTCCCGGCATCAACTAATCCTAAAAGCATAGAGAAAATGGCTGCGTTTTCATCTGTTGTCAAAGCAAGAACATCCGATGTTAGCAGGATTGATAGTAGTTTTATATTCTGGAATACAAAAAATTAACTCTAATTTTTTTTTTGTACCTTTGACTTATTACTGACTGCTTGTGATGACTGCTTGGACTAGTCCTTGTAGGTCAGACATGTCCGCAAAGTGGTTTCATGTGGCTCACGAAGCCATTCTGGAATCAGTGAGGGAATGGCCCCCTCTGCCTTGGTCTTGGCCCAGACCAGCCAGGAGCCAATGTACAATTTTGTGGTGGCCATCTATGCTGAAACACATTCAGTCTTAGCTCCACAAGACCATCTGGAAACAGCGAGAAACCAGCCCCTGCCGCATCGGCCTGCCCCCTGGATGAATGCTGGGGAGGTGTCACCCTTTGTGAGGAATGAAGAAATGCACCATCACCTGGAAGTGGCCAACAAATGGCCCTCGCCTACTTCACATATCTGGCTTGATGGGCTCCAGGGAAGGGGTTTCAGCAGGCATGGGGTACTCTCCTCACAGCTCCAAGAGGATGAGCTGGGCAGTGCAAATCCAAAAAGAAGCACAACGCCGACCAGCCTGCCCAGTTTTGGCAAGCAGCCAGGTGGCGCAAATCTGATGAGAAGTGCAATGCTGCCTAGCCCCCAGGCTGCCCAGTTTCAGTAGGCAGCAAGGTGCAAAGCTGACGAGCTTCGCACTGCTCAGCTCAACCTCTCAGTGTTGTGAGGAGAGCACCCTGCTGCCTGCCAAAACCAGGCAAGCTGTGGGGCTGGGCGGCATTGTGCAGGTAACGTTGTCTCATGGCATCCCCTCCCCCACAGCCCACTAAGCCAGATATGTGAAGTAGGTGAGGGCCATGTGCTGGCCACTTCCAGGCGATGGTGCATTTCTTCATTCTTCATGAAGGGTGACACCTCCCCAGCTGCGTTTCTTGCCTGTTTTTCTCCCTCCCTCATCTCAAATATTTTCCCACCACTCTGTACTTAGGAAGGAAAGAAAGAAGGAAAGAAGGAGAGGGAGGGTCTGATGGAAGTCCCTCCTTAGTCCTGCCCTACGCCCTTTCACCATTCCCTTGCCCACTCCTCCTGGCCTATCATGGGAGTCTCCCATCCTATTGCTAAGGAGAGGGAATGGGCCTCCCTCTGACTTTGGCCTCGTACCCATCATAAACAACCTAAGGAGAGCGAGCACAGCAGCAGCAGCCTTGAGGAGGAGGTAAGTGCAGCTGGGCTCCCCCTTGAGAAAGTGAGGCTGGGCTTGGTGCCGTGGGTGCTCGAGGGCCAGGCTGGGCATTTGACCTCTGCTGTCCAGGGCTCCAGGCAGCCCGCACCACCATCCAGCCTCCTCACATGGCCTGAGAGGAACAGTGAGGCTCCTCCAGTGGACCATGCCTTGGCATTTGCCCTGGTCCTACCCCCTTCTGCCAGAGACCCTCAGATGTGTCCCACTCCTGCCCAGACCCCCCACAGGCACACTTGATGCAAACGATGTAGAGCTGGCCATACCCACCCAGTAGGCCATACCCACTCCATCCATGCCCACCCAGTAGGCCACACCCATCCTGGCCGCACCCACCCAGCCCCCCAAGGGCAACCACAATGCTGATGCAGCCCTCAATGAAATTGAGTTTGACACCCCTGTTGTAGGTTTTTTGGCATGATTTTGGAAGTGGTTAGCCATTGCCTGCTTCCTAGGGCTAAGAGAGTGTGACTGGTCCAAAGTTACCCACTGGCTTCACAACTAAGCTGGGACTAGAATTCTGTTTCCTAAATTCTAGCCCAGTGCTTTAACCAGTACACCAAATTTATCTTGGTTTGTCAATGCAATAAATTATAATACATAATGAAACTAGAAAAGAAAGGAAAAGAAAACTAGAAAAAGAAGGGCTAGAAAGCATAGGGAAGAAAAGAAACAGAAAAAAAGATATTTAAATATATGACTTGTGATCTTCCTTGCCGCAGTTAAAAGCAAGTTTTATATCTCTTCTCCATCTTTGAAGTTACATTACCAAGATCGTTTCTTCCCATATTTCAATCCTGTTCCATCAGCAACCCCACAAATAAATTCTATCCAATTTCAGCAAAAAAAATGTAACAAAGGCTCTCCAATAGTACTTTGCAAAAAAAAAGTCTTATTTTAATCATGATCAAATAAACCAACTTTATATTTCTTCCTTTTTTATTATTATTATTATTTATTTAACTTCTATGCCGCCCTATTCCGGAGAACTCAGGGCGGCTCACAACATGATAGAAATTACCAATAAAATACATGAATATAAAACCCCCTAAGTTAAAAAAGAAAAACCAATCATTCCACAAACATACACACAAACTAGGGGCAAGGTGTTAGCTGCCCCAGGCCTGCCGGCAAAAGTATGTTTTAAGCAATTTACGAAAGGCGGAGAGGGTGGGGGCGACAAGGATCTCCGGGGGAGTTGATTCCAGAGGGCCGGGGCCACAACAGAGAAGGCTCTTCCCCTAGGCCCCACCAGGCGACACTGTCTGGCTGACGGGACCTGGAGAAGGCCGACTCTGTGGGCCCTAACCGGCCGCTGGGATTCATGAGGCAGCAGACGGTCCCGTAAAATAACCTTTTACCCCTAACAGTCTGAATCTTTAGTTCATTGAAATATTATCACAGGATTTCATTTCTCTTGAGTTCTTTATCTCACCACATATCTTGTGAGCAAGATGGCTAACACCTCATCTCCTGGTGTTCAAACCTGTGAAAGATCACTGTCCTGTGGTCTCCTTGCAAGACGCAGCCATTGGGAGCATATATGGTCAATCTCCCACCCTCTGCTCATCTGGAGAAGTTCAAAAGAACCAGTCTACTTACAAGTTCTTTGATCTTCCTGTGGTCATTAGATCTACTTTCTCAGAGATATCTACAGTTCATCATGTCTCCCCCAGAAGTCTGGCTTTTCTTTTTTTTCTTTTTTTTCTTTCACCCTTTTCTAGTCTTTAAGTTTTTGTTTTTCCTATAGTGCTCTGTATTTTTATAATCACACGATCCATCTCAAATATGTGTTATCTCTATATTTTGCAAAACCCACCAGTGTTTTTTCTCTGAAAGTCTAAACAGTCTATGTTCCCATGAATGTATCACTTAATTAATTTTTAAAACATTTTGGCAAACGTCAATGATTTCAAATATGATTGGTTCCCTACTCCATTTGAAACTTTCTTAGACTGAATTTTTATCAAGCTTTTTGCCATTTATTTATTTTATTTATTTATTTATTTATTCGATTTCTATGCCGCCCTATTCCGGAGAACTCAGGGCGGCTCACAACACAGTAGAAATCAACATAAAAATACATATAAATATAAAACCTCTTAATTTTTTTTTAAAAAAAACCCAATCATTCAGCATACACACAGACATACACTGGCTTGGGGCAAGATGTTAACTACCCCAGGCCTGCCGGCAGAGGTGTGTTTTGAGTAATTTACGAAAGGCGGAGAGGGTGGGGGCGACACGGATCTCCGTGGGAAGTTGGTTCCAGAGGGCTGGGGCCGCAACAGAGAAGGCTCTTCCCCTAGGCCCTGCCAGGCGACACTGTCTGGCTGACGGGACCTGGAGAAGGCCGACTCTGTGGGCCCTAACTGGCCGCTGGGATTCATGGGGCAGCAGACGGTCCCGTAAGTAACCTGGTCCGATGCCATGTAGGGCTTTATAGGTGATAACCAACACTTTGAATTGGGTTCGGAGACCAATTGGCAGCCAATGCAGCTCGCGGAGTGATGCCGAAATATGGGCATTTCTGGGCAAGCCCAACACTGCTCGCGCGGCTGCATTCTGCATTACCTGAAGTCTCCGAACATTTTTCAAAGGTAGCCCCATGTAGAGAGCATTGCAGTAGTCGAGCCTCGAGGTGATAAGGGCATGAGTGACTGTGAGAAGAGACTCCCGGTCCAAATAGGGCCGCAACTGGTGCACCAGGCGAACCTGGGCAAATGTCCTCCTCGCCACAGCCGAAAAATGATGTTCCAAATTTAGCTGTGGATCGAGGAGGACGCCCAAGTTGCGGACCTTCTCCGAGGGGGTCAAAAGCTCCCCCCCCAGGCTGATGGATGGATAGATTGAATTATCCTTGGGAGGCAGAACCCATAGCCACTCCGTCTTGTCGGGGTTGAGCTTGAGCCTGTTGGCACCCATCCAAACCCTAACAGCCTCCAGACATCGGCACATCACTTCTGCTGCTTCACTGAAATGACACGGGGTGGAGATGTAAAGCTGGGTATCATCAGCATACTGATGATATCTCACCCCGTGTTGTCGGATGATCTCACCCAGCGGTTTCATGTAGATATTAAACAGCAGAGGGGAGAGGACCGATCCCTGAGGGACCCCACAAGGGAGGAACCTAGGGGTCGACCTCTGACCCCCCGCCAACACCGACTGCGACCGACCAGTGAGGTAGGAGGTGAACCACTGCAAAACAGTTCCTCCAACCCCCAACCCCTCCAGTCGATGCAGAAGGATACCATGGTCAATGGTATCGAAAGCCGCTGAGAGGTCAAGTAGCACCAGGATAGTGGAAAATCCCTTATCCCGGGCCCGCCAGAGATCATCCGTCAGCGCGACCAAAGCAGTTTCCGTGGAGTAGCCGAGCCTGAATCCTGACTGTTGAGGGCCCAGATAATCAGCCTCATCCAAGGACCGTTGGAGCTGGAGTGACACCACCTTCTCAACAACCTTCCCTATAAAGGGAAGATTGGAGACAGGACGGTAGTTGTTTAATACAGCTGGGTCCAGGGAAGGCTTCTTGAGGAGGGGGCGCACAATTGCCTCCTTGCAGGGAGCCGGAAAGGACCCCTCCCTCAAAGAAGCGTTGACAATCTCCTGAACCCAGCCCCGCGTCACCTCCCTGCTGGCTGAAACCAGCCAGGAGGGGCACGGGTCCAATAAACAGGTGGCGGAACTCACAGCTCCAATGGCCTTGTCCACTTCATCGGGTGCCACAGGGTCAAAGTCCTCCCACACAACAGGATCAAGACGAGTCCCTGTCATCTTGACTGAATCATTATCAGCCGACACTGCATTCCAATTGGAGTCAAGGTCCATCCGAATCTGGGCGATTTTATCCGCGAAAAACTTATTAAAGTCCTCAGCACTACCCTGCAAGGGTGCATCAACCCCCCCCTGATTAAGGAGGGAGCGAGTTACCCTAAATAGGGCGGCTGGGCGGGATTCCGCAGATGCAATCAAGGCGGAATGATACGCGCATCTTGCCGCCTTGAGCGCCACCTGATAAGTCTTGATATAAGATCTTAAAAGTGTTCGGTCAGATATGGATTTACTTTTCCTCCATCGCTTCTCTAGACGTCTCTTCTGGCGCTTCATCCCCCTGAGTTCCTGAGTTACTGTTATATTCTTTAAACTGTTATTTAACTCTTTTCTCTGTTCTGGAAAGAAGGAACTCTTACTGGGTGTTTTATTCAGATGGCCATAAAATCTGTTTTACAATTAGAATAATCCAATAGTTTGTCAGAAAATGACTTTTAGCAAACTCAGTATCATTATGGACTCTTCTGCAGTTGTAAGTTCAAACCCATGAGTCAACCACAATCTTGGATACTCCTTGTGAGAATCAGCTATATGGAACACAAGTGGGCAATCTCTCAGCCTCTCCTTGTCCAAAGAAGCTCTGTTGGCCTGGAATTATTGCCCTGCTCTTGGTCTTCATTGCAGCAATACTTCCTTTGGAAGCAGTTTAATCTACCATTGCTTTACCCAGAAGTCACCACGCTGACTTTCCTATTTTAGAAATGTAATCTTGTTCATATCTACAAGGAAACCTTTGAACATTGCAATTAGATATTCTCCTGCTACAGCTTTCTGAGAGAAGAGAAAAGCAGGAATAGGCTACTGACACCTGAAATACTGACATACCCTATTTATTCACTCATGCATGGTTAAATTTAGTCATCACTGAGCAATGTGGGTGGGAAAACCATACCAAGTGTTTTAGTGTTTACTTCAGCACTAAAAAAAGTAGTAGCATTGGCTTGTAAAGGAATTGTTAGAGGAGCTCTTTTCATGCCTTATCTATAAGACAGATGTTCATTGGCAGACTAGAAAAAAATGTGGTTACAAAAGCTCCATGCCTGAAGAAACTCTTTAAAACCACTTTGGATTAAGTAGATCTTATTCCCAAGTCAACACTCATAAAACTGGCCTACATACCTATAAAAGTAGAGGTTGAGCATTTTCAGTAGTGATGGCACACAAAATTTAATACTTCCAGGCAGAAAAGATCACCAAGATAATAGAATTAGACAATTCTGCAATCTGGAGAACTGAAAAAACTTGCATGATTCTTCATGGTTTTTCTTTATTTTATTTTTTTTGCAGGGCTGGAGTGTAAAAAATAAAACCTTGCAATTTGACTTCTACCTTTAAATAGGCAATGCCTGACGCTTTCCAAACAGCCAATAGGACGCAACTCATTCTACTAATAGACAGAGTTGTTAAGCATCAAATTATTGTACCCATCTCAAAAGCTGCATTTTTGCTTTTCTCCGTCTACTTGAGCTTATCTCTTTCTATGGCTTTGTTCACACAACATACAATCATCTTACAAATTAACAGATTTTGAGGGTTTGCACAATTTGTTAATGATAAAATAAGCAAACTGCCTAAACTTTAAGCCCCAGAAAATTAATCAGAAAAATTCACCTAAGCTCTGAGCAAAACTAATAACTGCATGCCATACAGACAATAACTGGGATAAATAAATCACATGCAGTTATTGTCAATGGGTTGTTTGAATGAGAAAACTTAACCATAAACTTATAGAACTTATGGAGAAGGTGGGGAAACCACGATATGTAGTTTTTGGCCTTGAAAGGAATCCACTTGGCTGCTGAAAGAAACCAGAAAGATGAGCTTTGATTTGTGTTAGCAAGGCCATTCTTACATTATTAAGCATAGCTTTTTTCAACAACTTTTTGAGCTACTTTATCTATGTTATGTCCTCCAATTTTGCAGGGAAATTGCAAGTAAAGATTACTGCACTGAATGACAGATCCAGTTTTATATGATGTGTGAAATAAAAGCTCCTTAAGTAGTAACATTTACAGAAGGGAGCTTAAACATTAAGCTTTTTGCATTGTTAAATGTGGGAAAGTGGCCAATGAAACATTTTTTTTAAAGCTGCAATATCTAAATAGACACCTAATGAAAAGGAGAAAGGACAACAATTGTGCGGCTGAGGTCTGAAGATCATAATAAGTCTTTTAGTTTTTCCCATCATTAAATGGAACTTAATATATTTGCCCCTGAACACCAGACTGTTGGCAGTAAGTGGGGAATGCAGATGAAATACTAGTTCCACTGATTAAAATAATCCTCTCCTCAAAGTTCAAATTGCATTTTTTTCCGGATTCCATGCTCCATTCCCATATGCAAGATCCACTTTAATTTATCACATGCTTATCCTTTCAAGAGCTTCTGTCAGCTTGCAAAACAAGAATTCTTTACCACTTGCTTGCCAGCTTTCTTTGTGGGTAAGGAAACATTCCTCCAGATTATACTTTCTCCCATGAATCAGATTGTAAAACCAAATAAAATTGGCTGATTGGGGCATTTTTCCCTTCTGCCATGCTTAGACTTTTTGTTTGGTCTAAAATTAGATCAGCTGCTTCCTATTGCAAAAAGAGACACAAAGAGACACACAGACATGCTGGAGGCTATTCATGCAGCAAAGCACAGCAAATAATTTCTCCAGAGAAACACTTCTGGCTTCATTTAAGAGAGGAACAGCCATTTCTCCCCATAAAGAGAAGTGCTTTAAAATGAAAAGATTAAAGCCTCCGAAAGCAATGCCTGCTATCCTGGCTTGCACACAGCTCAGAATTTGCTTTCCCCCCCCCCACACACACACCCCACCCCGCCCAACCCAGGAACTTTCTTGTTGTCTTATACTCTAAGGACAGCAGCTTTAGACTTCAAGATTAAGGATAACCACAGAGAGCCATGAAAAGCATTTTATCTGTCTGCAGCTGAATGGGTTTTTACACCCAAATCTGGCAGATTTCTTTTGGCTTTAATAGCCCAGATCCCTGGGGTACAACTTCTTGCTATAATTAAATACCTAAACAATGTAAAGAATTGTTTCCATTCAGATAGCAGGAATAACTTTACTCAATTGGTCTTATCTACCCAATCACTATTACCTGGGACCCTCCTTCATGTTATATTTGGCCCCTGGCCATCAAACCTAGGCCATCATTGCAGGTTCATATATTCTGCTCAGTCATAAACCAGTATATAAACCACAGTTGCTGAGTTCATCCAATGCAATTTAGAAATTACCTAAATAAACCATGTTAATAATCTGTAAACTCGCCAGTGCTTTGTTTTGTCAAGTATAGCATCTTCCAGTTCATATCATCTTAGTCATAGTATGGTTATATACAATACCTGAGGAACCGGACTAGAAGACCCCCAAGGTGCCAACCTATGATTCTAGGACTATTATCTTTCTCTACTTGAAGATGCATTTATCAGCTGTGCATTACAATATACTTCAATCCATATATATGTACATATACAATAATCAGCTCTATGCTATAACTCGAGGATCCTATGCAAAGATCACTGCCCAATTTCTATTGGACAGATTGACCGAGGATACTGGGAATTTCCCAATCTATCAAGTTGTCATAATATTTCACAGATTCAGTGACTCAGCGATTGAGAGATTTGGGAAGTTAAAGCTGGGGCACAGTGCGGCAGAGTGGGCAGTTTTGGGGCCTCCAAGAATGGTCCCTGTAACACCACTGTTCCACAAGATGCATTGGATGCTGGTCTGCTTCTGGGTGCAATTCAAGGTATTAATGATCACCTTGAAAACCCTTCTTGGCATGGGTCCAGGTTACTTGAGGGACCATCTCATCCCACTGGGATTGGCCCATCCCACTCATGCCAGAGAGGGCCCCATCAGCCTGATTATTCTAGCTGCAGGGTCCAGGAGGAGGGTCTTCTCTGCTGTTGCTCCTGCCCTCTGAAACATCTTGCCCCCTGATGTGAGATTGGCCCCAACCTTCCTATCCTTTCATAAGGGCTTAAAGACATGGCTCTGCCACAATGGTGGGATTCAGCCAGTTTGCACCACTTTGGCAGAACTGGTAGCTAATTTTTTGTTGCCCAGGCCCAGAATGGACTTCCAGAAGCAGCATCCACACAGAGAACTGGTTGTTCACATATTTGAATCCCACCACTGCTCTGCCAGCTGGCTTGGAATCCCAGTGGGGAAACAGCATAGTGGAAGTGGTTGATTGAGTAATAACATATCCCATCTCCCCTCGTTCCGCTACTACCCTGTCCATATGTTTTTAGGTTTTAATGTTTGATTTTAATTATTTATGTTTTAATTGTTTATGTATAGACATATTGTTATGATTGTAAGCTCCTTAGAGTTACACTATGATAAGATGGGCATCCAATAAATAATAAAATAAAATAAAATAATAATAAAATAAAATAAAATATAATAATAATAATAAAATAAAGTAAAGTAAAATAATAAAATAAAATAAAATAAAATATTCCACCAGACTGGAATAAGCTAATGTATAGTACAGTTATCTTTTCAAAAAAATGAGAAACCAAAAGAAATTCTCAAACACAGTACTTTGGAATGATTTAATTTTTTCATCTAGATTTGAAGATTTTTTAGTGCAAGCTGTTTTATAGCAACCAAGAACTACAGTTTGCCAATTCTCCCACTATCCCTTTTCCCACAGGTAGGGCTGAAATAAGACTCCTCGTGGTGCTTTGTCTCCATCTCCTGTAAAAAAAAAAGTTAGAAAACTGTGATGAATCCATTGTGGTTTCTATAATGCCATGTTATTTGTTGCTAAAAGAAAGAAAGAAAAAAGTATCAGAGAAAATGTGTTTTTCTCCATCCTCCTCCAGTTACCTTGCTAGAATCCCACACTGATCTGAGTCAGATTAGAAATAATTATTCCTGAAATTAGTATTGGACAATCGGATATAAAATATTGTGGTATGAAAAATGTGTTTTGCTTCTGAGGTGTTGCAAATGAGGAAGTCATGACACACAGGAAATGCAGTTTAAATACTGATTATGACTTTATTTGTATTGAAATCAATGAGATTAAGTCTAGACAATGAATGTATTTTGAAAGAGGAAAGGGAGTTATTTTCTCTCTTTTGCCTCACATGCTAACTTTTAAGTTCTTAGAAAAATGCCTTTTGAAATAAATGTAGAAGGGCTTTAATGTACCACAAGAGAATTCTTTGTATTCTTAAACATTAATTTGATATAAAAAGATATCAAAATAGATTTCTTTAGACCTTTTCATATTATTTTATGATTGTTTCATGCAAAAACTGTACAGTGGGATTTAGCTTGCTCACCCCACATAACTGCCTCAACCAAATGGCAAACATGAAATACATAGACACAAACATCCAACACCAAATAATAGGAAGATCTGCTGCTTACCAAAAGCAGTATAGAGTTCTGTGGTACTTGGGGAAAAAAAGATTATAATGTCACCTAATTTATCTCATGAAATGGACTTGGAACATTTATTTTTCCTTCTTTTTAAGATCTGTAAGGATTCTGATATCACTGAAAACTGACATTATAAAAGAAATGGAAGAAAAATGACTGGTCCTATATTGCATGTGACCTATTACCATATAACTTGATCTATTGGAGGTGGAAAAATGTCTTTAATTTTATGCATATGCATATTCATATGCTACATGGTGTTTTCAGTTGCATTAACCACCAGACCACTATGATCAGTTTCAGATATGAGAACTCCTCAGAAATGAGTAGCCAGATGGCATTCTATGAAGTTTAGACCTGTACTAAGAATTGAACTTGTAAATCATTACACTTTAGACCATTGGTCTCCAATCTTTCCAGACTGGTGGAGGCGGCGGCGGAGTAGGTGAGGCAGGTGATGGTTTTGCATATGCAGGCATGCCGCTTTCACAAATGCAGCATCACACACACATGTACACACTTGCCCAGTACTTGTGTGGCCCGGTTCTGAACAGGCTGCAGCCTGCCACTGGGTTGCAGACCGGGGTTGGGGACCCCTGCTTTAGATGACTACACACAGTGCATTCGCTTTAGAAATTATTCTGGTATTCAGCAATTGCAGGAAGGAGTATTTCTGAAGCATCACTGTATTGGAATGGTACATTACAGTCCATCTTCCTTTAAAGAGAGAGGTTAGAAATTCTGGAAAACTCCATACATACATAAGCACATAACGTAATGTAACATCTGTATCACTTTGCTGTAGAAACTTAACAGAAGGTAGACTGCATATATTATTCTAACAGAGTTCACATTTGAGGTTAGTGATTCATCAGTGGTTGAATTAGAATCTACATTGCCTCCATTTATGAATTTAGACAATAGTCTGCCTTTATTTATAATTTACCTCTTTGCCCATCTTAAGTACCTAATTCTGTGCAGCTAATAACCAATTAAAAACATCCCTATAACCAAAATCAAAATAATCCAATACAAAGAAAAAAATGGCAAGGCACCTTGTAAGAAATTCACAAATAGACACACATATAATGAGCTTCCTTAACAATCTCGTCCTAAGACCCAAACAAAAACACATGTCTTAATGGCTTTCTGGAAGACCAAAGAACTGAGGTTCTCTGAAATTCAGGGGAGAGTCTGTTCCACAGGGTAGGGGCCACAACAGAGAAGGCAAGTCTATTTGGACCTCCAAGATGACTTTATTTAGTAGAGTAGATCTTGATCATGCCCCCCACCCTAACAGATCTGGCAGAATAATCAGAAACTCTCAGAGAGAGGAGGAGATTGGCAGTTTCAAAGTTGCCTCTGTTGAGAAACATTTTGTATTCAGAAACACATTTTATAAACTGTGAAATAATGTATTAGGTAATTGGGATTGAAGCTGTGACTTTGAGATAGTATGAAATACACATATTATGAAAAAAGAGCTATCTTTATTCTCTTTCCTTGTTCATCAAGTGGTCTTCTTTAAAAAGCAAATGTGTTTGACTGATAAAATCTCACTTTCTTATTTCTATTTCTATCTGACCTTCCTCATGCTATACGTTAAATATATAAATAAATGACCTTCCTCAAAAATGGAATCCATTATGCATGTAGTCCTTCACTATACAGTAAGAGACTCATTAACAAATAAATATTTTATTACAAATATAACAACCACCCTGTGACCTTTCACTTATCTAGAAGCAGAACTGTGCGGGGTGAACTTTACTAGTCATTTTCTCTCAATCCTGAGAAGAAGGCAGTGGCAAATCAATTCTGAATCTTGCCATGAAAACTGTGGGGACTGGCCCAGGGAATCACCAGGTCAACACTGACTCGAAGGCACACCCAAACAAACAAACAAAAAAAGTATTTATAAAATGTTCTTACATATTTTCATTGTACAAGCTTATTTGTTCAGCTGCTTAGTGGTGGGTTATAAATGTGATGCACAAATAAATAAACCAATCTGTCTAAAACAACAGTTCTTCCAGGATCAGGATGAGATGCTAAGCTATTCAAATGGCTGTCATCTTCCTAAACCCATAAGCTTCTTCTCCATGGAGTGTTCAAACTCACTTAAAAGTGTCATGCTTATAAAGTCAAACCTCAGGAGGGAATAAAACGGATGAGGATTCTGTACACATACACACACACTAATGTATACACACATATACTATATGCTTGTCCTTCAACATTTTCCATTTCCATTATCCAAACCTGGAGGGTGGGTACTCTACAGTTTGAATATTTACATACCGGTAGCACAAATTGTCTCAGTTTACATTCGCCCCTGCCTGATGATCCTTGTGCTGCAGTACAAGAATGTTTCGAACAAAATTCACCTGATGGAGGGAAAGGTGTGAGTAAAGGTCAGTTGTCATCTGTTAAAACTAGCTCTGCAAGTAAAGTGAAGTTGAAACATAACAAGAAAAAAATACATTTGAGTCTTATATTTTGTACTCTATAGTGACCTTTTCTTTGTGTTTCCTAGAGCAAAGAATGACATTAAGGCTACATCTAAACCCAGACAAGTTACAAACTATTTTAACTGTCATGATTCACGTGAAAGAACAAAAGCTATTTCAAATTGGCAAAGTTGTTGAGAATTCAAGAGAAGCCAGTTTCTCGCAGAATTTATATCCAAAGATAAAACTAACTTTCACTCATATGGTACCTCCCTTAGGTATGTTGGATTGTGATTGGGTAGCTAATTGAAAATAATTGGAGCAAAATGCTGAACTTGAGTAGATAGTGATGGCATGACACTGTTTTTGTAATTTATCGTTCTTGATCTCCCTCTTGTAGATACCTCTGCTGTATGTGGACCAAGCAACTTAGAGCTCAAAGCTTACTTATAGATTTCTTCAGCTTCAGAAGAAATTGTCTCTAGGTCTCATGTGAATCCTGAGAACTTGACTTTCTTCTGAAGATTTATCAACAGAGTTAAGACCTTATGCTTGCTACATGCTAGGATTTCCAGCTCAATCCACTACCCTGCAGATTTCTGAGGTGGAATTTTAGAAATATGTCTCCAAAGCAGTTCTAAAAGTCAGCTGGATAGGAGTGGTGCAAAATTCTTTTAAAACATGCTTGAAAGCATTTTTTTAATTATCTTGTTGGCACATGTCTACCAAGGCTTTTGTAAAAACACACACACATGTGTATCTATCTATCTATCTATCTATCTATCTATCTATCTATCTATCTATCTATCTATCTATCTATCTATCTATCTATCTATCTATCTATCTATCTATCTATCATCTACCTATCTACCTACCTGCCTGCCTGCCTGCCTGCCTGCCTGCCTGCCTGCCTGCCTGCCTGCCTGCCTGCCTGCCTGCCTGCCTATCTATCTATCTATCTATCTATCTATCTATCTATCTATCTATCTATCTATCTATCTATCTATCTATCTATCTATCTATCTATCTATCTATCTATCTATCCTGATTCTTTTATATTAATACAGGGGTCTTCAAACTTGGCCCTTTTATGACTTGTGGATGTCAACTCCCAGAATTCCTCAGCTGGCTGAGGAATTCTGGGTGTTGACATCCACAAGTCATAAAAGGGCCAAGTTTGAAGACCCCTGTATTAATACTTTATTCAATGGTGAGATATAAAAGGGAAATTTTCAGTTTCCTTCTTCCCCCTCCCCATTTCCCAAATGCAGTCATGTCTCTTAAAACATGGACCAAATTTCTTCAGCCTTATGACTTCTGATGTCATATAGCTATTTTTAGCACTAGTTAACTAAACAATGGATGGCTCTTCTTTAGGATACTTGGCAGCACTTGAAAAAACTCCTAGATTTCTTTGAAATATGTCTTTTAGAATAATTGTAATAATACCACTGATAAATATAATTATAAACATGCCTGCACATTAATCCATTCTACAGAAACAAAAAAGATCCCAACTTTTCTGTCATTGCCCTCACCAGAAACCGCATCAAATTCATCAATTCAACCATTGACAAAAAATGTTTTAGTCTTATGATTTGTGATGTCAGGAAGCTATTTTTGGTAGCACTCAAACAAAGTTTCTTCTGTAGAAGAAATGAGCCTTCCTGGGTAAATATTCATCCTGAAGAAGTAAACACAGATGGGAAAATAGTTAATTTTGAAAAATAAAATTAAGTTACCCTGAAGATAATTAGTGAGCCAGATGATTCTAGAAATAAATATAAGGTTGGCCTACATATTCTGTTTTGTTTTTCAAAGAGCAGGAAAATAAATCAGACCACTGACCATGTCTCTCCCAACCCCGAAAGACCAGACATCCATTAAACAGAATTTCACCTGCTTTGTATATTTCAGACTTTGATCATTAAATCGTTAAAAATCTCACCTTCCATGCCTATATTTTGATGTTGCTTTCTTTATATAGCAGGTTCTTCTGGCTTCAGTACAAGTAACTTGTTGTCTATTACTGAAAATTTACTGATAACTTTGTTTGTTTGTCACTCTACATTCCTATTTTCTCTTCCAAACTGTCATTTCAGATTCCTCCTACTTTTTCTTCTCAGCTGGCTTTTTTTCCCCATGTCCTGGAGTTGAAAGAGTAGAAACATTTCAGCCGAATAAAACCCACTCCACGATCAAAGCAGGAAGACTACTGTGGGAACATAGCCTATATTGTAGAAATTGGTCTGCAAGGTGACAAAAGCTAGATATTCCCATTTTAAATGTTTGTCATATTAGATTGGAAAGCTTCTGGCACCTCTTTTTTAAAAAATTAATTAGCTAGCAAACCAGAAAGTGCACTATATGTGGTAAACAATGACATAAAATCGTTTTTCATTATTTTAAACCTGATCAGCAAAAGTCCATTAAGGGTTACCAGAACAACGTGTGTATTTTAACCTTGATCAAATAAACCATCTTTATATTCCTTCCTTTTACTTTTAACAATCTTGATCTTTAGTTCCTTAAAATAATGTCACATCAAACTTGATTTCTTTTTATTTTTTTCTTTGTCCCTTTCACAAAATTCTTCAAAGTTTTCATAAGTCTCATTTGTAAATCTGTTATAGAAAAATTATCCAGGCCACTTTCTTGTTTATTTATTTATTTATAATCAAATTTCTATACTGCCCCTCTCCCGAAGGACTCGGGGCGGTGTACAGCCTAAAATTTAAAAACATATAAATATACATAATTTAAAATAATTAAAAATGAATTAAATAATTGTTATTATTAATTGTTAAATTAAATTATTAAAAGTATGTTATTTATACATACTTTTAAAACTTCAGCTGTTTTCTTTTTTCCATATTATTCTTATAGCCTGCTGAATCAGTCTCAGTCTTGCCAAGTCACATATCATCTTGGGTCAAAATTGCGGGAACTAGAAATGGAAAAATTGTTAATTTAAATGTAAAAAGATTAAAAACTTTAATAAAAACATAAATTTATATAGTTCTAGAGTAGACCAATGCTGGGCCACATTGATGGCAGTGATATTTCTGAATAGCAAGTCATTCTCTGTGTGTGTCAGTCCCAGGGGGCATTGTAAAAGATGGATAGTTGATTGAATAGTGCCACATTCACAGTTGACATCTTGTTAAGTAAAATGTGTTCTTTTAACATAACATCTTTTAAACATAGTCCATTCATAGAGACAGACATTGTTAAAATTAATTTATTGGTCCATTGGTGAAAAATATCCTTTAATATGACTAATGTTAAAATATTTTGCTTCATTCTGAATTAGTAAATCAGATTTGAGTCACTTGATTGAGTTGGGTGGCTATAGAAATTAATTAATTAATCAAACAAACAAATTTAAGTGTCCTTCTCCTTTAATTGTAATCTTTAGTTCCTTCTGGTTTTCTCTAGTTTTCAATCTTCAATCTTTCATCCTATCACATGTTTTTTTTAAAGATAATTCTAAAGAAAAGCATTTTCTCATAGGAAGGATTATTATGATTAATTCCAAAATCTTATTTCAAATCCATCTGGACCCTTAGTCTGTTTGTAATTTTCCAGAGTCAAAATTCTAATAACCTTTTTGCTGTTTATTTAAAAAAAAATTAAGTCCTTAAACTTGTATTTAAAACTTTGTTTCATTAAGGATTGAAGGAATCTTGTCTAGTGATATAAAATCTGTTGATCCAAAGGCTCTTAATAGCTAAAAAGCAATTAATAAGCCATATCCAAAAGTGATTAGAAAAGCAAATGTGCAAACCAAATGTCCTTTTTGAAGGCACCAACAACAGCTTGTCAGCCTTCCAGGTAAACCAGACAGGAAACGTGTCTAGATGAACTAACTCTCCTTTATTTTAAGGCTGTTTTAACAGAATCTTGCAAGTCTGAAAGTACAAATTTCCTTGTCTTTAAATCCATGCTTTATCCATTAGGGTGGGTTCTTCATAAGTTTCTTTTTCTGACTGTTAAACCACTGGGGGACCTGTCTTTTTTTTTTCTGATTGTTACCTAAGCAACATCTCTTCTTTCCAATCCTCATGGTCATCCACTCATTCCATTATACAGTTCCAGCATTAGGACTACTCCCTCATCTCTCAGAGGTGTAAACCCACCAAGATTATGGTCTCCTTATGAGGACCAACTATGTGGAGCACTTGTGGGTGATCTCAGATTGTCTCCTTGTCCAGACAGGAATTATGAAGAGGCCGGTCTGCTCTCCTGCTCTTCATTCTGCTGTGGTCATCAGCTCAACTTTTAGCAGAGCCATTTTTAGTTCACCATTTCTTCCCTGGATGTTTTCCATCTCAAGGCTTCAAGCAGCATGTTGGCAAGTGCTCCCTCTTTCCAGGAGACTAGTTTATTTTTATCTTATAGTATTTTGTCTTGTGAGGAGGCTTTCCACAGGCCAAATTTAGTCCAGGAAACCCCAATTGTGGTTTCCTAGGTTAACATGTTAACATAGGGCCACTATTATCTCTGAGAAAGCACAATATTTTACTGAACAAAAGCAGTCACCTTCTGGAAGTGATTAGCTGTAGGGTGGGAAAGGACTTGGGGCAAAAATAAGTTTTCCATTTTTTTCAGTGACTGTGTATATGCACAAGAGAGAAAATGTGTGGGTGAGATAATGCCTATTTCTGGACTTTCTATCAACAATTCAGTCCCTGTTTAAATTGTAAAGCTGACAGCTCTGCTTAACAATTCATTGTGGCTATAATTAGTTCCAGCCCAAGAGTTCCTTGTGGATGGAAGAAGACATTAGGGCCGTGCTGCTGCACATCTTTTAGCATGAAAATACTTATTTGATGCAATAGCTCAACCTGAATGTTTCCAAGTGCTTTATTTTTAAAGCATGGACTATGACTATCAATTCACTTATGACAATATGCAGGAAACATTAAAAAATGAAGACTTTCACTAAGACAATACAAAAGACAAGCATTAGGTGAAATATTAAAAACACATTCCGCTGCATTAGATTATTCCTGGAGATGTTTACAGCTTTTCTCACTACGCTACCCGAAATCCTGAAACATTTACTGATCATTTGTCTTCTCAGTATCTCAGTTTACATCAGGAGCTGGAAAATATTCCTTCTCTCTACGGAGTGTAGTTGAAAAGATGAAAACACTAAGTCAGCAGAGACCAGTATTTTCCATGTTAGTGGCGGTTGACAGATGGGTTTTAATGAATTAATTAATTAGACCACTTTTATATGATCGGTTCAGGTAAAATCTTATCTTAGGGCTTATACTAGAGTTTGGATGTTTCTTTACTTCAGAATCATATGAAATTATAAGAAACTGTAGCAGCCTAACTCTATACTTGCTATCTTCAGCTTATTGACTTATCTGGGATGGACTGCATTCCCCTCCCCCCAATTTTGGTATGTCCCTAGTGCAGCGGTTCTCAACCTATGGGTCGCGACCCTTTTGGGGGTCGAATGACGCTTTCACAAGGGTCACCTAAGACCATTGGAAAACATATATTTCCGATGGTCTTAGGAACTGAGACACCACTCTTCTATCTGGCCGCCGCCTCCCTCCTCCTCCTCCTCCGCCAGCTCCTCCGCCTCCAGGGCACCCTTCTCCTCCAACAGCGCCTGCTCCTGCCGCTGCAGCGCCATCCAGCAGCTGCCATGCCGACTCCTAGCTGCTGGCCAGGAGCTGGGCCAACTCCCAGCTGACTCCCAGGAGCCGGGCTGAGAAGTGGAGGCTGAGCTGACTCCCGGCTGACGTGCGCACGCGGGGCTGACTCTCAGCTGGCTGTTGGGAGCTGGGCAGTGTGTAGCAGCCCCGCTGGTTCCCCACCGACATCCAGATGCCGACCCGACTCCCAGCTGACTGTCGGGAGTCGGGCGGTGCTCATGGGGGCCATGCGGACGTCGGCCGGCTGCTGGCTGCATCCTCCCCATCTCCTGGCTCATGGCAAGCCCAGGGACTTGACATGCGCCCCCAATGCCACCCCGGGCCGGCTCAGCTGCGTGGGCGGCCATTCCGAGCCGAGCTGGGTCTGGGCCGCTGCTGGCGCTGCCACTGGCCTGCTCCGCCACTGCTGCTGGCTGAGCTGAGCTGCGGCACTGAGCTGGCCCCCATGCTTCCTGGTTGCCTGGCCGCGCTCCACCCCTGGCTGCCCTCTGCACTGCACCGGAGCTTCCCCCGCATCACCCAGCCCGCCTCCCTCACTGTCAGAGGCCGCCTCGGTCGTCTGGTGCCCGGTGCGGCCCTGGGGCTGGTGGGCAGGAGCGACTCCTTCCTGGCTTGCTGGGCTCCAGGCCTCGGAAACAGCCAGGAGTCAGGGAAAAGGGCAATGCCCGCATGTGCGTCGGAGGCCAGCTGAACGGGCAGGGAGGGGAGAAGCGACGCCTTCCGAGCAGAAGCTGGCACTCCAGCCGCACCCTTCTTGCATGTGATGAGTCGGGCTGCACAGTGCTGAAAGGGGCTTCCACGATCCCGCCGCTGCGATGGCACTCAGGAGGCTGGAGGGGTGGGCAGGTCCCGGGGGGACGGCTGGGAGAGGGCAAGAGGTGCCGGGATGAGGATGGGGAGCTCCAGACTACCATCCCCAGCAGCTCTAAAAAGCACTGTGGAAGAGTGGGGAATGCTCGGAGTTGCAGTTCATCACCATCTGGGAAAACATGACTCTCCAAAGATCAATCCTTCCTTCCTTCCTTCCATCCATCTCCTTCCCTTCCCCTTCAATCTCTCTCTCTCCTTCCTTCCTTCCTTCCTTCCTTCCTTCCTTCCTTCCTTCCTTCCTTCCCCTTAAATCTTCTTCCTTCTCCATCTCCTTCCTTTCCCCTTCAATCTTCCTTCCTTCCATGTCCATCTCCATCCCTTCCCCTTCAATCTCTCTCTCTCCTTCCTTCCTTCCTTCCCCTTCAATCTCCTTCCTTCTCCATCTCCTTCCTTTCCCCTTCAATCTTCCTTCCTTCCTTCCATCTCCATCTCCATCCCTTCCCCTTCACTCTCCTTCCTTCCTTCCTTCCTTCCTTCCCCCTTCAATCTCCTTCCTTCTCCATCTCCTTCCTTTCCCCTTCAATCTTCCTTCCTTCCATGTCCATCTCCATCCTTTCCCCTTCAATCTCTCTCTCTCTCCTTCCTTCCTTCCTTCCTTCCTTCCTTCCCCTTCAATCTCCTTCCTTCTCCATCTCCTTCCTTTCCCCTTCAATCTTCCTTCCTTCCATGTCCATCTCCATCCCTTCCCCTTCAATCTCTCTCTCTCTCTCCTTCCTTCCTTCTTTCCTTTCTTCCTTCTTCAATCTCCTTCCTTTTCCATCTCTTTCCTTTGCCCTTCAATCTCCTTCCTTCCTTCCTTCCTTCCATCTCCATCCCTTCCCTTTCAATCTCTCCCTCCTTCCTTCCTTCCCCCTTCAATCTCCTTCCTTCTCCATCTCCTTCCTTTCCTTTTCAATCTTCCTTCCTTCCTTCCTTCCTTCCTTCCTTCCTTCCTTCCCCTTCCCTCCCTCCCAACATTTTTGAGCAAGGAAGAGTAAGCTTCTCCAGCGAGCATTGCTATATTGTTTTTGTGATTAATCACTATGCTTTAATTATGTTCAATTCGTAACAATGAAAATACACCCTGCATATCAGATATTTACATTATGATTCAAAACAGTAGCAAAATTACAGTTATGAAGTAGCAACGAAAATAATTTTATGGTTGGGGGTCACCACAACATGAGGAACTGTATTAAAGGGTTGTGGCATTAGGAAGGTTGAGAACCACTGCCCTACTGTCAAGCAAAGGTGCATTCTACCCCAACCATTTTATTTAACTTTGTTCAGTTCCTCTGCCACACAAAATTAAAAACTAATTTTCATACTTCTGTTCTGATGATACAGCTTTTCTTTCCCTCATTCAAATTGTACTCTACCATAGCCTATGGACAAATGCTATAGTCTTTGGACACTGTCAGACTAAGGTGCAGGAATTGCAAATTACACAAAAATGAAGATACTGTTCACTGTAGGACTGAATTATTCAGAAATCCAGATTCAGTCACAGTTTTTTGTTCCATACAGTATCAACCTTATGAACTCTCAAGCTTTCTCTTTCCACTACATCTTCAACAGCAATTAATATTTATGTGTATTTTTATGTAAGGGTGTAGCTATATACATATGTATGTACACAGCATGATCTGTGTTAGGTATGTGTACATTATTGAGACCAGGCAACAGAATTTCATTTTAAACATGTGCCAGTGTGCCCACAGTAAAATATGACAATAAAGATGATCTTATCTTATCTATAAATGGAAATATTGCTGTTCACCAAGTGATACTGTATTGCTAGCATATACAGAAAATCAATTAGGTGCACAAAGATTTAAATAGCTAGGCATCTATTTTCAGCCATTCACTTCCTGGATACAGCCAAAGCTCACAAAACACCAGGGCTCTCATCAGATTTGCTAGCTGCAAGGGGAATGTATTGCTCCTTGCAATCTTTTCCGTATCTGAGAGCTAAGCCTGCTGTTTTTAATTATCAGTCCTGTGCTTATTCTGATTATAATTGACATTCTGAAACCATCCAATCGAAATTCATCACAACTTCGTTGCAACTTCTCCACTTCATTCTGAATGTGCATCTTCAATTAGAACTTGAATACCTCATTATAATGCTTTGACTGAAAACTGTTGCCTGAAATGTTGGCTGAAACAAACCCTCTGAGGTGAATTTGCCAGCTTATTTTTTCAGGCCAGTTGATGTTTATTTGGAAAAAGACCATTGAAAATGATTTGTCCTTATGTGGTTTTTCTGCACCATTCCTAAGATGACTTGGAATAGACAAAAATCATGCAAGTAGCAAACCAGAGCCCTTGATCTGGATGTACAGAATCATGTGACTGAACTACACTGCAACTATTGTAAATGCAAGCCAGTTGCTAAGTGTCCAAATTGCAGTCATGTGACCATGAGGGTGATGAAACAGTCATAACTTTTAGGATGTTTTTTTTCCTTCTTCTTCTGAGGTTGACATAACTTTAAATTGTCATTAAACGAACGGTTGTAAATTGAGGATTAACTTTTTATCTTTCTAATTTATTTTCCTCTTTTCATATATTTATACAGTTCTCTTTTCATATCCCCTAATATTTGTACAGTTTTTGCTATATATAAAGAAAATCATTCACGTTGGTCATGTCCCTTATGCAAAATAATAATAATAATAATAATAATAATAATAATAATAATAATAATAATAATAATAATAATAATAATAATAATAATAATAATAATAATAATAATAATAATAATAATAATATGCATCTGTTCCAGCTCTGCAAAGGAATCAGAATGAATGTTTTACTCAAGGTTGGGCTGGTCTCAAACTTTTTTCTTCTTTTTATTTGCTAACTTATTCTCTGAAACATCTGCCATGTTTTCAGTCACAATTGTTTATCTTACTAGTCTTTTACCATTAGAAATGATGACAAAACAGAGAATGCTACAGATATAGTTTGGGGAAGGAGGAATGAACAGACTTCTGTTATCTAAGAAATTTTGTCATCGTTCCCAAATTACAGCTCCTAACAAAACTCCAGACAATCACTACACAGTAAACAATCTCTAAATTATTCTTCCCTCACTACTAAAATATTTCAGAAGTACCATATTTAAAGGGCTCAGTATACCCAATTACAGTTTTCTGATTTGTCTGCTGCAAAAGGAGATGAGATTCTTGGCTGTGTTTATACTGCAATCTTTTGTTGTGAAGTAAGTGGTAAGTGAAGAAAGCAGTGGTGCTACAGCTCCAATTACAGGCAGTCCTCAACTTATGACCACAATTGGCCCCAAAATTTCTGTTATTAAGTGAGACATTTGTTAAGTGAGTTTTGCTCCATTTTATGACCTGTTTTTCCACAGTTGTTAAATGAATCACTGCAGTTGATCAGTTAGTAAGCCAGTTGTTAAATGAATCTGGCTTCCCCATTGATTTTGCTTGTCAAAAGATTGCAAAAGGTAATCACATGACCCTGGGACAGAGCAACGGTCATAAGTTCAAATCAGTTGCCAAGATCTGAGTGTTGATCACATGATCATGGGGATGCTACAAAGATTGTAAGAGTGAAAAATGGTCATAAGTCATTTTTTTTCAGTTTGTTTGTAACTTTGAACAGTCACTAAATGAACTGTTGTAAGTTGAGGACCACCTGTATACTGATCCTTTTCAGTCTCAGTTTTGACATGGATCTGAAATGGAGGCAGCCTGTGTGCAAGATAGGTAACCTGCTGATATTCCTGCTATCTCTTGCTGGTTTGTAATACCACTGACTATGGGTAGTGATGGGTTTGGAGCTGATGTCTTTAGTGTAATTCTGCTCCTATTTCTCTGAATGCTATTATAAAATGATACTGGGAGATTTCTCCTAGGAATTATCTCCTAGGAATTATCCTATATCCTGCAAGGCTCTAACTTGTCCCCTGTTTTATTTAATGGTTATATGAAGCCACCAAGAAGGATGATTCACAAATACAGTGCTAGTTATTGATGGTGGGCAGCCATGAAACATCAATGGCAAGGTAGGCCTTTTATCAAAAGTTGATAAAAAACAGTGTGACTATAACTGGTCTTAAGATATCTGGTTTTAATACTCATCTGTTAGTAATCTTAAGTACGTTTCTTGTAATGCAGACTTTGTAGGACAGCCCTTGATGGCAACCCAGAAATTGTAGCTTGGCCAGTATGCAGCAGTATGCACACTGGGCATGCTATAAACAAAGCAGTATTTAGGAAGTGGGTCCTCCTAAATTTTCCATGTAGCCCTATTTTGAAATATTTTCATATTGCTTTCTGAGTAATATTCCAAAAGCTCATAATCATATGTATGTTTAGGAATAAGTAATTTACAGAGTCAGCTAATCTCATACAGTCTGGCACAGATTGTTAGAACCTTGATAGGGTAATACTGTGGATCCCACTGCAGATTCATGTGATATCTATGGTTAATTCTGTTTTCCCTGTAGTAGGGTCCCCAAATTCCTCCTTATTGAAGTTTAGAATGATGCTCAAAACTTGTAATGATGTTTTAAAGTGCTTCAATATATTTCTCTTGTTACAATAGTATTTTTATAAGGGAAGGAAGGGAGGGAGGGAGGGAGGGAGGGAGGAGAGAAGGAAGGGAGGGAAGGAGGGAGGGAGGGAGGGAGGAAGGAAGGAAGGAAGGAAGGAAGGAAGGAAGGAAGGAAGGAAGGAAGGAAGGAAGGAAGGAAGGAAGGAAAGGGCTAAGTCATCTTCTCTGCAGGAACATGTTGTTTGTGACAGATTTTTAAAAGCAATGGTGGCTCTGAACAAATGTTTTCCATCTGTGGATAGGTGAATATAAGACATGTAAAGTCTCAATCATCAGAAACAATGTTAGTACTTTCATTGCAATGATGATAATGGTATCCCAGTATAGCACTATAAGATCCTCCCTTTTTATATATTTGTTCATACAAAAGGAGTGGGGCTTGCATCATAATGGTACAGTGCTGCTTTTATCATTCTGTCTCCCCTTGAGCCCTTACAGAACTTGTAATTCATATAGTTTTGTTTAGGTAGATCAGTTAATTTAAAGTATAAGGCAGAGGCATTTTCTAGTTATTTATGCTTTATAGGCAATCTGTAATTGCTAAGTCATATTCTTTGCACTGTTATATATCAGTCCCCTGCAATTCTTGATACCAGGATTATATTTCTAAAGAATTCTTATCACAGCTTCACATAAGTTTTCTCCAGTATGGCTGTTAATAGGCACTTATCTATTGAGGCATCAGTGAAAAATGATACTTAATAACTATGTGAGAAATATCTAGTGTAAGATCAACAAGAGAAAATACTTCAACAAAGTAATTTTTTTCTGAGAGATTTCCTATAATCTTCTTTTCCCTTTGGCTCGCTAATCATGAGATCTGTGAGAACATGTATGAAACATGACCCTTTCTTTTTTTTATGATTGCTTAGCTGCTGCTTACAAAAAGGTTCAAACCTGGCAATAGATCTTTGTGGTCTCAGGTAACTTCCATTATGGCATAATTCCAGAACCTGGATTCTCACCATATAATATAACACATCTTTCTACAAAAAGAAAAAAAAAATCACAGTAGTAATGTTCCCCGACATGTCTTTCTGAGAAGCAGACTCAAATTTTGTTATTCCCTTTTCACATTTTTTTTTCAGTGTGAAGGGGAAAGACTTCTACAAAAAAGATTTTTCATCATTCTGGATGAGTGAAAATATTTAGCAGTAAAATAGAACATGTTCTTCAATTGATACCTTCTATAGCATTCATTTCTGTGTTTTTCCATTTTGAATATGCACACTGATGCTGAATATGTCAAATGGCACAAAGCCTTTGAACAGGCTTGTGCTGAAGCTTCAGATTTTCCAGTAATGTTTTGACAATATTCTGATCCTTTGCTGGTGTATGGATCTGCATTCCTTCAAAAATTTCTGAAGGCCATTTAGGAAGATTTTATTTATACAACATAGAAAGTTGGAAGTGAGATGTTGTGCTGGTGTATTAGGTTATTTGCTGGTTTAAGATTTATTGAGTCCTTGATCAGAACCACTATCTGATTTTGTGAGAAGAATGACACTGGTATGACATGAAGTGTTTCCTAGGTATTCCAAGAATGACAAGAAAGAAAGAAAGAAAGAAAGAAAGAAAGAAAGAAAGAAAGAAAGAAAGAAAGAAAGAAAGAAAGAAAGAAAGAAAGAAAGAAAGAAAAGATTTTTAATGGCTTCCTTTGGCTTATTTACCTTTCTTTTGGTTTTTCACATGCATACTTTTGTCAAAACATTGTAGGATTTGGGCTATGCTATTTCTTCTTAGCATGTTTTGGATCAATTAGTTCTTTGTAGCTGTCATGTTGTAATGATTGCTGGGGGGCAAATTTATTGCAGCCATAATGTCTGTGGAATAATACTCCACTCATCAGCTACATAGTAAGACAACTACAGGAATTCTGTAAGTTCAAAAAAGATCAACTAGAAGTTTTAGCATTGATTATATTTGAGATGATTGGTTGCTCATTCCTCTATTGCTCAGCTCAACATGGACAGAGATACTGGCAGTTAGGTGCAAAGTGGGATCTTCTAGAGCAGTGGTTCTCAACCTTTTTAATGCCGTGACCCCCAACCGGTCGTAAGTCGAGGACTTCCCAACTGGTCGTAAGTCAAGGACTTCTCAACCGGTCGTAAGTCGAGGGCTTTCCCTGCCCGGGAGTGCCG
This sequence comes from Bothrops alternatus, assembly GCA_034064705.1. Classification (NCBI taxonomy): domain Eukaryota; kingdom Metazoa; phylum Chordata; class Lepidosauria; order Squamata; family Viperidae; genus Bothrops; species Bothrops alternatus. The sequence continues at coordinate 7,388,286 of JARGCV010000040.1, forward strand.
CACATGCGTGGTGCCGCCCCCTGCTCTGGCCGAGGCATAGCTGGCAAGGGGCAGTGATGGCGCAGGGCGACCACTGGCTGGGCCTCCAGCTGGCCCAGCCCAAGGGAGGTAAGGTACCTGCCGGACCCCACACATGCCAGCAACCCTCCCTGCATCTGCCGGCCTCACACCTCCCACCCCTGGCCCTCTTTTACTTACATTTTTAGTAGTTGCTTAGCAGGGAGGGGTGGAAACTTCCAGACAGCTCGCCTTCGCTGCAGACAACTTGCAGCACCGTTTGCAGACTGGGACTTTTGGCGGGCTCAGCAGGGCAGAGACAGCCTGGACAATTCCTATTGGCTTTTGAAAGCCAATAGAATTAGACTCTATTCAAGAGAGGGAGTAGCACAGCTAAGGAAAAGGGGGGAAAATGGTGGACTGCGTTGTTTGGTGACCCCCGTGAAATGGTCGCGACCCACAGGTTGAGAACCGCTGTTCTAGAGGAATTGCTGTGCTGCAGCAGCAAAGCACAATGGATAAGCTAGGAACTAATACAGGTGGTCCTATCTTAGAGACCACAATTGGGACTTACAACTTTAAATTTAAGTGAAGAGACCATTTAGTGAAAAATCATGTGACTGTGAATCTGCTTATGACACAGAGTAAGGTGAACTGATTGACTGTAATGGCAGAGAAACAGAGAATGAGACACACACACACACACACACACACACACACAGAGAGAGAGAGAGAGAGAGAGAGAGAGAGAGAGAGAGAGAGAGAGAGAGAGAGAGAGAGAGAGAGAGAGAGAGATGCTGTGAAAATCGTAAAAACATTAGTCGCAAAGTTATTTTTTCATCACTGTTATAAATGTGATCACTGTCTGAAGCAGTCATTAAGAAAGTATTACCTGTAGATGGAATGTTACCAGAACCTTCACAAAGTAAAAACTTTTAATGGTATGTGGAAATGTCCTTAGAAGACAAGGCAACAAGATACAGCTGAGGGAATGGTCAGATAAAAGGCAGTTTAGTCCACACCTAGAATGTGGTCAGGACAAGAGACTCAGAAGAGATCCCTCCCTAATTTCATGGTCTGTAAAGAAGATGGAGGAGAGAAATACCTTCCAACTTGCAAAATTTTGTTAATGTAACCTTGCAATAAAGTAGAATAAGCACATTTGATCTGATTTCCTGTCTGGTCTAGTCATAAATCTGACAAGACTATATCAGCTAGGCTTAAAGTTGGGAACTATCATCATCACCATCTCCACTAGTAATGGGATTATAATCCCTCCCCCTCACTCCAAAGAAAAACTGAATGGAAGGAAATATGCAGATGATGAGTAGAAATTCCATTTTTTATTTGTGTTGCTGAATTACCGAACTGATAATTTTCACTTGGCTTGAGATGAGGAAGGAGAGGGTTTTTTTTATTTAATTAGTGTTGTAGATATGACACATTTCTCTTCCAAAACATGAAATCTGTTAGGTGTTATAGCTGCCAGCACCCAAAAATTGTGTTGCTATAGTATGCTTGAATGCCATACTACCAGTATTCTATCACTATTCTATAACATGTGAGCAAGATTTTTGTCTTATTATTTTAATTTTTAAAAAGAAAAAAAATAACTTGCTATGCTGTTGGTGTAAATGTTGTCATGTGAGTCATTGCTTTTTTATTATTAGAAGATGAAAAGTTTATTCAATTGTTACACTCTTCAAGCAAACCAAGAAAATATAAGGTGCTGGTGGCTGCAATATGATGCAGGTGAAATAAATCTGCCATAGGGAGCCATTCATACCTCTATCACATCAACAACTCCCATTCCAGTCCTCAATATTCCCTAATACTGTTTTCCTTTCGTAACAACCAAGAATAGATTGTCGTGATTAACAGAACGGTGATAGCAATCAGCATTTATCTATTACAGTCCAAATTATTGTCACATTTTTATTCAGATGTGTACTCTAAGTCTAGAGCAAATTAATTTTCCCAACAGGAACATGTTCTGGATTGAAACATAAGTACATCGCTGATTATTGCTAATTTCCTGTACTTCCTGATACAGCCTATTTCAAGAAAGGCAAAAAGATTTCCAGGATCATATCTTTAGCCTCCCTCACTCTTATTTGTTTGACATGATTAAGGGCTTACAAATGTGCAGACTTACCTTGACAAGGTCAATATTTCCCTGCCTTGCCATATGGTTTACTCCTCATAATAGTTCAATTCATAGTAAACAATGGAGCTTAAATATTATCAGTCAATAGAAGTTAATGACTATCTTATAACAGCTGCATAGTGGAGATATAAGTTTTCCCTTTTCATTTGCCTTTGCTTATATTTGGCCAGAGAATGGAGTAATAATCTGTCATCAAAACACTGGGGCAAAACAAAATGAAATCCTTATGCCCCAATTTTTCTTTCTGATAATGTGACTGTAAAAATTAGAAACTCCCTTATTTATGTTACTCTGTACAATAAAAATGTGTGATAAAGATGTAAGCGCATAATATTCTGCGGTATCAAATGAATACATTTCTCTAAATTGTAATCCACAGGCATCTTTGAGATACCTGGAAATTGATAGCAGAGATCAGGATCAATCCGATAACCAAACCCCAGCCTTCCCCAGCTTAATGCTCTCCATACACATTAAAACTAAAAACCCCAGAATTCTTTAAAAGCATGGCCAAGATTGCACAGCTGATACCTTTTCTCCCTATATATATAGACTTGTATCTAATATTTTCAGGGTATGACATATAGCAGAGTTCCCCAATCTTTTTGGCTGTGCAGATTGGCAGGGGAGGGAGAGGAGATGGTTCCAAGTGTGTGTCAGGCAAAATTGCATGCACAAATAGCTCCATTGGCACAAGCATGTGCACCTGCCGCTTGTGCAAATGGAGTATGCATGTATGCGCTCACCCATTGCTTGTGCAAGTGGGGATGAGGCATGTGTGTATTCACTCACCACTTCCACGGCCTGGTTCTGAAAGGCTCAAGGCCCGGTGGTTGAGACCCCTGATATATAGAACAAGGAAAAATATTGCAATTGCAACATGTGTGAGCCAGAAATGAAACATTTTTTAAATGTGGAACTCAACTCAATTTATTTTTATGCTCAAGGGTTTAGGGGATAAAGAAATGTGAAACCAGTGGAATGCAGAAAAATATTATACCCACAGTGGAATTAATGAAGTCATGTTTTTGTTGAGCTAAAATATTTGCAGAGTGAAGGGATCAAGAGCAGCAGACTCAAAAGATAAAGCAGAAGCTATTTGTATACAGTACTGAAATAATATATATTATTACAACATATGTCAAGAAATAATTTAAGCATTACTCATTTGAATCTGAAACCAGAACTATATGGGAAACATGTTTATATTATAGTGCTCACTGAGGCCCTTTTAAAAGAGAATGTATCATTTTCTTTTTTCCACTGGACTTTTTTTTTTTTGGGAAGCCAGACAGAGAACATTAATTTACTGTTAATGTGGCTATGTATGGGAACAAGGAAACATGATCAATGCCAAAACATCTTGTTTTGATGATATATTTTCAGGCAAGGATCAATAGATACAGAAGTGATTAAATTACACCTACTGACCTCCTGTCTAAGATGGTACAGTACATGTATGCTTAAGATTTTCTGGCTATGTATGTGTATACAATACTTTAAAAGAATGTACTTGTATCAGATCACCACAGCTTTCTTTAAACTGACATCCCTCAGAGGGTACAACTTTCATCATCTTCAGCCAATTGTTTCAGAAGCCACCTGGTGAAAGAAAACTGTTCTAGACTCAAAGGTGCTTTTTCAAAAGGCAACTGGACTATTTTTTCCTTGGAAAAAACAGAGGGGTGGTATCTGTTGAGAGGGGAAGGGATAAGACACCATCTAGCTCCAGTCTACAATGTAGCCCTTGCAGAAGTTAAAAGAAGATTCCATAACCAATTGTACTCTGATTCAGGTGACCCTGAGGGCAAAGCTAAACCCTCAAGTAGCCTCAAGAGATCTCGGGGAAAGTGCTAATAACCAGATGACTGCAAAGAAATACAATCCTTTCATTCCCCTCAGAATTTATCCTTCCATCCCCCAACCTTCCAGTCTCAACTGTGAGTACCGATCCTTCCATCTCTCCCCTCCACCCCCCCTGCCATCACAACTGATGAAGTTTCTTGGATGAGAAATGAAATGTTGTGTTCTTCTTCCTCAAGGGGAAAAAAAAAAGTCCAGTTACCTTTTGAAAAAGCACCTTTGAGACAATGATGAGCTGGATGACTGAAAATCTCTACAGAAACTGTTCTAGAGTTTCTGGTGGTTCTCAGTTAGAATACTACTGCATAATCCACAAGCACAGAATAAAGATAATTTCTTTGCCTTCATTTTTTTACTCATATTCAGTATATTGCCTTCTATTGTCTGACCAGAGACAGCCTTGCTGTAAACCAAAATGAGGTCAAAATGAGGTCATGATGCAATACTATTCCTACCAACTTATGTTTCAGTGCCTGACTGAAGTATATCATGATATTTGTGTCATGGTGTCTTGATGCATGTTTCATCATTTGTCTTTTATTTCATGCATTGTTTGATTTTTCCATTCCCATTTTCAGAATCCATCTCTACTGATGGCCCTTACATTTTATCCCAGAGGCTCTTACTTCTTTGGGAATACCATATCTGCAAAAACCCAAGCAATCAATAGTAGCAGCAAAGAGATTCAGAAATCTCTTTGAAAACCTGATCAGTTTTCACTATCTTCATAGTGATCCTTTCTTTCTAACCAGGAAAGTACAGATCTTTCTTATTAGGTATGTTTATTATGCTTGACTTTAATACCCCTGCAATTCATGAGACATGGAGCTTTAGGTATATAGCATATTGCAGTTTTAATTTTGATTGAATAAACTTGGTTTGCAAACTGCTGGGACCTTTAGAAATAGATGCAACTCCTGTCTCTTTTAATGTGCATATGGCCTAAGTATGTAAGCTTGAGTGCTATGCAAATGAGTTGTATTGGTTGGTTCTGTCTATTGCACAGGTGTCAAACTTGATTGCATCACATGACATAGCATGACATTTTTTGCCTTTGCAGAGCCAGGGTGGGCGTGGCCTGTGTGTGACACATCTGGTCTATGGGCCACCAGTTTGACACCCCTGGTCTATTCTTTTAGACAGAAAGTTATGTTATCTCCTGGAACTACAGATGAAGGCAAGATTTGCACCAGGACTGAATTCATGCACTGAAAAAATGTTCAGATGAGAGGCTACAAAGTGTAGAAATCTTCTCCTGTCTCCACCCCCCCCTTTCCTCACCACAATATTTGACTCCGACAAAAATCCTGGATCAGTAAAACTAAAAAGAAGCACATCCTAGCCATAGTCCAATGGATCAAAAACTACTGGGAAGTTGGACCCAAAGATACTCTATTCACAGCATCAGGATATAATTGGCCTGATTTAGTTTATAGTACTGTTTTCCATCCAGTAATGGAGTCAGTGACTTTGCATGTAGATAAAAATAACCTCAGTGCACAGATGTTAGCTGGTGGAGCCAGTGTTTACTAATATCTATGCCATTGAGATCTGTCTTTCCTGGGCCTCATTTTAAATATCAATTGTTAGACATATAAATATTTAAAAAAGAAGAATGTATAAGGCTCAGCTTTTGGACACAATCAACAAGTTTACTTCTGAGGAGATATTTAAGCAACTCTCAAAAATGCTCAAGGAGAGTAATAAATATGCTCTCTCTCTCCTATGAAATTGAGATTTAATTGAATTTTTTTTATTGTTTACCAAGCACCTACCCATAAGAAAAATATCCAGAATGTCTGATACTCAAATGGACTTCATCCATGGAGCATAATTAATCTAAAAGAAACAGGCAGCATCAAGGTTATGAGGAAGCATATAAATGGATGACAGCATTAATTAAGCTACTAGCTGGTAAGGCTGAAACAGGAAGAAGATTGGGGACTGTAGTGAATATATCTTGAAAATATCAATTCAGCATGCAACAACACTAAAAAAAGGCATATTCTTAAGAATATAAGCAATCAGGAATATTAGGCAACAAATAAAATTCACAGTAATATAATATTTCTATATTAATTCCTAAATGTTGGACATTGCCTACAATTTTGTTTTTGCTAAAATAGGATACAGCTAAGATGACTGAACATTTGACAAAGGAAATGAATTCGCCACCCCCTTCTTATTGTAAGATCTTCAATATCGGAAATACAATTTTATCGCCCCAGTTACTCAGTGAATTGAAGAGCTGATGTCACTTGCAAATTATGAAGGGATTGATTATACACTTTGTTGCTATAGATACATCACAACATCTGATAATCTTTTCCAAGGCCTTTACTGCTATCTTATCAAGTGTATATATTGTATTTCTTGGTGTAGTTCTTGGCTATTGCTTTATTCATTGTTGATAGTTGATCCTAAAAGGTATCTACCACTTCAATATCTTCACTGTCAGGCTGCTTGCTATATTATTGTCATTAGTTTGGTCTCCTTTATTGTTTTTTTTTTCCATGCACCAAAATGGAAAAGCTTTTACTTTTTTTATTTTTTTTTATTTTTTTTTTTTAAAATATATTTTATTAATTTTTTTAATTTTTACAGAAAGAAGAAACTACTCAAATCAAATCATAGTGTTAAAATAAACAATCATCCATAAACAAAACATAAATACATTTTTCAATACATCTAATACTAATAACTCAACTGAAAATAATCATACCACACAATTAACATTACTGCTCAGTACCCCCACCACCACATCCCCCCCCGACCCTAACCTTTCCCCCTCACTTACCAACTAACTACCTACTTTCCTCCCTCCTTCTCTACTTCTCTATATTCCACCCTCCTTACTCATCCCCCCTCTTACCAACTTTCTTTCTACTTTCTTTCCTCTCTCCTTCCCTATCTCCGTACTCTTCCCCCTTCTTATCAACTTCCACTTACATCAGCCTTCACTCCTCCTTCCTCTTTCCAACAGATGTGGTGCCCAGAGGCCACCCGAGCAACCCCTTAATGACAGTAATTACATATTCTTACATCCACCCCAATTACAGTTGAGAAAACATCATATATAAAATTATAAACCCTCCCTAACCCTCCCCCCGACTTCCCAGAGTGAGTACAGGGTAAAACAAAAGAAAACCCACTACATCAAACAAAATTATTATATAATCCTAACAAGAATTTTAAACTATATACTATATACAATCTCTAAATCATTTCAATCCATTAAACAAAACAAACAAATCATCTTGTTAAGAATAATAATTTTCATTTACATATCTAAACCATCAATCTAAGTCAAACCTTAAATCACTTCAATCCATTGAGAGGTTATATAAAATCGCCCAAACAATCAAGTTTTATATACATCTTCCAGTAATCAACCTCTTTCAAACCATTGAACATCAAATAAAAAAAAATTCATCTTTTTAGAAAAATAAACAAATAATATCATATCTTCCATTAAACATCCTCTCTTACATCTTACTTATAAAATTGGTCTTTAATTCAGCCCATAATCTTAGATTAGCCTTAAATCCTTACATTTAATTTTAAATTTCACTTCTTCAATCGACTTCAGGGCTTTCTCATCTGTCAAATAAACCTCCATAACAAATACAATCTATTTATTCCATTTCTAACTTACATTCCTTCAACCTTATCAAATCACATAATGCTTATCTATCCCATCAATCAATCAATCAATCTAATGTCAAACCTAGATCATTTCAGAACAAATACATTCTTCATCAATTTAATTATATCTTCCATTAATCATCTTCTCTTACATCTTACTCATAATCTTAGTCCTTAAATCAGTCCATAATTTTGAATTACCCATAATTCCTGCATACAGTTTTAAATTTCACTCCTTCAGTCGAATTCTAGGTTTTTTTCTTTAACCAGGTAAACCTCCATAACGACGCCTCCCTTCCAAATAATAAGTCTCTCTTCTTTACTTGCAATATCATTTGAGTCCAAATAAACCGTCTTAACCTTTGCATTAGTCCTCTGTTACTCTTAGCCATAAACTTTTGTTGAGATAACAATTCAATTCTCTGTCTTTGCTTTTCCCAATCCTCAGGCCCATAAGTAAATTGCTTCTTAAACTGAATCAATGTCTCTTTTTTCTCAATTAAATCCTCTTCTTGCTGCTTATCTAAAAGGAATAACAATCCCCTCCTTTCTTGAAACAAATCCTCTTCCTCCACTCCATCGATGAACTGTTTATCAAGCAAGATCCATTTCCCTTTATTCTCTTTATTCTCAATACTGTCTTCTTCTTGTTCTTGTTCTTCTTCTTGTTTAGGTTGCACTATAAAATATTCAGCAGTCGGTTGTAAATCAGTTTCATTTGGAAGAAGGAATCTGGTTAATATTTCTGTAATGGTCTCTTTCAGTATTGCTTTAATCTCTTTCACTATTACACGCCTTTCTTCTTGAGATTCATCAATACGATCCAAAATAAGTTTAACATTTGAATGTAAATTCCACTCCATTTTAAATTTAAAACAATCACTCTGGCTTCGTTTACGAGAACAAGGAGAGAGAAAAAATAATGGAGAATTCACTTTCACTTTCAAACACTTTCCTTTAACAGTGAAAGCAGTGAAAGCTATACGCCATTTTGAAAGCATTATGTTGATTGTAGAAGTTAGAAATGAATAGCCAGAAAAACAATAAAAAAAATACTTGCAATCCAGTAAGAACTCCTGTATTCACTCAGTCTGCTTATAGTCTCTCTTGCGTTCTATTTTTATAAGCAGAAGCGGTCGCGGCGTCTTTCTCTGTCTGATGACAGAAGCGTCTCTGGGCAGGAGCGTTCTCAGGAGCTTAGGGAGCTATCACTCTTGATCCCTGAAAACTTTTTCAGGGATTTAAGAGGTGCTCAACCCTACTCCTGATGCTCTACACCTCTTCTTTGCCCGAAGAGGGGATTTTTCACCGCAAAAAAAACAGCTGATGTGCGCTGTTTTTTGCGGCTTTACAAACCCAGGGAACGGAGCCTCACAGAGGAGACTCTAGCGGCGCCGGCGGAACCACCGGAAGTCGGTCTCCTTTATTGTTAAGTTCTCCGTTCGTGTGCGAATGATGAGGACACTTGGTGACAACTAATCAATGCTTTATTCTCCTACTCTAAGTCAAGCAAAAGCAAAAGGCACGCAGGCCTTGTTATAGGGATTGAACCCTGGACAGAGTGAACCAATAAGAGTTCTCCTTTCTTCGTGCCTTGTGCATGCGCACAAGGCTGGCGCCGTTCTGTCTAGTCCAGGGCAGCTTTTAGAATGCCCGCGACCATTTGCAACAATTCTGGGCCTGCTGAGTTTCCTCATCAGGCCCAGGACACAACACCCCTCCCCCTTGAATAGAACACACACAATTCCAATTTCTTTACAATCATAATAAAATAAATTAAAAGAAAATAATAGTCTGCTCACATGCAGACACCCTTCTTATACTAACAGAGTTAGCCAACCAACCCACTCTCTAATGTGGACTTCGTGTGTCTATCTTCTACCCCACATAGGTCCCATCTCCTCAACCTAGACCTGTAAAGTCCCTTGTACTGACAAGAGCCTCACATATTCGCCTAAATGCTTAGGAGGGGCCTTAGCTCATTGTGACTTATGCAAGGTTAGGGAGGGTGCCTGGCCTGTCAGCTCACCTGCCTGGCTAAGCGGACCAGGACTTGTTCTTACAGGCACCTGGCCTACCGGCTTGTCTGTTGGGCTCAATAAAACAGGACTTTTATGGACATGTTTTGCAGGTGACCCCTGGTGAGGTGTGCCGGCAGAATTGCCAGAGCTCTCCCCAGGCTCCGTGAGAGCAGCTGAAATTCCCCAACCCTCTGAATTGGCTGAGGATTCCACAACTATTCTGGATGGCTTCAGGGAACTTAGTCTCTCGAGCCCGCGATCAGTCTTGGACATGATGTGCGTTGTAGGTGTGCCCCAATACTCCCAGTCCCCTGTGGCCGAGGTACCAGAGTCAGGAGCCACCTCAATGACAAACCCCACCTCAGGTGAATTCCTGTTTGGAGTGCTTGCAGATATGCATATCTCCCTGTTCGGCGCAATAGCTGAACTCTAAGGATGACCTTGTACCTCTCCTGGGAAATCCCTAGCGACCTGCGGTACGTCCCAGGAATAGCGAGATTGTGTCTCATAAGGTTGACCTGAAGTGTGAGATTTTGTCTCAGGATGTTGACCTGAAGTGCGACTTAATTCCTGGGCCCCCTCCCCTCTGAGAGTGGAGGCAGGGGCGGAATCCACAGGGGACAACCGCCAATGCAGTTGATCAATGTGATGCCGCAGGATGTGGCTATCTCCCAAGGTCACTTCATATGATAGAGGTCCAGAGATCTTACAGATGACAGCAGGAACCCACAGATGACCAGGAGCATAGTTCCTAGCCCAGACCGGATCACCCAACTGTAGTCTCCTGGGTGCCTGCGGTTGCGACACCTGTGAAGCCACCCGGTGTGGGTGCAACCTGTCCAATTTAGTAATGAGTCTGCGACCCCAGCGGAGTTCAGCTGGGCTCTTCCCAGTGGTCGTGCAAGGTGTGGTGCGGTGTGTAAGAAGAAAGTCCGCTAATCTGTGATGCCAGTTACTGTAAGTCAGTTTCTTGAGGGCATCTTTGGTAGTGTGCACCATTCTCTCTGCCAGTCCGTTGGAGGATGGATGGAAGGGAGCCGATGGTGCATGCCGGATCAGGTTGGCCTGAAGAAAAGCCTGGAACTCAGGAGACGTAAATTGAGGGCCATTATCAGAAACCAGTACATCTGGAAGGCCGTGTGATGCAAAAATTCGTCTCAATACCTGGATGGTCCTGGCAGTAGTAATGGAGGAAACAGGAACAACCTCTAGCCACTTAGAATGGCTATCAATGACAACCAGAAAGAATTGCCTCTGAAAGGGCCCAGCATAATCTATATGCACCCTAGACCATGGGGTTTGAGTTTCCTCCCACCTATGTACTGGGGCCTGAGGCATTTCAGGCCGAGACTGTTGGCACACTTGGCACCTGTGCACCTGGGCCTCGATGGCTTTATCGAGCCCAGGCCACCAAAGATGGCTGCGCACAAGCACTTTCATCCTGACTATCCCAGGATGTCCCTCATGCAGAGAGATCAAGATTCTAGACCTCAATGAGGCTGGGATGACTACCCTGCTATCTCATAACAGGCAACCCTTAAAGGTAGACAGTGCATGTCTTCTTTGCAAAAAACTTTGAAATGTCGCATCTGGACATGAATCAGGCCATCCTGACAACGCCCATGTCAGCACACATGTAAGCGTGTGATCAATGGCAGTTTCAGCAGCCACGTCCCTAGCATTGAGGAGAGATTCAGGCAACTCCTGAATGGAAAGAATATTTATGGCAGGAGCAAGGTCTGCTTCTACCTGAGTTAAAGGCAATCTGCTTAGGCCATCTGCATGGCCCATTTCTTTTCCAGGTTTGTGAACTAGAGTGTAGTCATATGCTGACAGAAAAATGGACCATCTCAGCATACAAGGAGAAATGATATGTGGTGTCTGTTTGTTAGTAGTAAACAACCCTAACAGAGGCTTATGGTCTGTATATACCGTGAAGTGGCGGCCATATAAGTGAGAAATCATGAAATTTATTTATGCCAGCCACTATGGCCAAGGATTCTCTGTCAATCTGAGCATAATAGTCCTTGAATAATAGGCCACAGGGACTTGTGTCCCATCAGCCTTCAGATGGCTAAGTACTGCTCCCACCCCATAAGGAGATGCCGGTCTCCTTTGCCACCCCGCCTATCCTCAACTCCTCCGCCCGTTCATGTTGAGCCCACCGCGGCTTGACAGGGAGAGAGGGAGGGAAGGAGGAAGGGACTCGTCCTCCTCCTCTCCTAAGCTTCAAAGCACGATCGGCTTCCCAAGGGCATCACAATCCTCACAAAAGTGGGGGGAGAAGCAAAGGGGGCGAGAAAGCTCGCGGTGGGCTCGAAGGGCCACCTGTAAGTGTTGGTGATGAGAAATTCCCCACAAACCCAGGGAAGTGATGGAGAAAAGGAGCCCCCTTTGGGAGGAAACCTCCACCTTCTTCTCCTTGGCTTTGCGCTCTTCTGTTCGTCGGCAGCCGGGCTGGCAAGCCTCTCCTGGCTGGAACTTCCTTTCCTTCCCTCCCTCTTGGTCTCTTCCTCCTTCCCTCCCTCTCCCATTGTCCTTTCCTTCCTTCCTTCCTTCCTTCCTTCCTTCCTTCCTTCCTTTCCTTCGCCTCCCTCTTCCCCTTGTCCCTTCCTTCCTTCCTTCCTTTCACCTCCCTCTTTGTCCCTGCTTCCCTCCCTCTTTCCCCTTGTCCATTCCATCCTTCCTTCCTTCCTTCCCTCTTGTCCAGGATCGGGGCGAGCCTCTACAGCTGATCCGCACTTCTGCAGCTGTAGCTGCTCTCCTTGGCTCCTACCCAGCAAACTTGCTCGAGCTTTGCTAGAAAACATGCCTTGCTAATTTAGCAGAAGCGCAAATCAGCTGTAGCCCAGCGCTGATCTTGGAGCTTCTGCTAACTTAACAAGCGGCATGTCTTTCAGTGAAGCTGAGCAAGTGAGTGGGTGGAGCTCTCCTCTGCCTCTGACAGCCTGTCCCCCTCCCCTTGTCCCTTCCTGGGCATGGAGGGGGGGAGGAAGGAAGGGACAAAGAGGGAGGGAAGTAAGGGACAATGAGAGAGGGAGGGAAGGAAGGAACAATGGAAGGGAGGGAAGGAAGGAAGGGACAAAGAGGGAAGGAAGGAGGGAAGGAAGGAAGGAGGGAAGGAAGGAGGGAAGGAAGGAAGGAAGGGACAAGGGGAGAGAGGGAGGGAAGGAGGAAGAGACTAAGGGAGGGGAAGGAAAGGAAGGAAAGAAGGAAGGAAGGGACAATGGGAGAGAGGGAGGGAAAGAGGAAGATACTAAGAAGGAGGTGAAGGAAAGGAAGGAAAGGAGGGACAAGGGGAGAGAGGGAGGGAAGGAAGAGACTAAAGGAGGTGAAGAAAAGGAAGAAAAGAAGGAAGGAAGGGACAAGGGGAGGGAAGGCAGGCACCCACCCCAGTCCCATCCTAGAGACCCACAGATTCCCCCCCACAGGCACTCTGCAACCTGAGTGATCAGCTGGCCACACCCCCTGGCCATTGATCACGTGACCTGGGACATTGTGAATGTCATAAGTATAAATCAGTTGTCAAGCATCTGAATGTAAATCACATGACCCTGGGGATGCTGCAACAATCATAAGCATGAAAAATGATCATAATTTGCTTTTTCAGTGTTTTTGTAACTTCTAACAGTCACTAAGCGAATTGTTGTAAGTCAAGGACTACCTATACTTTCCCATTTTTTCTTTTTTTCTTTTTGTTGAGTTTTTGATACCCCCCGGCCAGCTGGATGGGGAGTTGGGGGTCACCACAACATGAGGAACTGTATTAAAGGGTCGCGGCATTAGGAAGGTTGAGAACCACTGCTGTAAATAGAACATTTTATGCCTAGGTCTGTTCAGAAACATAGCCAGAAATGTCATTTCCCTTATAAATGGCAAACCTTGTTGATATGGCTGCAGAGACAAGATTAAATGTATGATCACTTTAAACATTTAGTTCTGAACAAGTTGCCCACATCAGAAACAGATTACTAAAATATGCCCTACTGGTTATAATAACATTTGGCTGATAACTGAGTCTTATATTTGGACACAGTTTTTCTCAACTTCATGCGTAGCTTTCTGCCTTTATATGGAAAGAGGGGGGAAAAGCTGTTTCTTTTTGAGAAGCCAAATAAAAGTATCTGCCAAAAATCTGTACTACTAGTGCCTGTGTCTGCTTTGCTTTCAGAAACGTGACAAAGATATTTTCAAATGACTTCCTACTGACTTCTGTGACTATTTGTATTTTGCATCATGCATATGTAGACCATGAACTATATTTTATAGTATACATGCCACACCGTGCCCCCTCCAAAGTGAATGACAGATATTCACTCGTGTGAAGTAAATGAAAGGAACATTATTTTATTCTATTGTATTATTTATTTATTTTTCAATTTGTATACAACTGTAATCTACTAGGACTCCCTGAAAATGATGATAAAGTGTAAATAATCTTAAAACATCCACACAGAAGAAAGATTATATTGTATTGTACTGCATTGTATTATTGCTATAGCAATAGCTTTTAGACATATATACCACTTTAGAGGCCTCTCTAAACTGTTTACAGAGTCAGCATATTGCCCCCAACAATCTCGATCCCCATTTAACTAACCTCGGAAGAATCTCTTGACCCAGTAAGAATCGAACTGTCAAACTGCTGGCAGCCAGCAATCAACAGAATTAGCCTGCAATACTGCATTTTAACCACTGCGCAGCAATGGCTCTTAATTATATTATATATAACATACACACACACAAATAGGTACATACATATATTGAGACTAAACTCTTAGGATCTAATAGAATGGATTAAATCAAAACAATATCCAAGTTACCCAGTGGCTATCTAAATACCTCCGGCTAGTTCCCAAATAGGACATCAGTGGAAATAGCCATGAATGTTATTTGTTATAGATCATAGATAGGAACTATTTATAGGATAAGTAACACAGCATGTTAAGCTATTACACTATTTGTGTGTTTGCTGATGTTTGTGTGTGTGCTTTGTTAACCCGGTCATGGTGATTTGGCTGGTGACGATATCTTAAAACCTGGTATTCTCTAGATTATTAGGACTGCAATTCCTGGCTGATAAAATCTGGTTATCATTTGTATGTTCTGTTGTTAATTCAGTAAGTCATTGTTAAATACGCCATGGTTTAATGACTCATAGCTTAGCAGATTATGTGAATTTAGTCTATTGTCATGGGCTGGGATCATGCAACATATGAGTCCATATCTGCATCCTCAAGCAGAGTTAATTATGGGTGGATAATTTGGACAAATTGAATAAGAACATAAGAAGAGCCATGCTGAATCAGGCCAAAGCCCATCGAGTCCAGCATTCTGTGTCACACAGTGGCCCACCAAATGTACATGGGGATCTTGAGCAGAAAGAGAAGGCAAAACCCTCGCTTTCCCTTGACCCCCAAACAAATGGTACTCAAGGGAATCTTGCCTGCCTCAACCAACATAGAGGCGGCACATGGACATCTGTTTTAATAACCACCAATACACTTTGCATCCATGAATCTATCTAGCCCTGCCTTGAAGCTGTCAAGGCTGACAGCTGTCACGACCTCTTCTGGAAGTGAATTCCATAAATCAACGACCCTCTGGGTGAAGAAATATTTCCCTTTATTTGTCCTCACCTTCTTAGCTATAAGCTTTAGGGAGTGCCCTCTTGTCCTGGTATTGTGTGATAGAGAAAAGAATTTTTCTCTATCCACATTTTCTATCCCATGCATGATTTTATACACTTCGATCAAGTCACCCCTTAAACGCCGTCTTTCAAGGCTGAAGAGACCAAGGCGTTGCAATCTGGTTTCATAAGGGAGGCGCTCCATTTCCTTGATCATTCTTGTTGCCCTTTTTTGCACCTTTTCCAGTTCCATTATATCCTTCTTGAGGTGCGGTGACCAGAACTGTACACAGTACTCCAAGTGTGGTCTCACCATCGATTTGTACAGAGGCAATACAACACTTGCTGACTTATTTTCGATTCCCTTCCTAATCATGCCAAGCATGGAATTTGCTTTTTTTACTGCTGCTGCGCATTGGGTTGACATCTTCATCGAGCTGTCCACCAAAACCCCAAGATCCCTTTCTTGGGATTGTCTCAGAAAGTTTGGTCCCCATCAGTTGGTAAGTATAATTGAGGTTCTTTGCCCCGATGTGCATAACTTTGCACT
The DNA here is from genome assembly GCA_034064705.1 of Bothrops alternatus. NCBI lineage: Eukaryota > Metazoa > Chordata > Lepidosauria > Squamata > Viperidae > Bothrops > Bothrops alternatus. The sequence continues at coordinate 7,404,158 of JARGCV010000040.1, forward strand.
TGTTTAGGTTAAAATTCATTTGCCACTTTGTTGCCCACTCACACAATTTCGAGAGATCCTTCTGGAGCTCCCGACAATCAGTTTCACTTTTCACAACCCGGAACAATTTAGTGTCATCAGCAAACTTGGCTACCTCACTATTAACTTCTACATCCAGATCATTGATGAATAAATTAAAAAGTAAAGGCCCCAGAACTGAACCTTGGGGTACACCACTTCTCACTTCTTTCCATCCGGAGAATTGTCCATTTATTGCCACCCTTTGCTTCCTACAATTTAGCCAGTTACCAATCCAGGACAAGACCTGTCCTCTAATTCCGTGGCTGGAGAGCTTTTTTAGGAGCCTTTGGTGAGGGACTTTGTCAAAAGCCTTTTGAAATTCACTTCTGAATCAGCCATTTTAGATTGGCTGAATTCTTTATATTAAGATTATAACTTATAAATTCTTTATATTATAAATTCTTTATATTAAGGTTAACTGTGTTTTAAATCAGCCTAGCTAAGAATTTATACATAATACATTTTATGCATTAAATTTATATGGTGCCCATCTCACTGTCATTTGACTCTGGGCTGGCTTACAACATCATAAATTTAAGACCATAAGTAAGGGTGGACAATCTTTGGACAAAGTAACATTTTGTGATGGAGTGGAGATGCAAAAAAGGGGATGGTTCAGGGACTGCCCCACATAGCCCATCTTGATCTAAGGTTATGGCTGGATTCTTCCTGAACTAAGGCAAAACCACATTCTTATTTAACACAATGCATGAACTCAGCATTTGCTCAAAATTTTTCTTTTTTTTTAAAGTAATATTGGAAATATGGATAGTTCCAATAACCTGTGCTAGGAGAGACTGAATATAAAAAAAGAGATGGAAAAAGGCCAAGTTGAAAGAATTAGTTTTTCTGATGAAAAGTGATCATTATCTTAGCCAAAAAGTTTCAGTAGGTTTTCCATTTTGGAACAGTAATTTTGAAAGGCTGATAGAAATAGGAATCTGACACATAACTATCTCTTCAAGACAAACAAGTGCAGTGAAGTCATATTTTCCATCATGTAAGATGCTGTTGTGTGTCCACATGACCGATGAAAAAAATATCAGATGAAGGTATGATATATTTAGTAAAGAGAAGAAAGGGAAATGTGTTGTTTTCTATCAATTTGATGTACAAAACTGTCTTTTAATTCTCAAACATTGTCATTTGAATGTGGTTTTTAAATAGCACAGCTGCAAACAGTAGCTATTTTAATAATCACATTATTCCTGGAATTTCTCTAGCCATCTAATTTAATTTTAGGTTAGATGGCTAGAGAAAGTTGAAACCTAATGTTTCAACTTCTATCCTCAAAATGACTTTATAGGGCATTGCATGCCAAAACAACTAGACACAAGGACAGTTTCCCCCCCCATGCCATCACTCTGATAAACAACTAATTCCCACAATGCTGTCAAACTATCTAGTTAGGCTGTATTACTAAATTCTTTTCATCTTTCCTATCACCTATCTCCTAATCTACAAATGACTATAACTTTGTTGCTTGTATCTTACAATTTATATTGTTTTACTCAGTGTCCTAGTATGATTTATATTGATTGTTTACTTTAATATCTTATGACTATCACTAAGTATTGTATCTTATGATTTATGATGAATGTATTTTTACAATGACTATGATCATGATTTACCACTTCTTGCTTGCAAGTACACTGGAAGCTTATCCATCTGAGACAAATTCCTTGTGTGTCCAATCACATTTAGCCAATAAATTATTCTATTCTGTTCTGTTCTGTTCTGTTCTGTTCTGTTCTGTTCTGTTCTGTTCTGTTCTGTTCTGTTCTTACTATGTCAGGGTATGAGCTCTGCAATTCACTAATGCTTTGCCTTTCTTGAAAGCCCCACAGTTTCCAAATCGTTTTGTAGGACAGCCCCAGCTGAAGTGCATTGTAGGATGTGACTGAGGCAAAAATATTGACTGAAGCGATCTTTGCACTTCACCAGAGGCAGCACAAAAAAAGCAAGTACCCCAAAACCTCACAATCCTGCCCTTTACAGCAGGAGTCTTCAACTCCCAGTCTGTGGACCAGTACCGAGTCGTGGCATGTCAGCAACTGGTCTGCATAAACAAGTAAAGGCCCATCCACAGGGTGCAGGCAGCACACAAAACCACACACCCTCCAGTCTGTGTAAAAAATGTCTCTCCACAGAACCGGTCCCTGGTGCCCAAAAGGTTGGGGACCTCTGATTTACAGTTTGCAATGGTGGCAAATATCTGTAGCTCGGGTGTAGATGAGGGTGGAGGTTCGTACATTTTCAGTATTTTTTCTGTCAGTGACACTGACATCCTCTAAACTCCATTGACGATGTTACCTAGCTTGGTAATGAAACATTTGTAAAACAATCCACAAGCTCATAGCACCATCCCATGTTCTTTTTTTCCTTAACAACGTAAGAAAGGAATACATTAACCCTATAGATGCTGCTGATGTCCAATACTGGAGGGTGGTACAATTTAGTTGAGAGGACCTGAAGGGCTATAGATTCCTTGATTCTATAGAGTGTAACCATGCCCAGGAGTTCATTGTCATCCTCAAAGCTAATAGCGCTAAACCTTATTTCTGTTCTGCAGCATATTGAGTAAATCTTCATGCACAGATGCAATAAGTATCTCATATAGTATATACAGCTTTAGTTATTTAACCAATTTATAAAGCCACAATCTCAACAAGTGAGGGCATTGAACAATACCATTTTTTAAAAAAAACAAACCAGTTACATACATAAATTACAACAATTAAAATACGCAACTGAAAAATACCAGCACAATTGATAGAGCTAATTCAGCCAAGATACAGATCCTTTGACACATAGGGTGCCCCTGGTCAGGCACAGAAACCTCGTGTTTATTATCTTACAAAAAGCCAGTCAGCTCAGGACCATTCTAATCTTCACTATATGAAGTCAACAATATATTATTAGTGAAGAGTGTTAAAAGTGAAAACTATTAAGTTAGCTTAATTTTCTTATACTGATGAGACTACTCTATATTTACATTCTAAACACCTCAAACCTTAGTTTTGACACCTATTTGTGTGTTTTGTTTGCTTTGAAGCCAGTCATCAATCGTCGCCTAATTGGAAAAGTAATTTTTTTCCCCTTTCTATTTTTCCTCAAAAAGGTCCCAGAATTGTTGAGGCTCCTGTCAGTCTTTATCTTGTTTTCAAATAAGCAATGAAAAAAAAAAGAAAGACATTCACATGAGAATATAAGATAACTGATGCTATACTAAAGTCACACTGTCTTGTGCAAACAGTTCTTTTCTCATATTTCTCACATTAATAACCAAGGGTGCTTCCATAATTCTGCTGCCAGGATTACAATTTAAAAATGTTGCTTTGGATACCAATCTAAAATCAGTGCCAAAGAACTTGGCATATATTTACAAGTTTATATAAGGCTAGCTACCAAGGTATCAAAATATTATTGCTTCTGAAGAGCAGTCTAGTTTATCTTGAGAACAAACCTAAACATATAATACGTGTTCTACATTACAAAAACAGTGCAATTTCACAGAAGTGCTACGAATCTACAAAAGGACACCTTTAATGCAAGTGTACTTACTGTACAAAAGACATCTGATTGTATGTGTTTGGTTTCATTATATGACTGTTCCTACCATGATTAGTCAATGTTGTGGCTGGATAGGAAATGTGTCAGGGAATTGCGCAGCCAGTTTCCAAATGAAGTCAGAGATGCTGACACGAACTTGTAGTTTTTTAAAAATATAAATATATTTTACAACTATATATATAGCAAACTAGATAGTCAGGTGAACAGGAGCATCATGAAGGTAAATCAGAAATCATACAGGGCACACAGAAGGCGGGGGGGGGGGAAAGGAAACCTCCCCCATATCCTCAGCAACCAATCACAGCACAAATTGTCTCATTCAGGAACCAGCACTCTTCACTTAATTAACTATAATGGGGTTGTTCTGGCTCACTGCATAACCCCACTACTAAATTTAAATATCTTTACAAAACAGCTTCATATCTCTTGGGTCTGTAGTTACCAACATTTTATGAAAGGAGAGTTTGCCAGAGAGAGGACATTTGCAGCAGGAGCTATGCGGGAAATTTAATAAGTTTCTGTTCAAAGCCTCACTTTCAAAATCAAGGCTGGGCAAATTTTTAGTCCACACATCATCCTAGCTAGAGCACAATACAATCAACATTTTTTTTTAAATGAAAAGATAGGATTAAGGGGCCAAACAGTAAGGTTTAAGGCAACATTTTTGCTTCTTAGCTTCACCAAACACAGGTCTGAAACTTCTAATAATGTTATTGGTCATGCCCTTGAAGGTTCCCAAGCAGGACAACTTGCAGCACAGCCTGTCTAACATTTCCTGTCTAATATGTTGTACTCCATCATTTTAACATTTATGTATTCCCAGAGTCTATTTTCTGTGCTACTTGCAAAATCTGTTACCTCTGACATGACACAGAAACAGAATTCTATAGATTAATATAGTTGCTCCTCTGAACATGCGGAGAGAAAATCTCAGATAAAGAAAGTAGACTTAATGCCATTGGCTGATACATTGTGGACAATGTTTCAGCGTCACTGAATTGGGCAAACTCCAAGTAGCTGCCATCCTGGATTCTTTTAAACATATCTGCTTACAGACTTAACCTCACTGCCAAAGTAACATATTCTGACAAGAATCCCTTTCTTGGAAGCAATAAGTTAAAGCATGATTCAGACAAAAAAACAATTCTTCCCAGGGGATGGACAGACAAATTCTTTTTTTCCAAATATCTCAAATTCTGCTGTAGTTCTTCAGTAGAGAAAGCCTATAGCAGGGGTGGGGGGATGCCACCCAATTGTATTCAAACAGATTCTTTAACAGGGTGGTGAAGACCCTGTCACTTTTTAAAGTTGTTGAACTATAATTCTCAGTGTTCCTTATCATTGGCCATGTTACCTGGATCTGCCCTATGCCTTCTCCTGCCCCATGCCCCAATTTGTCTGCCTTTCCAATATTATTGTCTTCTTTGCCTGTTCAGATATCTGGTAACCCTAACATGGAGAGACGTTGTTCCCTTATTCTACTCTAATCATTGATCTGTATAATTATCAGTAACACATTTTTATACAATTAAAAAAACCCAGCAATTTGATCTAATTTCCACAGTATATTACCACTCCTCTGAAGAAAAATGCCTAGCTATCAAATCTAAATGCATTACAACAATTATATGCATGAATTTAAAAGGTAATTACAGACAGTGAATGTGTTGGAGAATTAATTAAGTCTCTTATATCAAGTTAAACTATTTATGTTATGGTATCAGGTTTGCATCACCTTCATATTTACTTAATGAAATGCTGTTTTCTACGGGAGTAATAGACAACACTTCTTGTGCAGGTTAAATGTTTTGCTTGTTGTAAATATTGTTTTTAGCAAGGAAAAAAAAACAGAGATCTACCTTGAGGGACATTTGCTATCAACTACTGTGGAAAACTACTTGGCATTTTAAGATAATTTATGATAATAGTAAAATAATGTAAATATAGCATATTTATTTGAAAGTTAGAAGTAACACTATTTGATGATCTAATAAATGAATATCATGAGATTCTCCCACCCCCCCATGAATACAACTAATGATTTCACTAGGGTAAATTACTGTAACTTACTCTGTGTGACTGCCGGTAAAGATAAAACTGGTACAAAATGTGTTGAAGGAACACTATTATCTTGATTCTTTTGGTACAGTGCCCTGAGTCTTATGTGCAGTAAAAAAAAATGTGAAAAAAAAATGTTACAATTATTTTAAATTGTTATTTTAAACAGTTGTCAGCCTATATATCAAATAAAATCAATATATATAAATAGTGAAATATAAATATAGTGAAATATAAAATAGTTTACGTGCCTATGCACTCACATATACATAAATGTAGAGGAAGGATGAGCTTGTTTAGTTTTGCCTAAATTCTAAAATGGACTTTTTAAATAAATTGTCAGAAACTATCACTCTGATTTTCCATTCCAGCATTAATTTGGATTGATATGCATTCAACAAAATAATTGTAGAAGATCCGAACTTTGCTGCTGGGTTGTCTAGGAAGAGCAGGTCAAATTATGACAGTGATCTGGTTGTGGATACACATCCCATCAGGCTCAAAAGCCTTGCCCAGGCTAAGCAATATGATAATGTATTAAAATGACTCTTAGGCACCCAAAGTCTCCTAAAAGGGGGTAGCCATCTTCTAGGAGTCTCAAGAGAAGGGCATAAAGGTGATGAGTAGAGCTAAACTCTTAATGGTTGCACCACAAATCTAACATAATGGCATTTCAATTAAGCAATCCAACTTTAGGTGCTTAAGTCCTTTCAAAACCCACCAAACAGAACAAGCTGACAGTGCTCTTGTTGTGTTTATGCAAACCCCTACCCAATTTTATCCCAGATTTGCTTATGATCCAACACTGGAAGCTTTTAAGAAGAGATTGGACAGCCATTTGTCTGAAATGGCATAGAGCAGACATGTCAAACTTGCGACGTCACGTGATGTCGCTAGACGTATTGGGAGTTTTGTCATTGCCGGCAATGGGGTGGGCGCGTCCGGCCTGCGGGCCAGCAGTTTGATACCCCTGGTATAGAGTTTCCTGAGCAGGGGGTTGGACTAGATGACCTCCAAGGTCATTATTCATTATTATTATTATGAATTATTATTATTATTATTATTATTATTATTCCCATAGTTGTTGTTAAGATTGCAGTATGAGAATCCCTGGTATGCATGTTATTAGCAGTACTTGATATTGGGTAGGGTAGTTTAGCTTGGATCTTCACCTCTGATTATTAGTGATGTTTAATTCTTCTACAAGTCCGTTAACAACTTGAATCAGAATAAACTACTATGCTACCAGCACAGATACAACAATATTGCTTAAATCTTTGCATATGGAATGCTCTTATCCTAGAAAAGCCAGCAGTGTGTTCTGGCAGTAGCTACGAGCTTTTTCTGTTAGTATTACTTGGCTGATTCCTAATTGGCTTGAAAGTCATGCCTTTTAGTCTGCTGTTGTCTTTTTCTCTCTTTTTATAATGTTTTGTTTTGTACCATGCTGAATTAATTCAAGAATCTCAGAAGACAAAACAGAAGGGCAGGATAAAAATATATGAAAGACCACCCATCTCTCTGATACACCTTTAGTACAGTATATACAGTACTAAAGTCCAGTCTTTGCTTTGAGGGATAGTTGTTTCACCAATTTAAAGAAATATCCAATGCAAGACTCCTGGTTCGAGTATTTCCATTGACAACAATTGCTGCAGCTCATAGGGATGAATCACTGACTTGGAAAGAGTTCCATTTTAAGTCATTAAATCCAAATTCCTATTTGGTGAAGAAATCAAAATTAAAGCATCCCCAACACATCCCCAGATGGTGGTCCATCTGCTTGGTTGCATTCAGCAAAGAGCTCACCATCTTTCTCCTAACAAACATTATTCTGAGTATCCCACTCAGGGCACGGAGAACAAATCTTGATTATCTGTCATGTGATTTTTAAGGCACCTGAAAAAAGGTAGGATGCCCACTTCTGTTCCCTTAAGGAAAACATAAGCATACTCCATTTTGCCTTTATGTCTCGTTACTGAACTGTCTGTTGCTGATTTATACACCTCCTTCAAACATAGTGCCTGAAACTTGGACCCCTTATTTGAGGTGGACTCTGACCAATGGAGAAGTGATTCAGAAGTATTAAGGCACCAAGATCCTATATAAGGTTTCGGAAAACCTACAGTACGTTCTATACATGCTGCCATCCTCTAAATCTCAGCAGTCAGTCAGTTGAAGAATCAGGGTTGCTCAGATCTGTAGTGAACATAATTTAGGGCCACTCACCCAGATGAAAGAAGGCAGACATGGGCACTTCTTGTCTAGTCTATTTTTTGCTTGTTTTTTTTTCATGTACACTACTACTCTAAGATAAGAACGTGTTCTTCTCCCAATTCTTTAAACATATAATAAATTTTCAATTTAACAAAACCTGATTTAGTGGACTTTCAAACTAACTGACAAAATCTGCTGGGTCTGAGATTTGTCCATATTATCATTCCTGTGACAAGACTTATTTCTGTAATTGCTCAAAAATATCTCTCGCATTCTGGTGAGAGAGAAATTCCCTGAGGATGGGCTCCAGCACAAATCTGAAAGCCCGAAAGACTAAACTTCTGATCCCGGTAACCAACCCACATTGGATCCTACATTATTCTGGGACATGTATATTTGCCTTCATTGGCTCAAAAATATTATCTCTTCTAATGAGGGATTGGGTTCCATTGACTGCATTTGCTTTGCATATTTCAAGCAAGTCATGGCTTATTCATTTAATCCAACTTTTTTAGAATTTAGAACTATTTAATTCAATCCTCTTCTATTATCTCACTGCAAGGTTTTTCTGATTCCCCAATACTACATTCACTTCTTGATGAAGGCTTGCAATACCCCTTCCCCATGTGGCACAATCATTTCTACAGTTTATATCTACTAATAAAGCTAACATGCAATATCACTCTGCTTGCAAGTGTGGAAGCCAGCAGATTGTGTAACGCGGCCAATGCGAGAGGGATTGAAATGTTCAAAAGAAGTGATTCCCCTCCCCCGCTCACAAAATCACATTATTCAGACAGCACAGAGTTATCATACCGGACAATAATTTGCCAAAATAAAAATGGGAATATTTATTTTTTTCTACTAAAGCAATAAACTCTTACACTTATGCATTGGTTTTGTCAATCATTCCAATGTTAATTTTTTACCTTCCGTTGTATAGAAAATGTAGACATAACTCCATAAAAACAACTTAGATCAAGTACTGAACAATTCCAAGACCAAAGTAAGTAGTGGTGGGAAGCAAAGATAGACCAACTTATTTGTAAAAATAAGTTAAGCTCTCTTCACGTAACTGTATATTCACGGTTTCATTAAGAAACAAGGTATTTTAAATATGTTCATTACAGTAATATGTTCATTACTTCTACATTACTTGCATCAATATGGGTCTATACAAATTGCAGCAGCATTTCCTGATTACGTATGAAGAATCAATCAGAAATCACTGTTATATACTGGAATTGGACAGAGATTCTAAAACCATTACTGAGTGGTAGCTCATGCACATGATAGCAACAGGGAAATAGGGAAGACCCCCCCCCGTGCAAATGAGACAGGACAAACTGTGACAAATTTGCAAATATGTGCTGGACAAATTTAAACTGTACAAGTCTTGCAAAGTTACAAAGACATTCAGAAGCACATTTTCTTCTCCAGGCCTCTACCCTGTAAAGACAATGATTTTCATTTGGCCTCTTGAGCTTTCTTAGCATTCTGTTTTTCTTTTGCCTAGAAGATAAAGACAGATAGATAGAAAGAAAGTGCACCGTTTTAGTAACATATTTTTTTTCTGTGACTCAACATGCACTTTCTTGAAATATTTAATATACAAAGAGGCTATAGAGCACATCAACCGTTCTTTACAATTTTGAGCTGAGGTTTTCACCTTATCCGTCAGCCAAGGTACCATGCTGATGCAGTCCTGCCCTTCTACAAGCAGAATACCTCCGTCAATTTGTAGAGCAAATTAGGATGTAGTAGAGGCTCCCTATTTAAGGAAGAACCATAATTTTTCCTAATCCATCTGCTTTACCGCTCAAAACAGCATTGCAGAACAGCTGGTGTGGTGTATTGGCTAAGTGTTGGCCTGGGAGTTCCCTGCGTGAACTTTCAGGAAATCATTCTCTTTTAATCTAAATTACTTCAAAGGGTTATCGTAGTAGGGATAAAACAAAGATCCCTTGTAAGCTTGTTTGAGTTTATGGACAAAGGCAGGACGTGAAATAATTATAACATCGGGCTCTGAGAGCTAGAGCCAGGCATTGGAACACCAGTACTGATGCTGTATTTCTAAAAGCTTGATGAGGCACTAATGGTACATGCAATCCTCAAATTGTTCTTCACAATTGCTGACTACAGCAGTCATTGTTTTATGACAACTGGGACCAGCATTTTGATTGCTAAGTGATGCGGTCATTAAGTGAATCACAATGTGATCATCGGACCTATTTTATGAACATTTTAATCACAGTTATTAAGTGAAACGCTGTGGTTGTTTAGCGAACTGGGTGCAAGGAACTAATAGTATTTATTTAAAAATGAAAAAAAATATTGGTAAAACCTTTAAACCGATTTTTTTTTAAGCATTAAGAATCTCATATTTTACATCCAAAGCAGGGAAGAACATGTCCAAGGCTATTTCAGGATAAGAATCAACATCAGGTTAGATGAACTATTGCACAGTTTAATAACCCTAAGGGGACAGAGGACAGGCAAATCACGTTACTTTCTTCCCCAAATGTGCTTGGAACTTAGCCATGTCACTAAATCAGTGTTACAGCTAGAATTGGAACAAGGAAGCAAGTCAAAGTAATTAGAGAAATAAGAGACATTCTGCAGGTCAACTTTTTAAGAGGAATGTATCCATGATTCAAGAACGCCATCTAGTGGTTATACAGCTACTACAGCTATAATGCACCTCTCATTCAAAACAGTAATCTGTAAATAATCATTTTTAATTTTCCACTCAGGCAGATGCTACAATTAGTACTCGACTTACAACATTTCATCTAGCGACTGTTTGAAGTTACAACAGCACTGAAAAACGTGGCTTATGACCATTTTTCACACTTATGACCATTTCAGCATTCCACCCAATGGTCATGAGATCAAAATTCAGACTCATATTTATGACGGCTGCAGTGTCTGTTTTGCAACTTTCTGACAAGCGAAGTCAACGGGGATGTTAGATTCACTTAACATCCCTGTTCCTAACTTAACACCTGCAGTGATTTGCTTAGCAACTATGGCAAGACAGGCATAAAATGTAGCAAAACTCACTTAACAAATGTCTCACTTAGCAACAGAAATTTTGGGCTCAATTGTAGTCATGAGTCGAGGACTACCTGTACTCTCCCCCCACCTTCATAGAAAGCTGGAATTCTACTCATAAGGCAGCATTTACCTTTTCTACTAGTGGAATCAACTGCTGATGTTCTGCTAACGTTTTGAGCAATTCCATGATGAATGGCAAGTAGTTGTGTTTTCTTCTAATGTTTTCAATCTGTAAGCACAGAAGAAGCACGACATGAATCAGCATTCGGTTCAAGCATTCGGTTCATTACTATTCCACAGAACCACGTTCGTGAGGTAATTTTCTGGCTAAAAACACTACACTTTTTCAGGAACGGGCCAGGGGTGGAGACAGAGGGAAAGAATGGGGGAGGAGAGATCACAGCTAATGGTTGTAATAAGAGAGTTACAGCTGATCTTCAACCTTATTTTTTTAATCCCTTTGACCAGGGGAGTTAAAAAATAATCAGTGATAACAAAAGTATCCTCAGTCTTGCACACAATCAAGATATGCATGCAAGAATTTTTTTTTTTACACTATACTGTGGTCTAAATTACAATGTCTTCAGTTTTTAGGATTAAACTCAACATTTATATGTGGCTGACAACAGACATGGACTTGGTTGAAAGCTTAACTGTCCCAAGAAGTAGAACAAATATTTAGGTTGTTAAGGAACTTGTTCTCTGAATTTGGTAGTTATCCTTTCTTCCAAAAGAAATTTCCAATACAATTGTTTAGCCATGAACAAAACAGTCTAGCTTTACATTTGAAATGACCACTGAACTTAGTTGGGTATTCCAACCACCTGGTTGGTTCCACGAATAGTGACCACAGAGATAAGAGGTGACACTTTCCGTTAGGAATCAAATATTTAAAATATATGAAGGTGATCTAAAATAAAGGAAGAATTTGAAAACAGCAACCAAATGAATTAGATTACAAGCTATCTGACCTTGCTGCAGGGATCAGGTTGCACTGCCCCCTAGAAACAAGGTAGAAAAGAAATTTCAAAAAGGCATGGGAGTGGAAGAGATTAACTAGCCATGAAATATAATGAATAGCCTGAGCAAAGCAGCTCTCCAACAAAGAGGTTCACATTCTGGAAGTGATGGGATTCCTTATTTTCTTGCTTTTGAATTGTCTCCTCACTATTCTTTGCAGAATTCTTCTAGCTAAGAAATATTCCTGCATGCTGGAGACCTCCATACAGATTTCTCCAAGTGTATCTTGCTGGATATGGCCAAACAGTTCCATCAGCAAGATAACTTCTGCAACAACTCTCCCATGCAAACTTTTAGTGACTGTCCAAAATTATGACTCTGCTGGAAAAAAAGTGACTTATGTTGGGGTTCTCACACTTATGACCACTGTAGTACCACTGCAGTTGCAATTCAGATGCTTGGCAACTGGCATGCATTTATGACAGTTGGAGCATCCAGGGATCACATGGTCATTGACAACCATTTGCAATTTTCTCAGAGAGCTTCCAACAAAGCCAATAGGGAAAGCTGCATTTGCTTAATGATCATGTGATCTGCTTAAGAACCTCAGCAAAATAGGTCAGGAATGACTCAGTTAATGACTGTGTTGCTTAGAGATGGAAGTTCCAGTCCCAACTGTTGCCGTAAATCAAGGACTACCTATATATTCATTTCCAAATACTCAGAGAGCTGCTTAAGCATAGTTGTTGGAAGCAGATAGAATAACCATCACAGAGAGGTTAAAAACAAACCAGAGTATTTGTTAATGTGTGCAATTGTCTTCACTGGGCTAACTGGAGATCTAATAAGTCAATCAACCTTTTGGATTTCAATAACTATTTTTATGAGTAATAGTATTTTAAAAATATTTTAAAAAACAGCACTGAACCAAATGGAAGAGTGTTTATACTTTTGTACATGTCACATTCACCATTGTCTTATTTTTACTGTGTATTCAGCTATATAAATAATTACGCCTAGATGCTAATTTGCAGAAAGATGCCATGTTTCATTGTGTCACCATCTGTTCATTAGAAATTTATTGAAACATACAATTTTATTAAGAGTGCCTAAACTTTTCACAAATTGAATTGCTTTTTGAGAATGTTTCTCTTGAACTTTCAATAAGATTGCATAACAGCTTTGAAAGCAAATAAATAAATAAATAAATGAACGACATCTTTTATAAATAGGCTAGGGAATTTAATTTTCTAAGGTATGTTTTCTGTTTATGTACACAACCCACTTCATTTTCCACACTGTGCCCTGGGAAACTTTTTTATTCCCCAGAAACTGACCAGAGGTTCTTCAAATAGAAATATGATACTGATAGAAAAGATTAATTGAAAGATTGCTTGCCCATCAATATAATTTTTTTCTGTGCAATGTAGAATCAGGGTCCTTGTTTGGGCATGATAAAAGCAACTTGGAGGTCCAATAGAAACATGGAAAGTGATGACTCTTTATAGATGCTCATAGAAATCAGTGTAAAGTTGGGTTTATAAAAAATATCAAAACTAATTTCTTTAAGCCAGAATGACACAGTAGTGTTTGATGCAAAGGTTGAATTTGGTCTTTGAGATGGATATTTACACTAGAAAATGGAAGTGAAGCCAGGAAAAAAGAACTAAACAAATGCAATTATTACTTTTGAGTAAATAAAATGAAATTGATATATTTCAATAGAGAAATACAGTCTACCATGAAAACCAACTGATTTCTCTTTATGATTCTCAAACACTCACATTCAGGTCTTACACAAGGGACAAAAATAAGGAATGGACATTCAAAATATTACTAACCCACTCAGAAATATTTTAAACAATTCCCCACCACCACCACCACCAAAATCTGCATTGGAGAATAGACGCTAAAATGAAATCTTATCACAACTATCCCTGCTGGTTGTGGTGGCACAGTAGTTAGAATGCAGACTGCAGGCTAACTTACTGCTCACTCCAGGAGTTCGATTCTGAGGGGCTCAAGGTTGACTCATCCTTCCAAGGTCGGTAAAATGAGGACCCAAATTATTGGGGGCAATATGCTGACTCTAAACCGCTTACAGAGGGCTGTAAAGCACTGTGAAGTGGTACCCGTGTTTCCCCGATAGTAAGACACCCCCGATTGTAAGACGTATCGGGGTTTTCAGGGGGTCGGCTAATATAAGCCGTACCACGAAAGTAAGACATATTACTCCTGCCCACTTCCGCCTCCTGCTTAAAATACTTAAATACTTAAAATACTTAATATACTTAAAATAAAACTGACAATTGTTTTCCAATCAATATAAGCCGTACCCCGAAAGTAAGACATAGAAAGGCTTTTGGGGATAAAAAGAAAGTGTGACCCTGTCTTGCTTTAGGGGAAACACGGGTATATAAGTCTAAGCGCTATTGGTATATTAGTAGCAGAAACACATCAGGGAGGACAAGAGGAGGGAAACTGAGTACCAAACAATTTTAGAATGTTGGGAGGCAAGGGTGGGGGGGGGAGAGAATGTAAGCAGGAACTAGATAACTAATCACGCGTTTTCTCTCTCTTTTTCTTTTCTGGTGCCTGTGAATCAGTCTTAACTCTTAGCGACTGACTGGACAGCTCCCTATAGTTTTCTTGGCAAGATTTCAAGTGGTTTCTGTTGCCTGCTTCTTAGGCTGAGAGAAAGTGACTGGCTCAAGGACATCCAGTTGGTTTTGTGCCCAGGGAGGACTAGAACTCACAGCCTCCTTGTTTTCAGCCTGATGCCTTAAATACTACACTAAACCATGGATATTCCTGCTACAAATTATTTATTTATATCCAATCTTTATTAATTTACCACTAACTCAAGGCAGCAAATATATCCAGCACACCTTCCTTCTCTTTATTTTTTTTCTCACAACAACCCATGAGGTGAGTTGGACTGAGAGTGTCCTGCATGTCCTCCCCACTCTTTATTTATTCTGAGAGACCAAACAGAACAGTAGGGAAAGGTGCAAACAAGCAAGCTATGGAAGAAGAGGAGAAAGCCCCATTTTCTTGGTTCTTGCGAGTGAGATCTAACAATAACTTTGAAAATCTGGATCATTTTTAACAGGGGTAGTTTGATATGACATTACTTTCTTTTATTCTAAGAGGCAATGACTCATCTTGAATATATTTGATTTCTAAGATTACTTTTGTTCTGAACATTAAGGAGCATATTATCTTAAAGTGGCTATCTCTCTGTGGAAAACAACTTAGCATAGGGTTAATGTTTCAAACAAATAGATGACCTCTTTCTACCATTCAAAGGGAATAGCCTACTTACCTTGTACCTTTTCAATTTTTGGTTTTCTTCTTCAATTAACATCTGATACTTTGCGACTTCAGATTGAACGGAACTTAGTATATTACCACTCTGGTCTGTATCCATCGGCTCTTCCTATTGGGAAAAATAGTTTTATTAAATTAAATAACAGCATTTTGAACACAGAATCCATTCAAGAAATGAAGAATATGAGCAATATACATTGAACTAAAGAGCTGATTCCATATTTTGCAAGCTCAAATATCAGATGCAAACTTTTTCATAAACAGAAAGCTTAATATATAGGAAAAATCAATCCAAATTCTTGATTTGGGCAATATTATTTTAGGACCAATCATAATGCCGTAAGACTGTATGCAATCATTTGTGTTTTCCAGAACTATTGATCAAATGAAACAAAACCTTCTTTTCTAAAACATACAATCCACCTCTTTGCTGCCTTCTAGTGCTTGTTTTTAATGCTTGGCAAACTGCACTTAATTTGCTAATGTAATGGTCTGCAGTTTGGTAGTCTACCCTAGAAACCATATTTTTCAAATAGTCCGTTTAATGCAATGTTGTTTAGAAGAATCACCCTTTTAGAAAAAGGATAGAAACTTTACAGGTAAGTTATTCAAAATTGTAATAATTTCTGGAAGATGCATTTCGAAGTTGAATAAAAACTGGTGTTTAATTTCAGCTTGTTAACTCACTCTTTTCAAGATTCCAAATAAATTGGTAAGACTTAGTTACTGAATGGGGAAGGGGGGGGAGAGAAGGAATAGGAAAAATCATGTTATCTAAATCTGATACCTGCTTTATAATTTTATATTCCTAAATCACTCTTATATGAATCTCTTAGCTTAGCTTCTAAAATGTTATATAGCACTAGTTGCTCCAGGTAATTCATTCACCCTCATATTCCAGCCATTACAAAGAAGCATGTCTAATTGATAAATACCTCAGCCAGCTGTCTCTGCAGTCCGGCAATTTTCTGTTCATATATCATTTTTCTATCAGATACAATTGCCATCAGGTTAAACCTTATCTCACCTTCACTATACCTGCAAAATAAGAACAGAGTTGTTACAAACTGCTGTAACTATGTTATGATTTTAAAAATATGCACAGGTATTAAATCATTTTGGAGCATTTTAATAATATATCACAAGCAAAGCCAAGATTCAAACTGAACGTTACTCTCTATCACATAAACAATGGAAAAGTTCAAGAGAGCCCTTTGGAGTGTTAATTTAATAGCTGCAAAATATATATAACATTCCTGGTTAAAATCACTGTGATTTGACTCCAATAATTTTGTGTACATCTGTCAGCTATGCTTACCTTGAAGCTAAAGCTTGATGCTCAAAGATTTCAGAACGTCAAATAACACTGTAAACTTTGTTTTAATCTAATTAACTGAAATAGAAATGAAGATGAAATAATATGTTTTGTATTATCATCTCCATATATTCCTTTCCTAGGCAGAGTAGCAGCAGGCACTTTTGATATGATTACAGTGTATCCCTGTTTCTATCGTATCAAGGACTCCACTGTACGTATCAGCTTCTGGATTAGCCAAATAAAAGTGTGCCCGTTGTTCATAACAATGACATACTAAAGAGAATTTCCAAAAATTGTTTTCTACAAATAACCGGATAAGTAAAAGTTATTGTTTTAATTTCTTCATCTAGCTTGCCAAGAATAAAATCTAAATCTGTTTAATTTTTTATAAGCAAGAGCTTAAGTTACAAACACTTACTTTTGTATCCGTTTTTCTATGACAGGCCTTACAGCATTGATCCAATCATCTTGATTGCACACTCCTAAAGAAGAAAGTACACAAATAATATAAATCAATACACAGACGTAGGCTTGCAACGTGAAGGCATAAAATCATAAGTTCTGCCATCATCACTATTTCCAATAATGATTCTGGCACTCATGTTGGGCCTAAGTACCCATAAAAGATAAAATGGTGGGTTGGTTGCAGGCCAGTTCTTGGGAAATGGGCTGACCAATTCAGAGGGGGGAAAAAAGGAAGCTGGTATGATAAACAGCATCCTTGAGCTAAAGATTGAAAGGAAAACAACATATAAACATACATTTTGTCGAACTGATTTTGATCGACAACATCTATCATAACAGTCGTTTTCTGGCAGTATCTGCAGCCTGCTCTTAAATTCCAAATTATTTCCGTTAGCTTCCTCTCCCTATTGATACATTCAGAATGTCATGCTGCAGTTAAAAGGGGCGTTGGTCTTACCTGAACGCCTTTTCTCAGTATGACGATGGAGAATCCACCAATGGGTTAACTTCGTCTTCTGCCCGCAGACTAGTCGTCCAATTTTGCTTCGCCTCTCCTCCTGGGACCTCCTTTTCCCAGTCTCGACGAGGCAAAAGCTGTTTGGCTATGTTTTCTTGTGTTGACTCCATCCTCTCCCCTCATAGGACCTGACTGGCCTCAAGGGTGGGAGTGGATTCTCCATCCTCATACCGAGAAAAGGCGTTCAGCTAAGACCAACGCCCCTTCTCCAGTATGACGAGTGGAGAATCCACCAATGGGACATACCAAAGCCTCACTGTCCTTGTGGGTGGGATGCTGTCTGGGCCTGTGTCCCACTCTCAGATACTATGCACTGGAGTACCCTCCTGCCAAAGGAGGCCTCCGCAGATGCGAATCTGTCTAATTTGTAGTGTTTTATAAAAGGGGAAGGCGACATCCACGTCACCGCTCTACATATTTCTTCAATCAAAGCCTGAGTTGCCCATGCTGCTGAGGTTGCAACACTGCACGTGGAATGTGCAGTGATTTGTCTGGGGACCGTCAAGGACTGTCCCCTGTATGCCTCCACTATACACCTTTTAATCCATCTACCGATTGTGGATGCCGTAACCCTCCTTGAGAGAATGGAAGGAGACAAACAGTGCTTCCGATTTACGGAAAGGTGCCGTTCGCTTGATGTACTATTTTAAAGCTCTGCGAACGTCTAAGGTGTGCCACTTGCGCTCCAGTTCATGGGACAGTTTGGGGCAAAAGTTTGGTAGCACCACCTCCTGTGCTCTGTGGAATAAGGAATTGACCTTTGGTATGAAGGAGGGGTCCAAATGTAACACCACCCTGTCCGTGTGGAAGGTACAAAGGTCCTCCCTCACTGACAGGGCTGCTAGTTGAGATGCGTCTTGCTGAGGTAACAGCGACTAAGAAGGCAACCTTAAGGGTCAGGTACTGTAGGTCACAGGTCCTGACAGGCTCAAATGGAGGTAAGGTTATGGCTTGTAGGACCTTAGATAGATCCCAGGAGGGGTATCTGTGTACCATAGGTGGTCTACTGTTAGATGCGCCCTTTACAAAGGATCACACCATTGGGTGTCTGGCTAGAGTTTCGGAGTTGCCATAGATAAGGATGATTGATAGGGCAGCCATCTGTCTACGAATTGTATTGGGTGCTAACCCCCCATCCAGACCTTCCGCTAGGTCAGCGGTTCTCAACCTTGGGGTCGCGACCCCATTTGGGGTCGCGAGACCATTTCGCGGGGGTCGCCGGACACCGCGGACCGCCATTTTGTTTTTAATTTGTTTTATTTTTTTAATTTTTTTAAAAAAATTTTTTGGCCGGTGCATGCGCAGTTCGGCCTGTCGCGTGCACGCGACGGACCGAACCACGCATGTGCGGTGCACACGACGACCCGATCCGCACACGCATGCGCAGCGCAAAACTCCGGCAGGCACACTGAAGAGAGCAGGGTGCAGGCTCCACTTGAGTGATCTATCGTTGTCCTGCTCAGGAAGTCTGCCTGGCGATTGGCTTCTCCTGAGATGTCCTCGGCCTTGATGGAGGTTAGGTTTTTTTCTGCCCAGGTTCCCAGCACTTTTGCTTCGTTCATGAGGGGCCTGGATCGCGTGCCTCGTCGGTTGACATGCGCTTTGGCCGCCACGTTATCCATGAGTATGAGCACATGTCGATGTGCCACTGTGCTGCAGAAGTTTATGTTGTGCGTTAGGTCTTTCTTTGACCACTGACCCTATGCTAGCTGTGATTGCAGGTGTACTCCCCATCCGTTGTAAGGGTGACTCGGTTGGCTTCCCTGAACAAGTGTCCCTTCCCCATCGCTGGGGAGGATCACCACTGGAGCGACCTCAGGACCTTTGGTGGCACCTTCACTCTTTGTTTTGAGGAGCCTATCCCCACTTTTTGAAACGGAAGTAGGAACCACTGGAGCTCTCTGGAGTGTAGCCTTGCCCAAGGAATGATTGCGAGGCATGACACCATCTTTCCTAGCAGTTGTGAGAGTGTAGCCAGCGTTGAGGATCGCTTCCTTCAGATGAGCTAAACCAGGGTTCGAATGCTGTGTTGACAGTCCTGAGAAAGATGGACCGTGCATTTTGTGTGTCTATGACTGCTCCCAGATGAAGTAGACAGTTTGAGGGAACGGTCTAACTCTTCTGAAAATTTACTGAGAACCCGTGGTCTTGAAGGGTCTTCAGAGTCAGTGCCAGGTCTGACTGTGCTGTCTGGACTGATGAGGATTGAATGAGAATGTTGTCCAGATAGCATTGGATGCACACTGGAATTGTTCTCAAGTGTGTGGCGATTGTTGCCAATACCTTTGTGAAGACCATGGGAGCTGAAGACAGTCCAAAAGGTAGAGTTCTGTATTGGAAGTGTTGACCCATGTGGTAGAACCTGAGGAACCTCCAGTGGTCTGGAAGGATGGGAATGTGAAGGTAGGCCTCCGTCAGATATATGGACATCAGGTCCCCTTTCCTGATGCTTGCTAGTATCGAGTGAAGGGTTTGCATTTTGAATTTTTTATACTCCAGGTGTCTGTTCAGACTCTAGGTCTAGTATTGCTCTCCACCCCCCCCCCCAATTTTTTTGGGACTATGAATAGGATGGAATAGAATCCTTGTCCCCACCGATCTCTTTCTACCGGTTCGATAGCCTGAATGTCCAGGAGATGTTGGATGGCCTCCTTGGTGAGGTTCTTCTTGATCAGATCTTTTGGAGATGGGCAAGGAATGAACCGGTTTGGGGGTGTTGAGAGGAATTCTAACGATAGGCCGAATCTGATGGTATTTAGGACCCAGAGGTCCGTGGTGGCTTGCCATTTGTGAGCAAAAAGGGCTAGCTGGCCACCAATGGGGGAGCCCCCCCTGGGCCGTCACTTGGATCTGCGGTAGAGACACCCCCCAGCTCCTCGAAAGGGCTGCCTTGCTTGGGCCTGTTGTCTGAATCTGTCCCGGTTATTGTTTCTCTCACCTTGACGGTCTGATCTGGGCTGATAGGGACGGGAAAAGGCCCCTTGATCCATGCCTGCATCAGGTCGGAAGGACGGTCTGCGGGAATAGGAGGGAGCTCTCCTCTCCATCCTCTTTGTCAGGTGGGCCAGAATCATGCGTTTGCCCTTATTTTCAATTAGATAAGGGTCAAAGGCCTCGCCAAAGAGCCGCCCGTCCTTATAGGGTGCCGCCACTAAACGCCACTTAGCCTTCATGTCCGTTCTCCAATGCTTGAGCCACAGCAATCTGCGTGCACCAATGTTGTACGCTATTGCTCTGGCAGAGAAATTGGTTGCGTGTAAGGAGGAATCTGACATGACCTCCGCTGCCACCACTTAAATTCTGGTGAGTTTTCTCCTCCACTGGTGAATACTCGACTTGAGTTGGCGCAGCCAAAGAAAAGATGTCCTGGCGAAAAAGGACATAGTGATGCCTGCCTTGGTTGCCCACGCCGAGGCCAGGTGTGCCCTGCGGAAGATGAAGTCCATCTTCTCGTCTTCTGATTTCAGGGCCTCCACTGCATCCCCGGCTATCAGGGGTGGAGAAAAGAGGGTTGCAATGGGTTCATCTATTGTTGGCACTTCTATTATCTCTGATAGTGCCGGATCTATGTTGAACATTTTCTTGTCTGCCCCCCACATTGGGAGGAAGGAACCCGGTGCCCCCATGTTGTTCCGAACAGAATCAAAGAAGAGAGGTGGACAGGGGACAAAGTGTTGGGTATAGGTGGGCTGTGAAAACACTTCGTTGTTTGTGACCTTACTAGTTGAGGGATTGGTGGTGGTTTCTTTCTGCGGAATTGGGGGCCTCTCGATATTTGCAGTGCCACTGGTCTTATGTAGCAGCGTCTTGAATAAGGATGGATTAAACAGGCCTATAAACAGAGAAGAATCTGGAGATACATCCTCTTCGTCGGACAGTCTCTGATCCGTCAGCTCATGGTCCTCCGCAGGAGACCTCCTGCCTCTGGAGGACCTGGAGGAGGAAATAGAGTCTTGGTACACAGAGGCCTCCTCTTGAGAAAAGCGGGAGCCGCCCCTAGAGGTCACAGACCTTGTTCTGGAACAATGGTATCTTGAGGAGGCCATGGCCTGTGCGACAGCCTGAGATATCAGGGATTGAAGGTGCTCTGAAGACATTGCTCCATGATTATCTGAGTGACGGGTGCCTGCTTCTGAACACAGATCTCCAGGCCCCTCGCTTAGGGGAGAGCCATTCCCCTGTTCCGTGTCAGCCTGTTTCCAGAGGTTCCTGGCTGGGCTTCCTTGTGCCAAAAATTTCCTCCTCCCTGTAATTGGGTGACTCTAATTCATCTTCAGTGGAGTTTTGTATCCTTTCGGTTCGGGATAATTGTCTCTCTAGAGCAGCGGTTCTCAACCTGTGGGTCGCGACCCCATTTGGGGTTGAACGACCATTTCATGGGGGTCGCCAAACGCAGTCTGCCATTTCTTTTCCCCTTTTCCTTAGCTGTGCTACTCCCTCTTATTCTATTGGCTTTTGAAAACCAATAGAATAGACTCTCTTGAATAGACTCTAATTCTATTGGCTTTCAAAAGCCAATAGAAATTGTCCAGGCTGTCTCCGCCCTGCTGAGCCTGCCAAAAGTCCCAGTCTACAAACGGTGCTGCAAGTTGTCTGCAGCGAAGGCGAGCTCTCCGGAAGTTTCCACCCCCCCTTCTGAGCAACTACTAAAACTGTAAGTAAAAGAGGGCCAGGGGTGGGAGGTGGGAGGCCGGCGGGCGCAGGGTTTTTGGAACGCGTGGGGCCTGGCGGTTTTTTTTACCTCCCTTGGGCTGGGCCAGTTGGTGGCCCAGCCTGTGGTCGCCCTGCGCCGTCGCTGCTGCGGCCACCCAGGAGCGCCTGGGCCTGCCTGCCGCCGCCCCAAATGGGTGACAGCGAAGGTAAGGCTAGCGGGGCAGCGGCGGGCGCAAGGAAGGTTTTTGGCGTGCATGGGGCCTGGCGGGTGTCTTACCTCCCTTGGGCTGGGCCAGCTGGTGGCCCAGCCCATGGTCGCCCTGCACCGTCGCGGCCGCCCAGGAGCACCTAAGCACCTGGGCCTGCCTGCCACCGCCCCAAACGGGCGGCGGCCTACGCCTCGGCCGCACAGGGGGCAGCACCACACATGCGCGGTGCAGCACCACGCATGCGCGGCGCAGGTCGGGGTCACGGCCTGAAAAAGGTTGAGAACCGCTGCTCTAGAGCCTGGTGACGTCGCTTAGCCTCCCTATCAGTTGCTTTGGAAGGCCTTTTGGCTGATATTGCCTTGGCCTTGATCTTCCCAGCCACCTCCTGCTTGGATGATCTCTGTCTTTTACGAGCAGGGGGGCTGGTGGTGGCAGGTTCCTGCACTGTTTGAACTGTGCTGGCATCTGCCATTCTTAACTGGACTACTTTTTAATTCCAGTCTGGTTCAGGGTAATTGTGAGCTGATCTATGTCTTGTGCTCTTCAATTGTTACTATTATTATTACTATTATTTGATTATTATTAGTTATTTTTTATTATTCCTATGTGGCTAGGAAGAAGGTGGAGTTGAGGTTGTTATTGTCTGAACCCAAGTTCTCTCGTGCCTCCCTCGGCTGTATTTCCTGGAAACTGCCCACAAAAAAAACAACTGTGCTTGTATTGCAAGGAAGTCACAGAGTTTGGGAGGGAGCTGTGGAGTTTAAAAGTCCTCCTCCGACCAGCTAATCCCCGGCTTCAGGCAATGGAAATAACAGGAGCCTTTGAGGTCTTTAGTTGATTTAGGGTAAGAGCCTTGGAGAGCTGAGATATTCCTCTGTAGCTCACCAGCCTCCTATTGTTCCCACGCGGCTCACCGGCTTCCGTCTGATCCGCGGGAGGTTTGAATTGCCTGCTAATCAGCTGTGCTAATGTATTCCAAATTTGCTTCAGCTATTCTGGCTAGCCCTGTGGGTGGATTAGTTGGGGGGGGGGAAGGAGATTGTCTCTCCCTTTGTTCAGGGTCACGCTTGGTGACCGGAAAATGGCGTCCAGTTGTTTGTCCGGCGATCGGCTGGGCTCAGACCAGCCTTGTGGTTTAGCTGCGAGCCGGCAGCAGAAAGGGCTAAAACGAACAGTCGTTCGTTCTTTGCAGTTCCTCCCCCCCACACGGACTGACCAAAAAATATCAGAAATATATAACCTTAAAGAAGAATCACTTCAGGAGTCAAGAATTCAGTCTAATCAGGCTCAAGACTAGACGAGACTGGGAAAGGGAGGTCCCAGGAGGAGAGGCGGAGCAAAATTGGACGACTAGTCTGCGGCAGAAGACGAAGTTAACCCATTGGTGGATTCTCCACTCATCATACTGGAGAAAAACTGACAACTACATAGGTGAAATGAAAATATTACCTAAATCTATTGGACCTTCCCTCAAACCGTCCAATTCATATAATCGGCCATTTACAGGAACATAGCTGACGAAATGAAAGGCATCTTCTTCTTTTGCTGTTGACTTTGCATCAAATTCAAACATCTGTTGTCTGCAGGAGAAGTGCAACACATGAATGAACATTACAACCATCCCCTCTAAATAGATTTTACTTTGGGAACTACCGTATTTCAATGTCTTCTTACCTAGCAAAACTGTTATGAACTTGCCGTATCACTTCTGAGTTACTTAATGCCAAGCCTTTCATCTGAAAGAGAAAACACTGTAATTACATTAGGCCTCGACTTAACAATCATTCATTTAGTAAGCATTCAAAATTACAACAGCATGCCCCCCAAAAAGTGCTGGTTCTTACAACTGATCCTCACACTTACAACTGTCACAGAATCCCCATGGGTATGTGATCAAAATTCAGGCATTTGGCAACCAGCATGTATTCCTGATAGAGGTAGCATTCTGGGGTAATGTGATGGCCATTTCTAACTTTACCAAAGAGTTTTTGACAGGCAAAGTCAATTCGGGAAGCCGAATTCACTTAATGACTGCATGATTAATAACTGCAGTGATTAGCTTATCAACCATAATAAAAAAGGTTGTAAAATAAGGCACGGCCCACTTAAGAACTGGTTTGCTTAATGATGGAAATTCTGATCCCAATTGTGGTCATAAAGTGAGGACCACCTATATTGCTCATATTCAAGACATTTTTCCCAAGTATCATTTTTACACATACCGCTGCATCAAAGCTTTGAGAGAATTCTTTGAACTCAGACAGTGTTTCTCCTAAATGGATATCTTGATGGGTGCAGTTCAACAAAACACTTACTATTGCTTGAGTTGCACAAGCATTATTTATTACCTGTAAAGAGTATAAAAAATAATTTAATTTGTGCAAACTGTAGAGATCACTAACTTCATCCATTCCTATAACTGGCCATGGACAGATTAACCTATAATACCAGTTGCTTGTGATTGTCATATTCTTAATCTTATTTTGGTTTGCATTATTAAATGGACCAAGGGCTGCATGAACCATTCAACTTGCTGTGATTTAATAGTCAGTATATTCTTTGTTAATAACCTTCCTGATAACTATATACCTGCTTTCTTAAGAAATAGTAATGATTGGCTGCTAAAGAGTTCTGTATTTGGAACAGTTCCTTCAAAGAATTTAAAAGAAAAGAACACAAATAGAAAAAAAAATGAAATATAGGAATTAAGATTTTTCTAAACAATATTTAGTTTATAGTGATTTTATGAAATCAAATGTTAGATCATGTTTTAGTGCCTCACAAGTTTTTAACTCAAGTAAAACTTCTGTTTCTCAATCTTCTATTCAAGTTAAACTGAGTTAACTGAATATTCTCATGTGATAGGTTTAACATATTATCTCTCACAAATTAAAGCAGACGGAATGGCAATTCTGCTATTTACTTTGCACCAAATAGTTAAAACAGATTTCCATGTGAAACATGACAAGAAAAGCAAAGAAAGATGATGAAGAGATAACTTCTTAAAGTAGCAGTAATTGCAGAAATCACCTTGTCCAGATCTACCTTGTTCATCCTTAAACTTTATATGGATGACATCCTCGTGTAAAATGGACAGTTCAAAACACATTATATCACTGGAGTTAAATTTTACTACACTATGCTTGCTACCTTAACTTATCAAATCAAACTGAATAAAGTTCGTTTCATGTTAAACAACAGGATATTTTCTGGCTGGAGGTCTATATTGAAGATATTACAATTCTGAAGCGAATAAAAATGAAGACAAAATCCAATGCCTTGATAAACAGTATTTGAAAAAAATATATAGGTAGTCCTTGACTTACAATTCATTTAGTGACCAAACAATGGGGCTGAAAAAGTGACTTGATGACCGTTTGTCACACTTACAACTGTTTCCATGGTCACATGATCAAAATTCAGATGCTTGGCAACTGATTCATATTTATGGCGATTGCAGTATCCTGGGATCACATAATCACCTTTTGTGACTTTCTGACAGGCAATCATTTGGAAAGCTAGATTTCATTTAACAACCTTGTTACTAATTTTAACAGCTTCAATGATTCCCTTAACAAGTGTGGCAACAAAGGCTGTAAAATGGGGCAAAAAATTCACTTAACTGTTTCGCTGAACAACATAAATTTTGGGCTCAATTGTGGTCGTAAGTCAAGGACTGTATATGGACAATTTCATACTTCCTAGTTTTAAAAATATGTCCTCCATAAATTTGCTTAAAAAGGCAAATTATATGCGTATTAATTCAGAAACTTCCTTCTAGCTGTCCTAGAATATACACAGTTTTCCAATTTACCA
This sequence comes from Bothrops alternatus, assembly GCA_034064705.1. Taxonomy (NCBI): domain Eukaryota; kingdom Metazoa; phylum Chordata; class Lepidosauria; order Squamata; family Viperidae; genus Bothrops; species Bothrops alternatus. The sequence continues at coordinate 7,430,391 of JARGCV010000040.1, forward strand.
TACCTGTTTAGCAAAAAATAATGTATCTAATCTAGAATCCTGAACAACAGAACCAGCTGGTTCTTCTCCTGGTTGCCATTTGAACAAAAATATCAGTCCATGAACTGGCCTACAGATAAAGAAAAACACAAAATATGTTGAAAATTGAAACATATATACTGACCAGGCAATATAGCTAATTGCATTTGTATTGTAATTAAAGCATAGAACAATAACTAATTAGCAGGTGGCGTGGAAAGGAATACTATGCCTTCTAAAAATGTGTATTACCAATTGTTTTCTTGGTGACTATGGTCCCAGCTGCCTTGAGATCATTGACAAAATCCTCCCTTGTAGTTATGGACTGATTCCTCACCTCTCTCATGATCATTGAAACTCCATGAGGTGAGATCTTCCATGGAGCCCCAGGTCAAGGGAGATTGACAGTTATTTTGCGTTTCTTCCATTTGAGAATAACTGTACCAACTATTGTCACCTTCTCACCAAGCTGCTTGGCGATAGTCTTATAGCCCATTCCAGCCTTGTGTAGGTCTACAATCTTGTCCCTGACATCCTTGGATAGCTCCTTGCCTTGGCCATGGTGGAGAGTTTGGAATCTGATTGTTTCTGTGGACAGGTATTTTTTATACCGGTAACAAGCTGAGATTAGGAGCACCCCCTTTAAGAGAGTGCTCCTAATTTCAGCTCATTACCCTGGGAGCCACAAATCTTGCTGATGGATAGGGGATCAAATACTTATTTCACTCATTAAAATGCAAATCAATTTATAACTTTTTTGAAATGCGTTTTTCTGGATTTTTTTGTTCTTATTCTGTCTCTCACTGTTAAAATAAACCTACCATTAAAATTATAGACTGATCATTTCTTTGTCAGTGGGCAAATGTACAAAATAAGCAGGGGATCAAATACTTTCCCCCCCTCACTGAATCTCCTTACTGGGTAATGGAGTACCTAGACCAGGGGTAGGCAACCTTGGCTCTTTTATGACTCGTGTCATAAAAGAGTCAAGGTTGCCTACTCCTGACCTAGACTTTGCAACAGGCAGAGCAAGTAACTTCACAGATCTTTGGCAGCATTCAATCTCTTCTCCCCACTAGAACTCACAATGTAACTATTTATTTATTTATTTATTTGGATTTGTATGCCGCTCCTCTCCGAAGACTCCGAAGTTACAAAAGTAACTATATAGGACTAGAATCTAAAAGGTATCTTCATTTCTTTTTCCAATAATGTGAATTGCTTGACTAAAAATCTCCTTTATTCATTGGCGGGAAATACAGAACCTAAATTATACAGCAAGGATCAACACAAAGAACAAAAGGTAACTAACCACAAGCAACATACTTACTTTAATTTTTCAAAGTTCTCAGGCTCCAAACTCCATATTTCCTCAACCTGTGCTCCTCTGCAACCTGAAAATTAAAAAAAAATCATTTTTCATAACAAATATGTAAGCTAGGCAAAATTGAAAAGTAGGTTGGAAGTCATCCAGGGTGAGTTTACATGAGAAAAATCCAAGGGCAAAACTTAGAATTAATTTAAAAAGGAATTACAAGTTAATCCAGCTCTTCAAGTATCTGCCTTGCATATGTTTGCACTCACAAAATTCTGACACATACACATTTTACTTTCAGGCATTTGTTACATTATATGTTGTTAATCATAGATACACAATTGAAATATAGATTTAACATATTTAATATGACAGTCACCAGCCAATCTTGACTGCTTTTGAAGAAGGGGGCAGCTTTGGTCCTAGTTAATATTTGATTGGGAGACCAGTAGGCTGTAGACAAAACTGGAAATGAATGGTAAAATGCTGATTTAATGAGTGCACATTTACAAATGCATGTCAGAACAGTCTGGTTGCAGCTCTTTTTTGAAAGTCAGTATTATGCAAAGCTACTGTATCACATACAAACTGATGTGTATGCATCTCTCTCCCCATTCCCAAATTAATGGGAAATACCTACTTCGATTTCCATAACCTATTTCTTTTGTTACATAGCTGTAACTCCATCATAAATAAGCCTCAATTTTTTCCCCTCCAGATCCATTACTAGGGCACGGAAAGGATGTTAATATCATCTCTATTCTCCATTCCCCCAAACATTTTAATATCAAAGTAAAACAAATCTGATGTGCACCAAGGAAAAAAAGAATTCTACACGTGTGAGGAAATAATCTTGTCCAGAGGACATCTCACCCCTTAAAAAAAAAAAAGTAGTTTCACACAAGATGCTAAATAGGCGTGATAGCTTTTGCCCTAATCATTGTAGGTTGTTATTCCTGAATTGCTGCTCCAATGACTGAATTGCAAAACGGTCGTTAACCAGGGAACCGCGTTCTGTACACGGCCAGAAACCGCATCCATTCCTAATCAATGAGGCATTTGCAAACCGATGCTGGGAATCTTAAGAAGCCAATCGAGCCCATGAAGGTCGAATCTGAGGCTTTGGCCAGTTTTCCCCCTTTGGCTCCCTTTTAGCTCCACCGCCTCGGAAGGGGGGGCCGCGAAGGCTGTCCAGCCACAAACCTCACCGAACCCCTTGATGAGCTCCGTGAAGACGCCTGGATCGCTCTCCATGAGGCACCACTCGCCAGCGCTGCCCCCGCCCGCCATCGCGTCCAAGAAGCGGCCGCGCTGCCCTGCTTCCTCTCAATCGCCCGGACTTTGCAAAAGGCTCCAGCGGTCTCCCTCGCTTCGCTCACGCGCCGCCCCTCTGCGCTAACCGCGCGCCCTTCTTCGCCCACTCAGCGGACGGTCGAAAGCAAAGCAAGGAAAGGCACGCCGCCGCTTTCCCGACAGCCTCAGCAGCCGGCGACTTCAGATCTCGACGGGGCGGTCTCATCTACTCTATGATGAAGAGAGGAGCAAAAGGACTAATCAAAGAGAGGAGAGGCTAAACCGCCTGGCATGCTGCATTTCCGGCTTGCAATTAAAGAGCCGCTAGAGACGGGTTTTTAAAGAATAGAGCAAACCCGGTGTAAATAGAGTAAATGGCGCGGTGCTATTATTTTATAACTTTGCATTTGCAAATTCAGTTGGCAACCTATAAGCCAAGAGGGCAGTGGCTTGTAGGCTATATTTGCACTGATATGCACAGATATGTAGGCTATATTTGCACTGATATGCACACACTCGACCCAGTTTTCTGTATCTATACTATTGAACCATTGACTAATGAAACAGCTTGGAGGCGGACGGGACAACAATAGACTAAAATGTTTAGTATCCTGGCTATGTTCCACTTTGCGCTAAATCATAAATCAATGATGACAAACCAAATACTTAATCGCAAATTAAAGAAACCACATTATATTTTAGCCCCAATAATCAGGATTGCTTATTTGCTTTAACTGCTTTATCATGTTAATAATGCCATCCTAATTTGCTAATTAGGTTAAGCAACGCAGCCACTAACTGATCTCCCTTGGGTCATTTTCTCTATTCTGTGTCTCCAACTGATGTTTTACGTGACTATAAAACGCAACTATGCTGACCTTCCCCTGGAGAATATTTTTATGCCTAAGGAGACTCTAAAACTCACGATCTCTTGGTTTGTAGCCTGGTGCCTTAACCGCTGACAAACCAAACTGGATCTTGCACTCCATTGGCATCAATTTAATACAAAGACTGCTTTGCTCGGAAAATTAAAATAATCCGTCACCGAATCACAGCAATGTAACTGGAACAACAGTGATGTAAAACCTCAAATCTCAAAACCTCAAAAGTCCTTCTCCTCTAGCTTCGCTGTCCTACATTCCCGCCACCAACGGCTGCCTACCAAAAACGTCCAACAGAATCTATAGGAGCTGAAATTGCAAGCACAGCCCTACGGTATTGCAATTCCAGTTCAGGCTCGACGAACTTCGCTCAAAAGGTTTGGACCACAAATTTAGCTTTAACACCCAAGGAGCGCTGGGGATCTGGGCTCACATCGCACTGTGCATAATCCGCACAAAAGCAAGCAGCGGGAACCTTCGCCACCGCCTGTGCCCGCGAGACCAAGAAGGATAGCGCCGCGAGACAGATGTGGGTTGCGGGGCGGGTGTGCGTGTACGTGTGCAGTGCATCCGGGTCCTAGGGACTCCCCGTCATCTGTGCAGGAGGCGACGGGACCCGCAGCCCCATCCGGCTCCCTCCCTTGTTTTTGCTGCGTGAGGGAAGTTGTCAGGGCGGTCTTGGTGGGGGCGAGGAGGAGTGACTGGAGAGAGCGCGCGCTTGAGGAGAAAGCGATCCTTTCCTTGGGCTCCCAGAAAGCCGACGAGGCTGCCGCACTTATACAGAGGTACGGTTTGTGTGTGCAGACGTTGCTGCCCCGACCCTTTTTAGGCTGCTGGGAGCAGCGAGCCCGTCTCTTTCGGGTAGGGAATCGCTCTCCTGCCTTCCAAGAATAGCTCGAACCGGGCCTGGAAGCGGCGACGATGCAAGCCGCCTTTTCTCTCTTTGTCGGTCGTTCATTCATGCCCGACCCGTAGCATTTTAGCCGAGGGAAGAATTTCTGGCAGTTGTTTTTGATTGACCGATCGGAGCTGTCTCGTTGCGGGTGGGGAGAAGCGGTTCACAATACAGGTCGCCCTCGACTTACAACTTCAGATTTATATGATGACCTCACAAATTTGGTCTGGTAATCCAAACAGTGCTTTTTTTTAAAAAAAAAAATTCTTTGCCTTCTGTAAACCTATTATACATATGAAATCCTTTCATATGAAGTTCACAGCCAGTGTTCCCGACAAAAGGATATTTTTGTATATTTTTTTTTGTAATTTTCACTTTTTCAGAATGATTCCCCATTTTACTGTAGCAGTAGAGAAAACTGCAAAAGGTTACTGGCTTTAAGGAGTATCTTCGTAAAAGGATGAACAGAAACATTACAAGCATATTTTAAAATCTTGTACAGATAGTCTTTGACTTACAACCATTCATTTACGACAGCTCAAAGTTACAGCAGCACTGAAAAAAAGGACTTATGACCATTCTTCACACTTACGACCATTGCAGCATTCTTCATGGTCATGTGATCAAAATTCAGATGCTTAACAACTGATTCATATTTAGGACACTTGTAGTGTCCTGGGATCACACAGTCATCTTTTGTGACCTTCTAACAAGCAGAGTCAGTGGGGAAGCTGGACTCACTTAACAACCATGTTACTGACTTAATAGTTGCAATGGTTCAGTTAACAAATGTGGCAAGAAAGGTCGAAAAATGGGGCAAAACTCACTTAACAAATTAGCAATATAAATTTTGAGCTCAATTGTGGTCGTAAGTTGAGGATTATACTAGGATCTTAGGGATTGCTGGAGTGATCCACCTGGGGCATCCTGGATAGGAGTAATGTGGTTGAACAGGAATGCAGGATAGCAATAGAAGCAATTGCAACTTCTTGTCTTGAGGAATGTGCATCCCATAGTACAAATGAATAAAGGGCTTATACGTGTTGTATGATGAATGATTTTGCAGAGGTTTTGCAAGATCTGAATAGGTTGGTAGATGATTGATTGGCTGCTCAACAGGTAATGGGAAATGTTCTGTGCCATAATTCCCCAAGTGAATATATAGTACAGGTAGTCCTCAATCTACTTCCACAATTGAGCCCAACATTTATGTTGCTAAGTGAGAAATTAGTTGAGTGAGTTTTGCCCCACTTTACCACTTTTCTTGTCACATTTGTTAACTGAATCACTGCAATTGTTAAATTAGTATCACAGTTCTTAAGTGAATCTGATCAGAAAGCCCTGGGACACTACAACTGTCATAAATGTGAGACAGTTGTTAAGCATCCGAATATAAACCACAAGCCCATGGAGATGCTGCAGTGGTCATAAGTCTGAAAAATGATCATAAGTCACTTTTTTCAGTGCCGTTGTAACTTTGAACGGTCACTAAATGAACTGTTGTTATCTGTAATTACCTGATTACACTGAGTAGAAACATGCATTTTTTTTCTACCTTCAATGGCATTTTTCTACCTTCAATGGCATTCTTTCTATATCATAGATTTTGGCCTGAACAATCTGTCACAAAGATTCCTTAGCCCAAACCATGGTAGAAAATGTTACACTTGAACTGGAACTTAATGGAATGTGTTGAGTGGGATTCAATTTTTCTTTAATTTCTTCCATAGCATTAGTATGCAAGACATCATTGAATAAGCTAAGACAGTGGTGACGAACCTATGGCACGGGTGCCAGAGGCGGCACTCAGAGCCCTCTCTCTGGGCACGTGCATCGTAACCCCAGTCCTAGGCCTTCAGCTGGGTTTTATAAAACCTTTTCGCTTTAGGCCTCCGCCACCATGTGCAAAAAAAAAAAAAAAAAGGTTCAATCAGTCAATTTTAACTTCTCGCGGGGAAAAAAAAGTTCTTGCAAAGTTGGAATTGATTGATTGAACTTTTTAGTCCCAACCAGTCTGCCGTTACTACTGCAGCCATGCCCACCCAATGGGCCACACCCAGCCAATGGGCCACACCCACCTGGCACTCAACGATGCATAAGTGGGTTTTGGGTTGCACTTTGGGCACTCAGTCTCTAAAAGGTTCGCCATCACTGAACTAAGATAGCACTTTGAACAAATTGGTGGGATACAAATGAAAAACTGCAGTGTGTGGTGTCTTGCACTCATATCTGTTTTCTCTGTGAATAGTTGACACAAAATGCATTTAGGTTGGTTCTGAACAGTATTTAAAATTGTGGCTGCCCATCTTATATCAAATTCTGGGCAATGTTACAAGATTTTAAGCTATTTTATTTTTTAATAAGGACATGTTTGTAGTTTGATTTATGGCATTCCCAATTTCAAGTGGTTTCATCAATGAAAACTAGTTAGAAATTTTATATAAAACAATTACATCATTTAAATTGCACATCTGATTATATTATTTTTTTTGTTGGTCTTTAGAGTGCCTTTTTAATTTAGAAATTGTGCTAAATTTTTACTGCTCAAAATATTTTACTGTGTTGTGAGGAATGTGTTTTTCAATTTCAAATGATAAAATATGTATTTCTGTGTGGAATTCTATTAGCATATTTACACAGCTTATTTTTAAAAGCAGAATATTGCATGTCCTAAGAACATTATATTTCAGACAGGATATTGCATTTCAGAATCTTTGTTCTGTAATGTAAATTAAACAAGCATATTGTTATCTTTAAATAAGAAACAGGAAAGGAAAAAAGTAAACTCGACAAAATAGTTTATTAAGTTCAGAAATTAAAAGTAATTATAGGATTCTTAGTAACATCAGAAGATATTACATCAAATAAATAAATCACTTCTAGAAATTACAGCTTGAAATTGTCAAATCTTAATTGCTTACTAGAAATGCATTGGAGACATTAATTTCATATAGATGCCTAAATATTTTGGTCTCTGGATGCAGGTATAGTGAATATGCTTGTAATGGCAGAATAACTTTTAATTACTTAGACCAGCATAGGATAGATAAGAAATTATGAAATTACTTTTTCTTTTAAAAAATTCAAATATATATATATATTAGTATATATGATCAACTGAATCAATTGCCCTTATGAGTTATAAAACCTCTGGGATTGAAGAAAAGAGTAAAATATTAACTCACTAGCATTGTCCAAAGAAAATTGGTTCATTTAGGGAGATTTTTTTAGAATCGTGTCAACAAATATTTATTAGGAAATTGAGATAATTTCTTATAGTTACTGTATCTAGTACATTTTGTATATAAAAGATTCTCATTCTGAAGGTTTTAATTGAAGTTGGAACATTTTTTTTTCATAAAATGTTGCCGAACATTTATTCTGAAAGAAATGTTTTGAGTAATTGTCTTAATAAAGCTGACCATAAAGTCCGGATTCCAGATAAATGAAATAATTTTATTGTGTTTCTTCAGGAGACCTCTTTTTACTGAGAAGCAATGGAAGAAGGAGCAAGTCCAATGCAGCCAGACAATGAAAACCAGATATCAGATTCTGAAGATGGATGCGGGTGGCAAGTTACAGACATGACTAGACTGCGCCGTTTCTTGTGTTTTGGTTCTGAAGGAGGTGCATTCTATGTCAAGGAACAGAAACTGAGCTTTGAAAGTGTAGATGCTCTTTTGAGGCTTATTGAAGGTGGCAAAGGTTATGAAGCAGTGCAAGAAATAAAGACATTCAGCCAGGAAGGTAAAGCAGCAAAACAGGATCCAGTATTGTTTGCGCTTGCCATTTGTTCACAATGTTCTGATGCCAAAACCAAACAAGAAGCTTATAAGGCTGTCCCTGAAATTTGTCATATACCAACCCACCTCTTCACCTTCATCCAGTTTAAAAAGGATCTGAAGGAAGGCATGAAATGTGGCATGTGGGGTCGGGCCCTGAGAAAAGCTGTTTCAGTTTGGTACAATGGAAAGAATGACATGGCGATTGCTTTGGCGGTGACAGCATACAAGAAGAAAAATGGCTGGTGTCATAAAGACCTTCTCAGGTTATCACATCTAAAGCCTGCAAATGAAGGTAACAACAAAACAAGTCAATTTTCTGAGTCAACAAGGATTTGTTGATTTTGTCTTTACATTTGAACAAAAGAGATGGAAGAGCGAGACATGGAAGTGTAATTCTGTAAAGTAAGCCGTGACAAACTGACATATAAAAGTGTAAAATATTGGACAGAATATAGAATGTTCACTTTAAAAAAAAACCTTTTATTAATGTATAGATAGTCCTCAACTTACAACAGTTCATTTAGTGACCATTTGAAGATACAACAATGCTGAAAACTGTGACTTAGGACCATTTTTCACAATTAATGACCATTGCAGTGTCTTCATGGTCACGTGATCAAAATTCAGATGCTTGGCAACTGACTCATATTTATGACAGTTGCAGTGTTTCGGGGTCAAGTAATCAGCTTTTACGACCTTCTGACAAGCAGAGTCAAGGGGAAAGCCAGATTCATTTAACAACTGTGTTGCTAACTTAACAAATGCAGTGATTTGTGTAACAACTGTAGCAAGAAAGGTCATAAAATGGAGCAAAACCATTTTCTTGTCTAGCACCAGAAATTTGGGCCTCAGTTGTAGTCACAAATAACCTGTATTGCTTTGTTTTGTAATAGGGGAGAATCTTTAATAGTTTTTAATTTTTTTAAAATCAAAAGCTTGAGATTTTTCTAGAAGTAATTTTTGTTGCTGCTACAAATAGCAAAATTAGCAAAAAGAATTATGGCAGAAAGCATGCCCACAATCAGTCCTAAAGACTGAGGGTCAGATGAATAAATTGTGAAAAAGGCATTGTCTGTGTCCATATGTATTTAATTAAATAGTAACACTACTTATTCTTTTACTTTTATATTATATTCCACTATTTATCAAGGTAACATAAATAAATTGCTAGTTTTGCTAGGATGCCAGAAAATACCAAATACAAAATAAATACACTTTCCAGCCTAATATTTGATAACTTCACATTATTTTGAAGTTCATATTTCTTTTTAAAATATGTTCTAAATTAGAAATAAAACTTACTGTATTTCAACAGGCCTGGCCATTGTCACTAAGTATGTAATGAAGGGATGGAAGGAAGTCCAAGAGACATATAAAGAGAGCAGGCTTTCTGCTGAGGCTGAAAAAGTGTTGACGTATTTGGAAGCAGTGGAAAGGGTAAAGCATACAACGGATGAACTGGAAGTGATTCATTTGATAGAAGAGCATAGTTTAGTTAGAGAACACCTCCTGACAAGTCACTTGAAATCTAAAGAGGTAAGGAAATTAGAGAAACATTAATACTTTGAATCACACTATATAATGTTGTTTTCTGCACTTTATCACTCCTCTATTTTTATAGTACTTTTAACAATTTTTACATGTATTCTTAGTTTTACATGTATTCTTCATGGCATGGGACCAGGTTACCTGAGGAACTATCTTGCTTGTCCAAATTATATTGTCCCATTCGACGTGGTCAAGTGGGGAGGGCATATCGTGGATCCTGTTGGTTAAAGAATTTTGCCTTATGAGAAGAGAGTCATCCCTGTTTTTAACTTTGTTCTTATTTATGCTTTTATTCTTTGTGACATGTTTTTATTGTGAGCTGCCCAGAATTACATAGTTGAAGCGGATATTGTAGAAATGTGACGAATGAATAAATACATTTACATGATTCCTGTACAGTTATGCGTATTTATGTTTTTCTTTAAACACATGACTTTTTCTTACCGTTGAACTTCATTTTGTGCAAGGTATGGAAAGCACTGCTACAGAACATGCCCGTAACAGCAGTATTGAAGAACTTGGGAAAAATGACAGCAAATTCTGTTCTTGAACCGGGAAGCTCAGAGGTAGCAATGGTTTGTGAAAAATTAAAAAATGAAAAACTTCTTAAAATGGTAAGGATTTTTTAACGTATTGCTCTTGTGCGTATTGTATTTTAGTTTTCTGTGGATCTATTTTGCCAATTCATTGGTGCGTTATTTTTGTTGGCTTCCCCTCTAGCACAAAGGTACTAACAAGTCAGTAATGTGGGTAGATGAAACTTCAGTTTTTCCTTTTATATATTCTACATTTTATAATTTTATCCAAATTTCTAGTACACAAGATGCTAATGATGAATGGTATGTGCAAGAGTAGTTTTTTCCCTATTTGAAACTAAAAATGACTTTTTAGCCCTCCTTGGAAGAAAATCTGGTTATGGTTAACTTACTTTTTATTGAAATTAATCTTTCCCCCCCTTTCATAAATTTTAAAAACTTACAAGACAAACACATTTCTGAATAACTGACAAAGAGACAAAATAGGATTTAATTTTTCAAAAGGTAGTTCTGGTAGGTTTTATGTAAAAAAATATTGTAAATTGATTGTACTTAATGCTATTTATATTAGAAAAATTGAATACAATATTTAAAAGCTGAGATCCATTGTGTAAAAATTTCAATTACTGTGACTGCTAGTATTACATAGTAGAGAAAGCTGAAAAAAAGTTTTATTTTTAATTTTCAATCACAATCTCCTGTGAAATCCTATGATTCTATGATATGCCATGTGAGAAGGGCTGGTCTAGAATATGTTTATATAAAAAAAATCATCCAGATATCCATCAACAATTTTCTTATTTCTTACTGTTTCTATTTGTGTATTACCCACTGTATGTGGTGAACGTTTCTATATTAAAAAAAGCTCTTTATAGAAAAAAAAACTATTGAACTCTGTTGCATTTAATAAATGTTGACAGAATCTGTTGTATTATTAGCTAGATTACAAAAGATTTATTATGCCTTTTGATTTTTGTCAAGAATTATGGACATTCTTTTTTTGCGTTTACCCTTTCCATTGTCAGTTTTTAGAGTGGTTAGGAATTAAATAAAGATAATAGTACCAATTGATAGAGTTCATAAATCGTGCCCTGTATACAAAGTAGTCCTCAATGTATGACCACAATTGAATCCAACATTTCCCTTGTTAAGTGAACCATTTGTTAAGTTAATTTTGCTCCATTTTACGACCTTTCTTGCTACCGTTGTTAAGTGAAACAATGCAGTTAAGTTAGTAACACGGTTGTTAAGTGAATCTGGCTTCCCCATTGATTTTGTTTGTCAGAAGGTCGCAAAAGCCGATCACATGACCCAGGGACACTGCAACCATCATAAATATGAGTCATGACCATGGGGATGCTGCAATGAAAAATGGTCAAAAGTCACTTTTTTCAGTACCGTTGTAACTTTGAACGGTCACTAAATGAACTGTTATAAGTCGAGGACTACCTGTACACCTGGTTATTAGAAAAATCTGCTGATGACTCTTTGCTCTTGACCAAATTTATTGGGTTAGAGTTATTTGTTTCTACCACAAACTGGAATAGCCACATCCTATTTAAGATTGTCAGATCTGTGTTGAGAGCTTTTTATCTATCTATCTATCTATCTATCTATCTATCTATCTATCTATCTATCTATCTATCTATCTATCTATCTATCTATCTATCTATCTATAGGTTTTTTGGGGGGGTTGGAATGGACTACTACTTAGATTCTAGTCACTTAAAAAAAAACCACTAACATCTTTTTTACCGTATTTTATAAAGTTACTTTAAAATATATAACTATTATTGATTTTCCAATTTTATACGATAGAGGATAATGTTATATGTCATGGACCTTTCAATTTAATTGAATTATAGTATAATATTGTATCAATTTGCATTTTATTCAGTGTCTATTTTTGCCTAGTTTTATGTGCCTAACAAATACAGCTATTACTGTTTTACAGACAGGGTGAATTATTTTACAGGCAATTAAAGGGGGGATTCGGTATCTATGTATGTGTGCCTCCAAATCATTCCTGACCTATGCTGATGCCTAGACATATCCCTGCAGTTTTCTTGTCAAGATTTTCGGGAGTGGTTTGCCTTCCTTGGGCTGAGAGGAAATGAGTCCACTGGCTTTCTACATTAAGGCAGGACTAGAACTTGCAGTTTCCTGGTGCCTTAAACCTATCCACCAAACTAAGTGGATTAAGTAATCAGTACTTATTAATCAATAGTTTTGATCTTGACTCTCTTATTTATTAAAAATTACCTGTCCTACGTTGGTTGATTCAGAGTGTAGAATCTTTGGGGTTGGTTTCAGGGGAAGTAGGCAACTCTAGTTGATGAGGGAAAATGATCACTCACAATTGAGCCCAAAACTTCCATTGCTAAGCAAGATAGTTGTTAAGTGAGTTTTACTCCCATTTTACAACCTTTCTTGCCACAGTTGCTAAGCGTGTCATTGCAGTTGTTAATAAGATGATTGTTAAGTGAATCTGGCTTCCCCATTGACTTTGCTTGTCAAAAAAGGCACAAAAGGTGATCACATGATCTTGGGACGCTGCAACTGTCATAAATACACGGCAGTTGCCAAGCATCCAAATTTTGATCACATGATCACAGGGGTGCTGCAATGGTCACGAGAGTGAAAAGTGGTCATAAGTCACTTTTCAGTGCTGTTGTAACTTCAAATGGTCATTAAATAAATGATTGTAAGTCCTCTACAAGATTATTAAATATACTTGTAATCTTTCCTTCTGTTCATCTTTTTATGAAGGTAGCCTTTAAAATCAATAATCTTTTCAATGCTTTCTCTACTGCTAAAATGGGGGAAATCATTGTTTTGCTGAAAAAGTGTAAATTACAAAAAAAAAAAACCCTGTACAAAAATATCCTTTTGTCGGGAACGTCATATGAAAGGATTTCTCTTCTTGTGCAATAGCTTTACAGAAGGCAAAGAGAATAAAAAAGCACTGTTCTGATTACCAGACCAAGTTTGTGAGGTCATCATATAAATTTGAATCTTTCTAAATCAACCAAATAAACCATTGAATTAATAACTTAATTAAGATAAAGGGAAAAATCTAAGGGATACTGTAGCAGTTATTTCTAGCAATAATACTTTGAAAACATGTTAAAAAGTTGCTTTGCACTCTATATTCAGAATACTTAAATAAATATAATTTTCTATTCCAGAATCACTGATCTTATAGCTTACTTAATTAGCAGAAATTATCACTAGAAGACGAAATTAACATTTTGAGTCTGTTTTCCAAAATTTTTTAGGCTCAGATACACCCATTCCATATTTTGGTTGCATTAGAAAACTATAAAGGAGAGCGTGGTTATCGGGGAAAACTGCGCTGGCAACCAGAGAAGGACATCTTGGAAGCTCTAAATACTTCATTTTACAAGTCCTTCAAGGTAATGGTTAATGAATATTTATTTAACTACTTTCAGTATAAGTCTGAAGCATTTAAGCAAAATCTTTTTAGGGAAGTTCCAATTTTGGCAATAAAGACTAAAAGAAGGTTGGTAAATGTTCCTAGGATGTTTGTTTTTCGGTATTCTTTATGATCAATCCATAACACTCTAGGCCAGCGGTTCTCAACCTGTGGGTCGCGACCCCATTTGGGGTCGAACGACCATTTCACGGGGTCTCCAAACAACGCAGTCCACCATTTTTCCCCTTTTCCTTAGCTGTGCTACTCCCTCTTATTCTATTGGCTTTTGAAAGCCAATAGAATAGACTCTCTTGAATAGGCTGTCTCTGCCCTGCTGAGCCCACCAAAAGTCCCGTCTACAAACGGTGCTGCAAGTTGTCTGCAGCGAAAGCGAGCAGTCCGGAAATTTCGACCCCTCCCTGCTGAGCAACTACTAAAACTGTAAGTAAAAGAGGGCCAAGGGTGGGAGGTGGGAGGCCGGCGGGCGCAGGGAGGGTTTTTGGCCCGTGTGGGGCCCGGCGGGTGGCTTACCTCCCTTGGGCTGGGCCAGCTGGTGGCCCAGCCTGTGGTCGCCCTGCACCATCGCCGCCGCGGCCGCCCAGGAGCATCTGAGCACCTGGGCCTGCCTGCCGCCGCCCCAAACGGGCGGCGGCCTACGCCTCGGCCGGCACAGGGGGCAGCACCACGCATGCGCGGCGCAGGGGGTAGCACCGTGCATGCGCGGTGCAGGTCGGGGTCGTGCCACGCATGCGCGGTGCAGGTCGGGGTCGCCGCCTGAAAAAGGTTGAGAACCGCTGGTCTAGGCCATGGTTCTTAACCTTTTTGAACAAATCGCCCCCTTGAGCCAATGAGGAAGTTGTCATCGCCCCCCTCCCCCAACATAACCTCTCAATCACAACATAGGAAATAATTCTTCAATTTATGCAAACACTTTTTTTTTTGTTTTCTTTAAAATTGTCATCAGGACATATCGATGCAAATAGTTTATTTCCAGTCTTTTTCGCATATCTCAAAATTGAAAAATTTTGGTACCACCCGACACTTTATTCCCAAACTTCGTGATGCATGTATTTCATTATTATCTTATTTATTCAAGACACTTAAATGTAATGACCACTGAAAACAAAATTCAATTGCAAGAAAGTGAAATGCCCGAAAAGAAAAACAGTAACATTTTATGATTGAATTACAAGTGAAATTTAAGACGCAAAAAAATATATAAAAAGGGCATAAGAACAAACCGCAATGCAGGAACTAAGAATTTCAAGATGAAAACTCTGAAACTGAATTAAGATTTGAGGAAAATATATATTCTGAAACTGAATTAAGATTTGAGGAAAGTATATATAGTCATGCACATTGTAAAAAGGATTAAAAAGACACAAAGAAAATATAATATCAAACTGGAGTGCACGCTAAAAAAGTACAATACAAAGAGACACACAAAATGTTTTATAGAGCACAACAAAAATTTGAAAACGAAGCTGAAAACTCAAACTGACGTCAACATTACAGTTGACGTCACAGGGGACAGCCACTCAGCATGCGATGTTTCGAAAGAAGCACTCCCTCCATCACTGCCCATTCTGGCCAATGGCATGCCACTGTATGGGTAGAAGTCTCTGCGCAACGCGCATGAAGATAAGCGATGCATATTCACATATGTACAGCGTTCTGTACTGAAGCTAGTTGGAGGAACATTTGAAAACAATTCAATCTACTAATAGCGAGCGATCTAATGTTTTTGTACGACAGATATACAGCGATTCACTGTACGAAAAAGTATCAAAAGTGTCCCCAAAACTTCTCACTCCATCGCCCCCATATTGCCCCCTTTTCGTTCCTTCGTCCCGCGTCGCCCTTTTTCGTTCCATCGCCCCCCTGAAAAATGAAATCGCCCCCTGGGGGGCAATATCGCCCAGGTTAAGAACCACTGGTCTAGGCTGTAGTCTTCCCCCCTTCCTCTTAAGACTCATGGAGATTTAGTCTACAAATTATGCTGTGCATTTGGTTACTCAGTTATAATGTACATTTGGGGAAAGATGATATTGGTGGTGGCGGGGTGGTGAATTAGTACCCTCTTCTCATATATTTGTATAATTTTTGTAATCAACTAGCATTTCTTTGATTAATATCATTGCTTCTGAAAGCACTCACAGCTGTGAAAAGTCATGTAATTAAAACAATGTTAAAAAATACTATATATTCTGACTTCTTTCCACTCATTGCCTCTTTCTTAGGCATTAGAACCAATGGGAAAGCGTATCTTAGTTGCTGTTGATGTTAGTGATTCTATGTTACAAAAGGTTTTTGGTAGTGTGCTGAATGCTAGTACCATTGCTGCAACTATGTGCATGGTAAGAAACATCTCAGTTTTATGATATTTTTTGGTCCCAAACTTTGGGTTGCAATGGCGTTGTTCTGACTTTCCAAGACTAAATAGATTGTAATTTGGTAAAGCCGAGGATATCTGTCTCATGATTTGATAGATATGATTTTAAAATAAAACTAACAAACCTATCCATGCAAATCAACATAGGTATTAATTCCTATTCTGCTTATTTCTTCAGATATAAATTAAACTTTTGTTTTATTTATCCCGTTTATTTTCAGATAATATGGTCAACACTTTCTAAAAGTATATAAGGACATATTTCCTTTAATGACTCCCAAATGTCTGTGTGTGTTTATAATTTGAGTAACTTGGAAGCTCAACCCTTCCAAGACCGAGTGGCTGTGGCTACCGTCATCCCGGTTTAGTCAATTGACTCCTTTGTTGTCTGTTGGGGGCGAAACAGTGGCCCCCGCGGAAAGGGTTCGCAATTTGGGAGTCCTCCTGGATTCACGGCTGTCTTTAGAGGACCATCTGGCGGCCGTGGCCGGGAGGATGTTCTATCAGGTTCGTCTGGTACGCCAGTTGCATCCCTTCCTAGACCGGGACTCGCTATGCAGAGTTACTCATGCCTTCGTCACTTCCAGGCTGGACTATTGTAATGCTCTCTACATGGGGCTCCCCTTGAGGTGCACCCAGAGGCTTCAGCTGGCCCAGAATGCGGCCGCGCGGGTAGTGACCGGAGCGCCATGGCGCGCCCATGTAACATCGCTCCTGCGCGAGCTGCACTGGTTGCCGGTGGCCTTCCAGGTGCGTTTCAAGGTGTTAGCGACCATCTTTAAAACGCTCCATGGCATCGGACCCGGATATTTACAGGACCGCCTTCTGCCAGCAAATACCTCCCGCCGTCTGGTACGCTCCCACAGAGTCGGTCTCCTCAGGGTGCCATCGGCCAGACAATGTCGGCTGGCGACCCCCAGGGGGAGGGCCTTCTCTGTGGGAGCTCCAACGCTTTGGAACGAGCTCCCCCCCAAACTCCGTACGTTGACGGAATTGCGTTCCTTCCGTCGAGAATTAAAAACATATTTATTTCGACAAGCCGGCCTGGGATAGTAGCTCCGGTTCCAACAAGGCCATAATTGTTTTTAGGGGATTGAGTTTTAAGATTAAGCATTGGTTTTAAATGATCGGACTAAATTACTTAATCTATTTTTAATAACCCTATCTTTTGATGTTTTTAATTGTTTTTAAGATTATGTATTGGGTTTTTAAATGATTGGGCCAAATTATTTAATTTATTTTTAATAATTTTACCTTTTGTATGTTAATGTTTTTAATTGGGCTGTACACCGCCCCGAGTCCTTCGGGAGGGGGGCGGTATAAAAATCGTAAAATAAAATAAAATAAAATAAATTGCTGGACAGTATTTGGCCACATGTTGATACCTTTCCTTCATTCCATGCTCAAGTTAGAGCAGGCAACAAATCATTTTTCCGGTGATTAATGCCTCCTGTACTAAAGCAAATGTTTGGCTAAGATGTTGCATCCCTTCAGTGCCTGTTCTACAGGTCAAGAAGGAACCATTATGCAAAATTTGTTAATCAGATTTTCAGCACTTGTATCCAAAGAAAATAACAACTTAAGAAAGCCTGGGAGAAAGGACTAACATATTGTGGAGCATTAAAAGAGGGATGAATTAGAATAGAAAAGGCTTGTAAAAACAGCTATTTCACATTTGAAAACCAGAGAAAGCTTGTCCTAAAGGTGCTTTTTCAAGAGGCAACCAGACTAGACACAGAAAGCTTGAGTGCAGAAATGCTTTTTAGTTTAACAAACAGGAAAATAACATTCTGTCTTTACCTTTGGTCATTTGGTTTTTACCAGGTTGTGGCACGCACTGAGAAAGATTCCCACATTGTTGCTTTTTCCCATGATATAGTTCCTAGTCCTGTGACTGAGGATATGACTTTACCACAAGTATTACAGAAAATGTCTGAGGTATCTAATATTCTTAAAGTCACCCTGTAGTTTTATATGAGAATAGTTAACAATATATTTATCATGGAAATAAGTATTTTACTAACTCTTAAACAAGTAATTCTTTTTCATGGAAGCATTTTATTTTCAAGTGACTCTTGTTTCTGGCATGTAGCACACGTTAATTTTAAATATCATAGTAAAAAGGAAAGCACATTGGCCTGAATAATCCAATACCTAAACTTCATTAGAAAGAAAAATGGAAAATGGATAACTAATAAGAGATGTAAGAGTGTATGGGTATGCTTTGATTTTACTTGAAGTGTGTTATATAATTTGAAGGCACTATTATATTACATAATGAGTTACAGGATAAAGAAAAAAAAAGTAAATGAGCTGGCTTAATAGAAAAGAGCATGTAAATTTGTTTGGGACAGTATATATAACGAATGATAATTTCCCTGGGAAGTGATCAGATTGGTTTTGTGATCAAATTCATAATCAAATTAGTGTATGGGTTTATAGAAGGAAATAAAACCCAAAAGATTATGGCAAAAACATTGAAGAATTTTAATGGTAAGATTAAGGTATTAAAGGTAGATGCAGAAGAGGATGGGAATCATACCTGGATTTGTGAAAGTTCTCTTGGGAATAACTTTTTTTTTTTTAAGGGAACACGGCTCTGAATGGATATGGAGATATTGCTGGGCAAGCTAGCCGTCTCCATTTCATGTCAGGCAACCTTCTATAAACTTTGCCCATCCTACAGTAGACATAGAGTCATAGAATCATATATGCTATGGGGACTGTAGATTTGTCTGTGCATGTGTGGGAGATGAAAAAGGTTGCTGCTAAATTAATCCTCAGGCCAGAGGATTTACCTCCTTTTCTCTGTGAACAGCAATTCTGTAGCTTGTATGAGTTGTCTATAATAGTGCTTTGCTGTGTGCCTTCATTTGCCTGTCAGTTTGGCATCTCCAGAGGACAGGCTCAAGGGACACGGAGTGTAGGTCTTTGTCTGAAACTGTACTGCTATTGCAAATCACAGGAGACGACCATTTCATGGGGGTCGCCAAACGCAGTCTGCCATTTCTTTTCCCCTTTTCCTTAGCTGTGCTACTCCCTCTTATTCTATTGGCTTTTGAAAACCAATAGAATAGACTCTCTTGAATAGACTCTAATTCTATTGGCTTTCAAAAGCCAATAGAAATTGTCCAGGCTGTCTCCGCCCTGCTGAGCCTGCCAAAAGTCCCAGTCTACAAACGGTGCTGCAAGTTGTCTGCAGCGAAGGCGAGCTCTCCGGAAGTTTCCACCCCCCCTTCTGAGCAACTACTAAAACTGTAAGTAAAAGAGGGCCAGGGGTGGGAGGTGGGAGGCCGGCGGGCGCAGGGTTTTTGGAACGCGTGGGGCCTGGCGGTTTTTTTTACCTCCCTTGGGCTGGGCCAGTTGGTGGCCCAGCCTGTGGTCGCCCTGCGCCGTCGCTGCTGCGGCCACCCAGGAGCGCCTGGGCCTGCCTGCCGCCGCCCCAAATGGGTGACAGCGAAGGTAAGGCTAGCGGGGCAGCGGCGGGCGCAAGGAAGGTTTTTGGCGTGCATGGGGCCTGGCGGGTGTCTTACCTCCCTTGGGCTGGGCCAGCTGGTGGCCCAGCCCATGGTCGCCCTGCACCGTCGCGGCCGCCCAGGAGCACCTAAGCACCTGGGCCTGCCTGCCACCGCCCCAAACGGGCGGCGGCCTACGCCTCGGCCGCACAGGGGGCAGCACCACACATGCGCGGTGCAGCACCACGCATGCGCGGCGCAGGTCGGGGTCACGGCCTGAAAAAGGTTGAGAACCGCTGCTCTAGAGCCTGGTGACGTCGCTTAGCCTCCCTATCAGTTGCTTTGGAAGGCCTTTTGGCTGATATTGCCTTGGCCTTGATCTTCCCAGCCACCTCCTGCTTGGATGATCTCTGTCTTTTACGAGCAGGGGGGCTGGTGGTGGCAGGTTCCTGCACTGTTTGAACTGTGCTGGCATCTGCCATTCTTAACTGGACTACTTTTTAATTCCAGTCTGGTTCAGGGTAATTGTGAGCTGATCTATGTCTTGTGCTCTTCAATTGTTACTATTATTATTACTATTATTTGATTATTATTAGTTATTTTTTATTATTCCTATGTGGCTAGGAAGAAGGTGGAGTTGAGGTTGTTATTGTCTGAACCCAAGTTCTCTCGTGCCTCCCTCGGCTGTATTTCCTGGAAACTGCCCACAAAAAAAACAACTGTGCTTGTATTGCAAGGAAGTCACAGAGTTTGGGAGGGAGCTGTGGAGTTTAAAAGTCCTCCTCCGACCAGCTAATCCCCGGCTTCAGGCAATGGAAATAACAGGAGCCTTTGAGGTCTTTAGTTGATTTAGGGTAAGAGCCTTGGAGAGCTGAGATATTCCTCTGTAGCTCACCAGCCTCCTATTGTTCCCACGCGGCTCACCGGCTTCCGTCTGATCCGCGGGAGGTTTGAATTGCCTGCTAATCAGCTGTGCTAATGTATTCCAAATTTGCTTCAGCTATTCTGGCTAGCCCTGTGGGTGGATTAGTTGGGGGGGGGGAAGGAGATTGTCTCTCCCTTTGTTCAGGGTCACGCTTGGTGACCGGAAAATGGCGTCCAGTTGTTTGTCCGGCGATCGGCTGGGCTCAGACCAGCCTTGTGGTTTAGCTGCGAGCCGGCAGCAGAAAGGGCTAAAACGAACAGTCGTTCGTTCTTTGCAGTTCCTCCCCCCCACACGGACTGACCAAAAAATATCAGAAATATATAACCTTAAAGAAGAATCACTTCAGGAGTCAAGAATTCAGTCTAATCAGGCTCAAGACTAGACGAGACTGGGAAAGGGAGGTCCCAGGAGGAGAGGCGGAGCAAAATTGGACGACTAGTCTGCGGCAGAAGACGAAGTTAACCCATTGGTGGATTCTCCACTCATCATACTGGAGAAAAACTGACAACTACATAGGTGAAATGAAAATATTACCTAAATCTATTGGACCTTCCCTCAAACCGTCCAATTCATATAATCGGCCATTTACAGGAACATAGCTGACGAAATGAAAGGCATCTTCTTCTTTTGCTGTTGACTTTGCATCAAATTCAAACATCTGTTGTCTGCAGGAGAAGTGCAACACATGAATGAACATTACAACCATCCCCTCTAAATAGATTTTACTTTGGGAACTACCGTATTTCAATGTCTTCTTACCTAGCAAAACTGTTATGAACTTGCCGTATCACTTCTGAGTTACTTAATGCCAAGCCTTTCATCTGAAAGAGAAAACACTGTAATTACATTAGGCCTCGACTTAACAATCATTCATTTAGTAAGCATTCAAAATTACAACAGCATGCCCCCCAAAAAGTGCTGGTTCTTACAACTGATCCTCACACTTACAACTGTCACAGAATCCCCATGGGTATGTGATCAAAATTCAGGCATTTGGCAACCAGCATGTATTCCTGATAGAGGTAGCATTCTGGGGTAATGTGATGGCCATTTCTAACTTTACCAAAGAGTTTTTGACAGGCAAAGTCAATTCGGGAAGCCGAATTCACTTAATGACTGCATGATTAATAACTGCAGTGATTAGCTTATCAACCATAATAAAAAAGGTTGTAAAATAAGGCACGGCCCACTTAAGAACTGGTTTGCTTAATGATGGAAATTCTGATCCCAATTGTGGTCATAAAGTGAGGACCACCTATATTGCTCATATTCAAGACATTTTTCCCAAGTATCATTTTTACACATACCGCTGCATCAAAGCTTTGAGAGAATTCTTTGAACTCAGACAGTGTTTCTCCTAAATGGATATCTTGATGGGTGCAGTTCAACAAAACACTTACTATTGCTTGAGTTGCACAAGCATTATTTATTACCTGTAAAGAGTATAAAAAATAATTTAATTTGTGCAAACTGTAGAGATCACTAACTTCATCCATTCCTATAACTGGCCATGGACAGATTAACCTATAATACCAGTTGCTTGTGATTGTCATATTCTTAATCTTATTTTGGTTTGCATTATTAAATGGACCAAGGGCTGCATGAACCATTCAACTTGCTGTGATTTAATAGTCAGTATATTCTTTGTTAATAACCTTCCTGATAACTATATACCTGCTTTCTTAAGAAATAGTAATGATTGGCTGCTAAAGAGTTCTGTATTTGGAACAGTTCCTTCAAAGAATTTAAAAGAAAAGAACACAAATAGAAAAAAAAATGAAATATAGGAATTAAGATTTTTCTAAACAATATTTAGTTTATAGTGATTTTATGAAATCAAATGTTAGATCATGTTTTAGTGCCTCACAAGTTTTTAACTCAAGTAAAACTTCTGTTTCTCAATCTTCTATTCAAGTTAAACTGAGTTAACTGAATATTCTCATGTGATAGGTTTAACATATTATCTCTCACAAATTAAAGCAGACGGAATGGCAATTCTGCTATTTACTTTGCACCAAATAGTTAAAACAGATTTCCATGTGAAACATGACAAGAAAAGCAAAGAAAGATGATGAAGAGATAACTTCTTAAAGTAGCAGTAATTGCAGAAATCACCTTGTCCAGATCTACCTTGTTCATCCTTAAACTTTATATGGATGACATCCTCGTGTAAAATGGACAGTTCAAAACACATTATATCACTGGAGTTAAATTTTACTACACTATGCTTGCTACCTTAACTTATCAAATCAAACTGAATAAAGTTCGTTTCATGTTAAACAACAGGATATTTTCTGGCTGGAGGTCTATATTGAAGATATTACAATTCTGAAGCGAATAAAAATGAAGACAAAATCCAATGCCTTGATAAACAGTATTTGAAAAAAATATATAGGTAGTCCTTGACTTACAATTCATTTAGTGACCAAACAATGGGGCTGAAAAAGTGACTTGATGACCGTTTGTCACACTTACAACTGTTTCCATGGTCACATGATCAAAATTCAGATGCTTGGCAACTGATTCATATTTATGGCGATTGCAGTATCCTGGGATCACATAATCACCTTTTGTGACTTTCTGACAGGCAATCATTTGGAAAGCTAGATTTCATTTAACAACCTTGTTACTAATTTTAACAGCTTCAATGATTCCCTTAACAAGTGTGGCAACAAAGGCTGTAAAATGGGGCAAAAAATTCACTTAACTGTTTCGCTGAACAACATAAATTTTGGGCTCAATTGTGGTCGTAAGTCAAGGACTGTATATGGACAATTTCATACTTCCTAGTTTTAAAAATATGTCCTCCATAAATTTGCTTAAAAAGGCAAATTATATGCGTATTAATTCAGAAACTTCCTTCTAGCTGTCCTAGAATATACACAGTTTTCCAATTTACCATACCTGTTTAGCAAAAAATAATGTATCTAATCTAGAATCCTGAACAACAGAACCAGCTGGTTCTTCTCCTGGTTGCCATTTGAACAAAAATATCAGTCCATGAACTGGCCTACAGATAAAGAAAAACACAAAATATGTTGAAAATTGAAACATATATACTGACCAGGCAATATAGCTAATTGCATTTGTATTGTAATTAAAGCATAGAACAATAACTAATTAGCAGGTGGCGTGGAAAGGAATACTATGCCTTCTAAAAATGTGTATTACCAATTGTTTTCTTGGTGACTATGGTCCCAGCTGCCTTGAGATCATTGACAAAATCCTCCCTTGTAGTTATGGACTGATTCCTCACCTCTCTCATGATCATTGAAACTCCATGAGGTGAGATCTTCCATGGAGCCCCAGGTCAAGGGAGATTGACAGTTATTTTGCGTTTCTTCCATTTGAGAATAACTGTACCAACTATTGTCACCTTCTCACCAAGCTGCTTGGCGATAGTCTTATAGCCCATTCCAGCCTTGTGTAGGTCTACAATCTTGTCCCTGACATCCTTGGATAGCTCCTTGCCTTGGCCATGGTGGAGAGTTTGGAATCTGATTGTTTCTGTGGACAGGTATTTTTTATACCGGTAACAAGCTGAGATTAGGAGCACCCCCTTTAAGAGAGTGCTCCTAATTTCAGCTCATTACCCTGGGAGCCACAAATCTTGCTGATGGATAGGGGATCAAATACTTATTTCACTCATTAAAATGCAAATCAATTTATAACTTTTTTGAAATGCGTTTTTCTGGATTTTTTTGTTCTTATTCTGTCTCTCACTGTTAAAATAAACCTACCATTAAAATTATAGACTGATCATTTCTTTGTCAGTGGGCAAATGTACAAAATAAGCAGGGGATCAAATACTTTCCCCCCCTCACTGAATCTCCTTACTGGGTAATGGAGTACCTAGACCAGGGGTAGGCAACCTTGGCTCTTTTATGACTCGTGTCATAAAAGAGTCAAGGTTGCCTACTCCTGACCTAGACTTTGCAACAGGCAGAGCAAGTAACTTCACAGATCTTTGGCAGCATTCAATCTCTTCTCCCCACTAGAACTCACAATGTAACTATTTATTTATTTATTTATTTGGATTTGTATGCCGCTCCTCTCCGAAGACTCCGAAGTTACAAAAGTAACTATATAGGACTAGAATCTAAAAGGTATCTTCATTTCTTTTTCCAATAATGTGAATTGCTTGACTAAAAATCTCCTTTATTCATTGGCGGGAAATACAGAACCTAAATTATACAGCAAGGATCAACACAAAGAACAAA
Source organism: Bothrops alternatus (assembly GCA_034064705.1). Classification (NCBI taxonomy): domain Eukaryota; kingdom Metazoa; phylum Chordata; class Lepidosauria; order Squamata; family Viperidae; genus Bothrops; species Bothrops alternatus. Next base: position 7,455,090 of record JARGCV010000040.1, read on the forward strand.
AGGTAACTAACCACAAGCAACATACTTACTTTAATTTTTCAAAGTTCTCAGGCTCCAAACTCCATATTTCCTCAACCTGTGCTCCTCTGCAACCTGAAAATTAAAAAAAAAATCATTTTTCATAACAAATATGTAAGCTAGGCAAAATTGAAAAGTAGGTTGGAAGTCATCCAGGGTGAGTTTACATGAGAAAAATCCAAGGGCAAAACTTAGAATTAATTTAAAAAGGAATTACAAGTTAATCCAGCTCTTCAAGTATCTGCCTTGCATATATTTGCACTCACAAAATTCTGACACATACACATTTTACTTTCAGGCATTTGTTACATTATATGTTGTTAATCATAGATACACAATTGAAATATAGATTTAACACATTTAATATGACAGTCACCAGCCAATCTTGACTGCTTTTGAAGAAGGGGGCAGCTTTGGTCCTAGTTAATATTTGATTGGGAGACCAGTAGGCTGTAGACAAAACTGGAAATGAATGGTAAAATGCTGATTTAATGAGTGCACATTTACAAATGCATGTCAGAACAGTCTGGTTGCAGCTCTTTTTTGAAAGTCAGTATTATGCAAAGCTACTGTATCACATACAAACTGATGTGTATGCATCTCTCTCCCCATTCCCAAATTAATGGGAAATACCTACTTCGATTTCCATAACCTATTTCTTTTGTTACATAGCTGTAACTCCATCATAAATAAGCCTCAATTTTCCCCCCTCCAGATCCATTACTAGGGCTCGGAAAGGATGTTAATATCATCTCTATTCTCCATTCCCCCAAACATTTTACCGTAATATCAAAGTAAAACAAATCTGATGTGCACCAAGGAAAAAAAGAATTCTACACGTGTGAGGAAATAATCTTGTCCAGAGGACATCTCACCCCTTAAAAAAAAAAAGTAGTTTCACACAAGATGCTAAATAGGCGTGATAGCTTTTGCCCTAATCATTGTAGGTTGTTATTCCTGAATTGCTGCTCCAATGACTGAATTGCAAAACGGTCGTTAACCAGGGAACCGCGTTCTGTACACGGCCAGAAACCGCATCCATTCCTAATCAATGAGGCATTTGCAAACCGATGCTGGGAATCTTAAGAAGCCAATCGAGCCCATGAAGGTCGAATCTGAGGCTTTGGCCAGTTTTCCCCCTTTGGCTCCCTTTTAGCTCCACCGCCTCGGAAGGGGGGGCCGCGAAGGCTGTCCAGCCACAAACCTCACCGAACCCCTTGATGAGCTCCGTGAAGACGCCTGGATCGCTCTCCATGAGGCACCACTCGCCAGCGCTGCCCCCGCCCGCCATCGCGTCCAAGAAGCGGCCGCGCTGCCCTGCTTCCTCTCAATCGCCCGGACTTTGCAAAAGGCTCCAGCGGTCTCCCTCGCTTCGCTCACGCGCCGCCCCTCTGCGCTAACCGCGCGCCCTTCTTCGCCCACTCAGCGGACGGTCGAAAGCAAAGCAAGGAAAGGCACGCCGCCGCTTTCCCGACAGCCTCAGCAGCCGGCGACTTCAGATCTCGACGGGGCGGTCTCATCTACTCTATGATGAAGAGAGGAGCAAAAGGACTAATCAAAGAGAGGAGAGGCTAAACCGCCTGGCATGCTGCATTTCCGGCTTGCAATTAAAGAGCCGCTAGAGACGGGTTTTTAAAGAATAGAGCAAACCCGGTGTAAATAGAGTAAATGGCGCGGTGGTATTATTTTATAACTTTGCATTTGCAAATTCAGTTGGCAACCTATAAGCCAAGAGGGCAGTGGCTTGTAGGCTATATTTGCACTGATATGCACAGATATGTAGGCTATATTTGCACTGATATGCACACACTCGACCCAGTTTTCTGTATCTATACTATTGAACCATTGACTAATGAAACAGCTTGGAGGCGGACGGGACAACAATAGACTAAAATGTTTAGTATCCTGGCTATGTTCCACTTTGCGCTAAATCATAAATCAATGATGACAAACCAAATACTTAATCGCAAATTAAAGAAACCACATTATATTTTAGCCCCAATAATCAGGATTGCTTATTTGCTTTAACTGCTTTATCATGTTAATAATGCCATCCTAATTTGCTAATTAGGTTAAGCAACGCAGCCACTAACTGATCTCCCTTGGGTCATTTTCTCTATTCTGTGTCTCCAACTGATGTTTTACGTGACTATAAAACGCAACTATGCTGACCTTCCCCTGGAGAATATTTTTATGCCTAAGGAGACTCTAAAACTCACGATCTCTTGGTTTGTAGCCTGGTGCCTTAACCGCTGGCAAACCAAACTGGATCTTGCACTCCATTGGCATCAATTTAATACAAAGACTGCTTTGCTCGGAAAATTAAAATAATCCGTCACCGAATCACAGCAATGTAACTGGAACAACAGTGATGTAAAACCTCAAATCTCAAAACCTCAAAAGTCCTTCTCCTCTAGCTTCGTTGTCCTACATTCCCGCCACCAACGGCTGCCTACCAAAAACGTCCAACAGAATCTATAGGAGCTGAAATTGCAAGCACAGCCCTACGGTATTGCAATTCCAGTTCAGGCTCGACGAACTTCGCTCAAAAGGTTTGGACCACAAATTTAGCTTTAACACCCAAGGAGCGCTGGGGATCTGGGCTCACATCGCACTGTGCATAATCCGCACAAAAGCAAGCAGCGGGAACCTTCGCCACCGCCTGTGCCCGCGAGACCAAGAAGGATAGCGCCGCGAGACAGATGTGGGTTGCGGGGCGGGTGTGCGTGTACGTGTGCAGTGCATCCGGGTCCTAGGGACTCCCCGTCATCTGTGCAGGAGGCGACGGGACCCGCAGCCCCATCCGGCTCCCTCCCTTGTTTTTGCTGCGTGAGGGAAGTTGTCAGGGCGGTCTTGGTGGGGGCGAGGAGGAGTGACTGGAGAGAGCGCGCGCTTGAGGAGAAAGCGATCCTTTCCTTGGGCTCCCAGAAAGCCGAGGAGGCTGCCGCACTTATACAGAGGTACGGTTTGTGTGTGCAGACGTTGCTGCCCCGACCCTTTTTAGGCTGCTGGGAGCAGCGAGCCCGTCTCTTTCGGGTAGGGAATCGCTCTCCTGCCTTCCAAGAATAGCTCGAACCGGGCCTGGAAGCGGCGACGATGCAAGCCGCCTTTTCTCTCTTTGTCGGTCGTTCATTCATGCCCGACCCGTAGCATTTTAGCCGAGGGAAGAATTTCTGGCAGTTGTTTTTGATTGACCGATCGGAGCTGTCTCGTTGCGGGTGGGGAGAAGCGGTTCACAATACAGGTCGCCCTCGACTTACAACTTCAGATTTATATGATGACCTCACAAATTTGGTCTGGTAATCCAAACAGTGCTTTTTTTTAAAAAAAAAATTCTTTGCCTTCTGTAAACCTATTATACATATGAAATCCTTTCATATGAAGTTCACAGCCAGTGTTCCCGACAAAAGGATATTTTTGTATATTTTTTTTTTGTAATTTTCACTTTTTCAGAATGATTCCCCATTTTACTGTAGCAGTAGAGAAAACTGCAAAAGGTTACTGGCTTTAAGGAGTATCTTCGTAAAAAGATGAACAGAAACATTACAAGCATATTTTAAAATCTTGTACAGATAGTCTTTGACTTACAACCATTCATTTACGACAGCTCAAAGTTACAGCAGCACTGAAAAAAAGGACTTATGACCATTCTTCACACTTACGACCATTGCAGCATTCTTCATAGTCATGTGATCAAAATTCAGATGCTTAACAACTGATTCATATTTAGGACACTTGTAGTGTCCTGGGATCACACAGTCATCTTTTGTGACCTTCTAACAAGCAGAGTCAGTGGGGAAGCTGGACTCACTTAACAACCATGTTACTGACTTAATAGTTGCAATGGTTCAGTTAACAAATATGGCAAGAAAGGTCGAAAAATGGGGCAAAACTCACTTAACAAATTAGCAATATAAATTTTGAGCTCAATTGTGGTCGTAACTTGAGGATTATACTACGAGCTTAGGGATTGCTGGAGTGATCCACCTGGGGCATCCTGGATAGGAGCAATGTGGTTGAACAGGAATGCAGGAGAACAATAGAAGCAATTGCAACTTCTTGTGTTGAGGAATGTGCATCCCATAGTACAAATGAATAAAGGGCTTATTCGTGTTGTATGATGAATGATTTTGCAGAGGTTTTGCAAGATCTGAATAGGTTGGTAGATGATATGGGAAATGTTCTGTGCCATAATTCCCCAAGTGAATATATAGTACAGGTAGTCCTCAACCTACTTCCACAATTGAGCCCATATGTTGCTAAGTGAGAAATTTGTTGAGTGAGTTTTGCCCCACTTTACCACTTTTCTTGTCACATTTGTTAACTGAATCACTGCAATTGTTAAATTAGTATCACAGTTCTTAAGTGAATCTGATCAGAAAGCCCTGGGACACTACAACTGTCATAAATGTGAGACAGTTGTTAAGCATCCGAATATAAATCACAAGCCCATGGAGATGCTGCAGTGGTCATAAGTCTGAAAAATGATCATAAGTCACTTTTTTCAGTGCCGTTGTAACTTTGAACGGTCACTAAATGAACTGTTGTTATCTGTAATTACCTGATTACACTGAGTAGAAACATGCATTTTTTTTCTACCTTCAATGGCATTTTTCTACCTTCAATGGCATTCTTTCTATATCATAGATTTTGGCCTGAACAATCTGTCACAAAGATTCCTTAGCCCAAACCATGGTAGAAAATGTTACACTTGAACTGGAACTTAATGGAATGTGTTGAGTGGGATTCAATTTTTCTTTAATTTCTTCCATAGCATTAGTATGCAAGACATCATTGAATAAGCTAAGACAGTGGTGACGAACCTATGGCACGGGTGCCAGAGGCGGCACTCAGAGCCCTCTCTCTGGGCACGTGCATCGTAACCCCAGTCCTAGGCCTTCAGCTGGGTTTTATAAAACCTTTTCGCTTTAGGCCTCCGCCACCATGTGCAAAAAAAAAAAAAAAAGGTTCAATCAGTCAATTTTAACTTCTCGCGGGGAAAAAAAAGTTCTTGCAAAGTTGGAATTGATTGATTGAACTTTTTAGTCCCAACCAGTCTGCCACTACTACTGCAGCCATGCCCACCCAATGGGCCACACCCAGCCAATGGGCCACACCCACCTGGCACTCAACGATGCATAAGTGGGTTTTGGGTTGCACTTTGGGCACTCAGTCTCTAAAAGGTTCGCCATCACTGAACTAAGATATAACACTTTGAACAAATTGGTGGGATACAAATGAAAAACTGCAGTGTGTGGTGTCTTGCACTCATATCTGTTTTCTCTGTGAATAGTTGACACAAAATGCATTTAGGTTGGTTCTGAACTATATTTAAAATTGTGGCTGCCCATCTTACATCAAATTCTGGGCAATGTTACAAGATTTTAAGCTATTTTATTTTTTAATAAGGACATGTTTGTAGTTTGATTTATGGCATTCCCAATTTCAAGTGGTTTCATCAATGAAAACTAGTTAGAAATTTTATATAAAACAATTACATCATTTAAATTGCACATCTGATTATATTATTTTTTTTGTTGGTCTTTAGAGTGCCTTTTTAATTTAGAAATTGTGCTAAATTTTTACTGCTCAAAATATTTTACTGTGTTGTGAGGAATGTGTTTTTCAATTTCAAATGATAAAATATGTATTTCTGTGTGGAATTCTATTAGCATATTTACACAGCTTATTTTTAAAAGCAGAATATTGCATGTCCTAAGAACATTATATTTCAGACAGGATATTGCATTTCAGAATCTTTGTTCTGTAATGTAAATTAAACAAGCATATTATTATCTTTAAATAAGAAACAGGAAAGGAAAAAAGTAAACTCGACAAAATAGTTTATTAAGTTCAGAAATTAAAAGTAATTATAGGATTCTTAGTAACACCAGAAGATATTACATCAAATAAATAAATCACTTCTAGAAATTACAGCTTGAAATTGTCAAATCTTAATTGCTTACTAGAAATGCATTGGAGACATTAATTTCATATAGATGCCTAAATATTTTGGTCTCTGGATGCAGGTATAGTGAATATGCTTGTAATGGCAGAATAACTTTTAATTACTTAGACCAGCATAGGATAGATAAGAAATTATGAAATTACTTTTTCTTTTAAAAAATTCAAATATATATATATATATATATATATATATATATATTAGTATATATGATCAACTGAATCAATTGCCCTTATGAGTTATAAAACCTCTGGGATTGAAGAAAAGAGTAAAATATTAACTCACTAGCATTGTCCAAAGAAAATTGGTTCATTTAGGGAGATTTTTTTAGAATCGTGTCAACAAATATTTATTAGGAAATTGAGATAATTTCTTATAGTTACTGTATCTAGTACATTTTGTATATAAAAGATTCTCATTCTGAAGGTTTTAATTGAAGTTGGAACATTTTTTTTTCATAAAATGTTGCCGAACATTTATTCTGAAAGAAATGTTTTGAGTAATTGTCTTAATAAAGCTGACCATAAAGTCCGGATTCCAGATAAATGAAATAATTTTATTGTGTTTCTTCAGGAGACCTCTTTTTACTGAGAAGCAATGGAAGAAGGAGCAAGTCCAATGCAGCCAGACAATGAAAACCAGATATCAGATTCTGAAGATGGATGCGGGTGGCAAGTTACAGACATGACTAGACTGCGCCGTTTCTTGTGTTTTGGTTCTGAAGGAGGTGCATTCTATGTCAAGGAACAGAAACTGAGCTTTGAAAGTGTAGATGCTCTTTTGAGGCTTATTGAAGGTGGCAAAGGTTATGAAGCAGTGCAAGAAATAAAGACATTCAGCCAGGAAGGTAAAGCAGCAAAACAGGATCCAGTATTGTTTGCGCTTGCCATTTGTTCACAATGTTCTGATGCCAAAACCAAACAAGAAGCTTATAAGGCTGTCCCTGAAATTTGTCATATACCAACCCACCTCTTCACCTTCATCCAGTTTAAAAAGGATCTGAAGGAAGGCATGAAATGTGGCATGTGGGGTCGGGCCCTGAGAAAAGCTGTTTCAGTTTGGTACAATGGAAAGAATGACATGGCGATTGCTTTGGCGGTGACAGCATACAAGAAGAAAAATGGCTGGTGTCATAAAGACCTTCTCAGGTTATCACATCTAAAGCCTGCAAATGAAGGTAACAACAAAACAAGTCAATTTTCTGAGTCAACAAGGATTTGTTGATTTTGTCTTTACATTTGAACAAAAGAGATGGAAGAGCGAGACATGGAAGTGTAATTCTGTAAAGTAAGCCGTGACAAACTGACATATAAAAGTGTAAAATATTGGACAGAATATAGAATATATTAACGTATAGATAGTCCTCAACTTACAACAGTTCATTTAGTGACCATTTGAAGATACAACAATGCTGAAAACTGTGACTTACGACCATTTTTCACAATTAATGACCATTGCAGTGTCTTCATGGTCACGTGATCAAAATTCAGATGCTTGGCAACTGACTCATATTTATGACAGTTGCAGTGTTTCGGGGTCATGTAATCAGCTTTTACGACCTTCTGACAAGCAGAGTCAAGGGGAAAGCCAGATTCATTTAACAACTGTGTTGCTAACTTAACAAATGCAGTGATTTGTGTAACAACTGTAGCAAGAAAGGTCATAAAATGGAGCAAAACCATTTTCTTGTCTAGCACCAGAAATTTGGGCCTCAGTTGTAGTCACAAATAACCTGTATTGCTTTGTTTTGTAATAGGGGAGAATCTTTAATAGTTTTTAATTTTTTTTAAAATCAAAAGCTTGAGATTTTTCTAGAAGTAATTTTTGTTGCTGCTACAAATAGCAAAATTAGCAAAAAGAATTATAGCAGAAAGCATGCCCACAATCAGTCCTAAAGACTGAGGGTCAGATGAATAAATTGTGAAAAAGGCATTGTCTGTGTCCATATGTATTTAATTAAATAGTAACACTACTTATTCTTTTACTTTTATATTATATTCCACTATTTATCAAGGTAACATAAATAAATTGCTAGTTTTGCTAGGATGCCAGAAAATACCAAATACAAAATAAATACACTTTCCAGCCTAATATTTGATAACTTCACATTATTTTGAAGTTCATATTTCTTTTTAAAATATGTTCTAAATTAGAAATAAAACTTACTGTATTTCAACAGGCCTGGCCATTGTCACTAAGTATGTAATGAAGGGATGGAAGGAAGTCCAAGAGACATATAAAGAGAGCAGGCTTTCTGCTGAGGCTGAAAAAGTGTTGACGTATTTGGAAGCAGTGGAAAGGGTAAAGCATACAACGGATGAACTGGAAGTGATTCATTTGATAGAAGAGCATAGTTTAGTTAGAGAACACCTCCTGACAAGTCACTTGAAATCTAAAGAGGTAAGGAAATTAGAGAAACATTTATACTTTGAATCACACTATATAATGTTGTTTTCTGCACTTTATCACTCCTCTATTTTTATAGTACTTTTAACAATTTTTACATGTATTCTTAGTTTTACATGTATTCTTCATGGCATGGGACCAGGTTACCTGAGGAACTATCTTGCTTGTCCAAATTATATTGTCCCATTCGACGTGGTCAGGTGGGGAGGGCATATTGTGGATCCTGTTGGTTAAAGAATTTTGCCTTATGAGAAGAGAGTCATCCCTGTTTTTAACTTTGTTCTTATTTATGCTTTTATTCTTTGTGACATGTTTTTATTGTGAGCTGCCCAGAATTACATAGTTGAATTGGATATTGTAGAAATGTGACGAATGAATAAATACATTTACATGATTCCTGTACAGTTATGCGTATTTATAATGAGTACGTCTTTTTCTTTAAACACATGACTTTTTCTTACCGTTGAACTTCATTTTGTACAAGGTATGGAAAGCACTGCTACAGAACATGCCCGTAACAGCAGTATTGAAGAACCTGGGAAAAATGACAGCAAATTCTGTTCTTGAACCAGGAAGCTCAGAGGTAGCAATGGTTTGTGAAAAATTAAAAAATGAAAAACTTCTTAAAATGGTAAGGATTTTTTAACGTGTTGCTCTTGTGCGTATTGTATTCTAGTTTTCTGTGGATCTATTTTGCCAATTCATTGGTGCGTTATTTTTGTTGGCTTCCCCTCTAGCACAAAGGTACTAACTCTAATGCAAGTCAGTAATGTGGGTAGATGAAACTTCAGTTTTTCCTTTTATATATTCTACATTTTATAATTTTATCCAAATTTCTAGTGCACAAGATGCTAATGATGAATGGTATATGCAAGAGTAGTTTTTTCCCTATTTGAAACTAAAAATGACTTTTTAGCCCTCCTTGGAAGAAAATCTGGTTATGCTTAACTTACTTTTTATTGAAATTAATCTTTTCCCCCCTTTCATAAATTTTAAAAACTTACAAGACAAACACATTTCTGAATAACTGACAAAGAGAGGATTTAATTTTTCAAAAGGTAGTTCTGGTAGATTTTATGTAAAAAAAATATTGTAAATTGATTGTACTTAATGCTATTTATATTAGAAAAATTGAATACAATATTTAAATGCTGAGATCCATTGTGTAAAAATTTCAATTACTGTGACTGCTAGTATTACATAGTAGAGAAAGCTGAAAAAAAGTTTTATTTTTAATTTTCAATCACAATCTCCTGTGAAATCCTATGATTCTATGATATGCCATGTGAGAAGGGCTGGTCTAGAATATGTTTATATATAAAAAAAATCATCCAGATATCCATCAACAATTTTCTTATTTCTTACTCTTTCTATTTGTGTATTACCCACTGTATGTGGTGAACGTTTCTATATTAAAAAAAGCTCTTTATAGAAAAAAAAACTATTGAACTCTGTTGCATTTAATAAATGTTGACAGAATCTGTTGTATTATTAGCTAGATTACAAAAGATTTATTATGCCTTTTGATTTTTGTCAAGAATTATGGACATTCTTTTTTTGCGTTTACTCTTTCCATTGTCAGTTTTTACAGTGGTTAGGAATTAAATAAAGATAATAGTACCAATTGATAGAGTTCATAAATCGTGCCCTGTATACAAAGTAGTCCTCAATGTATGACCACAATTGAATCCAACATTTCCCTTGTTAAGTGAAACATTTGTTAAGTTAATTTTGCTCCATTTTATGACCTTTCTTGCTACCGTTGTTAAGTGAAACAATGCAGTTAAGTTAGTAACACGGTTGTTAAGTGAATCTGGCTTCCCCATTGATTTTGTTTGTCAGAAGCCGATCACATGACCCAGGGACACTGCAACCATCATAAATATGAGTCATGATCATGGGGATGCTGCAATGAAAAATGGTCAAAAGTCACTTTTTTCAGTACCGTTGTAACTTTGAACGGTCACTAAATGAACTGTTATAAGTCGAGGACTACATGTACATCTGGTTATTAGAAAGATCTGCTGATGACTCTTTGCTCTTGACCAAATTTATTGGGTTAGAGTTATTTGTTTCTACCACAAACTGGAATAGCCACATCCTGCTTAAGATTGTCAGATCTGTGTTGAGAGCTTTTTATCTATCTATCTATCTATCTATCTATCTATCTATCTATCTATCTATCTATCTATCTATCTATCTATCTATCTATCTATCTATCTATCTATCTATAGGTTTTTTTGGGGGGGTTTGGAATGGACTACTACTTAGATTCTAGTCACTTAAAAAAACCTCACAAACATCTTTTTTACCGTATTTTATAAAGTTACTTTAAAATATATAACTATTATTGATTTTCCAATTTTATACAATAGAGGATAATGTTATATGTCATGGAGCTTTCAGTTTAATTGAATTATAGTATAATATTGTATCAATTTGCATTTTATTCAGTGTCTATTTTTGCCTAGTTTTATGTGCCTAACAAATACAGCTATTACTGTTTTACAGACAGGGTGAATTATTTTACAGGCAATTAAAGGGGGGGATCGGTATCTATGTATGTGTGCCTCCAAATCATTCCTGACCTGTGCTGATGCCTAGACATATCCCTGCAGTTTTCTTGTCAAGATTTTCGGGAGTGGTTTGCCTTCCTTGGGCTGAGAGGAAATGAGTCCAGTGGATTTCTACATAAGGCAGGACTAGAACTTGCAGTTTCCTGGTGCCTTAAACCTCTCACCAAACTAAGTGGATTAAGTAATCAGTACTTATTAATCAATAGTTTTGATCTTGACACTCTTATTTATTAAAAATTACCTATCCTACGTTGGTTGATTCAGAGTGTAGAATCTTTGGGGTTGGTTTCAGGGGAAGTAGGCAACTCTAGTTGATGAGGGAAAATGATCACAATTGAGCCCAAAACTTCCATTGCTAAGCAAGATAGCTGTTAAGTGAGTTTTACTCCCATTTTACAACCTTTCTTGCCACAGTTGGTAAGCGTGTCACTGCAGTTGTTAATAAGATGATTGTTAAGTGAATCTGGCTTCCCCATTGACTTTGCTTGTCAAAAAAGGCACAAAAGGTGATCACATGATCTTGGGACGCTGCAACTGTCATAAATACACGCCAGTTGCCAAGCATCCACATTTTTTTTAAAATATATTTTTATTAGTTTTTTTAAAATTTTACGGAAGAAAAAAATTAGTCAGATCAAATCATAGTATTAAAATAAACAATCATCCATAAACAAAACATAAATACATTGTTCAATACATCTAATAATAACTCAACTGAAAATAATCATCCCAAACAATTAACATCACTGCTCGGCACCCCCACCACCACATCCCCCCAACCCTATCCTTCCCCCCTCACTTACCAACTAACTACCTACCTTCCTCCCTCCTTCTCTTCTTTCTTCAACCTTCTCTATCTCCATCCTACTCTTCCCCCTTCTTATCAACTTCCACTTACATCAGCCTTCACTCCTCCTTCCTCTTTTCCATCAGATGTGGTGCCCAGAGGCCACCCGAGCACCCCCTTAATAACAGTAATTACATATATTCTTCCACCAACCCCAATTACAGTTGAGAAAACATCATATATAAAATTATAAACCCTCCCTAACCCTCCCCCCCCGACTTCCCAGAGTGAGTACAGGGTACAACAAAAGAAAACCCCACTACATCAAACAAAATTATTATATAATCCTAACAAGAATTTTAAACTATATACTATATACACTCTCTAAATCAATTCAATCCATTAAACAAAACAAACAACTCATCTTGTTAAGAATAATAATTATCATTTACATCTAAACCATCAATCTAAGTCAAATCTTAAATCACTTCAATCCATTGAGAGGTTATATAAAATCACCCAAACCATCAAGTTTAATATATACCATTCTTTTTTTTTTTAAAAAATAAACAAATAATATCAATAACAATAAATCCCTCAATTCAAAAAAAAATTATGTTCTTAATCAATTTAATATATCTTAATATATCTTAATATATCTTCATTTAAACATCCTCTCTTACGACTTACTTATAAAATTGATCTTTGATTCAACCCATAGTCTTAGATTGGCCTTAATTCCTTTCATTTAATTATAAATTATTATCAATCGACTTCTGGGCTCTCTCATCTGTCAAATAAACCTCCATAACAAATACAGTCTATTTATTCCATTTCTAACTTACATTCCTTCAACTTTAACCAATCAGTTAATGCTTATCTATCTCATCAATAAATCAATCTAATGTCAAACCTAGATCATCAAAACAAATACATTCTTCATCAATTTAATTATATCAACCATTAATCATCTTCTCTTACATCTTACTCATAATCTTAGTCCTTAATTCAGTCCATAATTTTAGATTACCCATAATTCCTTACATACAATTTTAAATTTCATTTCTTCAAACGAATTCTAGGTTTTTTTTTAACCAAGTAAACCTCCATAACGAGGCCTCCCATCCAAATAATAAGTCTCTCTTCTTTATTTCTTGAGTCCCATAAATAAGTTGCTTCTTAAACTGAATCAATGTCTCTTTTTTCTCAATTAAATCCTCTTCTTGCTGCTTAACTAAAAAAAAAAATAGCCGTCCTTTCCTTTCTTGAAACAAATCCTCTTCCTCTCCATAAATAAACTGTTCATCAAGCAGGATCCATTTTCCTTTATAGTCTTTATTCTCAGAACTATCTTCTTCTTTTTCCTGTTGTTCTTCTAGTTTATATTGTATTATAAAATGCTCAGCAGTCAGTTGTAAATCAGTTTCATTTGGGAGAAAAATTCTAGTTAATTGTTCTTGCTCTTCTTCTTGTTTAGATTGTATTATAAATTGTTCAGCAGTCGATTGTAAATCAATTTCATTTGGAAAAAGAAATTTAGTTAATATTTCTGTAAAAGTTTCTTTCAATATTGCTTTAAACTCTTGCGTAAAACTCTTCACTATTTCAAACCTTTCTTCATGAAATTTCTCAATACAGTCCAGAATAGGTTCAGCATTTAACTGTAAATTCCACTCCATTTTAAATTTAAGACAATCACAGCCGTCTCTCTGACTTCGCTTACGAGAGCAGGAAGAGAGAAAAAAGTAAAGAATTCACTTTCACTTTCTAGCACTTTCCCTAACAATGAAAGCAGTGAAAGCTATACGCCATTTTGAAAGCCTTATGTTGATTGTAGACGTTAGAAATATATAGCCAAAAAAACAATAAAAAATACTTGCAATCCATTAAGAACTCCTGTATTCACTCAGTCTGCTTACAATCTCTCCTGTGTTGTATTTTAAAAAAGCAGAAGTGGTCGCGGCGTCTTTCTCTGTCTGATGACAGAAGCGTCTCTGGGCAGGAGCGTCCTCCGGAGCTTTAGGGAGCTCACTCTTGATCCCTGAAAACTTCTTTCCCAGGGATTTAAGAGGGGCTCAACCCTGCTCCCGATGCTCTACACCTCTCCTTTGCCCGGAGAGGGGGTTTTTCACCGCAAAAAACAGCTGGTGTGCGCTGTTTTTTGCGGCTTTACAAACCCAGAGAACGGAGTCTCACAGAGGAGACCCTGGCGGCGCCGGCGGAGCCACCGGAAGTCCCAAGCATCCACATTTTGATCACATGATCACAGGGGTGCTGCAATGGTCACGAGAGTGAAAAGTGGTCATAAGTCACTTTTTTCAGTGCTGTTGTAACTTCAAATGGTCATTAAATAAATGATTGTAAGTCCTCTACAAGATTATTAAATATACTTGTAATCTTTCCTTCTGTTCATCTTTTTATGAAGGTAGCCTTTAAAATCAGTAACCTTTTCAATGCTTTCTCTACTGCTAAAATGGGGGAAATCATTGTTTTGCTGAAAAAGTGTAAATTACAAAAAAAAAAAAACCTGTACAAAAATATCCTTTTGTCGGGAACATTGGCTGTGAACGTCATATGAAAGGATTTCTCTTCTTGTGCAATAGCTTTACAGAAGGCAAAGAGAATAAAAAAGCACTGTTCTGATTACCAGACCAAGTTTGTGAGGTCATCATATAAATTTGAATCTTTCTAAATCAACCAAATAAACCATTGAATTAATAACTTAATTAAGATAAAGGGAAAAATCTAAGGGATACTGTAGCAGTTATTTCTAGCAATAATACTTTGAAAACATGTTAAAAAGTTGCTTTGCACTCTATATTCAGAATACTTAAATAAATATAATTTTCTATTCCAGAATCACTGATCTTATAGCTTACTTAATTAGCAGAAATTATCACTAGAAGACGAAATTAACATTTTGAGTCTGTTTTCCAAAATTCTTTAGGCTCAGATACACCCATTCCATATTTTGGTTGCATTAGAAAACTATAAAGGAGAGCGTGGTTATCGGGGAAAACTGCGCTGGCAACCAGAGAAGGACATCTTGGAAGCTCTAAATACTTCATTTTACAAGTCCTTCAAGGTAATGGTTAATGAATATTTATTGAACTACTTTCAGTATAAGTCTGAAGCATTTAAGCAAAATCTTTTTAGGGAAGTTCCAATTTTGGCAATAAAGACTAAAAGAAGGTTGGTAAATGTTCCTAGGATGTTTGTTTTTCGGTATTCTTTATGATCAATCCATAACAGTCTAGGCCAGCGGTTCTCAACCTGTGGGTCGCGACCCCATTTGGGGTCGAACGACCATTTCACGGGGTCTCCAAACAACGCAGTCCACCATTTTTTCCCCTTTTCCTTAGCTGTGCTACTCCCTCTTATTCTATTGGCTTTTGAAAGCCAATAGAATAGACTCTCTTGAATAGAGTCTAATTCTATTGGCTTTCAAAAGCCAATAGGAATTGTCCAGGCTGTCTCTGCCCTGCTGAGCCCACCAAAAGTCCCGTCTACAAACGGTGCTGCAAGTTGTCTGCAGCGAAGGCGAGCAGTCCGGAAATTTCGACCCCTCCCTGCTGAGCAACTACTAAAACTGTAAGTAAAAGAGGGCTAGGGGTGGGAGGTGGGAGGCCGGCGGGCGCAGGGAGGGTTTTTGGCGCGCGTGGGGCCCGTCGGGTGGCTTACCTCCCTTGGTCTGGGCCAGCTGGTGGCCCAGCCCGTGGTCGCCCTGCACCATCGCCGCCGCGGCCACCCAGGAGCACCTGAGCACCTGGGCCTGCCTGCCGCCGCCCCGAACGGGCGGCGGCCTACGCCTCGGCCGGCGCAGGGGGCAGCACCACACATGCGCGGTGCAGGGGGCAGCACCACGCATGCGCAGCGCAGGGGGTAGCACCGTGCATGCGCGGTGCAGGTCGGGGTCGCCGCCTGAAAAAGGTTGAGAATCGCTGGTCTAGGCCATGGTTCTTAACCTTTTTGAACAAATCGCCCCCTTGAGCCAATGAGGAAGTTGTCATCGCCCCCCTCCCCCAACATAACCTCTCAATCACAACATAGGAAATAATTCTTCAATTTATGCAAACACTTTTTTTTTTGTTTTCTTTCAAATTGTCATCAGGACATATCGATGCAAATAGTTTATTTCCAGTCTTTTTCGCATATCTCAAAATTGAAAAATTTTGGTGTCCCCCTACACTTTATTCCCAAACTTCGTGATGCATGTATTTCATTATTATCTTATTTATTCAAGACACTTAAATGTAATGACCACTGAAAACAAAATTCAATTGCAAGAAAGTGAAATGCCCGAAAAGAAAAACAGTAACATTTTATGATTGAATTACAAGTGAAATTTAAGACACAAAAAAATATATAAAAAGGGCATAAGAACAAACCACAATGCAGGAACTAAGAATTTCAAGATGAAAACTCTGAAACTGAATTAAGATTTGAGGAAAGTATATATTCTGAAACTGAATTAAGATTTGAGGAAAGTATATATAGTCATGCACATTGTAAAAAGGATTAAAAAGACACAAAGAAAATATAATATCAAACTGGAGTGCACGCTAAAAAAGTACAATACAAAGAGACACACAAAATGTTTTACAGAGCACAACAAAAATTTGAAAACGAAGCTGAAAACTCAAACTGACGTCAACATTACAGTTGACGTCACAGGGGACAGCCACTCAGCATGCGATGTTTCGAAAGAAGCACTCCCTCCTCCATCACTGCCCATTCTGGCCAATGGCATGCCACTGTATGGGTAGAAGTCTCTGCGCAATGCGCATGAAGATAAGCGATGCATATTCACATATGTACAGCGTTCTGTACTGAAGCTAGTTGGAGGAACATTTGAAAACAATTCAATCTACTAATAGCGAGCGATCTAATGTTTTTGTACGACAGATATACAGCGATTCACTGTACGAAAAAGTCTCAAAAGTGTCCCCAAAACTTCTCACTCCATCGCCCCCATATTGCCCCCTTTTCGTTCCTTCGTCCCGCGTCGCCCTTTTTCGTTCCATCGCCCCCCTGAAAAATGAAATTGCCCCCTGGGGGGCAATATCGCCCAGGTTAAGAACCACTGGTCTAGGCTGTAGTCTCCCCCCCTTCCTCTTAAGACTCATGGAGATTTAGTCTACAAATTATGCTGTGCATTTGGTTACTCAGTTATAATGTACATTTGGGGAAAGATGATATTGGTGGTGGCGGGGTGGTGAATTAGTACCCTCTTCTCATATATTTGTATAATTTTTGTAATCAACTAGCATTTCTTTGATTAATATCATTGCTTCTGAAAGCACTCACAGCTGTGAAAAGTCATGTAATTAAAACAATGTTAAAAAATACTATATATTCTGACTTCTTTCCACTCATTGCCTCTTTCTTAGGCATTAGAACCAATGGGAAAGCGTATCTTAGTTGCTGTTGATGTTAGTGATTCTATGTTACAAAAGGTTTTTGGTAGTGTGCTGAATGCTAGTACCATTGCTGCAACTATGTGCATGGTAAGAAACATCTCAGTTTTATGATATTTTTTGGTCCCAAACTTTGGGTTGCAATGGCGTTGTTCTGACTTTCCAAGACTAAATAGATTGTAATTTGGTAAAGCCGAGGATATCTGTCTCATGATTTGATAGATATGATTTTAAAACAAAACTAACAAACCTATCCATGCAAATCAACATAGGTATTAATTCCTATTCTGCTTATTTCTTCAGATATAAATTAAACTTTTGTTTTATTTATCCCGTTTATTTTCAGATAATATGGTCAACATTTTCTAAAAGTATATAAGGACATATTTCCTTTAATGACTCCCAAATGTCTGTGTGTGTTTATAATTTGAGTAACTTGGAAGCTCAACCCTTCCAAGACCGAGTGGCTGTGGCTACCGTCATCCCAGTTTAGTCAATTGACTCCTTTGTTGTCTCTTGGGGGCGAAACAGTGGCCCCCGCGGAAAGGGTTTGCAATTTGGGAGTCCTCCTGGATTCACGGCTGTCTTTAGAGGACCATCTGGCGGCCGTGGCCAGGAGGATGTTCTATCAGGTTCGCCTGGTACGCCAGTTGCGTCCCTTCCTAGACTGGGACTCGCTATGCACAGTTACTCATGCCTTCGTCACTTCCAGGCTGGACTATTGTAATGCTCTCTACATGGGGCTCCCCTTGAGGTGCACCCGGAGGCTTCAGCTGGCCCAGAATGCGGCCGCGCGGGAAGTGACCGGAGCGCCATGGCGCGCCCATGTAACATCGCTCCTGCGCGAGCTGCACTGGTTGCCGGTGGCCTTCCGGGTGCGTTTCAAGGTGTTAGTGACCATCTTTAAAACGCTCCATGGCATCGGACCCGGATATTTACAGGACCGCCTTCTGCCAGCAAATACCTCCCGCCGTCTGGTACGCTCCCACAGAGTCGGTCTCCTCAGGGTGCCATCGGCCAGACAATGTTGGCTGGCGACCCCCAGGGGGAGGGCCTTCTCTGTGGGAGCTCCAACGCTTTGGAACGAGCTCCCCCCCGAACTCCGTACGTTGACGGAATTGCGTTCCTTCCGTCAAGAATTAAAAACATTTATTTCGACAAGCCGGCCTGGGATAGTAGCTCCGGTTCCAACAAGGCCATAATTGTTTTTAGGGGATTGAGTTTTAAGATTAAGCATTGGTTTTAAATGATCGGACTAAATTACTTAATCTATTTTTAATAACCCTATCTTTTGATGTTTTTAATTGTTTTTAAGATTATGTATTGGGTTTTTAAATGATTGGGCCAAATTATTTAATTTATTTTTAATAATTTTACCTTTTGTATGTTAATGTTTTTAATTGGGCTGTACACCGCCCCGAGTCCTTCGGGAGGGGGGCGGTATAAAAATCGTAAAATAAAATAAAATAAATTGCTGGACAGTATTTGGCCACATGTTGATACCTTTCCTTCATTCCATGCTCAAGTTAGAGCAGGCAACAAATCATTTTTCCGGTGATTAATGCCTCCTGTACTAAAGCAAATGTTTGGCTAAGATGATGCATCCCTTCAGTGCCTGTTCTACAGGTCAAGAAGGAACCATTATGCAAAATTTCTTAATCAGATTTTCAGCACTTGTATCCAAAGAAAATAACAACTTAAGAAAGCCTGGGAGAAAGGACTAACATATTGTGGAGCATTAAAAGAGGGATGAATTAGAATAGAAAAGGCTTGTAAAAACAGCTATTTCACATTTGAAAACCAGAGAAAGCTTGTCCTAAAGGTGCTTTTTCAAGAGGCAACCAGACTAGACACAGAAAGCTTGAGTGCAGAAATGCTTTTTAGTTTAACAAACAGGAAAATAACATTCTGTCTTTACCTTTGGTCATTTGGTTTTTACCAGGTTGTGGCACGCACTGAGAAAGATTCCCACATTGTTGCTTTTTCCCATGATATAGTTCCTAGTCCTGTGACTGAGGATATGACTTTACCACAAGTATTACAGAAAATGTCTGAGGTATCTAATATTCTTAAAGTCACCCTGTAGTTTTATATGAGAATAGTTAACAATGTATTTATCATGAAAATAAGTATTTTACTAACTCTTAAACAAGTAATTCTTTTTCATGGAAGCATTTTATTTTCAAGTGACTCTTGTTTCTGGCATGTAGCACACGTTAATTTTAAATATCATAGTAAAAAGGAAAGCACATTGGCCTGAATAATCCAATACCTAAACTTCATTAGAAAGAAAAATGGAAAATGGATAACTAATAAGAGATGTAAGAGTGTATGGGTATGCTTTGATTTTACTTGAAGTGTGTTATATAATTTGAAGGCACTATTATATTACATAATGAGTTACAGGATAAAGAAGAAAAAAAAGTAAATGAGCTGGCTTAATAGAAAAGAGCATGTAAATTTGTTTGGGACAGTATATATAACGAATGATAATTTCCCTGGGAAGTGATCAGATTGGTTTTGTGATCAAATTCATAATCAAATTAGTGTATGGGTTTATAGAAGGAAATAAAACCCAAAAGATTACGGCAAAAACATTGAAGAATTTTAATGGTAAGATTAAGGTATTAAAGGTAGATGCAGAAGAGGATGGGAATCATACCTGGATTTGTGAAAGTTCTCTTGGGAATAACTTTTTTTTTTTAAGGGAACACGGCTCTGAATGGATATGGAGATATTGCTGGGCAAGCTAGCCCTCTCCATGTCAGGCAACCTTCTATAAACTTTGCCCATCCTACAGTAGACATAGAATCATATATGCTATGGGGACTGTAGATTTGTCTGTGCATGTGTGGGAGATGAAAAAGGTTGCTGCTAAATTAATCCTCAGGCCAGAGGATTTACCTCCTTTTCTCTGTGAACAGCAATTCTGTAGCTTGCATGAGTTGTCTATAATAGTGCTTTGCTGTGTGCCTTCATTTGCCTGTCAGTTTGGCATCTCCAGAGGACAGGCTCAAGGGACACGGAGTGTAGGTCTTTGTCTGAAACTGTACTGCTATTGCAAATCACAGGAGACATTGGTTTGATGGGGGGAAAAATAACTTAGCTGACATTTGATCACTTCCCAGGGAAAACGTCATTCGCTATATCGAAATATTACCCAAAACTCTCCTGTCTGTAACCTTTAGTTGAGCGAAGTGATGCAACGTAGGGCAAAACCTTTTCAGTCATGGTACCTCAAATGGGTAACGTTACAAAATGCGGGTGACCCTTTACCCCGAGGGAATGAAATTTGGGAAAGTTGTAGCTGCTTCAGTGCTGCTGCCACCATGCTGTTGAGACGATTTGATCATCACTATCAACATTTCTTGAAAGCTTCTGGCCACTCTCTTAATCCCTTCTCCACTCAACAGTAGTGATTTGTTAGCCTTATCAGGAAGGGAGAAAGGAAGGAAAAGGGGAAGGCAGGAGGGAGGGAGGGAGGGAGGGAGGGAGGGAGGGAGGAAGGAAGGAAGGAAGGAAGGAAGGAAGGAAGGAAGGAAGGTACATAGGTTTCCAGTGTTCACTGATGGCTTTCCATAAGGAAACTCAATGAGGAAGCTCCCACTGAGTTTTTGCCCAGAGTTTTTCTAGATAAGGAAATATCTCAGAAACAATGACCCAATAGGTCACAGATTGTCTGGTAGAATATATGTGTTATCACCAATGTGTGAAATTAGGCATTTTATGGCATGCCTAGGAAATCTATAGAATGACAAAAATGGGACCTCAAAATATGAAACACTTTTTACATACAGTATTTTCTAGGCATTTTATGCAATGCCAAAAGGCAAATCAGCAAAGTATAAAATATTCCCATTAAAATGCCATTCTAGCCTGCCTTGTTGCAACAAGTAGGTCAATACTGGTCTTTTTTTTTCTTGTTTTTTCAGTAAGAAAATCCTGTACCACCTTTTTCATTTTTTCTTTCATTTTGATAAACCCCTTTCAATAAAGGATTAGGGTTAACCCTAACTAACCCTTTTCATGGCTTTCTTTTCATACTTTTCCTAAATAGTTCTTGTCATTCTGCATCTTACCTAGGTATTATATATACAATGCCTAAGGAAAGTGTGTAGCATATTAAAATAACAGATACTTCATACTTTGCCTAAAAACATCACACATTCTATAGATTTCCTAGGCAATCTACAAAATGCCAGTTTTTCACACATTGCCAGTAACATATACAACAGCAAAGTTTGCAATCTTAAATGTAAACTTTGATTCACATTCCCTTTGTTAGTTTCCTGGCAGAAATATTGCTAAGTTTAAAAAGCTATATAACTTTTGCTGGCTTGTTTGGATCTTAATATTTTTTTTATTTGTAGATTCCAAGGGGCGCCACTAATTGTTCTGCTCCAGTGCTCTGGGCCCAAAAGACAGGTATATTAGTTGATGTTTTTATTATCTTCATGGATAGTGAGACCTTTGCTGGAGATGTTCACCCTGCCACAGCATTGAGACAGTATAGAGAGGTAAGTATTCTTTAAATAATGCAAAATAAGAAAAATGTTTCTTTATAAAATTTTGCATTCTTAAATAGCTACCAGCTTTCTGATGATTTACATTATGTTATAACAGAGATCCATTTTCTGGAATGGTTTTGGGCAACCAATATAATTATAATCCTAAAGTAGAATGAAATATAAATATATAAAGTTATATTTTTAATATTGTGTTCAGTGCACAATATTGTGTTTAGTCCTGTTTATATTAGTGTTATATCAGCACAAGCTTGTGCTTGTGACTTTCTAGCTATCTGCACTACAGTGATCTGATCTAGAAGTGTACTGGGTTCACATAAGTGATCCACAAGTGGAACAGTGCTTGTTATTGGATGCAGAAAAAGCTATTTAAGGACAAAGCAGAAAGAAGGAACAGTACAAAGAAAAGGACTACCACAGATAAGACAGAAAGCATACTTTTAAGAAAAATCCTATTTGCCACATTCAGGTTTTCCTAATTGTAGTTGTGATAGTTGGGATCAAAAATCTTGGCAAACTACTGAAAAAAAATAAGACTTCCCACTTCACAGGAAGATAACAAGAATATGGATTGTGCACTTCAGTAGTAAAGTCTGTAAGACTTGGCTTTTATAAATAATTTGTTGTTTTGCAAGTATAGTCTAAAAAAAAGTATTTCTCTCTCTCTTTCTTTTTATCTGATTGTAGAAAATGGGTATTCCATCCAAGCTAATTGTTTGTGGAATGACATCTAGTGGCTTTACTGTTGCAGACCCAGATGACAGAGGGATGCTGGATATTTGTGGTTTTGATACAGGAACACCCATTGTCATTCAAAACTTCATTTTGGATTTGATCTAAACCTGTGAGCATCCTTTTTTCTAAAGCTATTAACTTCCTGAAGAATTGACTGGGACCTATCAATTGAATTAACAAGACTCTATTAATTCAAGACTAAGATTCATACCCCTGTTGGAGTGTTAACATTTTAAAAGAGATGTAAAAACAGCCAGTGGAAACTCTACTTTCTGAACATACTGTTTACATCTATTGTGCATAATTCTAGGTTTCTTATTGCTTTTTAGAACTAAATATGGAATACAGTGAATGCTTTTAATTTTTTATATTAGTTTAACTATGACAATGTATTCCATTACTGAAGATTTTATTTTCCTAGAATGAATTTATGGTGTTAATCACAGGGAATCAAATAATGAGACAGGGTTCATCTTTTTACACTGTTTCAGGTTAACAACTGTTTGATTGGAATAACTTATTCTATTATCTGAGAAAAATGAGCCACATATGCATTACAGGTTATATTACTTCTATCATTGCTCATTAGTTCCTATTACTTATGGTTACCATTTACCACTGGCAACTTGATGCTCTCCTTGTGTTTAGCAAACATTTTGTATTAAGCAGTGTTGTGAAATCTGGAAACAACAGATTATTCCCAAGGATATTGATTTAGCCTTTGAAATTCTTGTTTCAAAAAAAGTTTTGCAAAGCCCATCAATTTTATGCACATTATAGTCTAACTCAATGTTTCTCAAATTTGACAACCTTAAGATATGTGGACTTCAACTCCTAGAATTCCCCAACCAGGAAATTGCCAAGTTTGAGAAATACTGATCTAACTGGCCTGTGTTTTATTTCTTGACAATGGATACTTTTATTCCAGTTCTTAGAAGTATTCATAATTTTAGGCACCCCATCTCAATTTCTGCACAACATCCTCCCCCTTCTGAACACCCCCCACTATGTATATATTCTACTCTACTATACTGTAGCAAAGTAAGGATCCAAAAAAAGGAACGTACACAGAATCCTTATACTATACAATATTTCCCATGGTAATAGATACATGTCATCAAATCAACTCCTAGAAAAGAGACTACGACTTAATAGACATTAATGTATTCTTCAGAGAAGAGATGGCAGGAAGATGAAAGTTTACCCTCCTAACAATTCCCGAATGCTTCTCTTGGAAGCATTCCATTCATTGAGACAGAATTTATGTAAAAGCGCCTCAGAGCAAGATTATTTTCTTCCTCTTTTGCCATTATGTACACGAAGATGTCAGTGTACAACTTCTTCAACCAACTTCTTCAGATAGTCTGGGTCACTGAAGAAGTATATGTAGAATTTACATTCCATCTTCTGGAAGTGGCCCTGCAGATAATTTGTTTTGGGTCTCTAAGTTGATCAGGGTGTCCATTAGAATTTCAAAGACTTGTGTGATGCTAAGTTGCTCCAGAGGTTCTGGCAATTCCTGAGCACGAAGCATTAGCTGCTTGGAGTCACCATACATCAAATACTACAGTGCCTTGTTCTCAGAATTTAGTTTAAGATACTAAGTAAATGGGGTGGTGTTGTATCTGGCCCTTCTCAGCTGAGTGAAATCCACATAAATATTTCTTTAAGAGTTTTATTTAACACATTTCAAAAGATTCACTTCAAAGCAAGCTGCTGGCAGTTTGTTGGCCGGAACGGCCAAGTCTGATTTATTTACATTTAGATTAAACATTCTCCCACCTTCCAATTAACTCACTCTTTATCTCTTACATTGTCCAAGACTTCATTAATCTTCCGTAGATTTCAAAAACACCAGAAAACTGAGTTCGAACGAACTCGGTGATGCATCAGACTGCCTCTTGATATTAACGTTGCTCGTGACAAAGAATTAGTTCCTTCTTCCTCTTCTAATATAGTTTTCAATACGTCACTTCCTTTTTCCACTTAACTGACTCCTCCGCCTATCAAACCTTCGGAATCTCGGATCAAGCCATCTATCTTCCTGATCCGAATCTGACTCATCACTTTGAGAGTCTGACTCATCCTGCATACAAATCTCCTCATTGTCTAGCTCGGCTGCCGGGAGGGGAAAATACCCAGAGGGGCCTGGTTGTGCTTCGTCATCCTCTGATATGTACCCAGCCTGTCTAGAGACACTCACAACAGGTGGTTAGCTGTATTTGAAGCATTCGGAGTTCCTGGCACAATCATGAACCTGTCCTTGCCAAAGTCTCATATGAATGTGAAAATTGTTTCTCTTGATTGTGTTTGCCCAGCATCTCCACAACCGTAAGGTAGTGAGGTCACTAGGATCTATCAAAATCCGTGGGCATTGCTTAATGGAGAATCTTGAATCCTCAGAGCAGGATTGCCATTCTTCTAACTTAGACTGAGATTCTTTTCAGGACAGTCATCAGTCGCTTCAGCTTAGTTCCAGTCCATTGGAGATTCTTTTCAACATCAGCAAGAGTTTCAACACCTCAAAGTGGCTCAGCTGGCCCAATAACTGGTCAATAGCTTCCTCTTGTACATGTTCAAGATACTCAAGTCTCATGTTTTCCAAGTCTAGTTCTCCATTTATTATAGGCAAATGAACAAGGTGGGCAATGCTTTGAAGCAAGGGCACAGGCAATTGGGTCTTTTCGTTTATCCTACTTTGGAGAATGCATAACTGTTCCTGGCATCTAGTTGCACAAAAACTTAACTCACTCTTCTCTTCCTTCACCTTGTTCTCCTTAGTGACTTTTAAAACTTCTTCTGCCTTTTGCAAGATAGATGAAAGTGCTGTAATTCTAGCAGTAGTCGTGACTGTTTTGCTCCCAAGGTATGTTAACTCCCTGTGTCCCAGTTCTTCCCTATAACTTCCCATGTTTTTAAGGTGCTTTCTTTGGCCAATTTCTGTCTGTGTCTTCAGCCTTTTTTTGAAAGAAATCCTGAATAGGTAGGCCTTCACTCTTAAAATAATCCGCTGTTGGTTGATCTATTTTTTTACCAAGTCTTTCTGTTTAAATTCTGGTTTATTCTTGCTGAGCAGTTGCTCTTCAAAATCTCCAGGATTATTTTGTGATTATCAGAATTACCAACATAAACTAAGCTCTTGTCTTAGTTGCAGTTGCTCAGCTAGTTAAGCTGTAGATTCTGAAGTTAGCTGTAATATCACTTGGCCCATTTTTTTCATAAGTTGTTTGATCGATCTACATATCATTAATAATAATGTTCACAACATTTGGAAACAATCTCAAAAAAGCTTTTGTGAAATTTTCTTCTGTTTCCAGGTAATGCCCTAGATCTTGTGACAAAGTTAATTGCTTATACCCAGGTCCCTTATGCCAGTGTGCTAACTTCTCTGATATCTGACAAACCTCACTGTGGATATTGTTGCTGTGAAAATTATCTTGCTCATACCTTTTTTAGTTCTCTGTTTGCTCTTTTTTTTGCCTGCTAAATGGCAGAGCTTTTGTTTTAATAATAATAATAATAACAACAACGACAACAATAACAACAATTGTCGATAAGAAAGACAAAAAAGTCTGGATAGTGGACGTGGCAGTGCCTGGAGACAACAGAATAGACTAGAAAGAACTGGAGAAGATAACAAAATACAAAGACCTACAAATAGAAATAGAAACACTGTGGCAAAAGCAAGCAAGGGTAGTACCAATAGTAATAGGTGCCTTGGGTGCAATCCCAAAACAACTAGAGCACCACTTGAATACCATTGGCATTGACAAATTTGCCATTAGTCAATTTACTAGGAACTGCTTCCATCCAGCGACGATATCTGTAATACCATCAAACATCCACGTCTGCCTATCCCAGGTTCTTGGTAAGGACTTGATAGGTAAGACAAAATGCCAAATCCAGTCTGAACATCTGGCTGACTGTGCAATGATCATAACAACAACAACTACAACAACTTTATTGTCACTTTGAATGTACACCAATTGGCATACATCAAAATGAAATTTCGTTGCATACAGCTCTCAAAGGGTCACCACCTCCGATATACACTCCTTGTTCGTGGCCAGCTCAAGTTTCAGATCGTCCATCTTAGTCTCTAGGGAGCGAACGATGGCAAACAGGACAGATGGAAACAGAGCTCCATGTGGATTAGTCCTCAAATTAGCTTGTATTCCTGCACAACCTTGCCTCCTTTCCTTTTTCTGATCCTGACTCTTCCACCTTTTCCTTAAAGAGGCATTGCTTTTTTTCGCCCCTGGAGCACGCTGCCACCGCCACCAATTCCTCCAAAAGCCTCTCTCTCTTCCTCTGGGCCTGCTGATAGCCTCATCCAGTTCCTTCGCTCCGTAAGCCCCGGGACCTCTCCTCCTCGGCTTCCTTTGGAAACAGCCCTGATTTGCAGTAGAATCCACTGCTGGGCCAGCAGTCAGATCTTGCTGCTGGCAGAACAATTTCAAACAGCGCCAACGACTTTTAACGGTCTCACCAACAGTTCTGAAACACCTAGAAACTCGCCATGCCAGCAAAGATTATCTGCACAAATCTGAAGCTTGTCACGTTGCATTACTCGACATGCATATTGATTCTTCAGCATCTGTAGTTCTTGTTCAAGTAAATCAAGCGGTAGGGCTTCATTTTCTTGTAACTCACTGTTCAGCTGAAAAAAATGGCTACATGTTCTCAACACTTTCTCCAATGCTTCACCTTCTAAAGTAGGCTTCCCAGAAATTACCAGTTTCTCATAGGCCTCTAGTTCTGTAGGAGTCAGCACATTTTCTCACTGTGTTGCAAAACTATTCCAGAAATTGTTCTGTCTCAGGAACAGAAAAAGTCAGTCAAAGGCATTCCCATGAAAAGTAGTTGTCTTGGGATAGATGGTTTTCAAGACCTCTACAAAGTCTGCTCCTCTGTCAGTGGCCTCCATCAGGAAAGCTCTGGAACATCTCTGTGTTTGGATTGTTCCTCTAACCCAGGGGTAGGCAACCTTGGCTCTTTTATGACTCGTGGACTTCAACTCCCAGAATTCCTGAGCCAGCCATGCTGAGGGGAAAGGGAGAGGTTTCCAAGCTGAGCCATGCTTGCTCAGGAATTCTGGGAGTTGAAGTCAACGAGTCATAAAAGAGCCAAGGTTGCCTACCCATGCTCTAACCCAAGAAGATTCCTTCCTGATAGTGGATAGTAGAAGGTTTCTCAAGCAAGTTTTTTTTCTGATTTTTTTTTTTAATAGAATCAGGATATCAGAAAATAAAAAATATTTTCTGATCTTTATAGAAAATGTGGTTTATCATATTTCTTGAAGCAAGAGGAGAAAAGGGAAAAAGAAGCAAGGATAGGGACTATTAATAAAACTAGCCATATTCATGTGTTACTTGTACAACAGTTAACACAACAAATCAGAAAAGGACACACATTTCTAGCCCCACCTTAACATGATGATTGATCTGTCTTTCTGAACATATTAACATTTGCAGAGTAGTCTTTTTGTGTCAGCATATCTACTTAAATGCAGGATCGCTGTGAGATCAAGACAGCTGATTACTTGCTGTTTTAATTTATATAGACTCTTATTCCTGCTTTACCCCCTAGGGATCACATGTTCCTAAAGCATGTAATTTAATGAAATTCACCCTTTTTTGATTCCCTTATGTCCTGATGCGAGGACCATCACTGCTGGTAGGCAAATCAAGATCAAGACAAGCTGCAGAATTTTGGCAAGGAGATAACCTATTGCTGATCTGAATTTGGCATTCTGGTTGGGCCTGCTGGGAGTTGTGCCATTCCAGATGTTGCTGAACTCCAAATTGTTCATCTTTGTCCTAGAAAATAAGTTCATATAAACAATACATTCTTTTTTAATTGAACAGAACAGTTATAAGGTAGTAAATTGATGGGCTGAGCAAAACAGGCAGCTTATACAGAAGACAGTTTCACAACTGATGTTGCTGTTCCTTCTCTTCCTATATTACAGTCCTCTAAACTAAACTCCCTATAGATCAGGAAACCTTTCTGTGTCATATGAGCAATAATGTGAAAACAATTTCCTGTATTTAAGGCTTCTTAGCCCAATGCATAAACTTTCAGCTTGGTACAAAATCACTCTTCCTGGTTTGGGCAGTTCTCCTTTGCTGCAATTCTTAATGACATACCGTAGCAGGAAAATTAGGACAGTTTTTATGGCAGTGTTTACTGTAACGCAAGGTTGGCAAACTGATGAAGAGGAAAACTAACCAAGTTCGACCAGCCAAGTCACAGATGACTTAATAGCTACATTTGCATTTTCATTGAGCATATGGTGCTTGCAGACAAATTTGTCACTAAACCAGGCTTAATGGGGTATTGTGGCAAATGAACATATCCTTTGCTTTGAAAAACACCTTTCATTGACATAGAAAATCGAGAAGAACCAAATGTTAGTGCTGAATGGGGAATCTGTCCCCCTCTCTATACTGTTAAAGTGCACTTCCCAGCCTCCCTCATCGTGAGCCAGATTTATAATTTAGTAACATCTGGAAAGAATCATTTCTCCACCTTTGGCTAATGTATACACATTTATATACGTTCTGTAACCAAATCCTCTTAACAAATTCAAGTTGATAATCTTGTAAACAGCTAGTAATCAAGGTTGTGACAATTGTCTACTCCTTACCCATAGATTTTCACTGTATACTTAACGATAGCTACTCACATTTTTTTTCCATAATTCCAGACATCTAATTATCTATCCATTTTAGATAAAAATGGCTAGAGAAATTGTTTTGACTCAGTTTCCCCCAACTTGGATGGGAGATGATAGAAACTGTGGTTCAGCACATCAGGTAAAATTATGGAAAGCTCCTGAAACTCAATTAAAAGTGCTGAAACAAAAACCCAGGTTTTGTATACTGGGCAAAATTTTGCACTGCAGATTATAGAATCTTGATACTAAAAAAAAAAAGTGATGATATAGGTTTGTAATATTGGTTTGCTTGGAAGACTTGTTAATTAAATTTCCCTCCAACTACTTCAGCTCTCCTCTCTGTAACAAATTTGCGCTGGAGACCTGGGGCATTTTGGAGGAAATACTGGAGTGGATAGAAGGGAGATTTATTTTTAATACAAGTCCTTTCGTGCAGCATTTGGATGTAATTTGGTAGAAGCAGCATGCCTGCTTTATGTAGCTACAATTTTTAAAAAGCCCTAGAATAATACTGTCAGGCTAAGGATCCATTTTTGGAATAGTTAAGAGAGGAGGAGGTTGCTTTGGAAATGCTGATCTGTAGTCATTCTTCTGTTCTTTACAGAAGTAGCAGTTGATCAACAGCTGCTCTATTAAAATCATGAATTTTAAAAAACTTGTAGCTATATTGACCTTTCTGTAAATTATCTTTATTAAAGAATATTTAAATATCTAAAAAGGTTTCTACAGTGCCGCACAAGGCGTTTTACCTTGGGTAATAATATGTACTCTAAAGTAGTTTTCTTGTCTATTTTTTGAGAGGATTCTTACTGCATTTCCTATTTAACTGTAAAAAAAAATAAA
The DNA here is from genome assembly GCA_034064705.1 of Bothrops alternatus. NCBI lineage: Eukaryota > Metazoa > Chordata > Lepidosauria > Squamata > Viperidae > Bothrops > Bothrops alternatus. The sequence goes on from JARGCV010000040.1 coordinate 7,485,042, forward strand.
AATCATGGTTCGTATTATTATTATTATGACTCATTTTTGAGAGAGATGTTCAACATAAGGTAATACATGCAACTGATGTATAGATACTACAGGCAATTTCTGAGAAGTATAGAAATATTGCTGAGCCTGGAAAGAGTTGCTACACATAAATATGAATTGTAACTATAAAAGTGTGGCTTTTAAGACATTTGCAAAGATCTAATTATAGTTGTGATTGATAGAATAAGTTCATTGTATAAGTGGAAATTGACCTAAGTTACCTTATAGGTCTTTTGGCATAAGAATATGTCTTAATCTATACTTAATCTTGAATACTTAATCTATACAGCTATACTTAATCATGCTCCTATCCTCTTTATAAATAGTTGTGATTTTTATAGTTCTTTTATGGAGAAATGCCAGTACCAGAATAATGACATTTAAAAAGTCAACATGCATAATTTACATAATTTTGTGGGAAAGCTATAACAGGTTGCATGAATTTAGCTTTAAGCTCTAGGACCAATATAAAGATATGTCATGCAAAAGTATTTCAATCTGCAATGTTGAATGTACAACATATTTCCTGCCATATTATAAATGGCTCTTATGAATTTTCTTCCATTACAAAAGTTGTTGGCCTCCTGACCCAGGAGAATTGGACAGCTTTTTTTTAAAGAAATACGTAAATCAAAGCTTTTCTTCAAATGTTAGCCTGAAAAATCCAATGATTTTTCATCCTGATTTATTTTCCCCATGAATGAATGTGTTTGTGTGTGTGTGTGTGTGTGTGTGTGTGTGTGTATACACACACACACACATATACACACACATACATACATTCATACATCCGATAATCTTAAAAATTTGAATCCCAGGTATACTCATACTAGAAATATAAAAAACTGAACTTCGGGATAAATATAAAAACAAACTGTTTTATTACTAAGCGTTCGTCAGTCCTGTGCCGACATCGTCAGAGTAAAAGCTGGAGGCAGGCTAGCCTGCTTATATAGCTGGCTGTTTCAACTATCTATTCATGGAGCGAGTAATTGGTCCGTCCTCCCCTCGCCCCCTTCTACTTCTATTCAACCGTATTGCTCCTAATTGCGTAGTGCCTGCCTGTGCGCATTTGAATCCTGGTGCTTTTTCTCCCCCTGTCCTCCTCCCCATCCATTCCGCTTGTGTGCGACTGCCCAACGTCATTGCCGAATCATCCTCTGGGCTTCCTCATCCTGTAGCCTCAGTAAGTTGTTGCACAGTCGCGTCTGGTGGTATTCCTTCTGTCGTGTGTCCTATTTTGCCTTTGCTAGTCTATTCTTTTCCTGCAGCCCGGATGGATCGTGTTGGCATCCCCCTCTTTCCGCTCGCTGTAGTTTCGTGCTGTTCTATGGGTGGATGTCCTGGGTCTTTCTTATCCTCCTTCCTCCTATATATGGGTGGTATTTGTTGCATTCACTGTAAGTTTTTGCGCCGTTGCTCATGTTTCCTTAATGTTTGGTAAGCCGGCAATAGATCTATATGTCGGTTAATCAAATATTCATCCGATAACCAGTCTTCTTTAGCAAACAGTCACTCTTAGTAGGGTCTTGGGCAATAGTCTCCACTCCCGCAAAGTTGAATGAATGGTTGTTGTCAGCAATGTGCATCCACACCTGTGAGTGCTTGTCATGTCATCTAGCCGCCAACCTGTGTTCATGGACCCTGGTCTTGAGTCACTTGGCGGTTTCTCCAATGTAGTTACGACAATCGTTGCATCTAACTTTATGCACCATTGATGATCTTTTGTCTTCTGGCAACAGGTCTTTAGGGTGCATTATTTTAGTGTGCAGCATCTGGCTCGGTTTATGCACCACATTGATATTGTAAGGTGCCAATATCCATGCTGTTGCTTCGGATACTCCGTTGATATAAGGGAGCGTTGTCCAGACTGTGGTTGTTGGTCTGCTTTGTGTTTCATGGGGTTCTACGTGTCTGCTATATTGCCAGATGAAATCTATCGGATAGCCATTACATTTGCATATATGATAGAGGTAGGTTCATTTTCTGTTTTTTGCTTCACTTGTGCTGCAATGGGTGTTTATCCTCCTGAATAGTGTTCAGATGCAGCTGATTTTGTGGGACACTGGATGGTTATTCCCATAGTGCAGAATCCATTCTGTATGTGTCATTTTGCGACCCGGACGTGACTGTGCAACAACTTACTGAAGCTACAGGATGAGGAAACCCAGAAGATGATTCGGCAATGACGTTGGGCAGCCGCACACGAGCAGAACGGACGGGGAGGAGGGCGGGGGGAGAAAAAGCGCCAGGATTCAAATGCACACAGGCAGGCACGACGGGATTAGGAGCAATATGGTTGACTAGGAGGGGGCGAGGAGAGGAGGGACAAATTACTCGCTCCATGAGCAGATCGCTGAAACAGCCAGCTATATAAGTGGGCTAGCCAGCTTCCAGCTTTTACTCTGATGATATCGGCAGAGGACCCGCAAAAGCTTAGTAATAAAACTGTTTTTATATTTATCCTGGAGTTCAGGTTTTTATATTTCTAGTATACACACACACACACACACACACACACATAAAAAACTAACATATTTGGATTCTAATGTTTTATAAAAAAAATTTCTCCTTTATAATTTTGTTTCATTTCAAAAAACCGGTTGATTATATGCCACTGAATAATATAATTATAGTGACTTGCCTGCTAAAATACATTCACTCTGAATTTGTTCAATCTACTTTGAATTCTTTTTTTCAACAAGCAATTGTAATAGCAAATTGTTATAAAGGTAGTAAAGTGTAGCCATTAGAGTTTTGTACAAATATGTTAGTTTTGCTGTTAAAATGAAATTGGATTTTTTTTCCAGACCATATCTCGAATAAGTAAGGCAATCGGAATAGAATAGCAGCTATAATAAATGAGATGTCAATTGTATTCACTTTATCTTAACCTTTTTTTTTCTTTTCTGTACTCTGAATTGAATTGAATCTAGAGATATATCAATAGCAGATAGGTGGCTTCATTCTCTCCTTTATCAATATATTGCGTTCTATAATATTACTTCTGTTTTAGTGCAGATTAGAACACCTTGTTAAATGGTGGCAGTGGGATTTAAGGAGGAAAGAGGTTTGAACAGAACATGTTTACTGAAAGTGAGAAGAGGCCAAGAGATTGGGGGGGGGGAGAGAGAAAGGGTTTAACTTGCATGTATCCATGGATAAATAATCCACTTTATTTAAATCACTCTTGACAATAGATGTTAGTAATATGAAATAAAAGATTCTCTGTGTATTGGAAGGACTTTTTGCATAGTAACGAGTTGCTATGAAAGAGAGTGCAAGATGAACTGGGACCTTAAAAATATGGCATGCTTCAAAACTGAATCCATTCTGTGTTAAAAATGCGTGTGATTATAGGTTTTAATCGCAATGAAATACTTTTTCAATTAATTTGGGGTTATAGCCAATGCAATATGATTTCCCCCTTCTCTCTGCCCCTTTTGATTATACCCCAAATTTGCTTTAGACAGTTAGTCAACTGTAAAACTGCTAAATTTGATCATTTTTAAATTGGATATGAGCAGAGTGTATAATAAATTACACTACTATTACAACTACTACTATACCAAAGTTAATTTGATTTTTTTCCCAATACTGTGTATCCTGTATATGAATCCAAGTAAGTTCTATTTAATATTGGTCTATAATCAGTGGTGGGATTCAGCCAGTTCTCACCAGTTTGGCAGAACTGGTAGCTAATTTTTTGTTGCCCAGGCCCAGAATGGACTTCTGGAAGCGGCATCCACACAGAGAACTGGTTGTTCAGTTATTTGAATCCAACCACTGTCTATAATTGTCTTGTTTGCTTGCATCTTTCCAAAGTCTCACTTGAGAACTATGCATTTTCAGAAAGAACCTACCACGAAGCTTGTTAAAATATTAATATACAGAGAATTATTTTTCTTGTTTATGTTTCCTTTTATTTTCATATGGTAGATAAGTATTTTTTTTTTTAATTTCCCATCACTTTGTGAGAGAGAATGTTGGGGGTCAAAGTCTGGCTTCACTGCTCTCCTACTCTTTCACTGGCACTTTAACACAACTCTCAATTTACTTAATTTTAAAGTTTTAACTTCTGAAAGTCACCTCATACCCTGATAGTGACACTCAAATGTACTTCCTACCCACATCAGCTTAATTCCACTCCACCTTGTTTGTTTTAGTTATCACTGCTGTCTCTTTCAGGAGTGCCTCTTGTAAATAACATGTTTTTTTTTACAATAGCTGCTGTTCTGGTTTTTGAATTAGTCTTTGATATCATTTAGTTAAATTAGATTGTACCTTTAGCTTAATGCAAATGAACCATTATTTATTTTGTGAAAGGATACCATGGGATCATGTGCTGTATATTCTGTTCACCTTAGCCATCATTAGGAGTTACATTGGTACATTCTCTAATCACAGTTCAATTTAATTTGAATTAATCACAAAAGTGGAATTCTGTTTAGTGCTCCCCGTGAGTATTATTTCTAACCATTTTTGATGCAAAATGGGTGATTATAGGCCTGGTTTTGAATTCTGTTTTCACAATCAGTGAATCAAAGCGTCATCTTCACAATACTGAAGGCCCATTATACCCAGATCTAGTGGTCTTTTACAGGCATATAGAAATTCTACTGATTTTTGAAAACCTTTATTATATATGCTAAACCAGTAAAGTAGTCCTTGAATTACAACCATTCATTCAATGACCATTTGAAGTTCCAACGGCACCGAAAAAAGTGACTTATGACAGTTTTTCACACTTACAATCATTGCAGCATCCCCACGGTCACATGATCAAAATTTGGATGCTTGGCATTTAGATGTATTTATGATGGTTGCAGTGTCCCGGGGTCACGTGATCACCTTTTGCAACTTTCTGAGAGGCAAAGTCAATGGGGAAGCCAGATTCACTTAATAACTGTGTTACTAACTTAACCACTGCAGTGATTCACTTAACTACGGCAAGTAATATAATAAAATGGGGCAAAATTCACTTAACACCTCTCTTGCTTAGCATTGGAAATTTTGGGTCACAAGTCGATTACCTGTATCTTGTTGAATACAATATAAATGTACGATCTAGTTATCACATTGCATGAAGTTATGCTTGAACACAAAGGCAACATTCACCTACATTGTAAACTATTATCTCAGAAAGAAGACTAATTAACTTCATTGTTCTTGTAAAGGAATAATGACAAGGAAGAATATATGAATTCTCTCTTTGCTGGAGTGGCAGAGATTAATTAAAAGGTGCCAACATCAGAAATAACCCGATCTTGCATTTGTACTTTAAGTTGAATAACTAACACCAAAGTAGCACCCAATGTTTTAGTTCTTCAGTGAAAAATTGCTGTACAGCATATTAGCATGGAATATGCAACACTTGGGTTTAACTGGCTATTTGTACAATATGTAGTTCAATTGAAATGTTGCCTAGTATTTATATCCAGATACTCACATTATGCTGTTAAAAGAGTAACAACAGGTGGGATTTTTGTAATAGGGTGAGATTTAATTTTTGGTTGTGATGGGGAAAGAATTTTACTTTTATCAAGTGTCACCATTGCCTTTTGAAAACCTTAAACATGATCATAAGAAATGAAAGTTATTAGTATCTGTAGAGGTGCAAATTTTCCCGAGAATAATTACTTTTTGCATAAAGTTGATCCATTCTGAGACTGGAGATTATACAGTCAACACTATGTTGGAAAAGTTTCTGAAATAATTTTTTGTGAAACAAGGATTTAAAAATGTAACATTTTGAAAACACTAATTTTACACATTATTGTAGTTTTACCAGGATAGTACAGTATCATCTATTGTTTGTGTTTTATACAATCTGTATTTTTAAGTGGCAATCCATACACTACATTGGTAACATTTTGAAAAAAAAATATTGTAGATCTTTAGCTGTCAGTATTTGAAAAAAAAATGTTGAGGCAGAAATATTGTGAAACATGTATAATTTTTAATGTAGTATATTATTAGAAGAAAAAGAATTCAGCTATTGTTCCTCTCATTAGAATCATGTTCTTCTGAGGCTCATAATTATTTTTTCCCAAAAAGCAAAACAATGCCTTTACTGCCAAAATGTTACAATAGACACTGAGTATTTGGTATGTGATTTCCACTTTAAAATAAGCAGCCTTGGGTTTTCTTTTAAAGAGTAACAAGTTTTTAGCTAAGGAAACAATCTCTTTATTAATAAACATCAGAGGGGGTTTGTTGGCATAAAAAAATGACTGTTTTCTGATAGAAGTGTAAATTAAATGTTCCTAAGTGTTTTATGATTTGTAGAACAAGTGCAAAATAAATTCTATGTACTTCATCATTTAAATTACCTTTAATAATCGTTATTTACTCGTGTTATATGTGACTAAAAAGGTGAACTGGAACTGAGGTTCTATGAATGCTGGACGCATGCTTCTATGTCCTGTGGATGCTTTTGTTCTTAGCATTTGCTTCTAAGTTCTTAAGCATTTAATTACTTGGGGGATGTATATGAATGGATGGATAGGTAAGTCAGTCTCTGAGAGCTTTCTCTGTCTGTTCACTTATATTGTGATTTGTATGAAAGAAATTTGGAGGCAAAGCATGTTATAATCCCTTTAACTTTATATTTTTAGATTAATAAAACTGTTATCAGTTTGACTTTTAACACTATATAATTTGTTGCTCCATTCATAGCTTGACATTTATTTATTTGGAAAATTTATATTGCCGCTTACTCACTCACGGCAACTCAAGGCAGCTTACAGGAAATAAAAACACAATATAAATATGGTGCTTCATGTTGGAGTATTGGTAAAATTTTAAGCTGCTCTGTACAATCTCTTATTTTATAATATAATTTTATTGCACTTATTAGAGTATAAAATACAAAATGAAACTGAAAATAGTGGGAAAGAGGGGAGTGTAGGATGAAGGGGGGAGAGAAAAAAAACATTATCTTCTGACTCTTCAGTGAAGTACAATAAACATAAAATTACAGCCTCAACTTTTTACTTTATGTACTCAATATATACTAGTCATTTGTTTTTTTTAAAAAAGATGTCTAATCACTAAATCCCAAAATATTTTTTATCTCAATTACAAAATCCAGACATGGTTTCCAGATAGAAACAAAGTTAGATGTATTTTTCTCTTTTAATTAAAACAGTCAATTTGGCCATTACTGTATTATATAATTTTGTTTTTAAATTTGTACATCTGTTTTAGGATACAATATTTGACTGAAAAATGGAAATAAAAAAAGACATTCCGGTTCTCTATAACGTGAGCATGCAGCTTATAATACAGTTAATCATAACACATGAATGTAAAATTCTGGTATTGTTTAATGCAAATATATTACACAAAGAGGAAGGACATTAAGTTACAATAATTGTTTTGTCATATACACATAAAGTTCTATTTCATAAACATCAGTCTATGTGCAAGCCACAAAGAGGTCACATTTTCAAGCTTTGATAATGAAATACGTCATCTAGCAATCTGGACATTATAAATTTCTATCTGACAAAAATCTTTTCTTATCACTAGGACAAGAACACCACCTTTTTTTGGAAAAACGCTCAATCTGACTTGCATATTAATTTTTGCAAGGTTTTCGAAAATATTCACCTATCTGCAAATCATTTATCAATATTTGCTACATATAGCTGATGAGGTCCTTTTTACTTAATCAGAATTAGATATCTAATTCCAAAAGTCCTTCATGTTATGTGTTGTTAAAGGGCGATTCTGATACACTACAAAATTAATCAGGCAAGGATAGATTAGCTTGGACATATTTAAACTGGGAAAAGGGCAGCGATGTTGCCTTTACTGAGAATGAACACCAATTTTACAGAATACCACTTGCTAAACACAAAGACTACCAAAGTTGACAGTAAAAACTAGTTACACACATGTAGGTTCAAGTGAAGTAGAACTTTAACATATATAAAAGTAGTCTATATATCTCATCCCAAAAGGCTTATTCAATCTATATTCTCTGCTTTCTTCAGATCTACTCTTTGCCCATTTGCTGGCATTCCCTTTCTGTATAACTTTAAAAAGAGGCAGAGGCCTTCTTTGTATCTGACTGCACAAAGATTCATGGGCTGGGGGCTAACCAGAAATTCAAGCTCCACGATGAGAGAAAGCATACAAAAAGGAGGAGATATGTTGAAGAGAAAGGAAGAATTAAGCTGCGTTCAGCTTCTCCCTTTCCAATGACTGCTTTATCTGTGCTCCAGCATTCCATCTTCTGATTTTTGTGTTGTCCAGGTCTCTTTTCACTTTTTCTGTTTGATATACCAATTTGCCAATGCCCAATTCCCTGAGAGAAAGGGGGCATTCACAGACAGTTTAACTATATAGTACAGAGTTATAGGAACATCAAACAATGAGCAAATTGTCATGGACAGCAGCTGATTATTGTGCACGTGCTCATAGGTATATCAAAATCATCCTGGGAGTATTGCTATATATTTGAGTGCAGGTGGCACTGATCTTAAACTTAATTTCCAGAATTGACTTAATGGGACAAGGTTTATTGCAGCATTTGTGTGTCTAGCTGCTTAGTTTTCTACCAGGAACCCTTGTATGGTTGCAATCTGCATATTTACTAGCCAATATATTTTGGGACAATTCAATATTGTTGAAGCATTTTTTTACAGATAAGTTGCTAAAGTTAAATCTGGATTTATAAATTAAAGATTGTCACATTTTATTTAACACATCAAGGAAAACCATATGAATGTACTGAGTTTCTTTCTCTTTGGATCTGGCATTGGTGAACTAATGGTAGCAGTTTACCCTCCCTGTGAAGTTGCTGAGTATCTGTAGCACCTCCGACAAAATTTCCATTGATAAATATTCTGGGAACCTGTTGAAATATAAATAAATATTATAAACCTATTGTTCAAACATGGATGAAATGCACTATAGTATACTGATTCTACTTACATTATTAATGAATCAAGACAAATACTCTTACAAAAATTGAAGGAACCAGACTCTGTAAAAAAAAACTTTGAGACCTGCAAGAAGCATCTTATACAATCCAATCTAACTCCAGCAGTGAACGTTGGATTCTTTATCCAGATTCCCTTTGGAATTCAAGCGAAATACCAAATACAGATAACTTTCTTTTTCAATTTAGCACTAATTTTTATTTAAAGACAGTATTTAACTATGATCTAAAATTGAAAGTTTGAACCACAAGGTTGATACAAACCATCAAGTTCAGTCAGAGCTGTAATCCAAACAAATAAACTGAACAAGGACATATATAAGCAAAGAATAAATATTCATTCTGAAAACAATGATAGTTTTACAATAATGTCATATTAGTTTTTACAAGGCTAAAGATTGTAATCTTATGTAAAGAAAAATTCACTCTGCTAAAACATCAAAATGCTGCATTCATATACCAGATTCATAATGAAATCCTGTTTACCTGAAAACAACTCCTAAATATATAACGCTGATTTCAATATCTGGTAGAAACAGGACCAAAACAAATTTTACTTTACCAGACAAAATCTCTCTTCTCTAAGTGCCCAATCATATACAGGATCTTTAATGCTAGAAATAAAACATAAAGCAACATTCTCTTATTGTTACATCCCAACAATTTCTTCAAGGCAGCAGCTATTGCAAGAAATAGATTGCGTAAATATATGGATTGCATATTAAATTTTATTTTTTTTAAAAAAAAATCTATTACAATAGCACTACTACATTATGAACCACTTTGAATGACATGGTAAGGTAAAATTCACTAAAATTCTGGGCTAACTCTGAACTACTCCACTTGCATTCTGGACTTCTCTTGCAAGTGGACTAGAGTCTGTCCAGAATTAGAAAACGTAGAAAATCATGGGATACTCTACGTAGACTTTGTCATCTCACCCAAACTAAAAATGGTAGCTTGTTCTGTAATCTAAAAATATTTAGTATGATGCCTATTTTTTTAAAAAAAACCATAAAATATGTACTGCTTCAAAAATACCCAGAAATGGAGTAATCACTTTCTGAAATGTGTTTTATAAATGAAAGATTAAAAAAAATACTACTCACTGTCCGGCTGCCTGTCATTTGATGAAGGATATCCTGAAACTGGCTTCCATTTTCATATCTATCAAGTTCTATGGCTTTATAATTCACATTCATTTCTTGAAATAGTTTCTTTGCCATTTTGCAGTAAGAACAAGTGCTTTTTGAGAAGATCACAACACAATTATCTGATATAGTATCCTATATGTTGAAAAAAAAATACATGATGAGAAGCATGCATAAGGGAATATGGAAGAATTTAAAGTCAATTCGAAATCCAAAGTTAATTCAAAGTCAATTCGAAATCCAAAACAACTTCTAAGTTTAGGTTTTATGTGAATCCAGAAAGTTGTAAGTTATTCAACACACTGATTAAACCAAGTTTGGCAGGCCAGCATTAACATCTGGCACTAAATGTAATGTTTGTATAATGGAGAAAAAGCAACTTTTCAAGAAAACACATTCTATATACTTGTGTGTTAAAGAAAAATACATAACTATACCGGTAGCCTTTAATATGGCACCTTCCCCTCCCAAAAAAACCAATAACAAATAATTAAAATGTTCCAGTTGAGCCTATGCTGACAAATGAATCAGCTACCGGTAGCATGTTTTCAGCTAAAGCCAGGGCATGCATAAAGTACTATTGTATTGCCAACATGATTTTCCACTTTTCATTCAAAGTTTCACCATTTAATTTTGAATAGGATTGCTAACTCTCCCAACTAAAATTGTTAGTGTCTATTGTATTTCTCCTATAGTTTGAGTCTAAGCTCTTCTTGATACAAATTAGAACAAACTTTTTAGACAGATTGAATTATTTTACTAGAACACACTGTTCTAGTTAGAAGATATTGGTGCACAATGGACAGCTGTTTTAAGACCATATCTGGCTCTCAAATCCTTTGTGCTGCCTTTTGGGGGGGGAGGTTGATTATGACTGTAAAAAAAAAGGACAACACAATTTCCTGCTGTTTTGAAACAGGAAAGGGTGAAAAACTGAAAAACCAACAGCTGGAATAATTTTTGCATACTTCTTAACTATAACATTTAGCATGTCTAGAACAGGACTCCCAATTACATTTTATACTTTAGAAAAAATATGCCCCACAAAAAGCAACATTTAAACCAATTAATTACATTTACTCACTTTTATTTGGTTTGCTATAGCAGTATTAGATATTGCTGTAGTAGCAGATGCATTGTTCCCCATTCTAAAAAAAAAAAAGCCATTGCAATGAATGTTACAGACTGCTTATAATACAATCATGTATTTGAAGATCAGCCTTACAACCAATTACACTGGTAAATTTCATAACAGTAGCCAACTAAGTGGCATAATCTTTCTGGACACATAAAAGCTAATTTTGATTAAAGCCTTAGATTAACAGGACAATTAAAAATTACTATATCATAACCTTTTAAAAAATATATATTTTAGTAACCATTTTAAAGAAAAAAAATAAAGATAAAAAGTGGTAGTGCGAGGCATATACATAGATTTACAAGTAACAGTGAAAAATTTTTTAATTTCATTACTGTAATTACAATATAAATGTTGATTATATATAAATGTCTATATAATATAATCTTGAAAACATATCACCATAAGATTTTATAAGGAGCATAAATACCAGGAATTGTAGTTAAAATAGTAGAGATCATAAATTATCTTAAGTAATAAATTACAATATATTTTATCTATACAACTAAAATCTATCAAGATTTAAAAGCTCCTATAAAGCTGAAATGTCACGTAAAAAGCACCAATTTTTGAATGTGATACAAATTAACATAAATACTGTAATCTAGAAATTGTTTCCCAATTGAATTACACTCTATTGCATTTACTTTTAAGATATAAATATTTTGGATATCAAAATATACAGTCTTTCTTCCATAGAGGTAATCAAATGTCCTGTTAGTAAGAAACAGTATCGTACAAGTACAAATCAAATTCAGTATACTGCATGGAAAATTAGGGTTTAATAAAATTCAGTAACAATGTTGCAGGTTATAAAGAAATTCACTTTTCGTGCAATAGATTACAGTAAAGTACACAGTAGACATATTAAAACATAGGCTAGACATATTAACACATAGGCAGCTCTAACTCTAAAAGTTGAACAAATAACAATTTATGACAAAAAGAAGAGACAAGCTAGACTCCATAAAACTACTAACAATGATTAACTCATAAGCATTATAGATTGTAAAATCAGAGAGACCCATCACTAAAGCCAGTATGAAAGCCACACTTCTAGAGCAGCAACCCTATTTGAGACTCAAATAAAAGTGTGAAAGCCCAGGAGACTAAACATATGACTACAATATGCATCTCCGCAACCAAGATATTCTGTAAGATAACATTAGTTTCCCCCCTCAAAAGCACCTTTGTGTGTGCAGGAAGGATTTCAATATAGGATCATCCCAAAAACCATTATATGTCTGTGTATGTAGGTATATGCATAATGGTATTTTTTGAGAGCTGAATGCAACAAAATTTCATTTTCATGTATACTGATTAGTGTACCTTACATTTAAAGTGACAATAATTCTATTCTATTCCTATTCTTTCTTGGGAATGGGGGCTGCCTAGCCAAACAGCTGCACATCAGCAGTTGAGCAACTCCACTAAATGGCTTTTTTGTTTTCTGTGCAGGACAAGAAATGCCCTAACGGTTCAAAACGAAATCCTGGCCGAATATACAGTATTCACTTGCATACAGCACAGGTTTTATTTATTCACGAATAAACACCCAAAAAAGGACAGTCAGGTGACCAAGAACAAACCTTACAGGATAGCCAAGGTGAATGTTACAAAAGTCGATACAGCTAATCTCTTACAAACTGCCTTAACTCGCAAAATAAAACAAAGTAATATTACAGCATCTCTACAAGCCAAACCACCGGAATCAAGCCAAGCTGCCTTTCGTTTCCCGCACAGCCTTCCCGCGTTTACCAACCTGAGCACCCAAACCCTCTGCAGCGCCCTCACAGCCATCAGCCAAATGCGAACAGCAGTCCCCGAGACTCCGCCTCCGGAAGACGGGTCTGCTTCTCTTCCAGGGCCCTCAACAAAACAGGGGCTAACTACTCCATTGCCTGTTTGTTTTCTTTCCTTTCGAAACGCGACTTCCCTTCGAGCGTTGCGCCAGGCTCTTCCTCACGTCAGTCACGCTCTGTCTGACGGTGAGCGGTTGAGAGAGCAGAAGGGAGGCGGGACGCAGTGCTGAAAGAGAACAGCTCTCCTAGTTTCTCGGTGTACCTAATCAAGGAGGAGACGAGTCGTAGGCGGGGTCAAGGAGTGTTGTTTTTTTTCCTCCTGAGCGCAGGCGCAGACGTAGGCGGACCTGTAGGGTCCTTCTGACTCTTCTTCCTTCTGCGCGTGCGGTAGCGGCGGCGGCGGCGGCGGCTGGGGTTGTTGGTCCGTCGGTCGGTCGGTTAGTCAGTCGGTCGGTCGGTTTGTGTGCCTGACAGTCAGGCGGTGAGGCGGCTGTCGGGGCGAGAGAGCGAGAGGAGGAAGGCGCGAGGGAAGTCACCGGAGCGGGCGGTCTCCCGGGGTCTCGAGGCCAGCGAGCGAAGCAGGCTGAGGCGATGGCGGACGTCCTGAGCGTGCTGCGCCAGTACAACACGCAGAAGAAGGAGATTGTGGTGAAAGGCGACGAAGTGATCTTCGGCGAGTTCTCCTGGCCCAAGAACGTCAAGACCAACTATGTCATCTGGGGGTAAGTCCGCGAAAGCTTCGTCCAAATGGGGCTCCGGATGGGCAGGGGGACACTTTAATAGGGAGGGACCTCTGAGCAGCGATGGTCCTGCAGGATCGGACCAAGAAGCTTTTTCTGCTCCGCCGATGGTTTCCCCCCTGAGAGCTGCTCCCAAGCCGTCCGGGAACGCCAGGCGGGTTAGTTTGCCCAGCCCTGTTGCCGCCTGGGGCTCAGGATGTCGGAGGTGGTGTGTGGGGCCAACAGCCGGCGTTGCCTTTGCTTTTCTGTGTCTTTCTAAAGCCGATCGTGGCCGCACCTGCTGCCTCCAGGTTAACTAGGAAGTAGTTCTCCGAAACGGGATGTGGAGTTGGAGCAACAGTCAGGCATAGTGCTTGGGAGACACGTGTGTGGGGATGGGAGGGGGAAGGGAGGCATTCTATAAAACCTCAATTCAAAAGGTAATGAATTTACTTGGTGGTGTTTAAGGTGTCAGAGTGCAAAGGATGGAAGTGGTCTCTTGGGTAGGGGGTCCATGGAAAGACGTGAGCAGATAAAGTGAGCATCCTGTGTGTGGGGTCTCTTGGAAGTACGCCCAGTCAACTTGGACAGAAATTGTATATTCTTTATTATCTGGGAGTTTTGTGTTCTGTAGCAGAATGTAAAGATGCAAGAGTTCAGAGCTTGAAACAATATATTGCTTACCACAGTGGGTAAATTGTGTATTTGTATGTTTCTTTCTGCCTCTGTGTATTGTGATAGTAATGGCTATCCCCCCCCTCCAAATGGCCTTGAAAATATTGTTGAGGATCCAGGTGGGAAAAAAAAACCATTGATGTTTGTTGCTTTTTAAACCCCCATTACTTTTATGGAACCTTTGAAAGAACAGACAAACCACCATTTTTTAATTAATACAACTTTTCACATTTGATCTGCATAAACAATTGGGGTGATCTGGATGTTATTCATCTTATAAGGACTGCCATCTGTCAATTAAGAACTTCATGTGGTACTGTTTGTAGAAGCAAACAACACTTTGGTCTAATACAACTTTTCTGCTGGCTATGATAGAAAGGTAATTTACCAGTAAACTTGACATTACTCTTTGTTTTTATAATTTGAACATTAGTAACAATTTGTAAACTTTATTTAACTTTAACTTTATTTAAATTTCTATGCCGCCCTTCTCCTGGGACCCAGGGCGGCTTACAACAATAATACAATAAAGTTTAATTTACCAATGACAGTCAACCATCCAATCCAAAACACATTCATTCAATTCAAAACACATTCATACAGCATACAATCACAATCAGCACACAGTCACTGATGGAGGCACATTCCTAGGCCCAGGGGCAGAGTACAGTTCATACGCCCCAAGCCTGTCAGCATAAATAAGTCTTCAGTAATTTCCGGAAAACTAGGAGGGAGGAAGCAGTGCGAACCTCTGTGGGAAGCTGGTTCCAGAGGGCTGGGGCAGTGACGGAGAAGGCCCTTGCCCTAGGCCCCGCCAGATGACATTGCCTAATAGACGGGACTCGTAGGAGGCCAACCCTATGTGCCCTAACCGGTCGCTGGAATTCATGAGGCAGAAGACGGTCCCGCAAGTAACCTGGTCCATTGCCATAAAGGGCTTTATAGGTCATAACCAACACTTTGAATTGTGTTCAGAGACCAATTGGTAGCCAGTGCAGCTCACGGAGAGCTGGAGTGATATGAACATGTCTTGGGAGACCCAAGACAGCTCGCGCGGCCACATTCTGGACTACCTGCAGTCTCCGGACATTCTTCAAAGGTTGCCCCATGTAGAGAGCATTACAGTAGTCGAATCTCGAGGTGACAAGGGCATGGGTGACTGTGAGGAGTGACTTCCGGTTTTGTTGGATTTAGTTAAAGCTTATTTCTCTTTTACTGATAGTCCACCATGTCTCTTTGAGAGCCTACAACAGGCTATAGGAGCCATTAGACTTTTTTTATTCTTTTTAGAACATTTTAAAAACATTTTTTCATTGATTTATCTCCACAGGGTTGTGATTTCTGAAAATTTCATCTTTTTTTTACATATTTTTCTTAAAAGGATAGCAGTTGCATATTTGAGTGCTTTATGAACTTTCACATGTATATATTTCATGATTTGTTTTCAGTAAGCTCTGGGAATTTAGTATCTTGCCTCTACTACTGCCTCAATTTCTTTTATGATTTAATGTTAATAGTAGAACATTACATATAATCAGTTATAAAATTATGAACCCCAAAGTTGAAAAAGCCTAAAAACACAGATCTATTTCTTTAAATCCAAAGGAGTTATACAAAGGTACCCAGAAACAATCTGGAGACTCAAACAGGAGTGTTTCAAGGATTCATGACAAAGCAAGAGATTAAAAAATTGAAATGTTACAAAGACTTCAGTTTACATAGGGCAGGGGTGTCAAACTCCCGGCCCACAGGCCAGATGCGACACACCAAAAGTGCTCCCACCCCATTGCCAGCAATGGGTAAAAAGTTGTGATATGTCGTGACATGTCACATGATGTGAGTTTGACACCTGTGACAGGGTGATTCAGGCATCTCCATATTACTATAAATGTTTGTGATTTACATGACTGAAGGGAGCTCCTGATTTAGAATGCATGTATTTCGTGCAGGCACTGTTTTTTGTTCTGTATTCTCAAATACCTTCCCTTTATGAATTTATTTTGTGAACTGTTATGTTTTTTCACAGCACTGATTGAGCTGTGTTCCTGGGCTTGATGCTACATTTTCTGTTCTTTAATTCATGAATTCTGCCAATAAGCATGGTATTTGATTTCTCTGACAAAACTCGGGTAGAAGCAATATTATAAAAAGCAGTAGCTGAGGAAACTGACAAAAACTAAATTCGATTTTAGTCCTTTTAGTTTAAATTTAAAAGAAGTAGTATGCATATATAGTGAATATCTTCTATAGAAATATAGTCATATAGTGGATAATCACCCTTTTTTGTATTAAAAATCTTTTGTGTTCTTTCTGAGCTTTATGTTGCTCGGATCTTAGGGTTCTAATTCAGAAGTCCCCAATCTTTTGGGCACCACGAACTGGTTCCGTAGAGAAAGGTTTTTCCGTGGACTGGAGAGCGCATGGTTTTGTGTGCTGCCTGCATCCTGCGGATGGGGCTTTGCTTGTTCGTGTGGACCGGTTGCTGGCATGCCGGGGTCCAGTATCAGTCCACGGAGCGGGGGTTGGTGACCCCTGTTGTAATTTATACATATACATGAACAATTAAACCAACTTAATTATAGGTGGCTTATTCTTTTTTTAGTAAATCCCCGAACTTGACATCCACAATTTTTTCTAGATAGTTCTAGAAAAACTGTACCGTTCTTTTCAAACTTGCCTTTTCACTCTCTGTTCTAGATAACTATAGATAGATATAAAGTCTCATTATCTCTAATATTTTTTTGCTATTATGAAGATGTTGCATTCAGGAGATTTACATTCAAGTCTTGACTTTGTTGTTAACTCACTCGGAAGTTTCTGTTAACTATTTGTCCCTTACATTTGTACAATAATACTTGCCTATATATCTGATCTCTTGTGAGATTGACCAAAATATGGCTGCTGTTCCTTATATAATTGTATTCAATTCTAAATATGAACAAATTTATTTGTTAGTTGTAAGTCTTTCCTTAAAACAATGAAACTTTTTTTAAACAAACAGTTGCAACAGTTAGTCTGAAATATGAAGAAGTCTGGACCTAGGCAGCCTAATGCATTCATGACTGAGCAAGATTTTTGAATTAAAATGTCTTCAATGTTCATTCTGGCATTTACCATTTGGTATCTGCAGCATGTTTCAGTACATTTTAAATCCCTCTGTTCTTAAACAAGGTAATGGAAAAGATAGATGTATTAATTGGCAAGATTTCCTAATAAATAATAGATTTATTATAATTGGACTTGTGTTCATTCTATTTTTATTATAATCTTTGATTATATCTTTGTCATATGTATCGCTTTTCTAGTTGATGAAATTACAAAATAAATCAGAGCTTACAGTGAAAGAAGAATATTTGTTTTTGCTGTATGCTCTGAAAACTGTAGGTTGTTTAGATTAATTAAAAGATAAGATTAAAAGGTTCTTAAATACTCAGTACTCTATCAAACAATTTTTTTTCTTTCATGTAGTGTTTTTCTTAAGTTTGCATTCACAGACTCAATATTTTTTTTTTCTATTTCTCTGTCAAATAACTTGGTAGGAAACTTAAAACACTGTGGTTTTTTCTATGTCAGATTTTTCTTTTTGTTGCTGATTTTCCTTTATATCTGTTGGTAATGTCAAACTTGAGAACATATAGTAAAATTATTTTTTATTAGGATAAACAATAGCTCCTGAGGGACCATGGATTTTACTTATGTGGCAGCTTCAAACATTGTTCCAGTTGTCTGTGTGTATGCATGTACAGGCATTTCTGCTGAAACTACCGGTGAAATAACTTCAGTTGGACATACATAGTCAGACAACCAGTCTTTGAAGCTGTAAACCTTTCTAAATATGCAGTTATTTTAATGCTTTAAAGAAAAATTCTTTGCTTGTCTTTAAATAATTATTTAGCTGAATTTGAATCATTTGAAAGGAATAGAATTTAAGTCATGGTAAATTTAAAATAAATTAAGTTTAGTCAATAAAATTTTGATACAACCAAGTATACATTCAGATTTTGAACCTGTGCTTATATTTGCAAATTTAATATTTTAAAAATTCTGTCTGCATTTTTAAAACAAATAATCAAATGTAAAACTAGAAAATCATACAAAAACAAAACCACAAGCATTTTGTTGAAGTTAATGTTGAAGTGATTGAGTGTTGGATACAGTAGGACTTAATTATGCAACCTAGAAAGTAACCTTTCAGCAGAAGTTGCTGACTCCAATGTACATTGGTGGCGAACCTATGGCATGGGTGCCAGAGGCAGCAATCAGAGCCCTCTCTGTGGGCACGCTCACTGTCGCCCCAGTCCTAGGCCTTCAGCTGGGTTTTTAAAAACCTTTTCACTTTAAACCTCCGCCATGTGCAAAAAAAAAAAAAAAGGTTCACTCAGTCAATTTCAACTTCTCGCTGGAAAACAAAATATCTTGCAAAGTTGGAATTGATTGATTGAACTTTTTAGTCCCACCCAGTTTGCCATTACCATCGCAGCCACACCCACCCAATGGGCCATGCCCACCCGGCACCCAACAATGCATAAGTGGGTTTTGGGTTGCAGTTTGGGCACTCGGTCTCTAAAAGGTTCGCCATTACTGTTCTAGACAATCTTGCTAATAGTTCTGAGGACAAATAAAGATTTTATAGATTATAAATTTATAATTAATGGTTTTTCCCTCTGCTGTAAATACCGTGTTTCCCCGATAGTAAGACACCCCCGATTGTAAGACGTATCGGGGTTTTCAGGGGGTCGGCTAATATAAGCCGTACCACGAAAGTAAGACATATTACTCCTGCCCACTTCCGCCTCCTGCTTAAAATACTTAAATACTTAAAATACTTAAAATACTTAAAATACTTAAAATAAAACTGACAATTGTTTTCCAATCAATATAAGCCGTACCCCGAAAGTAAGACATAGTGGGGCTTTGGGGGATAAAAAGAAAGTGTGACCCTGTCTTGCTTTAGGGGAAACACGGTAGTTGAACAGTCATTAATGTATGCTAAAGTCATAAAAGAAAACCTGAGTTTGCTTCTGTGCAAGTGAACAGTCTAGATTAGAGCTGGTGTGAATTCCATGTAGAAATGGATTTGCCAGAAAATATTTGACTGAAGAACTTGATTTTAAAAAATTGTCCAATGAAATATTATCTTATTTCCATCTTATGTAATATAATATGTCTTATTTTGGAAAATATCAGTAGATGAATAAAGAACACATGGCAATAAGGATCAAAGATGCTTTTGTTCCGTTCCCTTTAACCCTAAATTGCTCCAGAGACCAAGTGCTCTGTGTTCATTATGAAATTCAGACCGGATACACAATCTAATGCTTCATATTTCCCTTGAATTTAATTAGTTAATCCACCAGTGGGGGTAAAAGATATCACTTTTTAAAAAATGATTTTAATCTAAACAGAATTTTAAAATGTTCTTTAAATTTAATAGGAATTTCATATTTTCTCAAAGTTTCAGAAATGAACTTAGAAAGATATCTGTTATTTTTTTAAATATTGCCTACTGAATAAAGACTCACAATAAATAAGCTTGGAACAATTTAAAAACCTATTTGGTAGTACCAAACTTTTCAAATATTTATTAATTAATTGAGCTAGACCAGGGGTAGGCAACCCAAAACACTCAAAAGAGCCACTTGGACCCCTTTCCCACTGAAAACAAAACACTGGGAGCCACAAAACCCTTTTGATATCTAAAATGAAGATAACACTGCATATATCCTTTTTTTACCTTTATTATAGGGGTGTGTGTGTGTGTATATATATATATATATACATACACACACACACACACACAGGTAAAAAAGGATATATGCAGTGTTATCTTCATTTTAGATGTCAAAAGGGTCTCTCTGTCTCTCTCCCTCCCTCTCTCTCTCTATCTGCCCTTGGTCTGCCAGTCCTCTTCTCCTCTCTCTCTCTCTCTCTCTCTCTCTCTCTCTCTCTCTCTCTCTCTCTCTCTCTCTCTCTCTCTCCTCTCTCTCTCTCTCTCTCTCTCTCTCTCTCTCTCTCTCTCTCCCTCTCTGTCTTTCTCTCCCCCCCTCTCTCCCTCTCTCCTATCTGCTGCTCACCTGGCAAGCTGGCTTCAAGCTGTCTCCAACAAGCTCAGGGGTAGGCAACCTCGGCTCTTTTATGACTCATGGACTTCAACTCCCAGAATTCCTGAGTCAGCATAGCTGGGCTAGCTAGCTGTCTCCTGCCCTTCCTGCTTCCTGCAGAGACGCAGCAAAGGGAGGAGCCACACCCAAAAAGATTTTCAGCTCCTCGGAGAACACTGTGAGTGCACTCTCTTTTACACACACACACACACACACACACACACATACACAGAGAGAGAGAGAGAGAGAGAGAGAGAGAGAGAGAGAGAGAGAGAGAGAGAGAGAGAGAGAGAGAGAGAGAGAGAGAGAGAGAGAGAGAGAGAGAAGCAGGGAAGCGCTATTGCCTGTCTCTGTCTGGAAATGGCAGAGGAGGCTGGGAGCCACAGGGGAAGGCTCAAAGAGCTGCATGCGGCTCCAGAGCCGCAGGTTGCCGACCTGTGAGCTAGACCATCACCCAACCATAGGCAAAATCAATTTGTAAGTTTAATAACATTCAAAAATCCAAATTCACCTGGCACACCAAAAGCGAAAATGTTACTTGTTTCGATCCTATCTCTCCCCCGAAAACACCCGTTGAAATGGTATGATTTTTGAAGCTGATGGAAGACAGGTTAGAGACTATATCCACAATGAATTGAAATTTTCCGCTTTGCCTTAACTTTGAAGTTAACTTTGAAAAAGCCCTATATCTCTTTCTCCTGATGATTGCTTTTAATGTGTTCAGTGTTTTCTGTGCACCAAAATTCAGTTGATCCCTGTTTTGCTTAGGACCCCAAAAAAGACTTTGCTGTTTGTTTCTTTATTTAAATAATTTATAGGCTGTCAATCACACAGTAGTGATTCTGACTAGTATACAGGTATTAAAACAGCAGTTGTAGTATCTGGACACAGGCCATGATACCCAAGATTAAAAAAAAAAAAAAAGCAACCTCCCAATCAAAAATACCATGTCAATAGCAGAGCTTACCTAACTGCCTGGGCGAAATGCCTGGAAAAACATCCTTGAAAGCCTTGCAAAAGGCGAACAGGATTAAGGCCATCTGTATTTCCAGAGAAATGGTTTTCCATGGGGCAGAAAGGATCAGAGAGAATGCACAACTGCTGGATCCAGAAATATGGCATTGTTTGATGGATCAGAAGCATGGATTGCCTTCTCCTCAGTTAACAATAGTAATTGGGATTGGCAGCTCCATTGCTAAGTGACTTGGCCATAATGTATAACATCACATATTTTCACCAACTTTTGGCAGGAGTTGCAGCAGTTCTGATTGGCATTGTTAGGCAAATCCAGAACAGTTGTTAGGCATGATGTCACGATTTCCATTTGCAACTTCCTTTTGCGTTCTTTATTGACTTTGCTTGATGGAAGCTGGCAGTGAAGGTTGCAAATGGCAATCGTGACCACAGTAGGCTCCAACCGTCATTAATGTCATCCAGCTGCCACCACTCAAATCACAATCATGATTGCAGGGACACTGCAACAACTTAACAATGAGGACCAGTCATAAGCCTCCTCAATAAGTGCTATTATAATTTTGAATGGTCAATGAACAAGGATTACTGTAGACTGAGCAGAAACAATCGGTTTCTATAGCACATTTTTGTTCCTTATTTAGTAACTCATAATACTCTATTCTCATTGTATTGATTTTGAAATAATTTAAAAATCTATTATTTAAGTATGATATATGTTTTGTTTAACGGGTTTGGAAAAAGTTGTAGATGATTGTACCCAGTTGAGTTTTTATATCGATTCTTTGTTATGTTTACAATTTTATAATCAATAAAAATTTTAACAAAAAAAAAAGAAATAATTTAAAAATCCAAGAGTATGGAATAACAGAATAACAGAGCTGGAAGGGATCTTGGAGGTCTTCTACTCCAGCCTGATGCTCAAGCAAGAAACCCTATACTATTTCAGACAAATCTTTCTTGTCCAGTCTCTTCTTTAAAAACTCCTGTGTTGGAACAACCATAATTTCTACAGGCAAATTGTTCCACTGATTAATTGTTCTGTCATGAAATTTCTCTTTAGTTCTAAGTTGGCTCTCTCCTTGATTAGTTTTCAGTCATTGCTTCTTAGTTTCATTGCCTTCAGATGCTTTGGAGAATAGGTTGATCCCTCTTCTTTGTGGCAGCCCTTTAGACATTGAAACATTGCTATCATGTCACCCCTAGTCCTTCTCTTCATTAAACTAGACATACCCAATTCCTGCAACCCTTCTTTATATATTTTAGCCTCCAATCCTCTAATCATCTTTGTTGCTCTTCTCTGCACTTTTTCTAGAGTCTCAACATCTTTTTTACATCGTGGCCACAAAAACTGGATATAATATTCCAAGTGTAGTCTTACCAAATACTGTACCAAGATTGTACAATAATACTTGCTTATAGTTCTATAATCATTTTTCCTCTTCTAAAGATGTGTGATAGGGCTTGTACCATTTGACCTAAACTTGATTGTTTTATCCTAGTATAATGTATAATATATTTGCATTGCTCTACAAAAAATCTTATATAGTATAGTGTTCTCTTCACATGTATACAGATGCAAGTTAGGATATTCATGCAAAGACTTGAAAAGCAGGTACAGTAACAGGTTGAATCTACATTAGTATAATTATTTTATATATCTGAAATAAGGCATTAAGATTGTGTGTGTTTCAAAAGTGGTTAAGACTCTTTTCAGCCTAATTTTAGTGTAAAAAATTATGTGACTGTCTTAAAGATGGTCCTGCATCCTCTTCCCACCATGTACTTCTTTCACACATTTTAATGTGTGCAGCCCAGTTTAGGAATGTAAGTGTTGCACTGATTTGCTTTCATACAGTTTTTTAACTTTGTTTTAGCAAATATAAACTAATTTAAGTTAATGTAATAAAAGTAAATTTATTAATTAAATTTGAAATAATATTCTTTAAGGAAAACATAGTGCAGTGTGTAAGATTTTTAAAAGATTTTTTTAAATTCTCTATATTCTGCAGATGCATACAGAGAACCAATTTGCATTACAAATTTCACTCCATGCTCAGAGTGCAAACAATTTTCTGTTGATATTTGAAAAGTTATTCTGAAAAATCAATCAATATGAAATATTGGAAAAAGTCATAGAAAATATTAATTATGCACAGTGTTCTTTTTGTTATTAACCTTAGTGCAACCACATAACATCCACTACCACAACAGTTTGATGAATTTAAAGTTGATATTTTTAGTATTTTGAACTTTTAGAAGAATATTTTATGCAGCTTAGATAAACTTAGTGTGTAGGTTATTATGCAGGTCAACTTTTTCTAGTAGATAACTTTATTTAAAAAAAGCTGGTAAAAAATTACAGAAGTGAGGAGGTGCTTAATACTTCCATCACCTGTAAATTTTCCTTGAAATGTTTCCTCCACATTTTTATCCCTGTCTGAAGTGTATTTATACCTCTAGAGTCTTTTTATCATTTCTCTCTGTGGGAAGAAAGTATAGAAGAGCTAGTAATGTAGAAAAAATAAACAGCAAAAAGTGTCCACTTTATTTTATCATTGTACACTATACAGTGCTGAAAATGTTTTTCTCTTGGAAAATAAACCTGTTTAATATATTAATGTATTGATCTTTATTAATATCATCATGAGCTAAAATAATATTTTTAAATAATGTATTTATGTTGCCATATATTATGAGAGATACACAAATAAATCCTTGGAATTTATGTATGCATACTGAATTGGCTTTTAAAAATTTTTAATGTAGTCTTATAAATGAATATGTAAATAAATACTTTTTCTTCTGCTTTGCTCTTTCTGATCTGCTATAATACTCATTCAAATATCCACATCAGTTGCAAGAGAAAAAATGCATTCTGCTGATAGATGCTACTTGTGTGTAATTCTATAGAGGACTTCCCTGAATCATTGTATCCAGAAAAAAACAATTGATTTTTATTCCTAATCCATATCTAATACGTTGGTTGCCAATCACATTCAATTGAATAATAAGTTTTTGAGTTCCCAAACAACTTTCTGGAGAACTGTGTCATCAAGGCACAGGTCTAGTCAATATTTATAGATATCTGTTCTCATTGTAGTAACTAATTTTGTTTAATCTGTTTGATTACTTAGATCAGTGATGGCGAACCTTTTGGAGACCGAGTGCCCAAACTGCAACCCAAAACCCACTTATGTATCATTGGGTGCCGGGTGGGCGTGGCCCATTGGGTGGTTATGGCCCATTGGGTGGGTGTGGCCTATTGGGTGGGCATGGCTGCAGTGGTAACAACAGACTGGGTGGGACTAAAAAGTTCAATCAATTCCAACTTTACGAGATCTTTTTTTCCCCGCAAGAAGTTGAAATTGATTGATTGATTGAACCTTTTTTTTTTGCACATGGCGGCAGAGGCCTAAAGCGAAAATTTTTTATAAAACCCAGCTGAAGACCTAGAACTGGGGTGACAGCGCGCATGCCCACAGAGAGGGCTCTGCATGCCACCTGTGGCATGCGTGCCATTGATTCACCACCACGGACTTAGATGAGGCTATAAAAGTGATATGCAATTTTTTGGGGACATTTTTCAAATCCAGTTGGAAATAATATTTTAATGCAGCAATTACTAGGAATATGATAATGTAAGTATTCTGTATGTAATATAGTAACAAAGTAGATATGCAGCTTACAACAAAAATGGTAAACTTGAGTTGCCTCAAAGCACAAGGTAGGAGACAATTTAATAATAATACTTTAGATTTTATTTAGATTTTATTAATATTTAAAATGGACACCAGATCACCTTTCTTCAAGATTGCCAACCTTGGCTCCCAAACTGAAAGGTTGTAAGCCCCCAGATATTTGAAGTACTATTAGCCATTTTATCCAATAAAGAAGAGAATTTCTGAAGGGCACTCTTTCATTGAATGCAAGTCTTGTGTTTGTTTAAAAAAAAAGAGAGAGAAATTGCAAGAAAATACGTTTAGCTTTTGAGTGAGATCGAAGGATTATTCTCCTTGGCTTCTGTACTGAGGAAACAAAATATGTACTGGTAGTGATAGTCATTTATTAGCTCATATTTCTTGCTTTTTATGGTCAGAAACATAGCTGGTGTATGTTCCTTTTATAGCAGTTTTGTAAACCAGTTTTCATTTTGTCCTATACAGGACAGGAAAAGAAGGCCAGCCCAGGGAGTACTACACATTGGATTCAATTTTGTTCCTGTTGAATAATGTACATCTTTCACATCCTGTTTATGTCCGTCGTGCGGCAGTAAGTAAATTTCTTAGCTTGCCTTTTTTTTAATGGCGTTTTCCATTTCTCCAATATCAAATCATTTTATGATTATATTTTTAAGAATTATTTCACTTGACTTTTTTTTTAATCTTCTGGAAAAGGTTTGAAAGACAGGAGCATAATAATAACAACTGTAACTTAATCCTCTGACCAGAGAGGCAGCTGCCTATCACATGCAGTCATTTAAAAGCATACAAAAATGTAATTGAAATGTTATTGCACATTTTGGTACATTTTATTGATATAGATAATCTTAAAATTTATGCTAATTGCATATAAAAGATTTGGGCCAGCTTTGAAAATATACTGCTCAATAAATACTCCTGCCCGAAGATGACTTATCAGAATTATATTAACTACCATTAAAGATCAATCAAAACCAAATCTCTCTCTCTCTCTCTCTCTCTCTCTCTCTCTCTCTCTCTCTCTCTCTCTCTCTCTCTCTCTCTCTCTCTCTCCCTCCCTCCCTCCCTCCCTCCCTCCCTCCCTCCCCTCCTTCCCTCCCCCCCCCTCTCTCTCTCTCTCACACACACACACACACACACACACTTATATATAAAAGAAATAAAAGATTGTTTCAACAGCATTAAAATATGCAAAATGATTCACAGTTTTGAGACTTCCATCCTTTTTTACTTCATCTGCAGTTTGGTCTTGAGCATATTAACTCTAATTACAAAAACTACGCTAAGCTGCTTATAATTTATTTATGTCCTAGGCCTGTTTACATGGAAGAAAACGACATTAAACTCACT
The DNA here is from genome assembly GCA_034064705.1 of Bothrops alternatus. Taxonomy (NCBI): domain Eukaryota; kingdom Metazoa; phylum Chordata; class Lepidosauria; order Squamata; family Viperidae; genus Bothrops; species Bothrops alternatus. The sequence continues at coordinate 7,511,640 of JARGCV010000040.1, forward strand.
TGAATTGAATATTCTAACTAAATTTGCAGCCTTAGCAGAAGAAAAGAACTATGTGCTTATGGCTAAATTTAACGGTTGATATGTATTTTAGCATGTCATTAAAATTAATTTTAATCTTGCATTTTATGTTGCCTGTACCGATATGTTAATTTTAGTTTGAAGATAGACCAACTTGTATTCCTTCCTTTTATTTCCAACAGTCTTAATCCTTAATTCAATCAAATATTTGATTTCATTTCTTTTTTTTTTTGTCATATTGCAGAGTTTTTCAAGGTCTTAAGCTTCTTTTGTAAATCCAGTTGGAAAAACTATCCAGGTTATTCTCTTGGTTTGTCATTTGTATTTTCCTTTTAAATTAAATTAAAACTCAGCCAGTTTCTTTTTTAGATATAGTGTTTTTTTAAACCATTCTCCTGACTTATCAGTTATAAATCTACTTTCAATATCATTTCTATCTTGTCGGGTACCATTTCTTCTACATCTGACAATTCTTCTATAAATTATTAAACATAGTTTAATATAGTACCAGATGTTATTGATACTGTGCTACTATTTTCTGATTCCATTCTTCAAGGAAATCTTCAGTATTTTTATTTTTTTAATGTTTTGCACCATCTTATAGTCTCTATGTATAATCTTTAGTCCCATCCAGTGTCCAGATTTGAAATCATGAAAACATTTGTCTAAGTTATGTCTTGTAAAAACCAAACAGGAAGTTGAAAAGAACAATAAAAATAAAGCATACTATATACTTTATACTAAAAGACAAATCACATAATGATATCACATTCACACCTCTGTTGCTATATTGCTTCCCAGAGTTTTTCTCGATAGTGAAATGGGCAACATATAAATTTAATAAAATAATATATTACCTATCCAAGTAATAATAATTTAAAAAGAAAAGAAACTCTGTAATACAGAATAAATATCCTCTTTTAAATAACTACCTTAAAGTGATATTACGGGTAAAATTAGGGGTAAAAGTGAGAATTTCTTAAACCATTTCCTTTTTTAACTGTTTTTTGTCTTATTTTCAAGGCCTGTGGGCAGCTGACGGGATGTAATGTGACATAGGGGGATTGTTGAAGCATCTCATGCTATGGTCATAAGGCGAACGACCATGGAGATGCTGCAGCAGCTGTAACTTCAAAACCAAGTCATAAGTAGCTTTTGAATGATCTGTTGTAATTTTGAATGGTTGCTAAGCAACTGGTTGTAAGTCAAGTACTACCTGTAACTCATTGTTAGTTATTCAAGCTATAGTTATTCAAGCCACAACATTGGGTTACATAATATTTCTTCAAGCTTCATTAGTCAAAAAATATTTTGTACAAATACCTTTATTATATTTTGTAACAAACATTGAAATATAATTTTAATAAAAAGGGGGAGGGCAGTAACAACAGATTAAAAAGTGACAACAATATATCAAATAAATGTAAAACAAAAATGACGGCCTCCATACAAAGAACACCCTCTCTCTAGTTTAAATGAATATTTGGTATTTAAACTTTCTTAAAATAATGGTAGTGAACACTAAAAAAAAACCCAATATTTAACTAAACCCTTTGTAGTAATTACAAGCAACACAATAATCAAAATAAAATGTTCATGGTAAGAACTAAATTGTATTTTATTCTAGGACCATAAACCATATCATAAAAACAATCAAACTAGCCGTCATGTCATTTACTCTAAGTCCTCTGAAATAACTCGGATTTTAGGAAGACCAAGACAGTGGGGACCAATCTGACTTCTATTAGGAGACTCTTCCATAAAATAGCTGCTGCTGCCCAGAAGCAGCACCCACAAGCCTTAATTCACTATAATTCTCAGTAATGGGCAGTCACGAGAAGTTTCTCCCAGCATGCACAAGTTGAACATGCTAATTGCACTTGAAAGAGACTGTTCTACAACTACCTTCAGCACAGGGATCTGTAAAGTTCTCATTGTTTTTGTTGAAACTACTGTATTTTTCTGTCTCAGTTGCATAGTACCTCTACCATATATATGATGACCTAGTTCAAGCCATCTACAAACTTTAGATGAGAAAAAAAAGATACTTTTGCTAAAATAACAGAAGAAATTTGTGAATTACTTTTGCTAGTATTCTTGAAATATATTTTAAAATGAAATATTGTAATGTTATACCTAAACAATACAGAAATACTCTTAGCACCAGTGTCAGCAAAATTGTTTGATGAATGTAAATTACCCTTAGCTTGTTCTGCTGACAAAATATGATCATGTAGATGATAGTATATTTACTAATATGTCTTTAAAGATTTGACATTGCATTTTGTATATTGTATTATCTATTGCATGTTAGGTTTGAAAGTCCAGCTAAGATTTAAGTATATTAAGTCAGCTCATAGCAAAATACCAATTTTGAGACTTTTAGATTACGAAATTAAGCCAATTATTTATTCCTTTCAGACTGAAAACATTCCTGTAGTAAGAAGACCTGACAGAAAAGATCTCCTTGCATATCTTAATGGAGAAACATGTGAGTCAAAAACATAAATATATGACTATGAATTCATGAGTAATAAAATATTTTCTCTTATATTAAAGGCAGAATAATTTTAGTCCCTTTGTCAGAAATTAAAATACCAAATCAAGTGTTACGTTGATTAGATAAGACTAATTGAATCTGGTGTCAAATATAAAACTAACTGGGGTTAAAAAAGAAAAACAAGTTCTGAATAGTTCTTTTCTCTATCACTGAGTGTTTCTGAGGCCCTGATTTAAAACTCAAAGAAGAAACTACTGAAAAAAAAACTATGTGAAAAAGCCAATAATTGAATGCAAAGGCCCAGAAAAAAAAAGAAAAGGAAAATAAAAAATATTTTTCCTCTTATCCATCTTTAGTCAGCCACAGATGTTAGTGGAATTCTTGATGAGAAAAACTATTTACTTTCTTGTACAGATATTGGTCAATAAAGTATTAGAATTAGTTTTTACTCAGGAGCTTCCAATGTGAGGCTTTCATTATATTGGCAATTTTAGAGCCTATTGGGTGCACTCTAACCCTAAAAGGCTGTGAAGTCAAAAACAACACATTTCCTAGGAGATAAATGAATGAGATTGATTTATATCCCAAGTTTTTTAGAAAAATTTAGGGTGGCATCTTTAGTGTTTCCTCCTATTTTCATCACAAGAACAGTTCTCTAGGTAGGGGGCGGTATAGAAATCACAAAAATAAATAAATAAAAATAAAAATTAAGCTATGAAAAAATAATTGATTTAAAGGCACCCAGGAAGTTTCTGTTGCTGAGGGTAGATTAGAACTTTAGTCATACTGTTACTAGTCAAATACCTTAACCATTACACCATATTGACTCTCTCCCGTTATCTCCCCTTGACCTCCAAGGGTGCCCCCTTTCATTTTAGTGGGAAGATTATCAGACAGAACATTGGACTGCCGTTTCCTATTATTTTAGTTTTAAAGAATACCAGCAAGAACTATGTGGGACACTGAAGTATTTCTTTTGGTAACTAATAATTATACTTAATGTGGACTCTTTCTATAGTGTGTTAGATTCCTTATTGTTTTTAATTAAAGTAATTTTTTAAAAAAACTATGAGGTAGAAATGAAGCCTGGTAGGCGGGTACCAAGACAGTTCTGCTGATAATAGAAAAATGCTTAAAGCCAGTTCTATGTCATGGAAGGTCTCACAGTACCTTCAGTCTTGTTCAGTACTTGGAAAAGCCTAATGGGAATATTCTGCTAGATGTTGAAAACATCAGGCACGAATTGAACATTTTGCCTACAATTAACTTGGAGCTTGGTGGATAGTAAGGGATATTTACATAGGCACATAGGCAACCCTGCTTATCATCTAGGGAATTCATGTTCTAATTTTTAATATAGCTTGGTTACTGCTTCAATTTTTCTATTTACCTGTCTGCTTTAATTTTGGACATTCTAAAAACATTTATTCATATTTTTTCTGTACTTATAAATTTTTAGCAACATCGTCAAGTATAGATAGAAGTGCACCATTGGAAATAGGTCTCCAGCGATCTACTCAAGGTACAGTTTAATTTAATAATTAAATATTTTATTAGTGGATTTTTTAAAAAGCTGCTCCTTAATCCTTATTAATTTCTCTTTTTCTTGCAGTCAAAAGAGCAGCTGATGAAATATTAGCAGAAGCTAAGAAACCAAGAATAGAGGTAAAGTGGTTTCATGCAAGGTTTTTATGGAATAAGCTTGTTCGATGGTTTTAAAACTATTCAGATTTGTTTCTTCCAATATTATCTTCCATAGGGTATAATTATTGTATTGTAAATATGAAGGCAAGTCATCACTTTTGAACTACAACTTAAAAACTGTAAATAGCAATGCTTGAGATTCAGTGTTTCATTAAAGTACCAAAATTAGTTTCATTGAATTTTTCTGTATTACCCTGTTTATTTTTTTTCCTTCAGTTTGACAGTCAGTATAGGTAGACTAGCTCTGTTGATCAATGAAAATGATTAAAGAAAAGGAACTAGTACTGCCAGTACTGTAATTCCTACTCAATTTAATTGCACAGTGTGAGATCAATATTTTCTAAGACTTTCTGAACTCTTTCTGGGTAGATTGAACAAGTGAAATTTAACCTGATTTTTATTTGTAAATAGTTCATATAAACATTGATAATACTGGCTATTAAAAATAATTAGGAAGACATACTGTCTTTCATTTAAATGTTCCAGTTTCACATGTTTGTCGACTCTTAGTTGTTTATTCTAGTAAGAAATAAAGATGATCTTATAAGCAATATTCTCCTTATAAGGATGAAGAGTGTGTGCGGCTTGACAAAGAACGGTTGGCAGCTCGGCTGGAAGGACACAAAGAAGGCATTGTGCAGACTGAGCAGATCAGGCAAGTTTTGCTTTGTTTGTGCTATTGTTAATTTAAGAGTTACCTTAACAATAGCATGGCTACTAAATTTTTCTGAAATTTGTCCTTGCAAAAATGGCAAATTGTTAAAATTCAGCAAACCTTGGGATTAAAAACATGGTAACAGTAGAAAATAACTTGCAGATATTTTATATCATTTTAGAATATACAGTTAGAAATACCACTAACGGATGTCCCATTAAAAAGGTATTTTTCATTTAAAAGAGTACCTACCCTGACATTTTTGATATTGGCTGTTCAGTGTGAATCTAGTTGAATAAAATAGTAAGAATGAATCATATACTTTACAAATTGCAGGTTGCCACTGTTTTAAACAATTATTTTAAATCCTGGTTTGTCAGCCCCCAAATAATTAAAGTCCTTAAGAAACCCGATGAAGTAAGATATTGACTATATTCAAAAGTAATGTGTAACTATAGGAGAAAACTATTGAATGTTTGTTGAGCTTGTCACTTGTTTTACCCAATATTAGATTATTTGCCCGTTCTTATAAAAATATTAGCTAAACCAGACTTTTTGCATCCCTCGAAAACAATCAGAAAATTGCTGTTTTACCACTTGTGTTCTCACTGAGCAACAGCAGGAATACTATAGGGTATTCCTGAATATTTACATCTTTAGACTAATGATGGAATTAAGATAACAGTCATAAAATACCCTTCTCTTTCATTCTTATTTAATGTCTATTTCATTTTCTTAGTTATGCTTTCTTCACAATACTCATGAATAAAAGTATTTAAAGGACGATCTCAGGAGGAAAGACAAGCTTTTTTGCAGCTTTATCTTTGGAATTGCCTAGTGATAGAATTTAAATTCTATTATAAAATGTGGTAATTAATCATTTTCCAAGAAGTATTCATTTAGTAGCATGATTGAACTGTCAATGCCAATTTCTACCTGCTCCAATTTCTATCCATTTCTTTTTCTAGATCCTTATCTGAAGCCATGTCTGTGGAAAAAATCGCAGCTATCAAAGCCAAAATTATGGCCAAGAAAAGGGCCACAATTAAGACTGATTTAGATGATGACATAACTGCTCTTAAACAGAGAAGTTTTGTTGATGCAGAAGTTGATGTTACTAGAGATATTGTCAGCAGGGAAAGGGTGTGGAGGACAAGAACTACCATCTTACAGAGCACAGGCAAGGTAATATTGGTTTATTATATTTTTATCTGATTTCAAGTAGATGCTCTTTCCTCACTATTTAGGAAGAACACAATGCACATTAATGTATGAGAGAAAATTTATGCAAAATAGTAAGAGGAATAGGTAAAACTAAGAAATATTAAAGCTCCATCTTGAGAATTATTGTAGCTCTAGATTACAAAACTGGATGGAAATAAAAAAAATAGTTTCTGAAAAATACTCAGGATCTAATTTGACAGATGATTAAATTGTATGTATAGTATATGCTGTCTAGGGTTTGGAATTTGTATTTTTCATATTTTAATGGATGATAGAAAAATAAACTATAGTCCATGTGGTTTATCTTTGGATCATCCTAGATTAAATTTGCATCCTGTATAAAGACGTATCAATGCCTTGTGAATGAAAACTAATAATGGCTTAAAATAAGTTTATTTCTATAATACTATCTGTTACAATGTTATTAATTTGGGAATATGCTAGTAACAATTCTTTAGAACTTAAGGTTAATTATGACATTTTTTTTTACTAAAGAAACTTCACTAAGGCAATCCACAGTGATTATATTAGTGACACTTCAAATACATTTTTGGAGGAAAATGTGACCCTTGTTAGATTTCATTATTTAGTCACTAAGAATTTAAAATGCTGATTTTCAGAAATAAATCTATCAAACTCCCATGTCCCATTGAGACTTTACTGGACTAGACTAGATCTCACATGTAGCTGTAATATTGTCTACTTGTTACAGTTGCAGCAGTGTGTCACCCAATTAGTTGATAAGATACGCCTGAAATCTCGCTGTTTCTATTTGAATTGTTTAAAACCTAAACAATATAAAAATTGGCTACTTTTTTTAACAATAGGCATTGAACAAAGTTTATGATTACAATAATCAACTTGCAATATTGCAGTCTTTATATATCTTTTTGAGAAATACCTATCAAAGACTGTATAGGTAGTCCCAACTTACAAACATAATTAAGTCCACAATTTCAGCCATAAGTCATAAAAGATATAAAGCAGGTCACCATCTGGCTGCACCTGATTCAATAACCTTTTTGCAGCGGTCATTAAGCAAATGCAGTGGCACACAAGCAAACACCAATGTCGTTAAACAAATGCCATGGTCGTTAAGCAAAACCATTCTTCACTAGGGGGTATTTTTTGCAAGAAATTGGAAGTAAATGCCGTGTCCAACAAAGACATGATAAATTGCAGCTGCATAACTGCAGGAAGCTGCAAATAACTGTACTTGCTGAGTGCCCAAGATTTATTTATTTATTTATTATTTATTTGTTTTAATTTCTATGCCGCCCTATTCCAGGAACTCAGGGCGGCTCACAGCATGAATAGAAATCTACATAAAAATACATATATAAAAAACCCCTGAATTAAAAAAACCAGTCATCCATCAAACATACACACAAACATACACTGGCTAGGGGCAAGATGTTAACTGCCCCAGGCCTGTCGGCAAAGATGCGTCTTAAGCAGTTTACGAAAGGCGGAGAGGGTGGGGGCGATACGGATCTCCGGGGGGAGTTGATTCCAGAGGGCCGGGGCCGCAACAGATAAGGCTCTTCCCCTAGGCCCCGCCAGGCGACACTGTCTAGCTGATGGGACCTGAAGAAGGCCGACTCTGTGGGCCCTAACCGGTCGCTGGGTTGATGTGATCAGTGATCAGGGATGTATGTATGGTAGATGTCAGAACTTTGAAACCAGGTGGCAGTAGCTTTTTCGGGATCCTGTCATAAATTTGAATAGTTGCTGAGCAATGTGTTGTAAGTCAATGATTATCTGTACATTGTAGCAGAGTTCTGTCCTGGGTGAGATTAAATTTGGCTTCATTTGGACATATATACATCCACCTACCTACCTACCTACCTACCTACCTACATATATACTTATGTATGTATGTATGTGTGTATGTGTGTGTGTGTGTTATTGTTTATTCTTGAAATGATCGAGTGTAGTATTACCTATGTCAAATGATATCATGGCAAGGTCCAAGAGAACAAGCATAGCCTCTTAATGCTCACTATTTATTAGGTTTGGAAACTAGTGTTAAGATTTTTTTTGTATTCATTATTCATATTTATTTCAGAATGACACTATTACAGGTTATGTTCCACTTTATTTTAGTTTTAAGTACCTTTCATTTGTTTAGAACAAGGCACATATTCTCCTCTGAATGATGTGCAAGTTCACCTTAATTCACCTTAGTTCACTAGCAGAATAGTGATGGAAAGTTACAATCTCTGCTCAGTTCCCATGGTTCTCTAAAGAGGTATCCTTTGATTACTGTGGTTTTATCTCAATATTAAAAGCAATCTTAATTTTGATTTGTAGACTGGAATATTTCAAATGATTATTAAGAATCCGTAATATGTTATAGTACTTGTTAGTTTAGCGTTGCTTGTTGAAAAGTCCTTGCAGTTAATTCATTTTGCTGCTTATGTGGGAAATACTTCTTAAAAACCTGTTTATATAGTAAAAAGTTTATGTTTCTCCCTAGGAAATGTAAAAGGAAAATATTTTTTTACATTGATTTTCTATCAGACCACTAGATGGTAGCCTTGTTACATATTTGTGAAGATTTTTAACCAGCAACATAACTCTCATATGTGATTATTGTAATTCCAACGTTTTAAAGTAGTAAGTCTGTTCCTGCTGCCAACTCATTCAGATTATAAGTTTCTGTATATGTTTGAATTTCAAACATTTTACATTAACATTTTATATGAATATTTATATCAAGATGATTTAAAATACCACATAGAAAAAGTGAGTTTATAATAATTCATCTAAATCATTTTTAACATTCAATAGAGCTATAAGATTTGAACTGCAAAAATCCAGTCAGTTACTATAGAGTTTTCTTGTCTTTACTGCCAGATTTTTGTAGCTTTGTCTTTCAGTCATTTGAACTATAAATACCAGTTGATTTCTGAAACAGTTAAGCATACTATATTATATATATTATTCCACACTTGGAATACTGCATCCAGTTTTGGTCACCACAATGTTAAAAAGATGTTGAGACTCTAGAAAGAGAAGAGCAACAAAGATAATTAGGGGACTGGAGGCTAAAACATATAAGGAACGGTTGCTGGAATTGGGTATGTCTAGTTTAACGAAGAGAAGGACGAGGGGGGGGACATGATAGCAGTGTTCCAATATCTCAGGGGCTGCCACAAAGAAAAGGGAGTCAAGCTGTTTTCCAAAGCACCTGAAGGCAGGACAAGAAGCAACGGGTGGAAACTAAGCAAGGAGAGAAGCAACCTAGAACTAAGGAGAAACTTCCTGACAGTTAGAACAATTAACCAGTGGAACAACCTACCTCCAGAAGCTGCGAATGCTCCAACACTGGAAGTTTTTAAGAAAAGACTGGACAGCCATTTGTCCGAAATGGTATAGGGTTTCCTGCCTGAGCAGGGGGTTGGACTAGATGACCTCCAAGGTCCCTTCCAACTTTATGATGATGATGATGATGACGACGATGACTTAAATTACCCTGTTGATGAAAAAAAATTACATTACAAAAATAGGCCAATAAACAAAAATCTATTTTCAAAATAGTTGTTTTTTAGATGCATGGATTTAATTCTCAAAATTCATTTGAATAAATATGCATAGGATCAAACTACAAAACTTACTGAGTGTTTGCAAAATCAGAGCTCTTCTACCAGCTGTACTATGCTTTTGTTATTTCTGATCACTGCTTAACAATTTTACAAAAATTAATACTATTTAAATGTTTTAAACTGCTGTTATCATAGAAAGGAATGAGCATTCAAACATTTTTTGGAATGAAAGATATTTTTTTAATTACCACTTTCATTTCCATTCGTGAAAATAATTAATTACCTAACAACAACTAGAAATTCAGGGAATCCATTATTATATTTTCAATCCATCACTTGAACTCAAGTGGCTTTAAAAATAAGCTTTTGGCTTTAAGAACATTTACTAGAAATTTTCCCTATTATTTTCAGCTAGCCTCACTTTTGACCAGATAAAGTTCTGCTGTTACTAAAAACAAGTCTTAATTGTATACAGTAAATGAAAAGGAAATGAGCATTAGTTTCTGTGCAGTATCTTCCTGATTGTTTTAGGTACAGTGCTTATGAAATTAATGCATTTTTTATTTCACACTGAGCACTTTTTAATATAAAATATAATACACTAAATGTGACAATGCATGCTAAATAAGGTGTGGACTTTGTGTGCAAAGTATCACAGTCAAATCCTATATTCATATAGTAACAGTAATCCCGGAGAAATTTATTAGAGAGAACTCTTCATCCAGAAAATTTAAATCAGGCTTTGTTTATAGAATGGAATAATGTTTAATTTCAACAATAGCTAAAAATTAAATAAGATTAGTGGATATAAAATGGTATGCTGTTTTGTGCTCTTGAAAAAGTCTTTTATATCCAGTATTCAGTTCAGTTGTAGACTAGAATACACTATTTCCTTTGGCTGGAACATTACGTGGAGGTTTTATGTTATATCAGCGGTTCTCAACCTTTTCCAGGGCTCAACCCCGGCCCGCATCGCGCAAAAAAAAAATGGCAGGCCCGCACTGCGCATGCGTGGCGCGACAGGGCACATTGCGCATGCGCGGCGCGATGGCCCGCATCGCGATAGGGGAAAAAATGGCCGACCAAAAAAAAAATGGCGGACTGCGGTGCTTGGCGACCCCCGTGAAATGGTCGTTCGACCCCAAATGGGGTCACGACCCACAGGTTGAGAACCGCTGTGTTATATGCTAAGGGTAATGTTTAAAAAGGGGGTGGGGAAAGATACCCATTTCTGGAAGATTTTTTTTTTTTAAAGTTCTTATGTTTCGGATACAATGGTATCTTAAACCTTTACAGTGTTTATGATACCTAGTCTGTCTCTTAACTTCCCTTTTTTCTTTATATATTTATTTTCTTCTTTCTTGCTTGCTTCTACTTTTTATTCTTTCATACTATTTTCTTTGCTTTTTTGAGTTTAATTTATATTAATTTTTACTACTGTAATCAAAATCCTTACTAAAAATTATAGAGTTTTGATTTTACATAGCCTGTGAAATGTATCATTGTCATCATTGAAGTAAAAGTTCAGCTCGCTTATTATTTTACAAGTGATAGCTGGAATCAAAAGAGTTATATTTGATGTACTAGAAGCATGAAGTTTCTGTTTTTCCTTTGGTGACAATAACATGCACATCTTGCAAATGGGAAAGCATTTCAAAGAGTAGCATTCTGTGAGAAAGTAAAAAAATCAGTGGAAGTGATTCACATTTAATGCTGGCCTCTCTGTTGTCATTTAGAATCTCATGTCATACTGTGATTTCCAGGAGAGATCCAAGAAACATTTTTGAAACTAGAAAGTACAGCAGGCATTGACAAAAGACTCTTGAAGTATTCAGATTTTGAATACTAAAATGTTAACTATCACAGAAAGAAATTTGTTTATTTTTTTTTCTTTTGTCCCTTCCCCACAGATACTTAGAATATTTTACAAGCTGTTTCTGAAACTTTAAAAGGCCCTTTAGATTGTGAGAATGAAGGGTTTGCTTGGGGAATGAATTAAATGAAATATCCCTTCTCTGAGCATCCTAAAGTAACAGATTGTAAGAATTACACTGGGTAGTTTTTCATGATTTCTCCCCTTTCCTAGCAATTAGTAGTTTCCATCCCACTTTTTGAGAAGGCATTTCAGTTCTATAAAATATTGTTCATCTCCAATTGCTTAATGCTTAAATCTCAGAAAGACGATCAATTGTAGGCCTTATTTTAGTAGAATCCCTAAGAAGCGCTTATAAGAAAAGAAGCAGTTCCCAATCTAAATTAGTGTCCTGTGATATCTGAAAAGGCAACTATTTGGCATGCTCTCAAATTTATAGCAAATCTAGGAAAAGCCAACAGTGTTTTAATGATTTCTAATTAATGGTTATGTGGTGTCTTTTTTCTGATTTCGACAGCAAACAAAATAGTATGTAAGCTATAGAGTAATCAAGAGTAAACTTGAAACTATTAAAAGGCAAATTGTTGATTGTTGCAAGTTATTGAAGCTTCTGGATTTTTTTAAGAATGAGTCGGGAAGAATGAATGGAGGTACTTCTGTTATTAAAGAAGTGCCTACCTAGGTACTTGGGTACTAGGTTTGGCTTTCCTCAGCCTCTCTGCACTTACAAATATCCCTAGCCCCTTTCCTCAACCAGTCTGCACTCACATGCATACACCCACACACATCCATGTTCCATTGCTCCCTGCAATCACACTCATTGCATCCTCTTTATTTGGCCTCCCCTGCTCACACATACATTGCTTACACCCTCTTTCCCTGGCCTTCCTGCTACAGCACTCTGCTCCCTAATTTCCCAGACTTTCTGAGTTTGCACTATATAAAGCACACACTCTTCCAACTCATGCATGCCCTTTGCTGGATCTCTCAGGGCCTTTACCATCAATACCACCAACCCTGTGATATCTTAGTACTCCTTTCCTGAGACACTCTCTGCTGTTCGCTTAACAATCTGCACACCTTAGGTAATGACAACAGCCAGTATTGGCTGGATTGCCATTGCTAAGCGATGTGGTCATGTGATGTCACACATTATTCCAGTATCTGAGGGGGTGCCACAAGGCAGAGGGGGTCAGGTTGTTCACCAGAGGGAAGGACGAGAAACAGTGATTGGAAACTGATCAAAGAGAGAAGCAACCTGGAATTAAGGAGAAACTTCCTGACAGTGAGGACACTCAACCAGTGGAATAGATAACTTTTAGAAAACAGAGTAACATTATAATTAAATAGATAAGACGTGTAACTAGAATGTTAGACTTTGGTATGAAAAGGAAAAAGAGAGAAGTTTAGATAAGGGAAGCTTTTGGTCACCTAAATATAAAGTACTTGGAAATCATAAATAATAGTGTTTTCTTGAATATTGATGGGAAATTAAAGTTTGGGGGGGGAAGCAATAACAGGACATTGCTTATACAAGGACATTAAGTGCAAAGGCAATCAAGATATGTATAGACTAAAAGTTATCGATAAATGCAACAAAGATGTTTGTACTTAGTTGAAAATAAGAATGGTGTTTGCCCAATATGAGATAACAGATATTGGAAAGAGAGAGGAAGTATTTGATGATCTAATATTAGACTTAAAAACAAAAAAATTAGGTATATTACTGAATTATTGGTTAACCGAGACAACACCTATACTGGTTTTGATTTATTAGGGGATACTGTACTATCAATTAGACGATTGAACATGGTGGAAAATAGATAACTTTTAAAAAACAGAGCAGTATTATAATCAAATAGATAAGATTATAACCAAAATATTAGACTTTAGTATGAAAAGGAAAAAAAGGGAAAAGTTGAGATAAGGGAAACTTTTGGTCACCTAAACATAAAATACTTGGAAATCATAAATAATAGTGTTACTTTGAATATTGATGGGAAATTAAAGCCTGGGGAAAAAAGCAATAACAGGACATTGATTGTATACAAGGATTAAGTGCAAACGTGATTAAGATACATATAAGCTAAAAATTATTGATAACTGTTAACAAAGATGTTTTTATTTAGTTGATAACAATAAGAATTGTATTAGCCTAATATGAGATAACAGTTATTAATGGAAAAAGAGAGGAAATATCTGATGTTGTAACATGAGATTTATACTAAAGGTTTATGTACACTATTGAACTATTGATTAACTCAGTCATAACATTGCTTTTTAAATATCCAATTGTAAAATTAAAAAATCAGTTATACATACATACATACATACATACATACATACATACATACATACATACATACATATGAATATGAGACCAGTCAAATAACTTGCCCCCAGAAATCGTGGGTGCTCCATCACTGGAAATTTTTAAGAAGAGACTGGACAATCACCTGTCTGAGAGGATATAGGTTCTCCTGCTTGAGCAGGGGGATGCACTATTCTATTCTATTCTATTCTATTCTATCTGCAATGCTTAGTGACAGCAACCCCAGCAAATTGCAGTTATAACTTGAGGACTACCTATAATACGTATTATATACTACCTATAATACCCTGGTGGATTTCAGCCAGTTTGCACCAGTTTGGCAGAACCAGTAGCTAATTTTTTGTTGACTTTGGCGAACCGACTGAAGCCCTAGCCCTTTTTCGCAAGGCCCAGAACTACCCTCCAAAAGTGCATGGATGCCACTTCCGGAAGTCCGTTCTGGGTCTCAGTGGCCCAGGCCCAGAATGGACTTCTGGAAGTAGCATCCATACAGAGAACCAGTTGTTCATGTATTTGAATCCCAACACTGGGTAGCGCCTATCTCTAATAGTGTCTGCTATCCACTAGGGCTGAGCAGAATGGATGTACTGGGGGTCTCCTCAATTATAAAGTGTCAAAGGTCTCCTTGGCATGTCTTCCCTGTTCTGGCATTAATTCTCTGGAACAGCATTGTTTTTATTGCTTCCCTCCTGATGATGTTCAAAATGGCATTGAAAACCTGGCTGTTCTCCCAGGCCTTGGGGCAGAATGGTGGGTGAGCCATGATAAGATTTATTTTTTTAAAAAAATTGTATGGTTTCCTGGATGCATTTCATCTATTTTTCTTTTTTTTAAAATCAGTTTGACATTAGCCTTAAACAAACAAATGAATTAATTAATGTTCAGTACATTAACATTTAGATTAAGAGTAGGGGCAGCATTTTGAGCAAATTTCTTTGTTTAGAATGGTTAGCTCCTTGTGCAGTTAATATTGGGGCCACTAAATTAATTTAAATGTAATTAAACTGGAAGAAAAAAAATCTGCTTCTGAAAAGTAAGGCTTGTCTTAGGATGGTTCCTTGTTTGATAAATTCAGTTAGCAGTTGTATCTCCATTATCCCAGAGAGATTTAAAATATGGTATCTTGTTACTTTGGAATCTGTTTAATAAAACACAGCTTTTGCATTACAGTAAGCTTCATAATACAGTGCTTACTCATTCCTTTGCCACTGCTATTAATTCCAACTACTCTTGGAAATTACTTTATGGTTTGACCTGGGCAAGATGTTCAATTTGTGATTCTTGTTTACTTTTTTGAGAAGTTGAAACAAGTTTTTGAAATAGTAAGAACTTTACATTTTGGCACAACAAATTAGATCTACTTCTTTATATTAACTATTATCAAAAAAGTTCTCATGAATATTTATCATTTAATCTTAGATATATGTTCCTAGCAGATTGTAATTAATTTACTTCTTTTTACCTAACTTTGAAGAAGGGGAAAAAATGGAAAGTTAAGTATGTAAAGTAGTACAAGAAATCCAAATTTCTAAATAGTCAAGATTCCCAAACATGAGATCCTCTGATGTTTATATAAACTTATAGTATGTATCTACTTGTTATGCTTTTAATGTTTTCATAATGATAATAAATAAGATAGAGCCATCTAGTATATTACAAATGTTTTTATAGAGCTCAACTGCTGAATACATTCATTATTACTTAGAATTAACAGTAATGGAGGACATCTGTTGTGTACATATGCCATTCAAGAAGAAGTGCATATTGAGAGTTGATGCAAATTGGTTAAATATGTGCCTTTTATAAAATGCTAATTTGTTATTTTTAAGCTCCTAAAAGGAATAATGCATTTCACTTATGCAGCTTCTCTTTCAGCATAGTTAAAAGAACATTTTTTCCTCACTTTAAATGTTACATGTTTTTTACTTGCCCTCAAGGCTTACATTTTTTTTTTTTGCCTTTTATCTGTTTGTATATATATTGAGTTGGAACCCTTTTTCAAGTTTTGGAAAAAGAGTAGAATATATGTTTTTTAAATTAAGCATTATACTTAGTTTATCAACTTATTTCATAATATAAAATTGCATATTGATAATGCTGTACTTTACCTTATCATGTCTTTTAAATGATTGACAGTAGATTCTACTTTATTCAAAAGAAAGAAAGACCATCTTTCCCCAAATCAAACAGGCTTAGATTTGCTGAAAATATGATATGCATGCAGAAGAGGACTTTTCCCCATTGTCATATCATCCTTTTTGGAAGGGGAGCAATTTTAAATATAGCTGGGCATGGGGATGTTCTATTTTCAATAAATATAGTCTAAGAAATGTAGGCTAGTCAATAGATTAATTCAGTGGTTCTCAACCTGTGGTCCATGGACTCCTGGGATTCTGCGATGTCATAATAGGAGGTCTGTGAACCACTGAAGAGAAGTTATGATTTAAATCTTAAATCTTGATGGCCTGTGGCCACGGGGTCCATGGTAAAGTAAAGAATTAGCAACACTGGAGGAAGTAATTCAACAGAAATGCATTTCTTAGACTGCATTTGCTGAAAATAGAATGTCTCCAATCTCAGCTGCATTTAAAATTATTCCACCACCACCACTATCCGTGTGTGTGTGTGTGTGTGTGTGTGTGTGTGTGTGTGTGTGTGTGTGTGTGTGTAGGTATTCCTATATTCTGCATTGATGATAAATGACTCACTGATCCATTGGCTTGTGTACAATTGTGTACTTCTCCATTGTCATGCCTATATTTTAGCCATAACTGTTGACATACAGAATTTAGGATCTAAAGTGGAAAGGTTAGATTCAGCTTAAGAATATATTCAGAGTATTTTAAGTAACTGGCATATGACTGTTGTGCAAATTTTGCTCAACCTGAACTGTGGGATTTGTAGATTTATTCCACCTTGCCCAATATAATAATAATGCTAGGAGTGAAACTTAAGACCTTGCATTTCATCCATGAAATACACACATGAATACAGTTTTATTTTCTATGTCAGTTGCATATAATGCTATATTTTCCACATATTCTGATTTATTAAGAATATTCATTTTATAGTTTATATTAGTTACTTGTGTAACTGGTGGCTTCTGAAATGATGTAAAACAAAGTAAATACAGTAATTTATTTATTTCCTTACTTATTTATTTATTTTATGTTTGCATATTTTAGAACTTCGCCAAGAATATATTTGCAATTCTTCAGTCAGTCAAAGCTAGAGAAGAAGGCCGTGCACCTGAGCAACGACCAGCACCAAATACGGCACCAATGGTAATACTGCAATAGAAAATAAAATCTTACTTTAAAAAAATAAAAAAATAAAATTGGGAATTCTTTCTTTTTTATTTGCCTTCATTTTTCTTTAATCAAAGAAAAAAATGTTATGTACATGTATTTAATTTTGAACTACATACTGTATTTAACACTTTACTATGTGTTTTGTCATGGCAATTGGCTTTGGTATATTTTATATAAATGAAGTCAGTAGAAATAATCACTTTACTTAGGAATAAATAATGTATGCATGAGATTTCAAAATAAATGCTTTCCTAAGAATGGAGGAACTGAAATATATTGAGTCTTTAGAATGAGCAGCTACACTCTTCAAAGTTTATATATAATTTGCACACCTAAATTCATAGTGCTTAATTAGAAATTCTTTTGCTGAAGGATATGTGTGTGTGTGTGTGTGTTTGTGTGTGTGTACGTTACCTTGAGTGTTTTTTTGATGCACCCTGTCGGCCCAAATATGGGAGAAAGAAATCTTTCTTTCTACATACATACATACATACATACATACATACATACATACATACATACATACTATATATAAAAATATGTAAAATAGACATTGAGACTCTAGAAAGAGTACAGAGAAGAGCAACAAAGATAATTAGGGGACTGGTGGCTAAAACATATAAGTTGCTGGAATTGGGTATGTCTAGTTTAATGAAGAGAAGGATTAGGGTTGACATGATAGTAGTGTTCCAATATCTCAGGGGCTGCCACAGAGAAGAGGGAGTGAAACTATTCTCCAAAGCATCTGAAGGCAGGACAAGAAGCAACAGATGGAATCTAATCAAGGAGAGAAGCAACCTAGAACTAAGGAAAAATTTCCTGACAGAACAATTAATTAGTGGAACAACCTGCCTCCAGACGTTGTGAATGCTCCAGGACTGGAAGTTTTTAAGAAGAGACTGGATAACCATTTGTCTGAAATGGTATAGCAGCGGTTCTCAACCTGTGGGTCGCGACCCTATTTGGGTCGAATGACCATTTCACGGGTGTCACCAAACACCGCAGTCCGCCATTTTTTTGGGTCGGCCATTTTTTTTGGGTCGGCCATTTTTCCCCCTTTGTGATGTGGGCTGTCGCGCATGCGCGATGCGGGCCCGCCATTTTTTTTTGGCCTTTTTTTTGGTCAGCCATTTTTTTGGGGGTCCGCCATTTTTTCCCCTTTGCGATGCGGGCTGCCGCACATGCGTGATGCGGGCCCGCCTATTTTTTTTTTTTGGTTGGCCATTTTTTTTGGGGTCGGCCATTTTTGGGGGGGGTCTGCCATTTTTTCCCCTTTGCGATGCGGGGCGCATGCGCGATGTGGGCCCGCCATTTTTTTGGGTTGGCCATTTTTTTTTGGTCCGCCATTTTTTTCCCCTTTGCGATGTGGGCCGTCACGCCGCGCATGCGCGATGCACCCGTCGCGCCACACATGTGCGATGCGGGCCGGGGTCGAGCCCCGGAAAAGGTTGAGAACCGCTATGGTATAGGGTTTCCTGCCTGAGCAGGAGTTTGGACTAGATGACCTCCAAGGTCCCTTCCAACATTATTATTATTGTTATTGTTATATAAAGAGAGTGTGTGTGTCTTCGCTCAGTGACCATTTGTTAAGCAACCAAAATTATGAAGACACTGAACAAGGAGACTTAATAACCAGTGTTAGTATGATGTTCACAGAGTAAATTAGATTGAAAATTAACTTTCTTTGAAGGTATATATTAAATGATTTGTGTGTTATCTATACTATTCAGGCATAAATATAAAATGTTTGCAAACAAATGTAACTGATACCAAATCACCTTTTCCTTTATTTTCAGGATCCAACTTTAAGAAACAAGCAACCTATTCCAGCTGCCTATAACAGATATGATCAGGAAAGATTTAAAGGGAAGGAAGGTAAGAGCGTACACCACAATGAAAGAAACACATACATTTTGAAATTTTTGGAGTTGCCAGTTTTGACTCTAGAAAATAATACTGAAGTAATTAAAACAACTAAATGCCAACTTTATCATTTTGTTCTTATTTTCACTATACTTATTGTTTGCTGTAATGATACTAGAGCTCGGTATTCTCCTAAATTTGTGCTTTATACAGTATTGATTTAGATGCAATCCCAAATCATCTTTCTACTTCACCTCTGCTAAAAACAGTGAGCAACTGGGGGGGTTGTTTTGGGGGGGGGAGTATGAAGCAGAAAAACTAGAGTGATCTTTTATGTTTTACTTTTCTATTAGTGATATATCTAGAATGTTTTAAGTTGTTATTCAACAGAATCCTGCCTTTATACCACATGCATATAACACTCTGATTTTCAGAAAGCATAACCATTAAATTGTTCAAGTTCATCTATTATCATTTTCCTAGTGTATTTGTGTATATATGAGATGCGACCAATTAGCTGTTCTATATTGCAATCATTTCTTGAGAGGCTTATGGATGATTGATAAAAGTTAAGAACTGAAAAGAAGAAGATTCTGGAACAATATCCATAATAGATATTTTATTATTTTATTTTCACACAATAGCTGGGAAATAGGAAGAAATGGTTTCAAAATCAAGCAGCATATATTTAATAAAAAATACCTTCTTATTTTCTGCTTATTAAGTCAAAACTATGTACCTTCTATGCTGTTTTAGCAGATTCAGTTCTATGTGCTTATGTGCATACATATGTAAACAATTATATATTTCCAACCAATCATTTATCCAAATGAATGTGTTTATTTTTAAACTTATTATTCTGGGCCTAGCCATATAAATGTCCTGCTTGCCTTATTACCTATAATATTGGTAAACTAGCAAGGATTTGATGTGCGCATAAATAGTATGGCATAAATACTATGCCATCAACATGGTTTCTGCAAAGGCAAATCATGTCTTACTAACTTGTTAGAATTCTTTGAGAGTGTAAATAAATACATAGATAAAGGGGCCCCAGTTGATATTGTATATCTTGACTTTCAAAAGGCTTTTGACAAAGTCCCTCACCAAAGGCTCCTAAAAAAGCTCTCCAGCCACGGAATTAGAGGACAGGTCTTGTCCTGGATTGGTAACTGGCTAAATTGTAGGAAGCAAAGGGTGGCAATAAATGGACAATTCTCTGGATGGAAAGAAGTGAGAAGTGGTGTACCCCAAGGTTCAGTTTTGGGACCTTTACTTTTTAATTTATTCATCAATGATCTGGATGTAGAAGTAAATAGTGAGGTAGCAAAGTTTGCTGATGACACTAAATTGTTCCGGGTTGTGAAAAGTGAAACTGATTGTCGAGAGTTCCAGAAGGATCTCTCGAAATTGTGTGAGTGGGCAACAAAGTGGCAAATGCATTTTAACCTAAACAAGTGCAAAGTTATGCACATCGGGGCAAAGAACCCTGAAGCTTGGCCCTCCGCAGGCAAGCCTTCAATTCTGATCTGGGGCACCCCATAGCACCCCAATCAATGGCGGGTCCTTCACGATCGCCGAATTAAGAGACACATGCTGATCACATTTCTCTGGGTGAAGCAACTGGTGACAAAAGGCTGCCTCCCCTATTTATTGAATGTTACAGTGGGTGGTTACACAATGCATCACATGGTTACAAACAGCCAATGACAATGTTATACTCTGTAGCCAATGACAAGGCTACACTGCAGGGCCATCCTGTGGCCAATGGATTCAAACCTTGGTACAACTGTCCATCCACCTGTTGGCCCCTCCCTCATTTCCTGTCCCAGGCCATATGGCAAGTCCTTTGTTCCAGGGCATGTGGTCAATGGACTCCATCTCTTGGCTCCGCCTCCATTTCCTGTTGCTCCAAACAGCATGGTAAAGTCACATGGTACAGTCTCTTTGTTGCAAGCCCATCCAAGCCTCATGTATCACAACATATTACAACATATCAACTTTTTTTATTTTATTTTTAGCAGCTGTGGGTTGATCCACCTATGCACCATCCAGTTCTGTACATGATCCAGTTCTGTACATGATCCTAGGCACATAAGCTGTCATCTGTCCAGTCCTCAGCCATCATAGAAACATCTCTGTCCATTCATAAGAGGCAGGAGTTGGTTCTTGGCTCTTTTTCAGGAGATGGTTAGAAGAGGGAGGCTTACACAGGTTTTACACAGGTTCAACAGGAGAGAAATACATTTGTACACAGCAACAGATTGTTACACAAAATACTAGAAACATTATGATATTGAAAACCCAATTCCTTGAGCCACCCAGCATTAGGTAGTCAGGAAAATCAACAAAACAAGGCATACAGTTTCTTGTGATAAAGGATTGTTTTGTACCATATTTTCCATGTGAGCAATTGTGGCAGCAATGTTGTGTGTGTTCAGAAATGTTCCAGACCAATTCTGGGGTGACCAATGTGCATTTTTCCTTCCACATAAGATCTAATCTTTGTCAGATGTGAGAGCATTGTCTTTTGAGAAGTTGTACAAAGTTTCAAAGTTTTCACCAAAATCAAACAAGGGAACAGAATCAGCACATGTTGTTGTTATTCTTTGTCACATTATTTAGCTTTATAATCTAGCTGCAAGGGATAGTTGTTACAAGATCTTGTTACTAACTGATGAAACTGTGTGATTCACAACACAAAGTAAGGAAGGATTCAAAGTTAAAGAGAGAGATAGAGAGATTTCATTCATAGGCACACTATGAAGGCATACACGTTTGCTTCTGTGTTTGTTCTGTGCTGACATGTATCCAACCATTGAATGCATTCAGCAACTTAGCATGGTGAGAGACAAAAAAATGCAAAGGAGCAATGATTTGTCACAAAATTTAAATCATCAAAGAGAAATAAGAAAGAAATAAGAAAGAGACAAAAATAAAATTCATTAAGACTAGGAAATATAAAATTCAAGATAGGCAAGGAGAAATGAGAGAAGACACAAAATTGGCAGAGATATCAGAAAGGCAGAATTGGCAAAGAGAAAATAATAAGAAAGAGAATTAAAGGCATGGTTTTTATTAAGCAAGATGACCAGAGGAAGGGGGGGTGAGAGAGAGGAGGGGGGGAACAGATTCAAAGAGAAGGGAATTCCAATTCAAATGTAATTTGAGTCTCCGTTTACAGCCATCCAGTTTCCTTGGAAACCTAAAGCTTTGGCCCCTTTATGGTCTTCAGGCGACAAACAGTCTTCAAATAAACCTCTGGAAATCTGCAAAGGGAGAAAAGAAGGGGGGTGGGGGGGGAACGGCTCTGCTGCAAAGGAAAAGGTTTTGTTTTTTCTCAACAGTAAGCAAGGCATTATTAAATCAATGGATTACCAGGAAGTATTTTCCCATTTTTTTTATAAGGAAACAGAAGCAACAGGCTTACAGATTTTTTAACAAGTTGAAAGATACAGAGAGAGAAGACTGAATTAGCATAGGAAAGCATTTTCTGAGTCAGAAGAAGTAGGAGATTAGCATCTTTGTTTGAATACACAAAATGAGTCATAGAGAGAAAACGACGGCCAGAAAAACATGCTGAGTCAGAGGGAGAAAAGATTTTTTAGGAGACAGAGCTGGAGAAACAAGGAATCCTGCAAGTCACCACTTGAAGTCTTTAGTAGAAATGAGAGTTCCCTGGTGACGCAGAAGAGCATGTTCTGAGTCAGAAGGAGAAGTAGGAGGGGTTAAGGGAAGTAGTGAATCTTGAAAGAAACAGAGAAACAGAAACCTGAGCCTTTTAAAATAGGCATGCAAACAATTCTTTCACATAAAGAGAATTTGGGAAGAAGCAGAGCTCCTCCATAAGCCAATTTTAATCCAATCAGCAATTTTTTGTGGTCCCTTTTAGATGTAAAAGAGACAATGCCAAACAAACAACAATAATACTTTTAAACTCCTTACGTAAAGGCACATTGTGAATCTTTGTTAGTTGCATAATTAAGGTTCTAACAATTAACATCAAAGCCCTCCCCTTTGATCCTTGGAGAATTCCACCCACATACTCACGGGGGGGGGGGTTTCTTGCTGAAGAAACGCCAGGTTTGTTCCTCCAGCTGGGGCAAATTTAGAGTCAGATCGTAAGATTTTTTGTCTCTCAGGGCTTGCTTTGAAAGCCTGAGAATTAGCCAATTTAGCTTGCTCTGTTTTTGCATAGTGTAATGTCAGCATGGACAATTACAGCCTCTCATGGGCTAGGAAATCTGGCGAGGCTCTCCGCAATTGAGCCAGATACCTATTAACATCTAGGAAATCTGGCGAGGCTCGGCAATGGGGCCAGATATTATATTAAATCTGGCGAGGCAATGGGGCCAGATGCCTATTGCCATGTGGCGAGGTCTAATTTGCCCCTCCCCCAGTTAGGAGGGATAAAATTTTCTCAAAAAAGCCAATAAAAGATACAATTCTTTCTGAGTGACAGCGAAAACAGTCTAATTAAGTTTCTGAACATAATTTGCTCTCCTGACTAAGCTAAGCAAAGCTTCTGTCTCATACTTACTTAAAGAAGGGGCCTTATTAGGCGAGGTAGGTAGTGAGATGTCAGAAGGATGTGACTTCGAATTAAATCACGTCAGGGTTCACCACTTGAAGCTTGGCCCTCCGCAGGCAAGCCTTCAATTCTGATCTGGGGCACCCCATAGCACCCCAATCAATGGCGGGTCCTTCACGATCGCCGAATTAAGAGACACATGCTGATCACATTTCTCTGGGTGAAGCAACTGGTGACAAAAGGCTGCCTCCCCTATTTATTGAATGTTACAGTGGGTGGTTACACAATGCATCACATGGTTACAAACAGCCAATGACAATGTTATACTCTGTAGCCAATGACAAGGCTACACTGCAGGGCCATCCTGTGGCCAATGGATTCAAACCTTGGTACAACTGTCCATCCACCTGTTGGCCCCTCCCTCATTTCCTGTCCCAGGCCATATGGCAAGTCCTTTGTTCCAGGGCATGTGGTCAATGGACTCCATCTCTTGGCTCCGCCTCCATTTCCTGTTGCTCCAAACAGCATGGTAAAGTCACATGGTACAGTCTCTTTGTTGCAAGCCCATCCAAGCCTCATGTATCACAACATATTACAACAGAACCCCAATTATACTTACCAACTGATGGGGACCAAACTTTCTGAGACAACCCAAGAAAGGGATCTTGGGGTTTTGGTGGACAGCTCGATGAAGATGTCAACCCAATGTGCAGCAGCAGTAAAAAAAGCAAATTCCATGCTTGGCATGATTAGGAAGGGAATCAAAAATAAGTCAGCAAGTGTTGTATTGCCTCTGTACAAATCGATGGTGAGACCACACTTGGAGTACTGTGTACAGTTCTGGTCACCGCACCT
Organism: Bothrops alternatus; assembly: GCA_034064705.1. NCBI lineage: Eukaryota > Metazoa > Chordata > Lepidosauria > Squamata > Viperidae > Bothrops > Bothrops alternatus. Next base: position 7,536,054 of record JARGCV010000040.1, read on the forward strand.
CAAGAAGGATATAATGGAACTGGAAAAGGTGCAAAGAAGGGCAACAAGAATGATCAAGGAAATAGAGCGCCTCCCTTATGAAACCAGATTGCAACGCCTTGGTCTCTTCAGCCTTGAAAGACGGCGTTTAAGGGGTGACTTGATCGAAGTGTATAAAATCATGCATGGGATAGAAAAGGTGGATAGAGAAAAATTCTTTTCTCTATCACACAATACCAGGACAAGGGGGCACCCCCTAAAGCTCATAGCTAAGAAAGTGAGGACAAATACAGGGAAATATTTCTTCACCCAGAGGGTCGTTGATTTATGGAATTCACTTCCAGAAGGGGTCGTGACAGCTGTCAGCCTTGACATCTTCAAGGCAGGGTTAGATAGATACATGGATGCCAAGTGTATCGGTGGTTATTAAAACGAATGTCCATGTGCCGCCTCTATGTTGGTTGAGGCAGGCAGGATTCCCTTGAGTACCATTTGTTGGGGGTCAAGGGAAAGGGAGGGTTTTGCCTTCTCTTTCTGCTCAAGATCCCCATGTACAATTGGTGGGCCACTGTGTGACACAGAATGCTGGACTCGATGGGCTTTGGCCTGATTCAGCATGGCTCTTCTTATGTTCTTATGTTCTTATGTAAATAACTTTGTTCCTTATGTTTGGAATATCTGTTAATTCTTAACTTTTTTTCTCTGTGAAGAGTAAAACGGTGATTTGTACATTATTTGTAAACAGATAAAACTGATGAAAGAAGAGGGTGTTTGGAATGAAAAGTTCATAACATCATGGTGCCTTAAAAATACTGATTGCTTATTTTATTTTGGTGAACAATTTCATTATTATTTCATTTTTCATCTGTTGGGTAATGGTGATATAATTTTATGTTATTTTTTATTATTATGGCCCCGATACTTAAGAAATTTGTACTTGGGCAAGTCTATACAAGGCAGTCATGTTACTTCAAAAGCAGCCAGAATGGACCTATTCCACCCAACCTTTAATCTCAATTGCCACTTAAAGACATCCATCTTGGTGGAATGTGTTTGAATTCATGTATTGTTTTGCTTTGTTTTATATTTTTACTGTATTGTCACCTGCCTAGAATTTTCTATTTGAAGCTGCAAATAAAGAAGCAAATAATATTTTAATCGATGCAATGAATGTACCCTTGCTGCATTTGTGACAACTTGAAATTAGATTTTCAGAATACATTTGTAAATTATTGATGTATGTCATGGATGATTTACTTAATCAGTGATCATGTAGTATCTCATCGTCTTTCAATACTGATCCAAGATTTTGCATTCTTTAGAGATTTCATATGTAACTTTTCTTTCCATTATGGGATTTTATATTTGATATTTTTAGTTGTGATTCTGTTCCATAATTTATTTTTAAACATTATAAATTCTGCAAGAATTTGTAATTTTTTAAAGTCCCTTCCTACTCAATTCTATTTACTAATTCAGATAAACACTATTTAAAAAGATTTTAAAAGATCAATTATTTTAGAATCTAAATGTCTATGGAGATTTTCAGTTCTCCAGGTCATGATTGTCCTAAAGGTGCTTTTTCAAGAGGCAACTGGACTTTCTTGTTTTTTCTTTGAAGACGTTTCACTTCTCTTTTTTTTTCTTTTTTATTGGTTTTTTAATTTTTAAGAGAAAAAGAAAAATGCTCAAATCAAATCATAGTGTTAAAATAAACAATAAACATAATCACAACATAAATACATATTTCAAAATCATCCATAAACAAAACATAAGTACTTATTTCAATACATCTAATAATAATAACTCAACTGAGAATAATCATAGACCACATTTACCAAACAATTAACATTACTGCTCGGTACCCCCACCACCACATCCCCCTAACCCTAACCTTCCCCCCTCACTTACCAACTAACTACCTACTCTCCTCCCTCCTTCTCTATCTCCCTCCTTCTACTCCACCCAACTATCCCTTCTCTTCCCCCTTCTTATCAACTTTCTACTTACATCAGCCTTCACTCCTCCTTCCTCTTTCCATCAGATGTGGTGCCCAGAGGCCACCCGAGCAACCCCTTAATAACAATAATTACATATTCTTGCATCAACCCCAATTGCAGTTGAGAAAACATAGTATATAAAATTATAAACCCTCCCTACCCCCCCTGACTTCCCAGAGTGAGTACAAGGTAAAACAAAAGAAAACCCACTACTTCAAACAAAGTTATTATATAATCCTAACAAGAATTTTAAACTATATACTAAATACAATCTCTACTTAACATTTATTCAACCTTATCAATTCTAATACATATCTAATCCCTCAATCAGTCCATCTAATATCAAACCTTAAATCATTTCAATCCACTAAACAAAACAGACAAATCATCTTGTTAAGAGTATTAATTTTCATTTACATATCTAAACCATCAATCTAACAATCAATCCATCACTTCCATTCATTGAGAGGTTATGTAGAGTCACCCAAACAATCAAGTTTAGTATATATCTTCCAATAATCAGTTTCTTTTAACATTCTAGACAATCATTTCAAACCAATAAACATCAAATAAATAAATCATCTTTTTTTTAAAAAAAAAATAAACAAATAATATCAATAAACCCGTCAATTCAAAAAAAATATATATTCTTAATCAATTTAGTATATCTTCCATTAAACAACCTCTCTTACATCTTACTCATAAACTTGGTCCTTGATTCAGCCCATAATCTTAGATTGGCCTTAATTCCTTACACTTAATTTTAAATTTCACTTCTTCATTCGACTTCTGGGCTTTCTCATATGTCAAATAAACCTAAATAACAAATACAATCTATTTAATCCATTTCTAACTTAGATTCCTTCAACCTTATCAAATCACATAATGCTTATCTATCCCATCAATCAATCAATCTAATGTCAAACCTAGATCATTTCAAAGCAAGTACATTCTTCTTCAATTTAATTATATCTTCCATTAATCATCTTCTTTTACGTCTTACTCATAATCTTAATATTATATCTTCCGTTAATCATCTTCTCTTACATCTTACTCATAATCTTAGTCCTTGAGTCAGTCCATAGTTTTGAATTACCCATAATTCCTTGCATACAATTTTAAATTTCACTTCTTCAATCGTACTCTTGGTTTTTTCTTCTGCCAGGTAAATCTCCATAACGAGGCCTCCCTTCCAAATAATAAGTCTCTCTTTTTTACTTGCAATATCATTTGAATCCATATAAACCATCTTAACCTTTGCATTAGTCCTCTGTTTCTCTTAACCATAAGACTTTCGTTGAGGTAACATTTCAAATCTCTGTCTTTGCTTTTCCTGGTCCTCAGCACCATAGATAGATTGCTTCTTAAACTGGATCAATTTCTCTTTTTTCTCAGTTAAATCTTCTTCTTGCTGCTTGTCTGAGAGGGATAGCCATCCCCTCCTGTCTTGAAACAAATGAATGAACTGTTTATCAAGCAAGATCCATTTCCCATTATTCTCTTTATTCTCAATACTGTCTTCTTCTTGTTTGGATTGTTGTATAAAATGTTCAACAGTCGGTTGCAAATCAATTTCGTTTGGAAAAAAGAATCTAATTAATTTTAATATTTCTGTATTAGTCTCTTTCAATATTGCAATCATTTCTTCTTTAAATTCATCAATGCGATCCAAAATAGGTTTGACATTAAAACGTAAATTCCACTCCATTTTAAATTTTAAAACAATCGCTCTGGCTTTAATCCAATTTCTACAACCGTCTCTCTAGCTTCGCTTACGAGAACAAAGAAGAAGAAAAAAATGGAGAAGACGTTTCACTTCTCATCCAAGAAGCTTCTTCAGCTCTGACTGGATGGTGGGAAAATGAAAGGATTTATACTCCTTGCAGACAACTGGTCATTTTAGAGTTGATGCCCCTGAAGACTTATCTGTGTCGTCAGGGTCACCTGAGTAGTGCAAATGGGTGTGGAGCCTTCTTGGAAATGTTGAAAGGATTGTGTTGTAGACTGGAGATAGATGATGTGGTATCCTTGCCCTCTCTCATCATTTTTTTAAAAACACATTTTTAAAATTGGGGGATTGGAATAGTTGCTACCTAATAAAAATAATTTTCATTCTGTGGCACACCAAATGTATGGAAAATAGGATTAATTGTAAAAACAGTACAGACTTACAACTATCATCTCTTGTTTTACTGCCCTCATTGTCAGTGCTGCTGTTGCTGTTTTTACTGTCTTGTTACTTCTGTATCTTTTCAGTACTATATTATGGGTAATTTTTATCTCATCTTCTCATTTCATACAAATTAATTCTGATAGTTTTCTTGACTGCTGTAAATTTTGTTTTTATCTTCAAAGCCAATTCAAACACTCATCTATGGTTTTATTTAATTGTTCACTTTATGAAAAGTCATGTGGTGAAGCTGTACAAGTACAAAATATTATAATGAATGCAAAAATAGAAGGAAAAAAAGGATAAGGAAATAAAAAGCTCCATATTTCTTTCAGTCAGCTATTGAATATGTCACATGGACATATATTTACATGTGCTCAGTGGAGTAAAGCAGACTATTTAAGATACACTAAAATTGCTGCTCTGTTAGATCCTTGTCAGCAAGCTAAGATTTTTCTCTCTCTCAATGTTTGAAGATGGAGTTTTATCCACATTGGAAGAAAGTCCTTGTGTGCAGATCTTTTTATGTTTCTCTGTACACATGAAAGCAGCTTTATCTACATAGAAATAAGAATGAATTGGAATGAGGGTACCGGGAAGTTTGCTTTCTACTATGGTGGCCTCAGCTATTAAAGATCAGTAGTGTTAAGTTTCTTTAGCCTCATTCTGACTTGTTTCATGTTTTTGATAGAATAATAAAAAATGGTCTGTATACATTCAGTATATAATTTATAACAGTTATTTTTATAAGGTTTCTATGTCATATTTTCCTTGATAAGGATTTTGCCAAGCAGACAATCCACATTTTTATGACTGAACAGTTTTTGTGAAACATTGAAAGATTGTGTAAGAAATATGTACTCTATAGTAGGAGTCCCCAACCACAAGACTGCAGTCCATTACCAAGCTGTAGCTTATTTGGAATTGGGCTGCATGTGTGCATGCACGCAGCTCAACTTATGCTAGTAGTGGGATGGCGCGCATGTGCACTGGTGTGTCCCAGCCTGCCATTGCGGAAGTTGAGCTGTGCGCGAGGGCACCAGCCTGCCATGCATGCAGGGGCTGCATGCGCGATGAAAAGAAAAAAACCAAATAGGAAATTTCCTATTAGGCCAAACTTATATAATTGCAAGTTTTCATATTTCTTAGAAACATTCAGCATTTTCTCTGATAAACCATTCTAAAAAAATCTCAAAGTCTTACAAGTGTTATATAATATTGGTTAGCATTGTTTTTATTAACTAGTTAAATTCTTAAAATAGCACTAAGCAATTATTATTCTAAATTGAGAGCAATTGCATTGATAGTAGATTATGGAAAATGGCTTTGGTTACCTCAGCAAAGTTCTTCATGATGCAAAGCCAACAAAATTCTTATCTCTTCTGGCAAAGATAAGGCTGTAGGAGATTGCAGCAGAGAATAACCATTTTGCTTTGCTTTTAAAAGCAAGGTGATCATTTTGTTCCAGAAACTGGTTTCAGAAGGCTCATTCACTTGAAATTTTGCCAAATTAAGCATCTCCTTGAAGATCTTCACAGCTGTAGTATACACAACCCTATGAAACATATTACTGTTCCATTATGACACAGAACTTTAAAAAAAGTGCCAGTTCTAAGACCAGAGATTTAAGACTCCTGTTTTCTTAAATCCACATACAGATAAAATGTTCACTCGTGTAATAGTCAAGCCATGTAATGGTTAATTCATTTGATGAATACTGTGAAGAACAAGTTTCCAAGTCCACCCAGATGTTTTGCAGGGGTGAGCCTGTGTGTCTTCTGGACTGGCTGGTTAATAGGTTGGCTCAAGTCGTTCTGAAACTTGGTATCCTCTATCCATTGTCTGATGTCTTCTTTAACCTTGTTAGGTCTAGAAAAAGCTGCAACTGAGATAATATAGAATATGGGGCAATTTTTGTAATGTTCAACCACGATTTATGCAAAATACTACAGGAATTAAGTTAAATTTTATGCTGGGACTCTGGGGTACCTTCCTCACTGGCCACTTTAAGGGTCTTAATGTCACCTGGAATGATATCAGAGAGGGAGCCAATATGATTAATAAATAAATATTTGATTTCAAAGGATTTATTTATTTATTTCCAATATTACATTGTTGATACCTAGATATCCATGTCCATATTTAGTTACATACAGATCCTACAGTGAGGTATGTTATGTCAACTAAAATACAATTTTGATTTATTGTCTATAGTTAGAAGCCATAGTTTCATATGTTTGATGAAACACATTCAAAGGCATGATGACAATTTTTCCATGTTTTGCTCGTTCATATTTAGAAGGTAGAATGTGTCAGTTCAAGCTTGTTCAAGTTATCACAATCCATGATTTCCTGATAAATTACTGTGCTGGTTTAATTATGCTGATGATAAAACAGAGAATAGAAACAATCAAAGTGAGCAATCAAATCAAATCTAAATTGTTAAATAACTTCAAAATAAGTTTTCTTTATGGCTTTTAGACAACAATCAGAAACTAAATGGTTAATTCAGCCAAAGAGAACATAGTCTTTAAACTCCTATAAATTCTCATGGCCAATTCTAACATATTTCACCAGTTTTATAGCTATTAACATAATTTACTGTACACCAGCTTATTCTTTAGTAAGAATGGTAAGAAAGAATTCTTAAGGGAGGTTCAGTCTGCTAGTCTTACTTAGAGAAAACACTATTTCTTTCATATTGTTGAAATAAATGTGCATATATATTGCAAGCTCATCTATCCTGAATAATTACCTGCAATTTATGCTTTTGAATTGTTGAATAAAATTATCCAATGCTTTCTGTGATATCAACACAAAGAATTATTATTTAATGGGGGCCAATATTACGGTTCATCGCCAGGTTTAGTTTAATTGCTCTTTAAAAAGTTCTGCTTATTCACAGCTTTAGACAAAGGATGTCTCATTACTGATACTAACCCTGCTAACCACCCTGTCTTATAGCCTATTTGTAGAAATAAATCCAGCTGAAATAGAACTTTGTGTATAATTATAATTGCAATTAATTTTGGGGTCAGTCATAATTTAATTGTAATTACATGCAAGTGTGCCACCCTTTCTTCAAGAAAGGTATCCTCTCTATGTGCACTTATAGTAGCTCAAATGTGCCAGAAACTGACCAGTACTGTTAGCTAGGAATGCTACATATCATATGAGTAGGGCCAAACAATAACTTCTACTGGAAGAGTAAGGAGGGTGGAATTATTGTTTTAGTTGAAGGGAATGAAAGAAAAGCATTGAATGATTTTCTGAGAGAATGGGACAAAAGCGTAGGGAAAAAGTAGCCATTCAGAGATCAGGTAGTTCTTGACTTACAACAACAATTGGGAGTAAACTTCCATCACTAAGCAATGCAGTTGTAAAGTGTGACTACATTGCTTAGTGATGGCAATCCCTGTAGTTTGAGTTGCTGTCATTAACCAAATATTATAATCATTATTTGAGGTGATTTCCTGCCAGGTTTCCACAACTAAGTAGGGAAGCTGGCAGGAAGTTGCAAGTCCCAAGTATGGGAGAGTTGCAACTCTTAGGGAAGGGGATGCATGAGGATGCAAGGGAAGTATTCCAAGTCTCAAGGAAAGTGCAAGAGTTTGAGAGAGGAAAGGGTAAGTGTGTGCAGAGGTGTAAGGAAATGTTCAAAATGTGAGAGAGGCACAATGAGATGTAGGGAGGCTGCATAAGAGTGTAGGGAAATACAGACCTGGAGGAAGTGGCAGGTGGCCAAGACTGCTAAAAGCCCTCAACTTCTACTTCAGCCCCAGTGCTGTCACCACCATTGAAATGTGCCACTCTGCAAGCCAGCAAAAAGGGCAGAGATGGGAAGAAGATAGGTTGGGGGGAGAATTGAAATGCCCCTGCAGTCGTCTATGTGAGAGTAAATGGAGAGTTTAGAAAATAGAGGAATTAAGATGTGGTCCAACTAGATTTCAATTTACAACACAATTAGATAATTGAACAAGGTGCCCATACTACTGCTTCAGTAAATGACCGCAATCCCAACATTTCCAGATGCAGTCCTTAAGTGATCACTTGGATTGTTAACCAGATGAGTGAAAGAGCTGCCTGCTGAGTTCAGCTTCCCTACATGCACAGAAGGGATCTGCTGTGATAGATTGCAGGAAAGGAGCTCTGATATTTGGGAACTGAAGAATGTTTCTCCACTTGCTGAAGGAGTTTAACTCTCCTCTGTACACAAGAAGGAACAGTGGACAGAAAATATGGAGCTTGGACCTTTGGGATCTGAACTCTGTTTCTCCATCAACTCAGAGGAGCTGATTCCTTTCTATGTACAAAAGATGACTGCTCTTTTATTGCAGAGCACTTGGCAACCAGTTGTAAGTGCAATCAGGTTGTCAAGCACCCAGATCATAATCATGTGAATATGAGAGGGACAGTGCAGTGTTTTACAACAGTTAGATGTGCTTTATGGGTCATAAAGCACCCTTTCTACAGCTATCGTAACTTTGAACATAGTTCAGTGATGGTAAGTTGGGGAATACCTATAACGTTTTCTGTATGCGTTAAAAGTATTTATAGATAAATATATAATGCCACCCTGAAGATCCAAACTCTGTTCCGTGCATGGATATATGCTAGTTGGGGACATGAATTTATCTCTTGTTTTATATGCAAATTTTGCCATATTGACAACTGAGAATCTGAATAATTTGAAACAATAGATTATAATGCCATGCATCTGAAAAATAATGTATCAGAGAGCAAGATAGTTAAGGAAAATGAAGTAAACAATTAGATGCTGGAAAAAAACTAGGCCAAATAAATGTATTTATGTATCTTGGTAGAAAGGTACCACTTACTAAAGATAGGAAAATGAACAGGAAATTTTAAGATATATTAATGCTGGTGGAATTCAACAGCATAAATATATAAAATAAGTAAACATGAAAAAAATCCACATAGGATCATTGAGAAGAATTGTGGGAATATGTGGCTTTGTCAAGCACAAAATTTTAAAGTAATATTTATTTATTTGGGTAGATGGATACTCAGAAAATGTACTTATTGGAAAAATGCCATAGAGGATTTCTGGGGAAGGTATGGCAAATTGAAAACGGCTCTGTAAAAACAGAACGAATGAGCACAGCAAAGACCAAGGACCTAGTGAGTGGACCAATTTCCTTGAATCTTTCCAGAAAAGGAGAAGGTAGAGATTGCCCACATGTGTCCCTCAGGACAGTGATTTTCTGCCAGGAGATAATGGGATCAGCTGTCTTGCTACAACTATGATGGAGATTTTAAAAGTTCGCAAACCTATCTTTCCAATCACTTTTGGAAATTTCCTATTAACTATTGGAAAACTATTAGAACAGGGGTCTCCAACCCCTAATCCGTGGACCAGTACTGGGCCGCGGCATGCCAGCAAATGGCCCACACAAACAAGCAAAGCCCCATCCGCAAAATACAGGCAGCACACAAAACCACGCACCCTCTGGTCCGCAGAAAAACCTCTCTCCGTGGAACTGGTCCCTGGTGCCCAAAAGGTTGGGGAACCTCTGAATTAGAAATCTTTAAATGAAAGGAATGAAAAGTCTTCATCATGTTAATTGAGTTTATCTTCAATTCTGAATTAAAAAAATAATAATTACAAGCTTAAGAATTTGGAGTTTGTAATAAACAACAAAAAGCTAAATATGATTTGATCAAAGAAAGTTATAAACAGATCCAAGGGCCAGATAAATTTGGAAAATAGATTTTTTTACTATAATATTTTAGAATTAACTATAAAAAAATCATGTCTCCTAGTAAACATACTTATTTTGACTATTCTGAATGAAATAGATGAAATTTTAGACACCGGACAGTGGAGGAGACTACTGTGACAACATAGGGAACATTAAAAGAGATCTTTAAAGAATGGAATCAGATGTTGGAAATTACAATGTCAACACTGTCAATAATGTTCTCTGCTTTTGTGGGTAGACTGTGCCTAAAAGATGTTAATGAAGGAATGACAGATGTAGAACAAATGCTATTAGATGAGGTAGATAAAGTAAGGAATGTGGAGCTACAGCTGACAGACCAAGAAAATGATTTGGAAAAGTATATTTTACTGGATATAGGAAAGAATCTGGCTGAATTTTTAAAAGTTAAAAAGGAATTATAAATGATAAAACCAAGAGAATGACCTGAAAAATATATATTTTAATTGAATTTACAAAAGAGGCTTCTTAAAGCCTTGAAGAAAACTGCAATTGGATAAAGAATTGAGAAATAAAATCCTATGACAATGTTTAATTGAATTAAAGATTAAGACTGTTAGAAGTTAAAGGAGGGAATATAAAATTGGTTTAACAAGATTAAAATAAAACATTTTTTGTAGTATTCTAACAACTCTTTCTGGACTTTTTGCTGACATCAGGTTTGAAAAGTTGATATTTTATGGATTTTCCTATAGATAAAGAATGGGACATGGGATGAAACTTACAGGGGGTGAAGTTTATATTTCTTTATACTTGTGATAAAGATTGAGCTCCCTTCCCTCCCCTCTTCCTCCCTCTCTTTGACTGTACTTTTTATTCTTTTTTCTGTTCCCTCTCTTTTTGGTTTGTATTGGTTTGTAATTATTATAATTAAAATTCTTATATAAAAAAAAGAATACCATGGTTCATTGATGTGAACATATAAATGCAGGAGAAATCTTGAGTAAGTTCCAGACAATCCCAGAAAATAGAACCCAAGTAGTAGGATTGATTACGATTTCTTCCCTGTTTATTTCTTTAAAAACACTGCCTTAATCAGTATAAGACAGCTTCTTATGTTCATATATTCACTCAAATATATATTCAAACACTAACTGTTTCTAAAATCCATTTACGTTCCCAGTATATCTAACGTACTGTATTATTAAGTGCACTTTAAAATAGATAAACGTGGCCTTAGAAGCAAATGTTCACTATATAAAACATTACATTATGAGGGATGCCTTAAACTAAAGATTAGAATGTACGATAAATAAACCTGTAAATTTAGTTCCATTAGCAAGTATTAAATGCAAATGGAAAAATCAGTTGTTAAGCATGAGAACAGTAACTGATTATGTGTCATATCTAAACACTTTTGTATCTTTGATTAAGAAAGTCATAATACTGAAATTTATATAAACTTTTATAACTTGTTCAGATAAGCTACATAAATTTTCTGGCACCTGAGTCTACACAACTGAATATGCTCAATTAAGAGATGTTTGAAAAAAATGCTTTAACAGGATTGATAATATTTATAGTTGTTGAGGGTTTTTAACTTTATAACCTTTGTTATAAAGACTGTTGTTCATTCAACAAAAAGTTATGTAAAATAGTAACTTAGATGCTGGTAAAAAGGCTTTCTAAGTTGCTGAGTATATTGTCAAAAAAGATTGAAAGACTATCTTGTTCTTAGCTTATTAATGTATTCTAAAATCATAGTATCCTAGTCTTTATTCAGATGGTATTTGGGAAAATGATGGCAAAAATAATTTTAAAAACTGGTAAATTTCTTATTATAAGAGGCTTAGAATTGCTTTGAAAATACTGCTTGACATCATTTTTTTCTTTAGTTTTGTTGTTGTTTAAGCTGGCATATACTTCTTGCATGTCACAACCATGTTTTAAAGAATGGTACTGTGGGTCATAGTTACCTTATAGAAAGGGATAGGAGAAACCTGGAAGAAGTCATTCTGTACTACAAGTATTATTTTTAGGCATTTTTCCTGTTAGGCAATTAAATACTTTTTTCCCAGGAAAACTTCTCATTTCCTAGGAAATATGTATATTCATGAAATTGGCTGTACTTGTTGTAAAATATTGCCTTATGTGTAACATTGTGATGCATGACATACGTTGCTATTAATTAAGGAAAGCTGGGCCTAAAGCAACACTCGATTGACACAGCGGCTAAACATACCTTTTTTTGAGTTGATTAAAAATGTATGAACCTATTCATTATGATGTCTAAATCATAATTTATGGCATATAGAGCACATTTAGAATTTAAGAACATAACTTGGGGACTTTCACAATATGTTTTCCATGATAGGTATGGTTGATTGCCAAACATTTATCAGAAGTTAAACTGGTAAGGTTGTTCACTACTACCCTTCCAAAACTCAAGATACACACATGCACTTATGTATGTGCTAAGAGTGAGCATGTGTTTGTATGTTTGTGTATGTGTATATATGGCTGGATTATTGTGTTCTGTAGCAGCTATTCTTCTACAAAGATAGGATTTCTAGATAGTTAATATTGTAATCAACAATATAAATTGTTGATTTCTTGAAATTTCTGCCATTGGTTGCTGAGTTCAGGGATGGTATATGCTCAGATATCTGAAGAGTAATGAATCAAACCAGTATATGAAGTCTGACAGTCACCTACCAATTTCTAAGAATGCTTTAAAAGACTGGAATTTGCTAGCAATATAATAACTATTTATTTATTTCAGTTAATGAATCTAAAAAAATTCTAAAACTATTACTGGAGATGGAAGAGAGTAGAGAAGCAAAGAAATGGAATACTAATATCCATTGTTCCAAACCACCTGAACATTTAGTTTGTTTGAGATATATTTAACTATCATAATATTGTTTCTCTATGTGGCCTTTTTTCCTTGCAAACAAAACCAAAGTTTACATTGGATCAGTTTCCTTTATTGTGATTTGTCTTAGTTGCTATAGGATTTACATATAAGAATACTCATTAAAACTTTTGGGTTTTGTTTTTGTTTTTAATTTCATAGAGACGGAAGGTTTCAAGATTGACACTATGGGCACCTACCATGGAATGACTTTGAAGTCTGTAACAGTAAGTAAACCATATTGGCTGAGTTTATTTGTTGCAATGCTGTGTGAAAAAAAATGTTCAAAATGCTTCTTATAGATGTATGGCTTTCTACAATGAGAAATGTCTGTGTTGCATGGCAACAAACATAAATTATCCTGAGACAGACTTGAATACAGCTAAGGGTATATATTCCTTCTCCTTTGACATTCTTGATTTCTGCAATTCATTGGGAAACCATTTTTTCCTGGAAAGGTAGAATTTGTAATAGTATGATATTTATAATATATTCTGACATGTAACAAATGATCAGGTTAAATAACAGCAGTTGCATATAAATGAACGTTCTTTCAAAAGGACAATTTGTGTTCATGTTGTCAATTTCCTGAACAGTTGAAATCAGAACATTCTTAAAATTATGTTTTAGCCTGAGTTTGTCTTAACATCTCTGTTTTTATGGAAGTGAGCTTAGTGTTCACAAACAAATGATATTTTGATCTCCATGTGAGTAGGATAGATGATACAGAACTAATATAAAATCCTCATTAAAGAGTTTTGCCATCTGTATACCTACATAACTGATAAATAGACACCACCACCCAGTCTAAAAATCTGTGCAGTTATTTTTTGGTTTACTTTCACTAATTTGAATATAAAATAATGCCTAGAATATATATGATATAACCAATTAGTATTAACCTGCTTAACTTTCCCATCATGGAAAATAGACTTTTATGTCATTCCCAATCTTCCTGTAGTTCAGATTGTAGACTTATAAAAAAGCAAATAAAACTAAAGAACTAACCAAAGTTTTGACCTAGCTTGTGTGCTATGTGGAATACCAATCAAAATATTCTTAGATATCAGAAATAAAATATTTTGTTGGGAACATTAATTATTTTCCATATACTAGTGATAACCGTAGGCTAGATACACGAGTGGTTAGATTGCTTAGATTCTGTTAATGAAAAACAATAAAAATGTGGTATTATACAATATATGATCATTCTGTTTTCTCAAACTTGACCCATCCATATCTATAGATTACAATTGTTATGCAGACTGGAAGAAATATGAATTGTAATTTATGTAATGTTAAATTGGCAGTGGTTACTATAATTCATATTCATAATTCTCTTAAGATTTAGGAACTCTCCGTGAATTAGCTAATAAATGTCATTTCATAATTGCAAATCACTCTTCCTGAATTTATGGTTTACTTTTATGTGCTTATTATATGTAATAAGTATAGAAAATGATTATGTTTAGCTTCAATTTTGCAAATAAGTCTTGAAAATCTTATTCTGCAGAATGTAAGGATTTGATAGGCTCTTGGAAATCATCTAGGCTAATTGCCTGCCCAGGGCCAAAATTCATATTACTATATTATCCACATCAGATCATATCCAGTATCTGTTTAAATATCTCCAGATTTGAAGAATCTGTTACCTGAGAAAATCTGTTCCATAGTTGAATAGTTCTTACGGTTAGATTTTTTTTTCTTGATATCCAACCAAAACCTTCATCCTTGTAATTTAAACCCATTGTTCTTGTCATGGATTTTAGAACAACTTAGAACAAATTTGTCTCCTTTTCTACATGGCAGCCCTTTAGGTATTTGAAGAAAACTATTGTATCTCTCCACAAATTTCTATCCTCCAGGCTAAATATGCACAGCACCTCTAATGTTCTCTCATATTTTCCTTTGCAGTCCTTTACTCTATTGATTATTTTTCTGGATATACATTTTTAATATCTTTTGAAAAATATGACATCCAGAAATGGACAAGTATTCCAGGTGTGAATATTGACATCTCTTCATCTTGACATTATACTTCTGTTGATGCAGTTTAGGATTGCATTTGCTTTTTTCACAGTTTTGTCACACTGCTGGCTTATGTTCAGTTTGTGATTCATCAGAAAATCCAGATCTTTTTTATATGTTCCCTGCCTCTTTTATCCTACACTTTGCATTTTTATCCCTGTTGAAATTAATTTTCCTAGTTTTTGGTCAGTATCCTGCTTTTCAAAAATCCTTCTACGCCTTCATGCTCTCCTCCCATGGTGTTTGTTATCCTTATACTTTTATAGATCATTCACATATTTGATAATCATTTTCTAATCAGTGTTGTTTATAAATAATTTGAACATGATTTGCTATTTATTTTTCACTTCCTTCTCATTTGTCACCAAGCCATTGATGTACACTCATAGAATGCAGCTGTTCCACTGACTCTGTATTCATCAAATAGTAACATAATGGAGCCCATATTTTTCCATCTTTTCTACTAGGATCTACAGAATACTTTGTCAGATGCTTTGATAGAGTTCAGACATTCTTGAAGTAAATTGGTTGTTATGTCAAAAAGGAGATTAAGCTTGTTTGCCTTGACTTGTTTTTGATAAATTCAAGCTGCATTCTGCCAAGCACGCTATTCTTTTTAAAATGTTGCATACCAACTCTATTAGAATTGGTAATCTAATATAGCATTTTGCCCAGTAATGACACCAAATTGGTCAGTTACCTTTTTTCTCCTTTTTGAAAATAAAAACATTTGCTTCTCTAATTTTATGGAAGTAAGTTTGTCTTTGATGATTTCTCAAAGTTAAGAGAAAGGGGCTTCACAATGATGTCCACAACATCCTTCAAGACTTTCAGGTGTAACTGATTTGACCCTGGCAACTTTTAAGATATTTAGGGGGTTTGTAATATCTCTTTGTTAATCTTGTGTTACCACTGTTTACTTTTTCCTCACTTTTGCTTGGTCCAGTGGAATATAGTTCCCCTTTGTGGATAAAAGGTATTTGGTGGCCTGCTTCTTTGGCAACTTCATTCATTTACCATTTCTTACATATGTTACTTGTTATTACTGTACCTCTTAGTTCAGCCGAAAGCTTCCTGGTCATCCATAGACATTTCCTAAGTGCACTCAGCTTTTTTTTCCTATCACTGGAGTGGTGTATGATTATATTTTCAATATCTTGTGTTTAAGATGTTCCCATCCTGCTTTCAAAGATATTTGTCAGTGGGTTCTCATTTAATACTTTTCTAAGCTTGTTGGAATTGGCTTTCTTGAAGTCTAGCATGTATATTTATTATTTTTAGATGGATGTCGCACAATGAGCCATATATTTAACTAAATTTGGAGTTTTTAATCTTCCTATTAAGTCTTTCCCAAAGACGTAAGATAGGGAGATGTTGTTTGATGGTATTAAAAGTATTGCTTCAGAATGTAAATTGTTCCAAATAAAGTATTATTATTATTTATTTATTTATAATATTAGCATACAGTATGTAAAAAAATGGGTTTAGGAAATTTTGATATTGTTTACAAAGGTCAACTCAAAGAAGCATTTTGTTAGCTTGTCTGGAAATGCACTGAAAATTAGAAACAGTCTGACCTTTTTACATTGTTGTACTTTTTCAAAAAGTTTAAACTTAGAAAATTTTAGCTGTTCTTTATCAGTCAATCTTTTATGTTTAAATATTGTAAACTATATTTTCAAATAATCAAAAATGGCAGAGTTGAAATAAACATAATAAAGCATAATAAAGCACAGTTTTGTAATTTGAATATTTAGGCAAATTCAAAGTTGAATATTATATTGGGATATTTGTAGATATCTTAAGACTTGATCCATCGTTTCACATTGCTAAGTCTTAACTAAATGTAGTCCTAACGAGTAAAATTATGATCTTTAAACTGTAATATACTTTTAATATCACTGAGTAAAAATTGGACATCCCTCCTGTATATTATTCCTTTTACTGATGTAACTACAGTGGTTCTTACATTTGTTTTTCCCTTGGAATACTGGAGATTTCCGTTATGTTTATATAATGATTATTAGACTATAGATTAGATTATAAACAAAAGACTATTCCAGTTTACAGATAAGTAAAGATTGCAGATCCTTTACCTCACATCAGAACTATAACAATCTCCAGTGCCTCGTGTACAGTGTGTTGTCTTGGTTTATATTTTAACAAGAAAAAAGGACAATAATAATTAATTAACAATCAATAATGATTAAGTTTGATAATTCCATAATTAATATATTAATTAATAATATATAATTTGATCTTCCCTTCTCCCATTTATATTCTCCTTCTTCAACCTTAACCAAAATATAATTCTTAATATTTTCAATATATAAATGATTACATATAGGCATTTTTATGTTTATACAAACAATAATAATATCTATATATGACTTTTTTCAGCTTATATTATTCTTATATAACCATGTCATTAGTTCAGCATGTATCCTATTTTCGTAATTTTTGTTTACGCTTAATTTCCCTTATATTCAATCCAATTCTTATCAGTCATAATTTCTTCATATATTAATCATCTAACTGTCCAAATTTTCGCATTTAAGTACATCATCCCAATATTTTATGTCATGCATTACAAAAAAACTATACTTTTTATCTATCTTATGGTATCTAGATATAACATCCTTTTTAATCAGTTTATATTTCACTTATATTAATAAAAGTTACATCAACTTGCTATTTTTACATTTCATATATTATGGAACATACTATATTATTTAAATCTTTTATCCTTCTTGTTATAGGGCCCTTTTATGTTCAAAATTCTCATTTCTTTTAGCCATATTCAAACAACTGTTTGTTCACATAATAGTCCATCTGGTAGGGCAAGTCTCTGGTCTTCTTTTGCCCAGTACTTTTCCAAGTTGATGTAATCCGCTTACCCGGCGGTTCCTGTATTTTTACAAATGTTGGGAATACAAAAGATGAAGTAAGTAAGAGGAATACTTTCTGTCTCCCAAACTTTAATGGTTCTCCTGGTAATTCTATAGTCCATTCCATTTTTCTTGTTGTATCAGAACCTTGTAGATTTTTTCCTATTTGTATTAAATTGTAATTGTTATTTCATCAATTTGATCATATTCTTCTAATTTGTAGTCTATTATCTGAGTTATTTGTTCATTCATTGTTATTTCTTGGGTGTTTTTTAATTGTAGAATTAGATTGGAAATATGCTTATTTAAATCATCAAAGTTGTTTCGAATTTCCTCGTGGTTTGAGTCTATTGTCATTAGTATTTGTCCTAACGCTACATATATTTCCTCCTGGAAAGTATTTATCTTGTCTTGAATTATTGCTTCTGGAGGCCTTTGATTTTCCAGGCTAAGTCCTTCAGGAGAAAATATTGAATGTGGTGTCCTGTCATTTTTTGATACGTATGTGATATCCATGTTATCTCCCCCCTTCAAATAATCTTTCATCAATGTTTTAATTCAAAAGTCAATTTATCAGTCAGTCAAAATTACAGTTCAGTGTGTAATTTAAATCCTTCCTGTAGATTCTCCTTTAAAAGATTAGCCAAAAGCTAAGGTTTTTCTTTTCCATAAACAGTTCTTAGATTTAAGCAACAGTCCAGGTGTTTTTTCTTTCTTTCAGACATGTTTGAATCTTATAGCTGGCTCTTCCTTTGTTCCCAGCTGTCTTCAAGGTTATTTGCAATTCAAAGGAACAGCTTTTTCTTTATTTCTAGGCATTCTGCCAATTTCTGAGTCCTTATTGTTAGTATTCTATGCTCTGATTCTCCACTAGATGTCAGCAGTTATTCCTTTTTTCAGTTTTTTTTTCAGTCAAAAAGTTATTTTTGTTATATATTTTTATAATTATTTTATAATTATTTTATAATTATTTTTATAATTCCATTGAAAACTCTTTAGGGTATAATCTTGACAGTTTTTTAGTTCTTAGATTTGTCCAGACTGTAGTATTTTAAATAAAATTTTAGTATATCTCTTTCTTTCTTAATATTAATTTGCCGCTTCCGTCTTTAAGAAAATGGGGATATAGTCCCTTCACTTCACTTCCAGAGGTTTTTTTTTGCTTTGGGGATCTTTCTCAAGGATTCAATTAGTAGATAGAAGAAAGAAGATCAATACTCTCACCAATTCCAAGCACGCTGTACACCGATGTTCAGGTTTGTGCTCTGGGACTTCGACTGCAAGTAGCTTGGGCTAGACGCTGATCTCATGCTAGCCTTTCTCCTGTCAGGTTCGGAGGGCTTCCCTGGATCAAAAGAAGCAATTTCCATCGTTTCGTGATCAACGGGGGGCTCCTTCACAGTCACCTCTTTAGGGTGACTTCGGAGCCATCTAGGGTCCTCCTGGCAGGCGCTATGGGCGCAAAACAGGAAGTCCTCTAATAGTTCTGTTATTTCAAGAATGCTTTTAAACAAACACTAATAGTGACCACTGGCCTTACTAGTTTTGGTAGGTTTCCATTGCAGTTCAAATAGATTTAATTTCAGGACATTAAAGCTATTAATTCTTTAGTAGGGTTTAAATATTTGTGTTGCCATGTCTGTATTCTTTACTGATGGTGATTCTGATATTCAGAGTACTGAGAGAAATAACTATAGAAGAAAATGTGTCATCCACTTCTCTATTAAGAATGTATGAGCTGATGTTTATGATAGTTTTCATAGAATGAGGTATATAGGCTGCTTTATTCATAGATTCTCCCAAGTCCATCAGACATGCTGCCATGGCAGACTGTGCCTTAACACCTCCTAATCTCTCAGGAATTTTTTTTTATTAAAGCACAGTTTTGAATTTTTCCATTCCACACAAGAATCCATCCTATATGTAAGTGGCCTGAGATAAATGCAAGGTGCTTTCTGTTTTGCTTTGTTTTCTGGATTCTGACATGCCTCCATGAGAAAGAGATCAGAGTTGAATCTAGTAGTAAAAGCCTTGGTAGTTAAATAGCGTTGAAATCAAAAAGAGAAATCAGTTGAAGGATAGGAACCATTGGGTGCATAAGGACAGGGGGAAAAGGCTTTAAAAGCGGCAGTTGAAAGGAAAACAATAAAGAAGAAGTGGTAAAGAAAGAAGAAGAAAAGCATGTATCCCTAAAAAGAGGATTAGTAGATAAACTAATTCTAAGGCTGATGTAGTAGAGTCTAATATGGGGGGGGAGTACAACAGTAATATTTCAGCTTTGAAAATTATTAAGCTAGATTAGTTATTTTGTTTGTGTCAGTGAAAATGGAGGGTATGAAAATTTGGGAAGGCAATGTCTTTGATTGTTTTAGTCAGAAGCCATGGAAAGAGCCATGTGTCCTTGTAATGTGAGTGATTTGTGGACGGAGAGGAGGCTCTGCTGATGATATATCAGCAAGAGGGCCTGTAGGGAAATACAAAAGTACAGCTGCTATAACCATTAACAAGTGAAGAGTGACAAGAAGATGGACAAGATGGGGAACCCAATGTTCTTTGGCTTTGAGAAGATAGATAGCAGCTAGATTGAAGAATTAGATCTTGTTCTTATCAAAGTTTTTCAATTGGTCAGTTCCAGAGGAGAGGATCATTCAGTGCAGGAGGTGGATGATCAACAGGGTGCCTTTTTTTTTTAATGCAGCTGGAAGGTGGCTGCTGCACAGGCAATGACTAGAGATTACAGCTGTTGAAAGCTGATCATTTTAGAAATCATTTTGGAGGACAGTTCACAAGATCAGAAAATAGAGTCCACCTGTCTGAATGAGGACTTTTTGAACGTTACCTTCTAGAAAAAAATATGACAGTCTAGGTTATCCCAGATTGCAGTGCTAATTGGAGATACACTTTGCTGTACTTCTTTGTCCTGGTACCTGCCATGTGGAATACCTGTCATTTCTCAAGCTCCCGTCTTCAAGCTCCAATTAGCACTGCAATCTGGAGTAATCTACAGTAATATTGTTAATATTGTTCAAGGCAGCCCTTAAAACTTGGCTTTGTCCCCAGACTCTTGATTAGAATGGAGGGCAGATCATCTGTGAGATATTTTGGTTGTAAATGTGGTTGTTTAATTGATTATATTTTTTTCAGATGTTCTTTTGATTTATATAGGCTACATTGTTATTATTGTTATTGATGTATTTTCTAACCCACCCAATGTCATATAAATTAGTGCAGCCGATAAATTTAATAAATTCATAGTTTTTAAAATTAGCAGAATTATATGTTATCACTATTCATGAATTTTTCTGTTCATAAGGCTTAAGTCCCACTGTAACCAGGGAAATAGTTTTAATATGCAACATTTCTGAGTTAAACAATCTCAGTTCTATTCTGTCCCTACCATTGTTTAGTTGGCTTTGTTGTGAAACTATTAGATATTAAATACTTACAAAAGACGTCTTACAACTGTTGCCATGGGATAGCATCATAAGAACATGATAACAATATGGTAAATTGTCCAGAGCCTTCTATTTGACTATGAAAAGGATGCTGTAGGTCTATAGTTAGTTTACATCTCTTTGAGTTGTTCTTTGAGTTGTTCTTCACTAAGGGCCACAATTAACATTTCCCCTTTAAATAAAAATGTACTTCAACATTTAGTTTATTCTTGCTTCCTTTGTAGTTTAATATTCATTGAATGATTTCTATGTAGATTTACTTTAGAATTATCAACCTACTATTATGCTTTCATGTCAGTTTCCTCCTCTGCTATTATATCTTACTCAGAGTGTTGTTAAATATGGCTGCAATCAAGGTAATTGCAAGGCTGTTTGATATTTTTACATGGAAATAGAAGTTGACCTCTCACTCTGCTATGTTTCCCTTCACTGGAATTAGCAACTGCACAGGCTTGTGTTTGTTTTAAGAATGCAAAGCATATTCCAAAAATATGACATTTTATTTTCCTTGTTTAAGCATTCATAAACTATTTCAGTAGCTAAATTTTTAGGGATCAGTGATGTGTTTTCTACCTTTACATAATAACACTTCTTCAGTGGGATGCAACAAATGATTGTCTGCCAAATTAATGTAGTCAGCCCATGGGATATATCAAATAAGTTAATCCTTCTGGATTGTGACCCAAATGTGGAAGAGTTTCCTCCCGTTCTCCCACCTGAGGGCATCTTAGCTGCTGCACTTCCATGTTTCTTTGCTTGCCCCTCTGTCTGTCTTTGATCACAAAAGCATGAACATTCACAAAGCTAGACATGAAATGTATAAGACCATTCAAGGATTTTATAATACCTCAGGTCTTTATCCTTTTTAATCTGTTCTAGTTCTACTTTCTAAGTCATTGTGAGTTCTCTCACAACTCACTGTCTCCACAGTCACTTGCATCGTCTCTGTGGACCAATTGCTGGGTGAAAGATTAATAGGATTGTCATAGGCTGCTGAAGCTTGTCCTTTGTGCTGGTGGCAGCAACAACTCCATAGCTGCTGTTCTTTGTTTTTTCGAGGCTCTTTGGCACTCAGATGACTGGTACTTTGTAGCTGCTGGGTGTTGGGGCTGCACTGGGTGAGTCTTGTTGAGATGAAGGAGGCTCGTAAACAGGCTTCACAAAGTCACTTCTATTGCTCAGGAATGGTCTGTCCCACTGATCTCCACCCCTTCTAGCTGTGGAAAAGATGCTATTATTCCATATCATCATCTCAGTTGTTACAACTTTGTTAGGGCTAATACTTCTGTCTGCTTTTCCATTGCTCAGATCTGGTGTCTTTAACTCCCTTCTAAATTCTTTTCCTTTTCTTCTCTTCTCAACTTTTCATTTTTTCCCCATCTTCCTTACCAATCACTATTTTTCTTTCTTTGCCCACCCTATTTCCCCTTCAGACAGAGCCCATTTAAATTGAAAAGGGAAGGGCAAGCCCTTAGAAAACAATGGGAGGAAGAGAAGCTCAGGCATTTTTTTCATAGTGTGTTCTTCCTCTCACTAAAAGATATTGACTTAAAGTCAAGAAAATGTAAAAGCTTTTTAAAAAGTTAAACATTATTTTTTTATTATGGCAGTGTTTCTCCCAAATCTGAAACAGGTTTTTTTTCCCCAGCTAAGTTATCTTTCCTATTTTTATGATGAATTTAAAGTGAAAATTTGAATCTTTGGATATACATCTTTTTGAGATTTTATGTTATTGAAAGCCTTCCATAATCATAATCTTTTGGGGTTGTAGTCCATGTCAATAACTACATGGAATATTGTCCTAAGATACAAACTAATATGCTATGATGATTTGGTAAATGGAAAACAATGAAATGAACAATTAGAAATGGAGTGACAATATTTGCTAGATACAATCAGTCATTTTTGTGTTAGTGCTCGCATTTCTACATTCACAAAATATTTGTGCACTTTTAAAGTTTTGGTGAATTCATTGGCCAGATCATTCTTTTTTTAATAGTTATATGTTTAAAAACTGGTAATCATGACTTTTTATAGTTGATGGAGAATGAGTGTAGCCCCGTGGAAGAAAACAGAGAAAAATATCAGATCTAAGAACATAAGAAGAGCCATGTTGAATCAGGCCAAAGCCCATCAAGTCCAGCATTCTGTGTCACATAGTGGCCCACCAATTGTACATGGGGATCTTGAGCATAAAGAGAAGGCAAAACCCTCCCTTTCCCTTGAACCCCAACAAATGGTACCCAAGGGAATCCTGCCTGCCTCAACCAACATAGAGGCGGCACATGGACATCCGTTTTAATAACCATCGATACACTTTGCATCCATGAATCTATCTAGCCCTGCCTTGAAGCTGTCAAGGCTGACAGCTGTCACGACCCCTTCAGGAAGTGAATTCCATAAATCAACGACCCTCTGGGTGAAGAAATATTTCCCTTTATTTGTCCTCACTTTCTTAGCTATGAGCTTTAGGGAGTGCCCCCTTGTCCTGATATTGTGTGATAGAGAAAAGAATTTTTCTCTATCCACCTTTTCTATCCCATGCATGATTTTATACACTTCGATCAAGTCACCCCTTAAACGCCGTCTTTCAAGGCTGAAGAGACCAAGGCGTTGCAATCTGGTTTCATAAGGGAGGCGCTCCATTTCCTTGATCATTCTTGTTGCCCTTTTTTGCACCTTTTCCAGTTCCATTATATCCTTCTTGAGGTGCGGTGACCAGAACTGTACACAGTACTCCAAGTGTGGTCTCACCATCGATTTGTACAGAGGCAATACAACACTTGCTGACTTATTTTCGATTCCCTTCCTAATCATGCCAAGCATGGAATTTGCTTTTTTTACTGCTGCTGCGCATTGGGTTGACATCTTCATCGAGCTGTCCACCAAAACCCCAAGATCCCTTTCTTGGGTTGTCTCAGAAAGTTTGGTCCCCATCAGTTGGTAAGTATAATTGGGGTTCTTTGCCCCGATGTGCATAACTTTGCACTTGTTTAGGTTAAAATGCATTTGCCACTTTGTTGCCCACTCACACAATTTCGAGAGATCCTTCTGGAGCTCCCGACAATCAGTTTCACTTTTCACAACCCGGAACAATTTAGTGTCATCAGCAAACTTGGCTACCTCACTATTAACTTCTACATCCAGATCATTGATGAATAAATTAAAAAGTAAAGGTCCCAAAACTGAACCTTGGGGTACACCACTTCTCACTTCTTTCCATCCGGAGAATTGTCCATTTATTGCCACCCTTTGCTTCCTACAATTTAGCCAGTTACCAATCCAGGACAAGACCTGTCCTCTAATTCCGTGGCTGGAGAGCTTTTTTAGGAGCCTTTGGTGAGGAACTTTGTCAAAAGCCTTTTGAAAGTCAAGATATACAATATCAACTGGGGCCCCTTTATCTATGTATTTATTTACACCCTCAAAGAATTCTTACAAGATCTGATTACTAAAACGCTCTTGGTCACAATTATATGGCATGTTGGACTCACAACTTGGTAGACTCTAAACATGCCATAAGCCATGCTTGATGGTGAAGAACATTTTAGGCAGGCACATTTACTAGTACCTTGCTTTGTTATTTTGTCTTGGAGATATTTATGATGGTTTATTCCTGATTATAAGTCAGATTCTGGTGTTCTGCCCTGCTCTAATTTTGGTGAATCTTCTAAATGGAGAAATGTCTGGTTTATATGCAAAGGATCAGAATGTTTCCTAAATCTGTAGAGAATGTAGTAATAATGTTGTAATATTACTAGAGGGAGTAGAAACATTTTCAGTCCTGTGTATAAATGTCCACAGTTAGCCATGATGATACCACATGATGAAACTTTTGTACAACACAAGCTCTGCTATTTCATACTTGCATTGTGATATTGCATACAAATATATAAGAGCCAAGGTTTGCGTCACAACACATATTTTATCCCTTACTTCCTCCCCCACCAGTTTTTCTTATTTTTAACTAAAATACATGTGTTAAGCTTATTGAAACTATTTATTGTTGCTTTAATGGAAAAACATGCCACGGAAAAGGATGTTTGCTTTTGAGCTACATGCCGATGGAATCTGCTTTTTAGTATTCATAGGGGTTTTTTTTTTACATTTTATTGAAGGAGACAAATTGTTCTTTATATTGGGGGTGGAAATTGACAGCTTTAATAGACTCCTTTAAATTCCAATTTTGAGACAGAATGTAATGAATTCTCCAGTGACAAATAACTGGCAGATTACATCCAGTATAATGTATGGTATTTTATACAAAAGGAATAGAAAATGGCATGGAAAACGGATATCCTTTATTAATGTATTATTGCTGGATATTGGGATAAAGAATATGAATTACTGTAAGTTTATTGATATAGTGATGCTCTAAAAGAAATTAGTCCTTAAGCTAATTAGATAAAGATAGCCAGAGCTATCTTCTCACAACTTCTCCACATTAGAGTGAAATGGTAGTGGATACAAGAGTTGTTGGAAGTCAGATGGCTTATAAATTGTATCTCCTTTCTGCCTTGAATGAATTAAAAACCAATTTTTGCCCCTTTTTATGGGTTTGTGAAAACAATCACTGTTCCATTGCAGAGTAAGAATACCATATAATTTAAAAAATAAAGTGGCATGTGCTCCATTAAAAACTATTTAAAAATAGAAAACATCATTACTACGGAGATCCACCTCCACTTTTTTGCATATTTTTTAACCCATCGTAACTTATGTCTTATATCAGCGGTTCTCGACCTGTGGGTCACGACCCCATTTGGGGTCGAACGACCGTTACGCGGGGGTCGCCGGACACCGCAGTCCGCCATTTTTTTGCCCGTTTCCCCTTGGCCGTCGCACGCGCGCCACGCATGTGTGGTTCGGTCCGTCACGCCGGGCACGCGGCCCATTGTACCGCGCATGCGCGGTTCGGGTCATTGCACGTGCGCCGCGCATTCGCGATTTGGCCCGTCGCACCGTGCATGTGCAGTCTGGGTCGTTTCGCCGCGCATGCGTGGTTCGGGCCGTTGCATCGCGCATACACTATTTGGGCCATCGCATCGTGCATGCACGGTTCGGGCCCTTGCGCACGCATCGCGCATGCACGGTTCAGGTCATCGTGTGCGTGTCACGCATACGCAATTCATCGCGTCGCACATGCGTGGTTCAGGCCATTGTACGTGTTGCGCATGCACGGTACGGGTCGTCGTGCATTTGCCGTGCATGCGCGGTTTGGTCCGTTGCGTCGCGCATGCACGATAAGGGCCGTCGCGTCACGCATTTTTGGTTTGGGCCATCGTGCGCCGCGCATGTGCGGTTTGGCCCATTGCACATGCGCGGTTTGGGCCGCTGCTCGCGCGTTACGCATGCGCGGTTCGGGTCATCGCGTCGCACATGCGCGGTTTGGGTCATTGCGTCACGCATGCGCGGTTTGGGCTGTCGCGTGCGTCACGCATGCGCAGTATGGGTCATCGTGCGCTCACCATGCAGGCGCAGTTCGGGTCATCACGTCGCACATGCGCGGTTTGGGTCATCGCACCGCGCATGCGCGGTTTGGGTCGTCGCGCATGCACCGCACATTCGTGATTTGGCCCGTCATGCCGCACATGCGTGGTTCGGGTCATCGCGCGTGTGCCGCGCATTCGCGGTTCGGTCCGTCGCGTTGCACATGTGCAGTTCGGGCCGTCGCGTCATGCATGCACGATTTGGCCCGTCGCGCATGCATGATACAACAGTCTTCCCATAATTATATTATTACTGTATCATTATCAATATAGATAAAAAGCAACCTTGGCTAACAGTTGCTATATAAATTATATGGCTGGCCGGCTGGATAGATGTTAGGTTTACACAGAAGTGGTTCACAAAGTGGGTTGATAAAGAGTGAAGCACCCTTCCTCAATGCATCAGAGCACTATCATTCTTTCAAGGTTTATATTGCTCATTTCAAGACTATCTAATTTTCTGCCTGTGCGTGCAGATACAGCTCTCCTACTGGGACCATCAGGAAAGTATAATATCTACTTAGGCACCGCAACCCCATAATGTTTTTGACAGTATTCAAAGAGGCCAACATTACTTTCAAAATGCACAGTAGCTTTGAGGCTACTGTAATAGGAGTAGTGCTTTGCTTATGTTAACACAGTTGGTCAAGAGCCCCTTTCAAAATCTTTGTTCAACCCTACATTATGGTAGTCTTTCTGTTTATACCAAATTTTTCCATCTATAAGACACATCCTTGTATAAGACATCCTCCAATTACTGGTCCTTCTCGGTACCATCACACAAGGGAGGAGACTTCTTTCCATCAGATGACGCTCTGCAAGATTAGTCCCGCCCCCCTCAGCCATCAATCACTGTACTGAGGCGGCTTCCTGGGGCCTCTTGAGGCTTCAGTCCGAGCTGCGCCAGTGAAAAACGGATCATAGAAGGCGACTTCAGTGGGACCAGCAGCATCTTTGGGGCAGAGTGATTCTCCAGCACCAGGCGACATCTCGGGCCGGCTTTCTCCCCTTCCAGGCAGCATCTTGGGCCAACAATATCCTCCTGCACCAGGCGGCATGGCAGCAGCATGTAAAGAACCCACACAGGAATGCCCTGGGCTCCAGAGGTTACCATTTTTTCGTGTATAAGATGTTGTACTTGTATAAGACACACCTGATTTTTGAACAGGGTGTTTGCAGGAATAAATAGTGTCTTATACATGGAAAAATACGGTAGTTAATATAATTCAGCCACCCTGCTTTGCGAAATGATGGACATCAATGGATCATCAAGAGTTTGGCTTGATATTTCTCCTGTATTGGGTTAATTTAATAAATGATTTTAGGAAATGAACACTTATTTATAGCACACAAACGTGGGTGATTACTGCCTCTTTTATTATTTTAATTATATTTTTCTTCTTCTAAAAGCTCAGGCTTGAAGAGAACTGAGTTTGGCATGAAGCTGCCCTAAAAAAGGCAAAGTTGGTGCTCTCCCACAGCTTTTTTTAAAAAATGCAGGAGATTGGTTAAGATTTGGAATGGAATGCCTTTAATCACACCCATCCTTATCATCAGACCTTGTAACAACAGTTACAAAGGTCTGAAATCATTCAGTTAAAATGTAGGCATTCTAAGCCTGGTTCATTGGTGTGATTTGGGGATGCAGGAAAGCCACTTGTGGACTATGGCTTGCCCATTCCCGCTTTAACAGTTCAGACTTTTATTTGTCATGGGCAAAAATATTAACTAATTTTATTTCATAAAATATAATTGCATAAAACAAAAATATATTAAGCTTAAAAATGCACACTTACTGTTTAGTCATTACAATCATAGATGGAAAATTTAGTGTCTATTAAAGCCATTCTATGTTAACCCAACTGCTTTAATTTTATTTAGTTTCCATTGGAACAATTGGGATTTCTTGTGTAACCAGTCTCAT
The DNA here is from genome assembly GCA_034064705.1 of Bothrops alternatus. Classification (NCBI taxonomy): domain Eukaryota; kingdom Metazoa; phylum Chordata; class Lepidosauria; order Squamata; family Viperidae; genus Bothrops; species Bothrops alternatus. The sequence continues at coordinate 7,564,582 of JARGCV010000040.1, forward strand.
TAATTTCACTGGAACTTGTGCAGTCAGCTTTCCCTGGCTTCAATCCATTGAGAACAAAGGGAAGCAATTCCCAGTAAGCCAAAAATACAACGACCTTTTCACTTCTTTCTGTTGGTTGTAAATAAACCCCAGTTGGTTTCCTTTATATTTTAAAATTTTGTTGCTGCACTGTTTCACATTTAGGATTGTTCTTTAAGAAAGAACATTATTGAAACTATACTCCTAACAGTTTTGGTTGTCTAAGGAGGCCATCAACTAAGTATTTTTTGCTATTGCTATCAGTAAATTGGCTTATTAATTGTCCACTATTATGTACAACATTTTGATTTTGAACAGTTTGTTTTGTTTTAATGCTTACAAAATGTAGTTTAGTTAACTGTAGAAATATAAAAATCGGATTACAATGAAGCAGTATGTATGAACACAAATCTGATTTCAGATAGATTTTGTTGTGTAAAGGAAACTGCTTATTCCTGGTTTTCTAGTACATTTTTTTTATTATGAGTGAGAAACCAACCCCTTATGAAGGAATATCATGATAGTACTTTATTTATTGGAGGATGAGGACAAACAACAGGTACTATGATATATTCCCCTGTTAAATCCACTACATCAGAATAGGAACAATGAATGTTCCATACTATTTTTCAACTTTCTGTGGCTTGATTTCCTTTTAATGTGCTCATATTTCAGCCAGTACAAGTAAACCAATGAGGCAATTTCTCCCAAGTTGGGTATGAAGTAGATTTTAATGCTTGTAGGTAATAAGAATACTGCATACATAATTAATTAGATTTATCATGGGCAAAAACAGCCAGTGGAATTTTTCAATTCCACATTAGAAATAGGATGGGCATGTATATTTTTTTCAGAAAGGCACTGGATGGGATAAATATGATTTTTTCTGTTTTCTAGTTTTCATTTCTTTGCTACTTTGTTAAATACATTTCTAAATAAAGGATGGTGTGGATAACTATTAACTCTGGCTACCATTGCCAGTGGAAAGGCAGTATAGGAACTGCAGTTTGAGAATAATTGAACAGTAACACATAGTCAAAACAAGATTATGTTGATAAAATAAAACTTCTAGTATGCCAGATTGAAAGATAGAAGTAGAAAAGTATTCATACTGGTGGTAGCCTAGATCATTGCATGAAGAGAAACCTCTGGAGAATGTTCACCTATTTTGCAAATATAGTATTTGCTTTTCATGAGTATTCCGAAGGACTGCGTTGAGTTTCCTAGTGATGGCTCTTGTTTTGTTTAGTTAGATCTTTGAAGTATTAAATCATAACATCTCTAAGCTTGAAGTTTGGTTATAAACAATAAAACAATGATCTCAACAGTTTAGCATTTATATTAATACATTTTGCCAATTTGAAGCTGCAGAAAAGTTCTGTTAAAGAACCTTAATAGAATGTCAGTGTGTCATTGATAAATTTTAAAACTTGCTTATTCACCAAATGTCAGGATTAAATAGATAGTTTTACAAACCATTTTCTGTTCAGTTTGAGAGACATTATGGAGAACATTGTTAGTTAATCTTAAGCTATCTATTTTATGTATACTTTATACTATATACTTATATAGTGTGTGTGTGTGTGTGTGTAGAGAGAGAGAGAATACTTTAGTTAACTAGAGTAATTTTTGTTGAATGGGTGCTGTTAGGTAAACTGAAAAAATAGATGACATCACAGGAAACCTGAAACATACCTATTTTTTTAAAAAAAATATGTAGATTGTTATATATTTTCCAAATGAAATATGTAAATATAGTTTTTGAATTTAGTATATTCTCACTTAGTCTTTAAAAGTAGTTCCTTTCTATTTTGATAGATCACTAAAATATTAGGTAAAAATTGTCAAGAAATAATGGTGTGCCTTACATGGCAACAATTTTCAGTATTGAAAGGGCTTGTTTTACAATAAAACAATTCATTAATATTTCAATGAGGCAAGCTGTGATCCATATGAGATTTTATATAGTAGTCAGTGTTCTTATTCCAAGACATTATCTCTACTAGAGCAAGTGAATTCTTTAAAACCTCTGATAACATTGGTGCCACATAAAATCATGTTTGAAAATTATGTATACTCAGCTGAAATTTCAATCAATGGAAGGAATTTGATTTGTATTTTTCAGTTATGTTTTTCACTCTCATTTTTTAAAATAATCTTTTAAAAATTAAATTAATATAGAATATTTGCGTAGTGAATTTTATTGGCACATAAAATAGCAATTGTACCATCAAGCTGTGCATGCTTATTATTGCACATTAACACAAATATCTTGATACCGCCTTTCTCTTTCCTGCCATTGAAAACCTTTTGGTTAATATTCTTTTTGTAATATTTTAAAGAATTAGATAATTTTTTAAAATTAAAAAAATAATTTTCACACATTAAGTGCTTCATCTTAAATATCTCCCCCTTAAGCACATCGTTCCCCCCCCCCTGCTGTACATGCTTCCGACTGGATTTTCTTTTTACACTTTGCAGTAATTTTTAGAAAAGTCCTTTCTAGTGTAGTTTACGATGACGATATTTTCCTGCTTTTTCTTTTGCTGTGTTGGCACAGGCATTGTGCTTATTCTGTTGCAAGTGGTTCCAGTATTTGATCAGTTCGCTAGGCTGGAACTGATGGGAGGTAATTAGATGACTATATTTACAGCTGGAATAAGAAACCCGCCAGTGATTGAAGACAAACTCATTGGGTGGGGGCATTGGGTCAATTCTCAGTTTGGCAAGACAGATGCCTACATATACATCTTCTAAATGCAACCGTCTAATACTCAGTGAAACCTTAAAAATTCTTTCCGCTAAATCTCCAGAAAACACATAGCCAGTTCCAGAGCAGAATACAGGGTAGCGTTCGCTTGGGTACAGATCAGGTGGCATGTACCACTTACTGTCTTTGTTCCGATTAGGTGCATACCCCCTCATTAGATAGCCAGTAAAGTATTTTTGCCGGGGAGGCAGTTCTGGCTTCAAAAGCTTATGTATTAAATATTCTGTATTTACAAACATGTCGCTGTCAGTTTTCATAACATATGGAACGTTTGGGCAGTAGGTGGCCACCCAGTTCATCCCCATGAGTGTTTTAATTGTTAAGTTGTAATAAGTATCCAAGTATTCTTGTTGGATAATATCATGGTATTGCCTGCTTTCTTCTAGGATGGCTTGCTGAAGGTATCCATTTAATTTAATACTTAAACCTAGCAAAAAAATCCGAACTATTTGAATCCCAGGTGCCAGGCTTTCATTCCCCCAGGTTTGCCTGATAGCTTGCCGAGGTTCCACCTGGCCTGGTTCTGCAGCTATAAGAAGTATTAGGAACGGACTTGATTCCTGGCATTTTTCAGGCTCATTGATGATGTATTTAAAATGATATGTAGCTGGATGTCCAGTTCCTTTTGCACTGTATATACTCCCATTAGCACTGAGTGTGTTCTCTAAACCAGTAACTCCCTGAGGTGACACTCCTGTATCATTGGAATTAATCATCTGTGGCCTCAGGGTTTGAGGGACTGCATCTTTCCAAATGGTCCTTAAAGAGCTGTGGTTTGTTTCACTTTTTGTTGATCTAAATCCTCGTGTAGTATATGCCACAGGGTTTTCTTTGTATCCAACTCTCCCAGGCAGCCAATCATGGTGATTAAAAAACAGAAATATAGCAAAAAGGAACACAAGAGATAGTAGACCGATGAAGTGTGTGCGAAAGAGAGACCGTTTGGTATTCCAGGTCATCTTGGCAAAGCAGCAATGCCGCCTTCTCCACTGAAGCATGTTGTAAGTATCCAATAATGGATATGAGAATGATTGAAGGAAATGCTTTCTTTGTTGGGATCCACTGCTATTTCATGGAATTCATCTTGCGTCTTTTATAGGCAGATGGCTAATGACTGGCGAGCTCTGCAAAAAATCAAATGAGATTTAAGTGAATAGCTTTTCAAAGTTTGCTTTCATTTTATAAGGAACATATGAAAAAGAAGAGAGGTTTTTAAGAGAAAGAGGAAACAATGTTAGTAACTTGTGCACTATTGTTAAATTTTCAAATTATTTCTTATGTATTAGTTTGGCATCCAAACCATCTTGGTTATTTATTCCCTTTTTACAGTTGGTAAGTTAGTTCCCAAATTTTCTTGATTACTTCTAAGCCCTGCAGGTTTTGAACTCATATTCTTCAAATCCATACCCAATACTTACCCAGTTTGCTGTTTTTAAGCTTTTGATTTGTTCAATCTGTTTTAAAAGCTATAAGAGTAATATATGGCACCAATACAAAAGAAGATTATGTGCCTGTGGTTTTAAAACTTTCTATCTTCAAGAATCCCTTTTGTATCTGCCACTGAAGTTCTTGGGTATAGCTTTTGGGTATAGTTCTTGTTACTTTTTTTTAAGTATTTTCTAATAACAGGGTTGCTACAATCCCATATATTTACTTATTGGGATATATGTTTTAAAATAGCTTTGCTTGGAGCAAGATGATTAATGAGTCAAACCAACATACAGGTTCTCGGTAAAGATCAAATATAAAGAACTTGATACCCAGTGGCAGGAATATGTGAATTAATTAAAGCTAATTTGAATGCATTACTAGTATGATTCACAGTATCTAGTCTCAGTGTCTCTTGGGAAATTGTCATACATTGATAGAGGGGCAGTCGTAAATGATTGATTATAACAGAATCCTGTTAGTCACAGTATGTTGCTTGGCTAGTTTCCATTGGTCCCTCCTGTGTCCAGAAAGTCAGTGAGAATATGCACTTTTTAAAATTAATTTTCAGGATGCAAATAACTCACTTAAATATCCTTCAGAACCAACAAATATTGAATATTTTGATTCATAAGTGGTTTTAATCCTTTTAAATGTGCTTAAAAAGTTATAATAGAGTTGGGTATTATTTTCTTTACATGATTTTATTATACTCAAAAAATCACATTAAATAACCCCTTCGCTTCTAAAAACTGTTGCAATTTTAACTGTGTACTTGCACATACAGACCCGTTCCTTATGCATTCTAGTATTTCCTAGAAATAAATCAGTCTTCATAGAAAAGATACACATATCAGATACTATAAGCAATATTTAAATATTATTGGTAGGTCATAACTAAAATTTTATAAAATATTTCTCACTATTCATTTTTGTATTCTAGAGTAAAAGTAATATGGAAGTTTCATGATAATGCATATTAAAACTCAAATATTATCCTCAACTGAGCCTTTTTGAACACAATGCAAATTGATTTGTGATTCCGTACATCACCTTTCTTATTTGTTTTAAATGCTGGAACTCTGAGCAGGAGTAAAAGTCATATGTACACTTTTAATAAGAAATAATGCTTTTTAAAATGTAAATTTACACTATAATTAATGACTTTGCTGCCTCTTAAAGCCTATTTTGACTTTTTTTTTCATTTAAAAGAGTACTGTTTTGCATGGGTAGCATAGTCAATGTCAGTTTCTCATTTTAAAAATGTGATTGAGAGGGATTATGATGTTAAATTGGCCTTAAACGTGGTGTTACCTCAAATAGGAAGTTAAATATACAGTAGCAAAAACAGTTGGAAATAAATGGGAATGCAATCATTTAATTTTTTCAATAGACATTAAGGAAAATTCAGTACAGTATGGAATACATGTCAAATCTTTTGGTATCTCAAAATAAGTATTTTCTGTCATTCAGAACAAAAGCTCCAGTTAATCATACTAACTACCACTAGGAGGAGCAAGTAGTAGGCTTAGCTTTGAAATTGTAGGTTGCTGTACATCTTTGTAAAACTTATACTATCCTTGAGCTATAAATGAAAATTCTCAAAACTCTTTTCTCTGGAACAATAAATATCCTATTAAACTAGCCCCTTTGAACTTGAAAGGTTTCAAGTTTAAACATTCACAAAAGCCCTGGATCAATTCTAACATTATATTTTAATAATTTCTGATTTATAATTTACATTTTTTAATTTAAAAATTAATAAATTAAAATCACCTTTTTGGATGATTTGTTTGTATATTAATATGTATTAATTATTTACTTGAGATAGTTAACTGGTGCAACTATGTGGAGGACACCGTAAAGACTTTCTCTAAGCTATGCCTTTTTAGAATTAGATTTTATTTGAACTAAGTCTCCTGTATTTAAGTATTTAAATATGATATTTATTCATTATAGCCACATCCTTAGTACACTTAATAGTGCACAGAAAAGGACAATCTTTTGTTCTTAAAAGCATATGTCACTCAATTATATTATAATAAGGTGATTTAAACATTAATTGATATATTACATTATATCCAGCCAAATAATACATAGAATACTTAACACAATCTTAGCTGAAAATAATTACATTAGTTTTGTAAGAAAATTAGCAATTATATCAGTTGCTTAATATTTTTGTATGTATCATGTTACAATTTTGTAACAAGGGAGGGCACTTATTTTAAGATTTAATATGCCTACAATGTAGTTAGTATAATGTGTCAAGACACATAGATGCATGTACATTTTAAAGTTGGTTTCTCCGCAGAATACAAAATGTTTACTAGTTTAGGATCCAAAACACCGTGTGGCATCACATGCACTCTGGATCAGTTTCAAGTGTCCCCAAAGCCACTCTTGAGGGTCAGGAAACTACATGGCACTGAGATAAACAAGAATGGAGCTGTGAAAGCTAGTGCTTGCTCTCATATCATAAATGGGCCACTTTGGATCATGGCCTACATTAAAAAGCTATGCTGAATGCCTCCTCGAGTTTCAGGTGCTCAGCTCAGATTGAATACTAAATCAATGTTATTTTGTTTTGGTTATGGACTCGCATATTTAAGTTGCCCATAATTTATTTTTATCTCTTGAGAGCTCCAGTCAGTACTCAGAATATTTGGGAGGGAAATAAGAAAAAAATAAATTTGATTTATCAAGCAGGGCAATTTTTTTAATGTCTGTATTAAAGAGGGCCTGATATTAGTTTTGACATACCTGCATTGAGACTTACCAGGTGGGGGAATCTTCATTAGTCATTTTAAAATCCTAATCGTTTAAATAAAAATCCATGGAATGTAAAGCAACTTATTTTTTGACTAAGGGTTTTTAAACATATATGATAGATATTTAAAAATACATGTTTTCAGGCAGTTTATTCTATTGTAATTTACCTCACATTTTGTCCTATTATTCTCTCAAAACCAGATTTATCTATTTTTTCTATATTATTATACACATTTATGCTTAATAGTTGTTAATGATTTAGTATTAGTTGTTGGCTCGGCTTTTGGAAGAGAAGGGCTCAAGCAGTAAAGCAGTATTAAAATTGCAATAGATTGAGGTCTTCATTTTTTATTGCAGATAAGTAACCTGTGTTTTTTCCAATAAGCATTTCAAACAAAACCATCAAGTTTAATTGATTATAAATGCTAGCAATTTAGTTGTTTAATAACAGCTTTTTATTACTATACAGCCCAAAACATCACATGCTACTCAAAACTTGGGATGATGTGATATATACCCCCATCTTAAAGGAAACAGTATATTGATGCTTCCTTCTGAGAATTCTGATGGTTATTGATATTTCTACCCAGTTGATCCTGACGCTCAAATCCCAAATCACTATCCTTTTCTTTGGAGCCCTTTTAGAGGATTGTATATGTCAAATCAGGTGTGGTTGCTAATAATAGTCAGATGGCACCCGGTGTTAGGGGCTGAGGGAGTGAATCAAACCTTGAAAGGTTGAAGATGCTATTGAACTTACTGGACTGCCTAAGTCTGCTCTGATGGTTTTCAGAATATGTCACATAACAGCTGTGTTACTAGTATTACTCAAACACTAGTAAGAGTTAAATTGTTCCTGGTTTGATTACTTGATATTTTTTAAGATAGAGAGGAGGAAGGAGATTTTTTTATATAACTCTGTTATTGCTATTAGTCTTTCCTCACCTGTCTTTCTCATTTTTTCTAATCTCCCCAGTCTTAACAGTAGATTACAGGTAAGGGTTTTCTCAATAAGCACATTTCAATCCAGTCACATTTTAGCAACTGTGCACACACAAAGCCCTGCATATATATACATTATATAAATATATACATTAACACAGTTAATCATCCATGGAAGCATTAACTCTGACTTCTAGGTGAGTGGATGACAATGCTCTCTATTCTGTTAAGAAATCATGCACTTGAATGAAATATCATACAATGATTTGACATACCTTCCTTGTTCAGGCCATTTGTAGCATGAAAAGATTATGCCCACTGCAAGTAGTTTTGGCACACCATCCCTTCAGCCAAAAAGATGCTATCAGCCATGCTTTCATCTCCCTCCCCCCCCCCCAATAGCCTGCTGCCCAAGACTGCTTTTCAAGGCATCCAGTGTGTCCATCTGTATGCTTCCTGCTCTGCTTCCTTCCCTGATCACCAATCTGCTTGTCTTGATTTTTCTGTGATCAAGAGATGGAAGCAGCACTTCTAGTTTCCATCCTCGCAGACATTGTCTGCTGCTGCTGACAAAAGAAGCATTGAAGCTTTTACAGTTGGTGGTTCCCTTCTTGGACAATGCAGTGCTGTGTTCTCTCTTCAGTATCCATATTTCTAGTGGCGATGTGAGGCAAAGCAGCAAGAACTAGCTAGAATCAGGAGCTGTTCTCCGGCATTTGATAATAAGATTTAGCCCACTTTCTTCATTGTTGCTAGGCAATAACCCAAAAGGATGAGTTGAAAGATATGAGGAAGAAAAGGGATTTAGCTGAAGGTTTTGTTCACAAAAATCCAATCCGTAGTTCCTCAGCTGCTGCACAGGAAGGCAGCAGTTTAAATGTGGGCTTTTGACAGATGCTGTCTTCTGACAGAGCAGAATTTCACGTCATTGCTTGCCTATGTCCACGTGACAGTTTGCATTCATTCGGACTAAATCTGAAAGCAGCCAGAGAGCTTCCTGCTTTTGCTTCTCTTCAACAGACAATACACACATCGAGCATAGCGTTGAATGAATAAAATGAGAGATAATGGGGATTGATGAGATCAGTGTGTTTTCCTCAATTGCCTTCCTTTATTTTTAGTGCTACACAATGCCATTTCCTAAATGTGTCTTAATGTCAGATATTAGTTTATCTTAATCCAAACAGATTTCTGCATTATAGAAATGCAAACTCTTTACTATTGACCTTTAACATTTTTCATTTTCAGAAGCTACCTTGAGATTTGTATAAATTACGTTGAGGTAAATTTATCTGCTTATACTAGACACGTGCCTTACTTTGAAAATGTTAGTCAAAACAGTTTCTGCCAGTTTGAACTTCACCATATTTTAAATATATAAAACAATTACATCATCAGGGTAATAATTTTGATACCCATTTCTTCAAAAAAAGGAGGTCAAAGGTTTAATTAGTGAAGCATTTTATTTCCATATGGTTAAAAAGCACTTGAAGAATTCCATTAGTCAGGCTTCAGTACAAAAGCATCATTGTTTTTATGCACATCTGAGAGGGGGGCAAATTATGTCGTTTGCATCATGATGTTATTGCAACAATAATGTATTTGTGCTGTAAGCATTATTGTGATTTCTACTGGATTCCTTCATCTCAACTGAGATTAAAAGACAAATTGACTTTGATAGGAAGATTTAACCTTCTTGACATGCAGTGCTTATAGCTTTGTTTTCTATGAATTTATTTCTATTTCCTTTGTATTAAGAGTTATTACTCTTGATAATAAAATAATTTTAAATGTGCATTGTGTAAATACATTTTTTTGAAAAAAAAGGCTTTCCAAAATCTCCTGCCATTCAACTCCATAGGATAAGGCATGATTTGTAATGCAGTTTGAAGGAGAAAGATTTTTTTCAGCTCTTCTATTAAAGATTGGCATCATGTTAAACATTTGTAAATATTAGAGGTTAAACGTTTTTGGCAATAAGATCCTCATTCATTTTCTTTCCAAGCTAAAAAAAATCCCCAAATGTAATTGTCTGTGACTTTAGGAGTCTTTTGTGAAGGAATTTGCCAAAAACATTGTGCAAATCCAAATAAACAGAATATTGTTGCCAGAATATTTTTTACCCATTTATTGACATTCTCCAAAGCTTTAAAAGATTACAAATTCAAGACTCAACTTTTTCAGAAGCCACTTCTATTCATTTTTTTTAAAAGTGAAAGAGTAGGTCTGGTACTTTTAAAAACTGAATAATGCTTTTGATCAGTGTACGCTGGAGAGAGATTTAAATAACAGATTTATAATTTCCTTGATCTTTCCCCTCTCCTGATCACTTTTTTTTTTTAAAAATTGACTTTGTTTTGGTTACTCACTGCAGAGACTGGCATTAGAAATAAATGGCATTAGAAATAAATTAATCTTAAAGCATCGTTGCTTTGTAGTTTCAAATCTCAGTCTTTGCTTCTTCTGTTCCCCAAAGTTACAGATGGAAAGTTTATAAGATAGAATAAGTTCCTCTTTTATCTCTGTTGATTCCACTTCTAGTATGTTTTGATTTATAGAATAGTCAGATATAGTCTGGACATCAGTTTGAATGTTTGAAGTGAGATTTCTGGATCTTAATTCTGCAGTAAATTCTTTCATTGTAGCACATATTTCTGCAGTAGCCTCATAAATCTTTTCCAATATAAGTTTACAGTTTAATTGTAACTGAGGTTTCTCCATTTTGATAGTAATTAAAAAGAGTCTCTTTTTTTCTTTTTTGTGGAGGCTATATTTAATAAAAGTTAGGCAGTGCCCACCCCCACAATTCCCACAGCTGCACAGCTTATCTTTTCTCTTCAAGAATAATTTGAAGGTCAAGTCTATTCCATCTTCAAAGAGTAACCAGAAGTTGCAGTATTAAGTTTTCACCACTAGATGTCCTTAATAGGTTAAAAAAAGATCTGATCTTTTCCAGACACCATTTTCTTTTTTCTATCTTTTAAAGCATAATGTGAAAAAAGAAATAATCTTCCAACATAAGATGATAGTACAGTTCTTAGAAAGAGAAAAAAAATTTTGTACCCCAAAAAATATGGAAATAAAATATGGTCTTTAAAATTTTGTTCTATTTTTATAAAACTCCTTTCTGCCCAAACATGTAGAGGCTGCTTTTTCAAGCCAGGGAAATAATTCCAACAAGGCTCTTACAGGCACAAAAAACAAAATAGAGTAGAGAGAGTAGCAAGGCAAAGTCTCACCCGGATTCACCACGGGGTTTTTTACAGCTTAGATGTTCTTTGACTTGCGGTTTGAAGCAGCAGGGTGATCGGCCATTTTACTGGCCGATCTTCTTCTCTGTCGGCCCTAAGAGATAGCTTGGACAGCTGGAGGAGCCGCCGCTCCTCTGCAGCTGAGCAAAGCCTCCTCGACAGAAGTCGCACCCTCCAGGGTGACTTTCGACCCGCATAAGGGTCTACCAGCAGAGGGAAAACTAGCCGACGAGGAGACAAGTCTCCCCGTTCGACTAGGGACCCGCAAACCGGAACCAGAAGCAAAGACTGAGATTTGAAACTACAAAGCAACGATGCTTTAAGGATGAGAGAAATAGATGCCTAATGCAGAGGATGGGATTCCTATCCTTTCAAAGGCCACTGGAAGCAACAAAAATAGCTCTACTGACTGAAAGGGAAGCACGGTTATGGAAACCTGTCTGGCACAGAAAAAAAGCCAGAATCAGACTGAAAAGAGAAATTTAAAACTGTGTAATGGATTAAAAGGCAATGTTGGATTTATGGACTATTTTAAGGATTAAGATTTAGAGTTAGAAGTAAGAAAAAAAAATACATAGGAGGGTGATTATTAGAACAGATATTTTAAATAGATTAAGAATGTACCTTTTGGAATAATAGATTTATTTTGATGAAAATTATTATGTATTGAAATTGAAAAAATGTTGACTTTTTAGATTTGGATGGTTTCAATAATTAACTGAGTGTTTTAAATTAGTAAGATGACCTTTGTATGATAACATAGATGTGATAAGGCATGATAATCAATTGGATGAAATTTGAATTTTGGTTAATGAATTGAAATGATTTAAGGTTTAACATTATTTTGTTATCTTAAAGAGATTGATTGATTGTGGAATTATATATGTATAGGGTAGATTAATTTTTTTATTTTAATTAGGATATCTATTGTGTAGTGGAAGAAGAAATAAATGAGATTGGTGATAAAATGAGGGATGTGAGAGATTAAGAATTAGAATATATCTGGAAGGGATATCTAAATTGATAACTTGTTGATTTAAAGTTAAATTTCATTATGGTAATTGTAAACTGACAAAGTTTTAAAACAGGTTTAGCAGTAATAGAAATTTAAATTAGAAATGGAATATTTTAAATGTATTATGCTATTTGAGGGAAATAGAGAGGGGACAGTGAATGTGTTGAGTTGAGTTGTTTATATATGTTTTCACGGTGTGTTTATATATGTTTTCACGGTGTGTCCTGAGTACCTTTTCTTAAGAATTAAAAAAACCAATAAAATATGTTTTAAAAAAAGTAAATAAATTAATTAATCTGTTTTCCTCTACTTCTACTTCTTCTTTATGTATTTTGTCTGTTCTGCATTATGAATGCTGATGTAGTGGTTAAGGAGGTGGACTAAGAATGAGGAGATCCAGGGCTAATCTACCTCAGCTTAGAAATTCAGTGGGTGATTTTGGACCAGTCATTCCTAGTCCTTATAAACCTTATGAGTTTGTTGTTGTAGGGAAAATTAGGAGGAAGTAATTTGTGCACCACCGTGAGCCCTCTGAATGAGGTGTGATATAAATGTAATAAATACAAATTAGAGAAATATGCTAAAAATTAGAGAAATATACATTCTTCTTCTATGGAGTGTGCAAGTTAAGAATCAATTCTATGTAATTGACCCAATGGAGTGGTTGAACTCCTTGATTATGATGGTTATTCTGGATAATCAGTCTCTTATGATTGCATATCAGGTCCATATTATGGATAATACCTTTAGAACTCAGGCTGTACCCATTTAGTCATTGTTTCAGAGATATTTCCTTACCAAAGAGGGGGGGAAAACAGAATGACCATAGCTGGGAATAGGGCGGCATAGAAATCGAATAAATAATAATAATAATAATAATAATAATAATAATAATAATAAAACAGCAGTGGGAGAGGGAGAAAGCCAACTTCCTTCTGGCTTCTGTATTGAGTTTCCTTGTGGAAAGCTGTCAGGAAGCATCAGAAAGCCACCCTTAACTCCCTCAAGCAGCCACAACTTTCTCAGATTTTATTCCCTTTGGAATCATGGATCTCAGATTTTGGACAGTTCTGTAAGTAAGTCCATTTGAGATACCTTGGTTCAAAAATTTTTGCACCATTTTGCCTCATTAAAGATTATGGGAACAAAAGTTTTAATAGTATATGGGTTGCTGTTAGTAGAAAGGTAAATGTAAATGCTAAAAGGACATATTTAACTCCTTTGTGGAAATATAACTTCATGGATATATGTATCCAAACTATGTGAAATTTTCAGGAATCAAAAGTATAGTATTGTCAGCTGCCCAGATTCACCTCTGCAGTGAGATGGCTGGCAAAGAAATTTAATTAATTAATTAAATGGCAGAGTATGTATGCTGGGTTTCATCAAAATGATCACATCAGATCACAAAATGAAATGAGATAATTCAGAAGGGATGTTCATTTTTCCAAAGTGGAACTAAACCATCTGAACCCACTGTGTGCTAATTCTCACAAGCTCCATACCTGATTCCTTTCTCCAAAGTCCATCATATTGACAAAATTAATAAGGAACTATGAGAGGAGGGGATACTCATGTGTATCTGTCTAAAATTTCATATGATTTTTTTTTTGCCAATAGTTAGCTGCACAAATTCTATCACATCCTGCCCTAAAATAACATTCTGGGTCATTTTAAAAAAAATCAGCATTGGCAACCGCACTCCAGCTGTCATCATAGTTTTCCCATTTACTCGTGATCCAGGCACTAGCCTAATAGCACATTGGCCTGGAACAAAGAATATTTTTTCTCAGTTTTGTTCAATTGATCCAATAGGAATCCACTAGCCAATTACATGAAGACCTACATCTTGGTTTGTAGACTTTTCAGTTTGTATGAAGCAAAAAACATGTCCATGGTAACTCTTCTCAAAAGTTTTTTTTTTTGTTTATACAGTTTTTAAATGGTTCTTGGGTGATTCTGACCTTTGGCTATTTTGTCATGTTTTATTATATTTTATGACCTATTTCCATCCCCCCCCTTAGATTGACAAACCTAAGAAAAACTTGTTCTCACATATACCTTTTCCCAAAATTAAATTTATGAAGTGGTTCTGCCCCATTTTCTTCTGATACCATGTCTGATGCATCTCTATCCTTTCATACTTAGTTTGTTTCAAAATAACCTAATTCACCTGTTTTTCCACATTAATGTTGCTAATATGCAGCCTAACTGTAGTGTACACTCCAGTACTATCTATTTGACTGTTAAGAAGGTGCAAAATAATCTGCAATCATGTTAAGCAAATAAGTCAGCTTACAGTTTGTATGGTTGCAGCAAACACAATTTCCTGTATCTTTTGTCATATACTACTAAGAGTTTACCATCCCCAGTAAAATATATTTGATTCAAAATGATACCTCTGATTGTTCTTTTCCCAAAGATTGTTTTCCTTTTTTGGAATGACACTGTTCTTTACTGATATATTCTTTGTGACTACAGAGGAACTATCAACCTGAAAATGGAATCTGTCTGTTGCATCTTCAAAATTTGTTGTACATAAACTTCTCTGTCCTTCTAGCCTTTTCCAGTTCTCCAAGGAACAGAGGCTCTTTGCAGATTCATTTCAGTACTTTTTAAGGAAAGGTCAAACACATTTTGTTTCTGATGTTGGCAAAGACAGGAATAAACAGTAGAGCCATATTAATAATGGCAAACCTGTATTGTTAAGGTTAGTAATAAAATGAATCTGGTAGTAATCCAATAATGCAGAATTCTGAAGAAGAGGGTTGCTATTTATAACCAAGTACTATAAATATAAGATTAGTATCTAGTGTCTGTGTATGACTTATAGTGTCTTGTTTTGTATAGATCTAGCTACTTCAGTCATGAGCTTTTCATTCAGAAGAAACCTATCTTCTGAACGTGTGAATAAATAGATGCTTAATTCTTTCTTATATTTTGCAATAATAGTAATAAATTATAGTGTTAATTTCAGGTTTTCGTCATACCAGAGACACTTAAATCAAAATGCTGTGTTATTTCTAGTTTTACATTTTTCCCTTCAGTTTAAATTCTAACTCACCCTAGCTCCTATTAATGGAGAAGAATGTTGAGAACTATGAAGTGGCAAAGGTTGTGGAAAAGGTTTTTTATGCTTTTAATAATCCTTGAGATCAGTCATTATCCCAAATGTATAGCAGAAATACATTTTAATATACTTCTTCATTGTCAGACTTTTTTTAAAAAAAATAAGTACAAATTATGAGACACAGTTTATATTAAAATATACATGAACTGACAGTTGAAATTTCTTTTGTAACAAATATTTGAGGGGAATATTGTTAAAAGAACACTGTTAAGATTAGGCATTTAAATAAGCTACATATTTTTATTATTTAATTATATTGAGAAACACACTGTTCTCATCTTTCTAACCTTATCAACAAATTGTATGAAAAACATGACCAATGCAGAGATTGGCCTACTTCTTTCTTTTGAATTCACAGACTGATAGTCTTTCTTGTATAAAGTTTGTTAAAGTGCTAAAAATCCAAGGTTTTGCTGATTTGTGAAGAATGGCTTCCATTAAGTATATTTCCTAGAAATAGTTTAGAATACGGTCAAAAGTTTATTCCTGCTAATAGCCAAAACACAATGTGTCCTATTGTAGAGATATTCAGATATCTTGAATAGTAGTCAAGAGTATTTATTGCCTCAAAATTTATAGTAGCTCTGAGGTTTCATTAAATAGATTTCTGAATGAAACTTCATAGTGTATGTCTATATACACCATATTTTTATTGAAAATTCAAACTGTAGTAGTTATTAAAATAACAATCTTTTTGGCATTTACGTTTGTATCCTTAAATAGGCAAATTATTATTTTAGAGTTTAATACAACTATAGAGGGAATAGGGGAAAAAATCTGAAAAACAACTGGATAGTCATAAATATGACCAAACAATTGAACAGATGGGCCTAATGCAAGCTTTCTACTAAAGCACACCTTGAATGGATTAGGATTTCCTTCCATCAGTGTGGATCATTGCACTGGTACAGCTATGCTGTACTATGTGGATTAGTAATGTATTGCAATATTAATTAAGATACCGAGACTGTTGTGAGTGAAAGCTATAAACTACAATAAATTTCCACCCTAGTAAATTACTTGATTAAAGAGTACTTGGCAGGAGTAGGAATACCTGACTTTTGACCTAGGCATGGTTTTTTGTTCTGCTTTGTTTCCAGATTTATGGTGAGAGGGATGTATGTTTTCAGGGGGAGGGGATTGTGCTTTGTTAAGGCCAAGACCATTAGAACTTTCTTTGATGTGGGCAAGAAGAATCTACTGAAGTTTGTTCATATTATGATTCTAGTTCAGCTGCAAGAAAAATTGTTTGGCATTAGCTACTCTCTTCTTCTGAGCAGCTGTTATCTGAGTAGAATTCAGAACCTGCGTAGACTATTGGGCACATGAGTTGAACTTGTTCCTTTGCTCAAGGGTGGAATTATGTGTGAAATTCTTCCCTACTGAGATCAGAGAGACCTTTATTGAAACATGCTTGCAATTCATGTTTTTATTATATAAAGGGATTGGAAATTGTATGATTGAAAAGCTGAATATAAACAGTGTTTTCGGGGGTTTTTCTTTTGGTATTTCAGGAAAAAAATGAATCACCAACTTGCAATGTATTCAGTTTAGCAAATCTGATATCTATTACTTTATTTACAAGGCACTTTAAATACCATTCTACTCTTAAAAAGAGCCACAAGTTAATTGTTTGAACATAAAAGGAATTAGTTTAGTGAGGTGATTAAGCCTAGAAATCAGGATATTGTGAGTTCTAGTCCCACCTTAGGCATGAAAGTATCTGAGTGACTTTGAGTCAGTGACCTTCTGTTGACCCAATTCATTTTGCAGATTTGTTGTGTGGAAAATAGGAGGAAAAAGGAATATTATGTATCTTTGCCATCGTGATTACTTATAAAGTAATAGGATGGAATTAAAAGGTATAAATAAGTAGACATCTTCTATCCATAGGAACAAAATAGTATGAACTAGTAGTTCAAACTGTACCCATATATTTAGTTTGTGGAAAGTATACTAATATTCATGATTTCTATGAACAGTCAATCTCTCTTTGCTAACACTTAGTGTCATTGCTTATATCTGTTGCTCTGTAGCAATGGTACACAATCTGAGATCCGAAGACCTCCATGTTTTTTAATATGATAAGAAAAGAAAGTTGTTAGAACCTATGTTATAAAACCTATTTAACTGTGTTTAATATCAATTAAATTTAGAAAGTAAATAAAACTTAGTTTACATCTATTACTATTTTTTTGAACTGTTACTCAAAGATCTTGTAAGGCCCATGGCCTATAAAATGTTCTACACACCAGATGTACAATTGGCCTGAACAGTGCTAAAGTGTTAAACTAATGTTAACTAGTTACAATACAGGGGGGAGAAAAGCTAAGGAGGCAAAGAGGCAGCAACCACTGTAAAGAGTTCCTCTCAAAAAAATACTTCTTTATCACTGCATTTTTAATGTTTTAATGTTTTGTGATCGTTTGAAGTTACAACAATACTGGAAAAAAGTGACTTATGACTGGTTTTCACACTTACAACCATTGTAGCATTGACTGCCTAAAATCCTGGGAACCACAACCTGAGCCAGGTGGTGTGCCATACCACATGAGACGGATATTGGGAGGTAAAAAAGCCAATAACTTTCATACACTCCAGCCAACCAGGCAAACCTTTGCCCCAGGAACCACAGGAAATCAAAATGGTTACAGTTTAATATATCTTTTATGACAGTTAAAGTAAACAGGATTCTAGGTTGTTTGGGTATCAGTTGATTATAGTACAAAATAATTGCAAGATTTGTATACACTTTCTTCTAAGAACATGTTTTATAATGTTACATTATAAAACAGTAGATTCTCTTTCCAGCATAAAATACAGTGACAATCTCAAGATGGCCACAAGTGTCACTGTTGTCTTCAGTTTTTTTTTTCAGCAAGTTGAATGCTTTGTTCAGAGTCTCATTTGTTGTTACACTGCAAACAAATACAGCTGTGTTTACTATAAAGATTCATGCTGTGGAATAGATCAAATCTTTAGATTAAATCTTTTATTTGGAGATCTTCAAGTCTCTGCCTTCCCTCCATTAATTAACATTTGCCTCCTGTGTGCTAAATCAAACAAAGCAAAACTATGTATTAGCAAGGAATAGCCTTGCTGTTTTGTAAGTCCTCAAATATATATGTTTCTGTCTTGAAATATTAGTTATATGTATATTTTTAATCTTAGCCTTGCACAAATAAACATTTTAGTATCATTAAGGATTGTTAATTTGTAATGCCTCCTCAAATCATTAAAGCAGATGAAATATCCTGGCATTTTATCTTACCTTACCTGATAACTAGAAAGCACTTAGCAAGTTGGGTTTTTTTCTCCATATTTTGTGGCGAAAGTCCGTGGCATTACTCGGCTTCCATGATTAATGACAGAGACTGGGGATGTCTCGGAGTGGAAAGCCCAGATAGAATTTCAGCACCTCCTTTTATTTACATCAAAAGTTTCTTCCCCTTACAATTGTCATCCCACAGATACACAGCCAATCACAGTTATACATACACTTTGAAAGCCCTGGCGCGTCTCTCAGGAAACGAAACTTATTTCCTTGTTCCTCCACACTCTAGTCCAATTGCCAGCTGTGTGGCAATCTGTAAAAAGCGGAATGGACTTATCTCAGGAATAGAAACTTTTCGCAACATCTCCTTTTTGTTTTTGTTTGGAAGCAAGGGCTTTCAGTCCATGTACTCAATTTCATTCAGATTCGGTGGCTGTTTATGGCAGTCATCCAAAAAGCTAGTTGGCAAGGCTTGCATCGTTGTTTTGGTAAATCTTTGTTGAATTACATTTACCTGTTAAGAGAGTTTTGTCTTTGGCAATAAGGATTTCATAATAGCAATAATACCAGGCAAACATTGTGTACAACAGCATCCAGAAATGAATAATAACAATTACAAAAATAAAAATAATACTTATCAAACCATTGAAAATTTGGTAGCCAAAACCATAATGCATCCCAAATATCCCCAATACCTATGGTCTCTGGATATTGGTGAAGGGGTTTGTCCTGGATGAGATTTTTAATTTGTTTGAATGGTTTGGCTAATCACAATTATCAGGCATATAAAAGGTGATATTACAAGAAGGGTATATACCTAAAGGGATATTTCCCTTAGAAAAATTAAAACACACTAATGCGGAATCTACATAATAAAGTCTAAGTGGCAGCGTATAATTTCCTGCCGCATTAATATTTACAAAACTTTAGCTGGCCCAGTGTTGTTCAAATGAAGTCCAACTAAAGGAAGTCCTTGACTGGCATCCGATGGTGACAGCATACACATCCAGCAGTCAGTATGGTTTGTTAAGGCAGTAGCCTTTTTTATGTCCTTCCAAAATCCATTGTTCGTCCACTTTGGGCTCATCCGAGTTTTTGCAATCTTTTGGCTGTACACTGTAAGGACTAATATTGCGGCCAGGAACCCATATCGTATTGCCTTCATGTTGTACCGCAGCATATCCATGACCCCAGGTAATAAGTTCTGCTGGTCCTTTCTACTGAGGGTCTGGTAGTTTATGATACCAAACTAGCGGTCGAGCCGTGGTTGCTGCGGCTGGAAGGAGAGAAAAATGCCTGCTTGCAGCTCTATTAGGTGGTGTGTAGTTAGGTTTAAAAAATTAGGAGTATATAAAGCTAAATTAAGATGATTTTGCACTCCAGGTAGTCCGGGGCTATTTTCCCCATTTTTTGTTTTTAATTTGTCAAGCATGTGTTTAAGAGTGGAATTGGCGCGTTCCACGATAGCTTGCCCCTGTGAATTATAAGGAATGCCGAATTTATGAATAATGTTCCAGCGAGCACAAAACTGTGCAAATGCCTGACTGCAATAAGCAGGTCCATTGTCAGTTTTTAATTCTTTTGGCGTACCCAGAGTGCTAAAAGTACGAATACAGTGATTGATGACATGTTTAGTTGCCTCTCCACGCTGTGGAGTAGCAAAGATGAACCCAGAATATGTATCAATAGTCACATGTATATATTTCCATGGATTAAAAGATGCATATTGGGTAACATCCATTTGCCAAATTTGACATGCCTCAAGTCCACGGGGATTCACACCCATTGGAAGAGACAGTCCTTGTTGTGAACAAGTGGGGCATTGTTGAATAATAGCAGCTGCCTCCCCGGGGGGTATGCCAAATTGTTTAACCAAAGCCTTGGCGTTTTGATGAAAATAGCCATGACTATCCCAGGGAGTTGGTTGTTGCATAGTCATAACTTGTGTTGCCATATCCGCCCAGGAATTCCCCTCACTGAGAATTCCTGGAAAATTTTGATGACTACGAATATGTGCAATGAAATAAGGGCAATATCTTGTCTCAATTAAGTGTTGTAATCTCAAAAATAATGACATTAAGGTCTCATCCAAGCTAGGGGAGATATAAGAATATGGCAAAAGAGAAACCAAATTATAAACATATAAACTATCAACAATTATATTAACATTTTGACAAGGGAATGTTTGAAATGCCAAAATAACTGCGGCAACTTCGGCGCGCTGAGCTGATGATTGTGGTGGAGTGATTTTGGTGCACCATTTTCCTGTAGCCCACCATGCACAGGCGCCATAGATTTTCCCACCATCAGTATAAACTGTGACACCTTCTAAAGATGTTGGAGATGACAAAGGTTGTAATTTTAGTGGTAAATTTTTTATAGCCATAAATCTATGATCTGTGGGAGGATGGCATGAAAATTGACCAGGCCAATCTCCAAGCAATAATTGCAAAACAGAATTATTTTGAATCATTACCTCCCAGTGCTTTAGAGAAAATGGAAGAAAAATTATTAGCGGCTCTAGTCCAGCTATTTGGCGGCAACGGACACGGCCACGATGTATAATGTCAGCCAAGGTCATAGCTGGAGGGTTAATAGAGCGTGGAGGAGTACTGGGAGAATGAATCCACTCCAAAATAAAAACCTTCTTATCTACAAGTTGAAAAATTGCCGCTGTGGGTGGTCGGTCAAAAATCACATTCAAATGCACAGGATGATTGTCAACACACCGATCTGTCCACCGGGTGGTGACGGCCGTTTGGACTTTCTCAACGACCGATAGCTGGTCGGATGTTAATGTAACAACATCTGTGGGATTTTTGAGCCCTTTTAATGCCATAAACAAAGGAGAAAGGGTGGAGGTAGAAAGACCTATATATGGCCTTAACCAATTAATATTTCCTAAATATTGTTGTAGTTGAACCAATGTAGGTGCAAGTGGCAAATCAAATTGTACCACTTGGGGTGACGAATGGGCTTGTTGCAATTTGTGTCCCAAATATAAATATGGTGCTGTATTTTGTATTTTTTCAGGGCAAATAACCAATCCTGCCCTGGCCAGTGTGGTTTCTAATTCTTTATATGAAGCCATAATCGTTCCTCTTGGCCCTGGGCCAGCAATGAGAATGTCATGCATATAGTGATAAATTTTCCAATTAATATGTGCTTTACGAAATGGTTGTAATGCAAGATCCACATACATTTGACACATGTTTGGACTGTTCAGCATGCCTTGAGGTAGCACAGTCCATTGATATCTAGTGGCAGAAGCACTATTATTAATTGATGGCAGAGTAAAGGCAAATAACTTTCTGTCTTCTGGGAATAAAGGAATACTAAAAAAGCAATCTTTTAAATCTATGATAACAAGGTCCCATGTTTGAGGAATCAAATTTGGATTTGGCAGGCCACACTGTAGGGGTCCTACGGGAACAATAATTTTATTGACTTCCCTAAGGTCGTGTAAGAATCTATATTTGCCAGATTTTTTCTTGATCACAAAAACAGGGGTATTATAAGGACTATTTGATGGCTCAAGATGTCCTAACGTTAGCTGTTACTGCACTAACATATGCAAAGCTGTCAATTTTTCCTCAGTTAATGGCCATTGATCAACCCATACAGGATTCTGATGGATGGTTGGTAATTTCATAAGTGGATTCATTTTAGTCTTCTAACGTAATTTTTGCATCCAATTGAGCCAATAAATCTCTTCCCCATAAATTTACATGAATATTAAGTATAACTGGTTTTATAAGTACTGTAGTAGTTCCCGTTTTTGTTTTTACGGAGAGCCAGTCAGAACTGACCTTAGCTTGTTGAAGCCCCCCAACGCCTCGTACAGCGGGGGTGTCTTGGGATGGCCAATGAGGTGGCCAGTCCTTAGTCTGAATCACAGAAACATCAGCTCCAGTATCTATAATACCAGAAAATTGAACACCGTTAATGACCATAACGGTCAACGGCTTATCAGGGGTGAGCATTTTAGTGAGGGCTAAAATTGTGCTGTTAAAATGAACATCGGTAGATCCAAATCCACCCACCCGTTCAGTGTTGGAAGTCCCCATAGGCCAATAGGGAAATAAAACCATTTGTGCATAGGTGTCCCCTTGATTCAAATGAAGCGGCTGATTGGCATAAAGTTGGACTTTATGATTCCTGTATAGTCAGAGTCAATGACCCTGGGAACAACAAAAAACCCCTTTTTTGCTGCAGAGGATCGGGGCAAAATGATGCCTACAGTGCCTTCAGGGAGTGGCCCTTGAAGTTGGGTGTCACAAACTTGTGTAACGTGTGGAAAGGAAAGATGTACTGGCGCCGCTAATTGTAAATAAACACCAGCGCTTCCTTTGGTGGCAGGTCGAACAGATGGATGATCAATGTGGACAGGAAAGTGTTCAGCCTTTGGGGTCAGGTTAGTTGAGCACCCCTGACTTAGTTTTTTGTTTGCTGTTGGAAGTTACGGCATTGATTAGCCCAATGATAGCCCCTTTTACATTTCGGGCAAACAGTTTTTGGTTTGACTACTATGCCAGAGGGTGTTTTGCTCTGTCCGCCGCCAGGAGCGCGACACTGTGCCTTAAAGTGTCCTGGCTTTCCACAATTAAATTAATTACCTGTTGGCCTGTCAGATCTGGTAATTGCCATGGCCAAATTTTCCATTTGATAGGCATGACTGCCTACAACTCTACATGCCTGAATTAAATCTGCAAGTGTCTTTTGACCAGTGCCAATTAAGGGTTGCAGAACTCTTTTGCAGTCTGCATTAGCATTTTCAACAGCCAATTTCATCAAAATTTCTTGTGCGGCTAATTCATTATCAATTTGTTTATCAATGCTATCTTTTAGTCTATTTATAAATTCATCATAGGGTTCAGTAGTACCCTGTTTAATTTGTGTAAAACTCTTACCAAATTTTCCACTCTCATCTACTAGCTTTAAAGCGGCAAAAACAGCTTGTAAAATTGCACCATGTAAAGCTTCATCTAGAATAGCATCTTGCTGTTGGTCAACAGTAGTGAAATTTCCAGAACCATAAATTTGGTCTGGCACTAATTGAGCGGTGCCTCTTTGAGTAGCTTGAACACGATATTGCGAATCCCAAACTGCATACTGAGCAGGAGTTAAAATCATCTGCATTAATGCCTTCCAATCTGCTGGAATCATCCTATGAGCATATGCCTCAAGAATGCCCATACAATATTTACTTTTCAAGCTGTAATCTAACACTGCTTGTTTTATCTCTTTCAAAGTTCTTAATTGAAGTGGAGCCCATTGTCTGACTGGATTCATTTGAGCATCCATGCCCACAGTTACAGGGTATAAATTTGCCATTTCATCGGCACCTAATTCTCCTGCCTCATAAGCATTCTGTAATGTTTCCTGAATAAGATTACTTGTTTTGGTTATAGCCGGAGCCGTGGCATTTAAAATAGGATCACACGACTCAACATTGCTGGGAGAAACCCTGCTGTGATTTTTAATTGTTACTGGAGTTTCAACAGCAGGGGGAAGAAGTTGAACTTCATTATAATGCGGTGGGTTCAATAAAGGTTTTAGTAGGGGTTGTTCTTGTGTTTGTAAGGCTTCAAAAACTGCCCTCCAAGTTGTTAAAATGGGAGCAGGAGCCCTGGGATTTGTATGTAAAAAATCTCCTACTGTTCGCCAGGTTTCAATTTTAATACTACCCGTCTCCGGGTATGAAGGAATGTGTTTCCAAATATATTCAAGGAGAGATCATAAATCTCCTTTGGTTAGTTTCTTCGCCATAAAATAAAAATAGTTTTTCCTGGTTATCTCTCTGAGTTCCCCTAAATGCACTTTCTGTGCCTTTGAGAGATCACCCCCCATACCTACGAGGGATCAGTCCTCGTCCAGCAATGAACTGATGAAGCGCGCTTGGCCACGTCCGGACGGTAAGTTCAGGGGTCCAGGGACGTACAATCTCTTTGGATCATCACGTCGGGGTCACCACTTGTGCCGAAAGTCCGTGGCGTTATCCGGCTTCCATGATTAATGACAGAGACTGGGGATGTCTCGGAGTGGAAAGCCCAGATAGAATTTCGGCACCTCCTTTTATTTACATCAAAAGTTTCTTCCCCTTACAATTGTCATCCCACAGATACACAGCCAATCACAGTTATACATATACTTTGAAAGCCCTGACGCGTCTCTCAGGAAACGAAACTTATTTCCTTGTTCCTCCACGCTCTAGTCCAATTGCCAGCTGTGTGGCAATCTGTAAAAAGCGGAATGGACTTATCTCAGGAATAGAAACTTTTCGCAACAATATTTTAATAGGCATTAATCAAAATATGAAGAGAAGAACAGTGAGTTTGCACATCCATATTTGCTTCCTTTCTCTTAATCATAATATAATTGACATCAAGAAACAGTCATAGATTTCTGATGGATAATATCTCCCAAAGCAGCCTACGCCGTCTAGAATAGTGTGCTATGAGCAGAGATCAAGGACACTATAGAAAGTGTTAATGAGAGAAGTGGCCAAAATGTTAACTGTTTCACCAAGTTGAAAAATCCAAGGTGGTACAGATTTTTCTTATTTTAGCACTGGAAAGATCATTCCATTTTCAATGTAAATTTGTTATAATATGTATCCAGCAGGGTTTTTGTTTATAAACCAAATTCTGGACAGCCCTGTGTTTGTAATATTGTTGAAACATCTGTTCTCCAGCATGAGTGGATGTAGAATCCACCGATGGGTAATCAGAGCCAACCTGCTCAGCAGACTAGATCAGAACTTTAGCGACGCCTCCTTCAGGGAGTTCCTTCTACTTCCAGTTTTGACCTAGTCTTCAGCTTGGCAGCATTAAAATGTGTTGGCTCCTCGGTTAGACTAGTTTAAATTGGTTTTGGCTTTAATTCTTTCAATTTGTTTAATTCTTGATTGATTTGACTAAAACTTCTGTTTTACAAATTCCAAATTGATTGGTTAGATTTGTTAGGAAGGTGGCTACAACAAGGTAGGCCTTGGACTTCCAGGCCTCGAGGACTCGGGCTGGCAGTAGCTTTAGGTGGTGATTTCCCTTGGCTCGCTGTTCGCCGCCCGAGTCAATTTGTCAACGTTCCCTCACCGGAGCGTTCTCCAGGTTCCTCCCCACGGTCTCTCCGACGGACGGAGCGGCCTCCCCAGATAGCGGCCTTGCCGCTACTGCTAACCGCAAGTGTTTGGGGTGGGGAGTTGAGCGCCGGGTTTCCAGTGAGGGTGTGTGTGAGATCGGTGACTGCTTGTCTGCCCGGGCTGCCGTTTTCGGCATTGGGACTGCGACTGTTTTCAGAGCCGCGTGTGAGTGCGGGCGCCATTTGCTTGGGCGCAGCCGACAAATTAAAAGCAGTCCGCTCACGTTGTCTGGCGTGGTGGCGGCCATTTTGGAGGGTGCGGCCTTGGTCCATTGCTAGCAGGGCGCGGCCGCCATTTTGGGAAGGTGCGGCCTTGGCCTATTTAGTAGGTGCGGCCGCCATTTTGAAGAGTGCAGCCCAGGCCTTTCTACCGCAAGGCGTGGTCGCCATTTTGCTCAGGGTATGGCTGTAGGCCGTCGGTGCCGGTAAAGGCCTTTCCTGCTATTTGACCCTGGTCTCTTGCCGCCTCAGTGCCTGCTGTATTCAGGCCTTGCCGGGGGAGTAACACAGTGTTTCCGGCTTGCATCCGGACTGCCTTTCATATTTCTGCAAGTGGTTTATATTTGTTGTTTGCTCTTAGAAGTTTAGCTGGTGTTGGTTACAGTGAGTTCTGTTGTTGTTATTATTATTATTATTATTATTATTATTATTATTATTATTATTATTATTATTTATTAAATTTCTATACCGCCCCTCTCCCGAAGGACTCGGGGCGGTTTACAGCCTTAAAATTTAAAAAAACATATAAATGTACAAAATTAAAATATTTAAAAATAAATTAAACAAATTAGGCCATAACATCTATAAAACCCAATATATACAAATCCTAAAATCCTAAAAATTACAAAAATCCTAAAAATTGCACAATCCCCCTAAAACATTTTCACCCGGTTGGAGCCGGAGCTTCTATGCCAGGCCGGCCTGTTGAAAAAGGAAAGTTTTCAGTTCCCGACGGAAGGTGCGTAAGTCCGTCATCATACAGAGTTCGGGGGGGAGCTCGTTCCAAAATGTTGGAGCTCCCACAGAGAAGGCTCTCCCCCTGGGGGTCGCCAGTCGACATTGTCTGGCCGACGGCACCCTGAGGAGGCCCTCTCTGTGGGAGCGTACCGGATTTAATTCCACCTGTTCCATATAGTTGTGACCTTTAGTCATCCGACCTTGCAGACGTACTTAAGCGAGTCGTCTGACTGTGACTGCCATTGCATCTGTGCAGAAATAGGGCTTCTCCCTTCCCTGCCTGTGATCTGCATTCTTGGAATTTCCCCCCCACCCCATTTGTTTGGATACCTTTACCGGACCTTCCAGACGGCAATGGCAGACAGTGCTTCGTCCCAGGCACACCAAGGCTCAGGCACCCCCCCACACTTCGCAAAAAACGCAGATCTACTGATTTGAAACGGGGGGGCAAGAAGAAGGCTAAAACAAAGCACCTGGTTAAGGAGCCGTCGAAGGCAGCCGAGCGAGAGGCCACGAGAAGGCACCAGGCGTTGGAAAGGGAGTTTCCAAGGCCCAGAGCCAGTGGGGCTGAAGTGGTTTCCCCCGCCCCATTGGACACTCCAATTCCCTTTGAGCCTCATTTGGAATCTGGGCAGCGGCCTAGGACATGGTCTCCTCAGGGGGAAACTGAACAGGTTGGCTCCCCTCACTCTAGTCCATCCTCTCCTGAGCACCTTGAGTTTGCAGCCACCCAGGTTGAGGCAGGGCCTAGTACCAGGGAACAGCATGGTCAGTGGTCTGACCAATTTCATTCGTTTATGCAGCAAGCGTTTGATCAATTCATGTCTTCCTCCAGGGGTCCCTCTCTCCCTCAAGGGTTCTTCCCTTCCTCTGCGCTCCCTCCCCGCAAGGGGCGGGCGGCTACATAAGCTTCTGGTGTCTCTGAAACTTCTTCACAGATAGCAGAGGAGGGATCTGAGGACCTGGAGATGACTGACATCCCGATGTCGGAAGATGAGGACGCTGCTCCGGAACAGGCATCGACCTCAGGTTTATTCAACCCCTCTTCCTTTCATTCCCTCCTTCTGAAGGCGTGTGCCACTCTGAACCTTTCGGCAAAAGCTAAGGTGGTTAAGTCTCCTTCCTCTGATGAGGAGGATGATTCCAATCCTCTCTTGCTCCCTCCGGTGTCGGAGGAGATGCAGATCCCTTGTCCCAAGGTTTTTCGCACCACGGTGCAGTCCCAGTGGGCATCACTAGCAACCGTCCCTTCTCCAAACAATATGGAGAAAAAACTGTTTAATGTTGCATCTTCCTTCGCCTCCATCTTGGAGGTGCCGTCAGTAGATGAGCCTCTAATATCTCTTTTTTCCACGTCTGCCATCCCAGGGGACATGGCTAAGGCCATGAAAGCGGAGGACAAAAAATTTGAGTTCTCGCTCCGCAGGGCTCATCAATCCTCGGCCTGGTCTATCAGGGCTGCTACCTCAGTCTCCCTTTTTGCCAGGGCATCTATTATGTGGCTTTGGGAACTACAATCGAGTGTCCCTCCTGACCAAGTACGTACTCATCAAACTTTGACCAAGCTGCTTACGGCGGCAGAGTACATGGCGGACTCATCCTTGTTCGCTACTCGATACTCAGCCAGATCGATTGGGGCAACAGTAGCCTCCTGGAGGCTTCTCTGGCTCAAAATGTGGAGGACATATTTGAAGTCTAAGTGGCGGCTGTCTACCTCCAAGTACTCTGGTTCCAAGTTGTTTGGGGCCGTTTTGGATCCTTACATTATTGAGGATAAGAATAAGAGAAAAATCCTTGCCCATCCTTCTAAAAAATCGGATAGGCGGCCTCAACAAGAGTTCCATAGGCAGGGCTTCCGCCAAGGCGGCTCCGGGGAATGGAGGCAGCCCTTTTGTGGGGGGCAGTCCTGGGATTGGCCCAGAAGCTCGCGATCCTTCTCCTTCAGACAGGATCGCTCCCAGGACCGCCCTTCCTCGGGCAGGGGCCAGTTCTCGTCAAAATGACCTTTTCAAGGTGCTGGAGGCCGGCCTTACAGGCGTTCCAAGTGACGCCAGGGACAGTCCCATTGGAGGTCGCCTGGCACTGTTCAGCGAGGTGTGGCAGGTGGCCACAACCGACGCTTGGGTCAGAGAGACCATAACTTATGGTCTAGCCATAGAGTTTTACTCTCCCCCTCCAAGTCATTTCATAAAATGCCCGGTCTCACGCAATCCATTTGCACTGGGATCTGGTTAGACTGAATGAAGCCGTTGCAATATATATTGAAATAAATCTGCATTACATACTAACTTTCTTGCTAAATAATAACTTTATCTAACTACAAAATACTCTTTTTCTTCCCTGCTTTCTCCCCAAGCTAATATCCTGAGATAGGTCAATATGTTTGAAAAATTCTTGAACCCTGCTTGTTAGACATAAATTATTATATTTCTCAATACTATTTTTACCATAGTACACAATATAAGTGTATTTTTGCCTCTTTGGAGTGAAATGAATAGTGAGTGAATCAAGGGAAAATTAATGTTATTTAATCATGTTTAATCATGTTCTGTGAAATCGGGCAAAAGGAGTGAAATAACAAAGGTGTAATAGAGAGCCACAAAAGCTGCTTCCATATCCTTATAAGAAAAACTGATTGTAACTATTATACATACTAGCTATATTGATATATTGGGATAGTTTTGAGAATATTCTACAAATATAATTTTCTATATGTTTTACTGCTTTGTCCCATAAAGATCTAAACAAACAAAAGCCCTATACTTTCTTAGGTGAACATTGGATTTCTGAGATCTGAAACTTGTCTTATCTTTTTAAAGAAGACAAGCTTGAGAGAAATATACCTGAGCAGCGTGTATATATAAAACAGTTTCTGCTTTTGGAAAACATAGTGCTATAAAATGTTGAAGAACTATCTCCTAAGTTTCTAGTCATTTGTTTTATCTTCAACTCTTCTCCCCCCCCCCATCCTTTTTCTGGTTTTCCTTTATGCTGATCAGCAGTCAGCTTTTATTGGTATCCCTTGTTAAGTTTTTCCATTCTCTTTTGAACTAGAAATACATTCTACTTTTATGGTTTTGAAGGAGATTACAAACATCATGCTCAATTTCCTATTATTTCTATAGAGAAATGCCTTCCTGATTGTGACTCTCTTCCTCCTTGCTGCTGGCATAAGCTTCTGTCTAGCTTAGGAGCACTTAGTTGTCACCTCATTAAGTTCATGCAATATTGGCTGAAAGAATAGCCTCAGGCTTCTATTCCTCCTCCCTTCCATAACTACTAGTATCATGGAGAAAGAGCTAGATTGCTGTGAACTTTGCCAGAAACTGACATTGAGTCCCTAATGACAGCAAGAAAGTGTGGTTGCAATTTATGTGGCTGTTTTTGCATCTGAACCAAGAAGAGAGGAAATGAGATTAGATTTTGGATGCCTGTATTACTCTTTCATGAACTCCGCTATGAAGTCTTTAACACTTTTTAAGAGGAATAGACATGTGTTTGTTACATTTATTACATTGATATAGCCACCCATCTTTCAGTGAACTCTGGGTGGCTTCCATTTAAAATTTAAAAGACATACAAAATCATTTTAAAACTATAATTTGTATTTTTTTAATTGATGCATCTCACACAAATGCTGGGAGGACTTACATGTTGCATCTTTTATAACTGATCATTAGTGCAGATTATTTTTTAGCTTAAAGTTGGCAAAGTTGACTTTAAAAAACTTGGAAAATATTGCTAGTTATCTGTTAATATGTTGGATTTATATGCAACTGAAGTAGAAATTCCTTGTAATACATTTTCTTAAACAAATGTTATCAGGTTACTATTGTAGTTCCCTCATGCCCCTGGGACATCATGTTGAAATTATGTTTCATAGCCTCCATGGCAACCGTGGTCTTGTTGCGGGTAATTTCAGATCTAACACATATAGGTTGAGACATGTCGGACTTCTTTATCTCTGACCTACTGGTACAGGACATTGAATTAAATCTTTTGTTCTGACATATAAGTTCTTGACCTAGATGACATTTACTGCCTTCTACGATCTACTCAGATTCAGATGTAAATCCAACGCCACTTTTCTCAATGATCCAGTGGGCAGTTCTGTTGAGTACCTGGTTGTCTTCTGGAATTGGAAAGTAGTTCAGGCTCTTGACACAACTGCCTCTGAGTTGCCTCTGACAAATGATACTGGAGATCATTTTGATTTCTGAGAAACTGTGAGAATAAAGCAACAAGATGACATCTGGAGCACTGATGGAAGAGAATGAAAAGTGAATCTGATTGAGCACATATTCAGCCTAGAGCAGTGGTTCTTAACCTTCCTAATGCCGTGACCCTTTAATACAGTTCCTCATGTTGTGGTGACCCCAACCATAAAATTATTTTCGTTGCTACTTCATAACTGTAATTTTGCTACTGTTATGAATCGTAATGTAGATATCTGATATGCAGGATGTATTTTCATTGTTACAAATTGAACATAATTAAAGCATAGTGATTAATCACAAAAACAATATGTAATTATATATATTGTGAAATATTTATTTCTAATTACAAATATAGTTTGGTGTAGCATGGGTAACAGTCTTAATATAACAACAGTAAACTACATTGCTACATTTTGTGACAGTATGCATAAAAAGCCAACCCACAGGTTGAGAACCGCTGGTTTAATGTATTCAGCAGTAAACTAAAGCAGGGGAGGGGGCTGGCTCTAATCTCTAATCCCCTCCCTGCAAAAGAAAAAACCCGAAGCCTAAAATGATGGCCAATAACTTTAGCAAATAACACAAATAGAGTCAGCAGGATCCTGTCCCAGACGGAGACCAACTGGGTTAATGTGAAAGACAGTTTTTACCAGGGAATCCTCAAGGATATTCTGCCTTAGGTATAGGTCTCCAGGTGGGATAGATTTGGCTGGGGGGAGTGGAGAGGGAATTTCAACAAAAGCCTCCCAATCTTAAACCCTCAGATCTCTCCAAAGGTTTTTTCCTGAAACTCGTGAGATCTTTTTCTCATTTTACATTCTCTTCCTAATAGAAAGAAACTATTTTCTAAAATAAGTAGGCTTGGTTTTTCTCTGCAGAAAAAGTAAGGTGGGGAGAGCCTGGACTGGAAAAAACGAGGGGATCACACAGTCTGAATCTGGCAGAAGTCTGGGTATGCTGCCTTCTTTTGACAACCCCCCTCCCCTCTTTTGCATATTGGAGCCTTTGAAAAGCATTTTGAACAAATAAAACAAGCCGCTCTCCAACTTTTCTCCCCCACCTTCTGGTAGGGGGGGCATCAAATTCACCTGATCTTCTCCTCTTGAATATTATTTCTCTCGTGTTCCTAAACGGGCTCTTCCTATGATTTACTTCTTTTTTTTAATATGCCATTTATTCGTTGATATTTTTAACCAGGAGGTTAAAAAGTTTGACCAAACTATTAAACGTCCAAGTCTTTGCCTATTTAATAAGGAATTGAAAAACCCAGACACCCGACCCTCCGGGGCTTTTTCCTTGCCGGCTGCTTGAGCAGAAAAGCAGCCGAACCTCTCTGGTGGGTCTTTCCCTTCTTCCTAGGACCCCCCTCCAATCAGCTCTCCACTCCCCCGGCTCAGAAAAGCTGAAGAAGCACAGAAAGATTCCCCACCTGGGAAGGACTTTTTTTTAAAAAAAAAATGCCCCAGCAACGACTCTTGGCTTGAGGATCCCCCGGGTGCTATTTTTAAAAAGCCAAGAAGAGGGAAAGAAAAGAAGAAGAAAAAGAGACTAGGACTTCTCTTTTTTTGCACTAAAAAAAGGGAGAGGGAAGAGGGGGAAAAGGGAAATTCTCCCCAGCAGCTGGTTGGTCTGGCGGCGGTGCTGGTGGTAGAGCAAAGGGGAATTAGGACCCCGTGCAAAGCTCTCCAGCCTTCCTGGGCTTCAGTCTGAGAGTCCCTTTCCTTTGCAAGTTGCAAAGAAAAGGGAAGGGAAGGGGGAAAAATCGGGGTTCGGGAGGCCCAGCCTCTTTCTTTTCAACCCGGCTGGCTGGCTGGCTGGCTGGCTGGGCTTACTCGCTGCCTGGGGCTTGCTGACTCTTCCTCTCCCGCCCCCTGCCACCTTTGCTTTTGTGATGTTGCCGCCTTGGATTTGAGTGCGTTTCAAAAATCGGGCTCAAGCTGCGCCAATCAGTTCCTAAGACCATCAGAAATATGTGTTTTCCGATGGTCTTAGGCGACCCCTGTGAAAGGGTCGTTCGACCCCCAAAGGGGTTGTGACCCACAGGTTGAGAACCGCTGGCATAGAGTGTAGTGATAAGGCCAGAGAAGCATCAGTGTTTCTTGATCATAATTATGTCAGATGGTAACCATCCAGTGGCACTGAAAAGGCTGCACATTTTCTTTATTTGTGAAACTATCTTTTTAGATAACACTTTAATAGTAGAAATCTTTCTCAGAGTTTTGATTCTAAATGAATTAATAATTGTTGCAGCATCTTGTACTATTTTAAATGAGATTCCTTTTGGCCTGCAGACTTCAGGAAATGGACCAGTGATAAGAAGGAAATTATGTCAATAGACTTGAAGGAAACTTTTCTATGTTTCCTTTAAGCAATGTACCTCTTTCTTGGACTTGGCCATATTAGATGCCTATCACCCAGTCTCCAGGTTCTCTTTTGGGGATAAGGCTATTGAAAATACAGTAGGGCATAAGTTGATGAGCATCCGAGAAGAATTATATTTTTTATATCGTTTCCTATCAGACTACGGCTATGGTTTACATCAGAATGAGGGTGTATACTACTTGTGGTTCAGATATCTTGGAAGCCATCAACAGTATAGACCATGGTAATCTTCTGGACCTCCTACAAGACTTGGAGAGTGAAGTACTATTTTGGTTTTGTTCCTTCCTGAGCAATTGATGGGGGGGGAGAAGAAGTTATGATTGTGGATCCTCTTTGTAACATGCCCCAGGGATTGGTCCGTCTACCCACTTTGCAATATATACATGAAACCACTGGGAGAAGTTGGAGAAAGTATTAGTAGGATCAGTCCTTCAAGACAGGCTAGAACAGGAAACAGATAGAGCAAAGCTTATAGGAATGTCATTTTATTGTTATTGAGTATAATGGCAGTTTCCCCTTTGCTCTCTCTTATA
Organism: Bothrops alternatus; assembly: GCA_034064705.1. Taxonomy (NCBI): domain Eukaryota; kingdom Metazoa; phylum Chordata; class Lepidosauria; order Squamata; family Viperidae; genus Bothrops; species Bothrops alternatus. The sequence goes on from JARGCV010000040.1 coordinate 7,598,411, forward strand.
CTGAACAGAATCAAGAGTGGGTTATTTTTAGTTTCTTTTTCGTACCTTCCACTTTGCCCGGACTGAATTGTCTTTTGTTTTCTTTAACGGCTTTTGCCAAATTTATTTTCACATTCCTCTACATCAGGGATTCTCAACCTTGGCAACTTTAAGACTTGTGGACTTCAACTTCCAGAATTCCTCAGCCAGCTTTGCTGGCTGAGGAATTCTGGGAGTTGAAGTCCACAAGTCTTAAAGTTGCCAAGGTTTGAGAACCCCTGCTCTACATCATGCTGCTGATACTCAACAACTGGATGGGAAAGAAGTAGTTGTAGATGGGGAAGCCTTTATCCAGTATTGTCTGGATCATCAGTAGCAGCCCTTTTTGGAGCAAGAGGCCCTGGCAATGGTAGCTCTTATATTATGCATGACAACTGAAGAATGCTGCAATGCATTCAGTATGTAACAGTATTTGCAAATCACTTCAAAATTGTTTTGTGCAAAATGCAGCACAAGCAATAGAACACAGTCAAACTAGAGTCTTGGACTTCAAGAGAGCTAATTTCAATAAACTTAGAGAGGGCTTGGGAAGGATTCCATGGATGAGAATCCTCAAGGGGAAAACAACTCAAGAAGCTTGGGAAATTTAGAAAAATGAGATAGTAAAAGCCCAGTCTAGCAAAATACCAACAAAGATGAAAAATAACAGCTCTCAAAAGAAACCAGCATGGCTGCATAAAGAACTCTCTGACAAATTGAAACATAAAAAGGACAAGTATAGAAAGTGGAAAGAGGGGCACATAACTAAGAATACCAGCAAATAGCCCGAGCCTCCAAAGATGAAGTGAGGAAAGCCAAGGCTCAAAATGAACTAAGGCTTGCGACCAAAGTCAAAGATAACAAAAAAAGCTTCTTTCAACATGTAAAAACAAGAAAAAAGTGAAGGAAATGATTAGTCCATTAGTGGGTAAAAATGGCAAGAAGGTGACAAGCAACAGGGAGAAAGCAGAACTATTTAACTCATTTTTTGCATCTGTTTTTACACAAAGGAAAAAAACAGACCAACCTATCGAAAATAGTGCCATAAAAAACAGAATAGAAATGCAAGTTAAGATAGGCAAGAAAATGGTAAGTGAGCACCTGTCCAGCCTATACAAGTTCAAATCGCCAGGACCAGATGGATTACACCCCAAGGTTCTCAAGGAACTGGCAGATGTGATCTCAGAACCACTGAACTATATTTTTCAAAGATCCTGGAGCACAGGGTAAACTACCAGAGGACTGGAAAAGAGCTGATGTAGTTCCCATCTACAAAAAAGGGGAAAAAATGGACCCAAGAAATTACAGACCTATCAGCCTGACCTCAATACCTGGGAAGATCCTGGAAAAGATAATCAAACAACGAATCAACGAACACCTAGAGGCAAACAAAGTCATTACTAAAAGCCAACATGGGTTTGTCAAAAATAAATCATGCCAGACAAACCTTATTGCATTCTTTGACCAAGTAACAAAATTAGTAGATCAGAGGAATGCTGTGGACATAATTTACTTGGACTTCAGTAAGCCATTTAATAAAGTAGATCACAACCTACTACTGGACAAGATAGAAAAATGTGGGGTAGGAAGCACCACCACCAGATGGATCCGTAGCTGGCTGACCGGCCATACTCAGCGTGTGGTCTTCAATGGAACTGCATCTACATGGAGGGAAGCGTGTAGTGGGGTGCCCCAGGGCTCTGTTCTGGGCCCAGTCAGTGCTCTTCAATATCTGTATCAACGATTTGGACAAGGGGATAGATGGGGAACTCATCAAATTTGCAGACGACACCAAGCTGGCAGGAATAGCCAACACTCCAGAAGACAGGCTTAAGATACAGAAAGATCTGGACAGACTTGAACACTGGGTGCTAACTAAAAATGAAATTCAGTGGTGAAAAAAGCAAGGTTCTACATTTAGGCAAGAAAAACCAAATGCACAGGTATAGCATAGGGGGTACCTTGCTCAATAGTAGTAACTGTGAGAGGGACCTCGGAGTCCTAGTAGACAATCACCTAAATATGAGCCAGCAGTGTGCTGCAGCTGCCAAAAAGGCCAACACAGTGCTAGGCTGCATTAACAGAGGGATAGAATCAAGATCATGTGAAGTGTTATACCACTTTACAATGCTCTGGTAAGGCCACACTTGGAATACTGCATCCAGTTTTGGTCACCGCAATATAAAAAAGATGTTGAGACTCTAGAAAGAGTACAGAGAAGAGCAACAAAGATGATTAGGGGACTGGAGACTAAAGCATATAAGGAACGGTTGCTGGAATTGGGTATGTCTAGTTTAATGAACACAAGGACGAGGGGGGACATGATAGCAGTGTTCCAATATCTTAGGGGCTGCCACAAAGAAGAGGGAGTCAAGCTATTCTCCAAGTCGCCTGAAGGCAGGACAAGAAGCAACGGGTGGAAACTAAGCAAGGAGAGAAGCAACCTAGAACTAAGGAGAAACTTCCTGACAGTTAGAACAATTAACCAGTGGAACAACCTGCCTCCAGAAGTTGTGAATGCTCCAACACTGGAGGTTTTTAAGAAGAGACTGGACAGCCATTTGTCCGAAATGGTATAGGGTTTCCTGCCTGAGCAGGGGGTTGGACTAGATGACCTCTAAGGTCCCTTCCAACTTTATTATTATTATTATTATTATTAATAATAATAATAACAACAACAACAACAACAACAATAACTTTATTGTCACTTTGAATGTACACCAATCGGCATACATCAAAATGAAATTTCGTTGCACCCAAATCTCAAAGGGCCACCACCTCCGACATAGCCTCCTTGTTTGTGGCAGCTCAAGTTTCAGAACATCCATTTTAGTCTCTAGGGAGCGAACAATGGCAAACAGGATAGATGGAAATGGAGCTCCATGGGGATTAGCCCTCAAATTAGTTTGTATTCCTGCACAACAACCTCGCCTCCTTTCCTTTTTCTGATCCCGTCTCTTCCACCTTTTCCTTAAAGGGGCCTTGTTCCTTTTCGCCCCGGAGCATGCTGCCGCCACCTCCAATTCCTCCAAAAGCCTCTCTCCCTTCCTCTGGGCCTGCCAATAGCCTCATCCAGTTCCTTTGCTCCACAAGCTCTGAGACCTCTCCTCTTCCTTCTTTGGGAACAGCCTGATTTGCAATAGAATCCATCACTATGCCAGCAATCTGATCTTGCTGCCAGCAGAACAATTTCAACAGCACAAAGGACTTTTTTTTTTAATAAAAAATTCTTTTATTAAAACAATCAACATTGAACATAAAAACATATTATGCAGCAATCTTTTTAACAGTCTCATCAACAGTTCCAAAAGAGCTAAACCCTCATCATACCAGCAAAGATTGTCGGTCGTACGTTACCTTAGCCCCACCACATTGCTCAAACACATTAAAACCTTCCCGATCATGTGGCCTATATCCCTTATATCCCTCCAAAAACTTTTCACCTTCAAGAGCCAATGCAGCCGCAGCCAATCCAGGCACTGCCATCTTAGAATCATACTTGATTATGAATGGGTGAGAGCCTCCTTAACCATACAACACATGTGCCACAATCCCTATTCTTTTTTGGTGTTGCCCTCTCTTTTATGGATATCCTCCTTATTGTGTTAGGCTGGCATGCACTTGGAGGACATTCTGGAAATTTGTTTAAAAAGGAATCTATCCAGAAGATGTTTGGGGAATAATCAGTTGGTGTTTGCATTTTTTTTAAATAAATACCTTGGGGATTACAGCAGCATACAAATTAGACAGACAAGCAGACAGATAGAATTCCTATCTGTATTTGTCATGCACAAATAAGAAGTTTGCAGCTGGTTGAAATGACAGGAAATGGAGCATATTGGCAATTGCTAAAACATTTCATAATGCTTAGTGAATATACATGCATGCATGTTTCCAAACACTATTGCTCAGACAGTCTATCTGAAACTATATCACTACATAATCTATGCAAATAATAAAGCTTTCGCTTGTCTTCATAGCTTTTGACACAATCCAAACCATGGCAATACCTAACAGGCTATTCCAGTTATCTCTGTAAATCTCTTCCAAGGTTATCACAATTACTAAATATCTCCTGTTTTCCTGTTTTTAATGCTGTTTTATGGAGAAAAGACATGGACCACAGACTTATGCTTGAACAATGGGATTTATCCTCATTTCCTGCTCCTGAGCTTCCCAAATACTTACTATCCCCCCACCTCCCACAATCTCTTAGGGATAAATTGTAGGAGGGCGAAGCAAAAAAAAAATGGATTAGATATTCTATCAGTGATTTGAGATTTTTAGAAAAAAAATCCAGTGAGTTATACCTTCTTTGTAAATATGATTTTCTGAAGCAGTTGAGATTTGTATGCTTTCTTCTGTTTATTGATTTTGGCACTAGAATGGGTTTTTAAAGTAGCCACATAATCTCATATGTTTTGGATCATTTGGCATAACATAAGTAGGAAGAAAATACTTACTGTATAATTTAATGAAAGATCGCTTTCTTACCAAATGCTAAATGTATATTGTACAAATATTTATATATATATATATATATATATATATTTATATATATATATAATTTGTATTAGAAAGGTTTGCAGATTAAAAAAAGATAAACATGAATAATATAAAGTCAGAGTAAAGAACAATAAAAAAAGAAAATGTAAGGTGGGAAATTAAGAAAAAGTAATTAAATAGAAATACGTAAAGTTATATAAAGAAGTTACTTCTGATCTTTAAGCAGTTACAAACTTCTGACTTCTCTCATTAAAGTTACGTGTATTGTACAAATGCTTTTAATATGGTTTAAGTTATTTTTCTGATTCCTTAATACAAATTTACTTAAAGTATACATCATATTTTTTTAAATAATCTTTAGTAATTTTAATAAGCTTACAGATTATTTTTAAAGATACACAGCAAAGGCTTTTTTCTTCCAGAGTCATCTTCCTGTCTGGCTCTCCTCTTCAATAAACTGCAACCTTCTTTCTAAAAAAAAAAAAAAAGATACACAGCAAAGAAGTGTAAAGAAATTGATCACCTAGCAATTCACATAGAGAATTTGAGCTCTTATGTATTACTTTAGACCCCCTAATGTTATTTATTTATCAAATTTAGAAACAAATTTAGAATTTCCCTCTATATATTATAACTTTTCTACTTTTTCTAATAAATTACATGAAAGATTTAGAGCAAAACCAAGGATTTTCTTGGGTTTGAGTATTGTGACCATCAAATAGATGTAGACATCTTGATGGATTATCCTACATTAAAGCCAAACATTCTGTGTTGAAATATCTCCCATTTATTACAGAGGCAAATTGGGAAGAGTCTGAAAATGTTTTCTAAGGAAGGTATATCATCATCCCAAGTTTTGTCCTTGCTTTGTGCTAAAATGTATGTATGGCCAGCAGCTCTGCTGTCCCTCAATCCTTATAGATCTCCAACCTTCCTCCCTTGGATTCCCATCGAATAACTAATTATAGCCTCTCAAACAGCATCTTTTCAATACTGGATTATACCTTTAAAACACTTAGCAGTTGTGATAGTAAACACTGTCCTGGCTAATACACTTGGTGGATTTGCGGCAATCCTGTACTTAAAAATTGTAATACCAAAATTAAAGAGGGTAATGGGTTTTTCAAAAAAAAATAATAATTCTAGCACTAGTTAAGAATAAAATTATTTCATAGCCTTAGCCGTGAAAGCCAGCTGGGTGACTTTGGGCCATTCACTCTCTCTCAGCCCAACATACCTCACAGGATTGTTGTTGTGGGGAAAATAGGAGGCGGAAGGTGTGTTGGATGTATTAGCCACCTTGAGCTATTTGTAAAAATAATAAAGGAGGAATACAAATAAATAAATTTCATAGACTGATGTGGGTATTATCCATCTCTAGTTAAAAAGAGTAGTACTGTACAGTATTTCATTCATCATCTTCACTGTTTTTGGATTTCTTTAGATAACTCTTCTACAAAACAAAAGCAATTTCTTCCTGGCTTTCAAAAAAACATTTAATAAATAGGTTGCTGGAAAAAAACATCTTGCTTTAAAAAATTGTTTTAATATTGTGCTTTTGTCAAGTAACTTGTTAATGTATATGTATGTCTTCTCTTTCTATACAGGAAGGAGCTTCAGCACGAAAGACTCAGACCCCAGCAGTGCAACCTGTGGCAAGGCCAGGTAAAAGCAGTAGATTTATTAATATTAATATATAATATTATTTATTATATTTTATATATATATATATATATGTTTTCTGAGGTTTTCGCAGGTGTTTGTATGTAGATCTTTGGTTCTTCGGGTTTTCTCCCACGTAGAATTTGAAGTGTCTTGGCGACATTTCGATGAAGTCCCATTCGTCATCTTCAGGCTGGTGCTTTCGGCTTCGTGCTTCTAGGAGCAATATGTGATTGTAGCTGTTTCTTCCTTTTAACTGCCAGTGGGGGTTTGAACTGATTGGCTGGGAGCTCGGCTGTGTTCTGATTGGGTGGAGGTGTGTTCTGATTGGTTAGGGGCTTGGCTGTGCTCTGTTTGGATGGGGGGTTGGCTGTGTTCTGATTGGCTGGGCGAGTGTTCTGTTTGGGTGGGGGCTTTGTTGTTCTAAAGGATTCAACGTTGCAGTCGCTCCCAAACACATCCCCACTGAAACCATTATATGCGGAGTTGAAACCAGCCTGACCAAAATCAACCCCGACGACGCTAACAGAATCAGACTCGAAATCACCAACATACTCTGCACCAGCAAGCCACCCAAAAGCAACTTACCCAAAGAGGAGCAGACAGCACTACTTAACCTGAAACAAGACACCAGCATAATAATCCTACCAGCAGACAAGGGCAATGCCATGGTGGTCATGAATACATCTGACTACCAAACCAAATTAACCAACCTACTCCAAGACTCCACATACAAACCCCTAAACACAGATCCCACCACCTACCTGGAAAAAACCACTAGATCCAAAATAAAAGCCTCCCCCATTAGCGAAGAGATCCAGCAAAGAATCATTCCCAGAGAGAAATCATCCAGATGCCCTAAGCTCTATGGTCTCCCCAAGATACACAAAGAAGGAACCCCACTTAGACCCATAGTCAGCTCCATAGGCTCACCTCTACAAAACCTAGCCAAATTTCTCGCCAAACAACTACAGCCCTATGCAGAATCCATCACCTCACACGTAGAACACTCATTCCAGTTCATAGAGATCATAAAGAAACAAAACTTACAGCCCAGTGACCTACTCGTTAGCTTCGATGTCATATCTCTCTTCACCCAAGTGCCAATCAAAGAAGCCTTAACAGCTATCCAAAACAAATATAACCCCCCCAAACACATCCTAGATCTGACCAACCACTGTCTATCCAACACATACTTCATCTATAACAGACAAAAATACAAATAGAAGGAGCACCCATGGGATCACCCCTCTCACCTGTCATTGCAAACCTCTACATGGAACACTTTGAAACCCAAGCTCTAGAAAAATCTGACCACAAACCCAAACTCTGGCTCAGATACGTAGATGACACCTTCGTAATCTGGCCACATGGGAAAGAAAAACTGGACAACTTCCTCACACACCTCAACAGCCTACACCCCAAAATACAGTTCACCATGGAAACAGAAACTAATAACCAACTTCCCTTCCTGGATGTCTTAGTCTATAAGAAATCCAATGGCTTCCTAGGACACACCATCTACCAGAAGAAAACACACACAAACCGCTATCTGCACACACTCTCACACCACCACCACAGATCAACTCCGTAGCCAAGACACTCATCTCCAGAACCAAATGCCTAGCTGACGAACAACACCTAAAAACCGAACTACACACTCTCACTAATGTACTAACATCCAACGGATTCCAAAGAAATAAGATTTCCAACTTAATCCAAAAAGAAACTCCCACTAAAATCCAAGACAGAGAACAAGAAAACGGCAAAGCCCTCCTCCCATACATAAAAGGCACCACAGACAGGATCAGCAAGATCCTCCATAAATATAACATCAAAACAGCATTCTGCACAAACAGAAAAATATCCACTATCCTAAGAAACCCTAAAGACAAAATTGAGTTAGAAAATCAAGGAGTATATGAAATCCCATGTACTGCCTGCCCCACTACATACATCAGACAAACCAACAGAAGAATAAGTGCACGCATTGAAGAACACAAAAACTCAGTCAAAAAAGAGGAACCAACTTCTTCCCTGGTCCAACACCTTAATGCCACAGGACATGAAATTGATTTCAAAAAGACCAGAACTATCGCCAAAACTGAACACTTTAATAACAGAATAATCAGAGAAGCCATCGAGATAGAAAAACGCCCACACAGCATGAACAAACGAGATGATACCTCCCGCCTACCAGCCATTTGGAAACCCGCCCTTATTGACAAACGAGTCCATAACACCAAGAATGACACCAGACCTACACTCACAAAAACCACACAGGATGTCACCACCACACATCCACGCAAAAAGCAAACCCAAACCCACAACGGTGATGAGACATGATATAATAATTACAGAAATGTATGCATTCTGTAAATTTCAGGTACTTTGAATCACTTCTATGTACAGTAGTCTTTGGAAGATATGCAAAAATACTAGGGTCTCTACCATATCACATTATTGTTTGTTAATCTACAGTACCCACGATCTTGAGAAGAACTATGTTAACCTAGCAAGAAGTATGATGTGGTCATATTCTGAAAAAAGCTGAGTCAACTTTTAGTACTGGAAATATTTATAAGATCCCACTGTATTTCATTTCTTGTGATGCTTTCAGAAGATAGTGCCTGATGTATGTAATACATTGTACTTTAATAATGAATATCATATAAGTACTTTGAAGGCTGAATAATGACTATCTGGCTTCAGGTATATAGACACTTGAGGGGAATATGCCTTTAATTGATTATTAAAAAGTAATATGAAGGTTTAAAAATGAAATAAAATAGAGTTCTGTATGAGTTGTATAATATCTTAATGGCACAGCCTCAATTAAAAAACAAAAAACAAAGCACTCTCTTCAGCTTTTATAAACAAAAGTACTTGCAGGATTTTTTCCCCAAGTAATAAAGAAAAACTGCTGGTTAAATAGCCATCACTAAAAAATATTTATGCATCCATTCTAAAGTATTTATCTTGTTTTGCTAAACTTTCTTCTAAAACTGATTTCAGAATAGAATGCTAATGTATTTGAAGTAGCATAATGTTGGGATTCTTCACTGATTGTGTTATCTTTGCAGTTGTGTGCCAGTGTTTAGAAAGGTCATACTGCCTATCATACTTATCTCACCAGGGCTGTTGAGAATAAGAATGTGCTTGGAACTGACAAGCAACAATATGAAAAGAGTAGAACTAGCAAGAGCTGAAATACATCTGGGTAATTACTGGATATCTGCCACACATGAGGTCACACTGCCAGATGCGATTTCACACATATTAACTGAAAGTTCTGCATAGGCTTCATCAGTACAAAAGCAAGCCCATATCAAGATTGACCTTCCATAATGCAGGATATAAAGAAATAAAGTACCAGAAAACACCTGGCACTTTCTCTCAGGGTTTCTCTAGAAAAAAAAGCTTACATTTCTTTAGTAATTTCTTTATATTTTTTTACATTTTTCTATTCCCTATTATTTTAAAACACAAATTTTTAATAGAGTCACATAGACAACAAAGTACTTGAAGTCAGTGTGATACAATTGACAAATCTTTTTAGCAAATTAAATAATTACATTGTGTTGGAAAGGCCAGCACCCAATCTCCATTATTTTTAGTCTATTTTTCTAGCTTATTACAGTCATTTAGATTTTATTTTTATTTTCTAGAATCACCTATCATCAGTTTGAGTCAACCATAAATATAATTAACATTGTGCTATCTCTGCAAAAATAAAGGGGCCAGGACTGAAACCTATAACATCTTTTTTGATACTTCGCTCCTGGGAGATGTCAAACTGTTGATGAATCTGGGCATTCACTTAATTGTCATTTCATCAAAACCATATTTTATTAGCTTGCTAATCAAAATGCCATGCTTTCGTTCAGTGGTTCTCAACCTTTTTAAGGCCGCGACTCCCAACCGGTCATAAGTCGAGGACTTCCCAACCGGTCATAAGTCGAGGACTTCTCAACCGGTCGTAAGTCAAGGACTTCCCAACCGGTCATAAGTCAAGGACTTTCCCTGCCCGGGAGCACCACGCATGCGTGGTGCCGCCCCCTGCGCCGGCTGAGGCATAGCTGGTAAGGGGCAGCGACGGCGCAGGGCGACCACCGGCTGGGCCACCAGTTGGCCCAGCCCAAGGGAGGTAAGGCACCCGCCGGGCCCCATGCGCATCAGCAACCCTCCCTGCGCCCACCGGCCTCCCACCTCCCACCCCTGGCCCTCTTTTACTTACATTTTTAGTAGTTGCTCAGCAGGGAGGGGTGGAAACTTCTAGACAGCTCACCTTCGCTGCAGATAACTTGCAGCACCATTTGCAGACTGGGACTTTTGGCGGGCTCAGCAGGGCAGAGACAGCCTGGACAATTCCTATTGGCTTTTGAAAGCCAATAGAATTAGACTCTATTCAAGAGAGTCTATTCTATTGGCTTTCAAAAGCCAATAGAATAAGAGGGAGTAGCACAGCTAAGGAAAAGGGGGGGAAATGGCGGACTGCGTTGTTTGGTGACCCCCATGAAAGATCGTTCGATCCCAAATGGGGTCGCGACCCACAGGTTGAGAACCGCTGCTTTGGTTTCTCAAATGTTTTTTTGCTTAAATTAAGATGTATCATTTTTATTCTACTACTACTACTACTATTACTACTACTACTAAGAAATTTAATAAAACAATGGTTCATTAAATATGGTTAGATATGGTTAGAAAACAGAGTACATTTGCCCACTTCCAATCATCCAGCCTATCAGAGACAATACATGAAGATTCAGCCAGACAATCAACAATTTTTTTCAGTATTTTTGATTACAGTCTATTTGTCCTTGGTGCTAAATTTGTTCAAAGTAAAAAGATACTTCTTGGTAATGTTTCTGTCAGTGTCAAGCTTTAGTTTTGCCCTTTCAATCCATTGTTTACAGTTTTCTAGTAGGTCTTGTCTGCAGAGTTCACAACTAGTAAAACAGTTTTCCTTATTCCCTATTGGTTTTCATACGACTTTCCTTCTTAAATTTTGCTGCTAAATTCCCAAGTTTGTTTGCTTAATTTGTTCACTTAATTTACTCTTTTAAAAATGATTGTATAATATCTTTTCTAATGTATCTGAAGTAGCCTCTGCTTACTCAGCAAGAACTATTCATTTAATGTTCACTTAACACATAATGCTTTTGATCGTTAGCTTTCCTGAACATTTTGATACAAAAGAAGACACAGGTAATCCTTGGCTTACATCACAATTAGGACCAGAATTTCCATTGCTAAGCAAGGCATTTGTTAAGTGAGTTATGCCTGATTTTGCGGCCTTTTTTGCCATGGTTATTTAGTGACTCACTGAAGTTGTTAAGTGAATCACATCATTAAGTGAATCTGGCTTGCCCCCATTGACTTTGCTTGGTCAGAAGCCAGCTGGAAAGGTATCAATGGTGATCAAATGACATCAGGATGCTGGAACAATAGTAAATACATGCCCTTTGTCAACGACCTGAATTTTGACCACATGATTGTGTCATAAATGTCATAAGTGCAAGTACCCGTCATAAGTTACTTTTTTTCGGTGCCATTGTATTTTCGAGTGGTTGCTAAATGAATGATTGTAAGTTAAGGACTACCTGTACTGTTCTTATAGCTCTGAAACCCCATCTTAAGATATCTTTTATTACATTAATCCACTGTTAATAATTTTAGCCAAATGATCTGCAAGAATCAAAACTGATAGTTGATTAGGATATTCTTACATACTTATGTCAGCAAAAAAAAATTTTTAAGGGTGATTGCTAACTTTTCAGGTGATTTAGTTCGTCCAACAGTACAATATTGTTATTATTATTGTTAATAATATGTTATTTACATGCAAATCTTCCACACTGAAATCTTTAGATATCCAAGGCATCTCATACCCATGCTCCTTTTTGTCTTTGAAATATTAAAAACTGGAATCATATGCCTTGACAATGCAGAGAGAATTAACAAATAGATTCTAGAGAAATTTCATTAATTCCATTCTGATTCAAAACTTAAAACAGCTATTCTGTGCTTTTTTTCCCCCTATAGTTTCTCAAGCAAGACCTCCTCCAAATCAAAAAAAAGGTGAGTGGTTTCCAAATTTACAGTTGTTTTTATCTTATCAAATTGACATCTTGTATTACGGATGTTGTCATAAATTTATTAATTAGCGTTTTAATTAGCATTTTAGTATAATTGTTGAGCCAGGGCTTGAAAAGTTTATGATAATGATGAAAATTGCATTTTATTTGCTTTAAATATATATGTATGTCTTTCTATAGGATCTCGAACACCAATTATCATTATTCCAGCAGCTACCACTTCATTAATTACTATGCTTAATGCAAAAGACCTTCTGCAGGATCTTAAGTAAGTAACTAAAAGATTTACATGATAAAAGTCTATTTTCAGGTATAAATGAAGCACATGGCAGCCTTGACTAGGATGGCCTTTGTATAGTTTTGGATTATGGGTCACTTGTGGCATTCCTAGATTGGAGGCTTTGCTCATGGTCATTCATGCCCTTGTAATCTCCAGTTTAGATTATTGCAATTTATTGTACACGGGGTCGCCCTTAAGGACATTCAGAACCTTCTGCTGATGTGGGCAGTTAATGGTGTCAGTTTTTCAGCATATGCATTACTATTGCACCATCAACTTCATTGTATGCTTCCAGTATGCTTCTGGTACAAATCAAGGTGCTGATAAAGGTTTACATGGCTTAGCACTTGGCTACTTACAGAACTGTCTCTCCTTGTTTTACCATCCCCTCCACTCTGGCAGGAGGGGCGTTCTCTGGATACCATCAGCTAAGGAACATCAGCTGGTGAGGCCCTGCAGAGGACTTTTTCTGCCATGGTGTCCGCTCTATAAAACATCATTCCATCTCAGATTAAGCCAGTCTCTACTCTGCTGGCCTTTTGCAAGGCCCTAGAAATACGATCCAAAAGTGTGATAGAATTCATCCTTCGACTTTCTTGATATTTATGAAGCTCAGCTGCTATGGGTTTTTCCCCCCCCCCAATGTTTATATTTTCTGTTGTACTGTTTTTATTTTATTGTAAGCCACCCATGGTCACTCATGAGAGACATGTGTCCAAATCAATAAATAAATGCAATTGAAGTAGATGCTATTTTATAACAACTGTTTTTATTGTATATGAAAATTGTATTTCAACAAAACAAACAAAGAAATGCACTCAAAATTGAAGAAAAATAAGGATTTATTTTTGAAAACATGTACTTATTTGCCCTTTGTTCTTCAGGCTGTCCTCTTTTGGACATTCAGTTTACTTTGTTTCCTGGCTGCATAATGCTTTTCTATGTTTGGCAAATAATTCCCCATATTATGTATGGGAGCCATTAGATTTGAACTGATTTCTCCTTATTTTTCAAAGAACATGCTATGCACATTTAACCATTATTAATAAACCATGCAAGGCAAGCATTGAAGTAGTATATGTGAGGGACGTTCATCAGATTCTAAAAATTGAATATGTAGCATTCCAGCACTGAATATAGTCAGGTCTTCATTCTTCCCTGCTTTACCAGCATTATGTAAATGCTTTCTCCCTAAATCATCTCAGTGAGCTAGTGATAAATCCAACAACAAAACAAGTACTGCATATGTCCTGTGATGCACTATGATTTTCAGATCTAAATTATAGCTTGAAATGTCAAAAAATTGTATTGGCTGACCTATAGAATATTGAAAGTAAAATTGAGGGAGACGTACAAGTTCACTTCCTTGAGTTTTGGAAGATAAGCAAGATGTTAATTTAATGTTGACAGTGTGGTGTAACAGTCCATAGTTATTGTTACAATGCCATTTTATAGATCAATCTCCCACACTGAATGCCAACACATTAATTAAAATAAAAAAATAAGACAACTATCCTCTTACCTTTTCAGTTGCAACAGTGACGGGTGACTTTGCTGAATTGTAATGGCTTGAAGCTCTAATTAGTTGGTGAGGGAAAATTCTGACTTTGTAAAAACAGGAATTATAATCAAATTAAATAGTTACCTTCAGTACAGAAGTATCCTGCATTAGTTATTCCTTATCTGTGCTTCAGGAATCATATATAATCAGAGAGGATAGTGAAAGTGTTCCCTGGTTCTGTTTCCCCCCCAATTCACTCAAAATTTGAGATTGCTAATTTTTTCCAAGTTTGGGGCATTTCTCTGTCAATATTTCCAGGTTTTTTAAACACATTCCTTAAATTTAATTTTAAGAGAAAAATAGATATACCCAAGCACCATTATTTATGTAATGGTTCAAAAATAATGTAGTGTAGTGATCTGCATAAAATAAAAGGTAATAAAGTACTGTCTGGTTTCATTTGGCAAGTGTGTTGTACCCAATTTTATGACCTTTTTGCCATGGTTGATAAGTGAATCTACAGTCAAATCTGTCTTTCCCCCATGAACTTTGCTTGTTGGAAGCTGGTAGAGCATATGACCTTGGGATGTTGCAACCATCATTAGTACAATACCTTGTCAAGCATCCAAATTTTGATCACATGACCATGGGGATGCTGCAATGGTTATAAGTGCAAAGACTGGTCATAAGTCACTTTTTTCAGTGCTATTGTCACTTTGGTTGCTAGACAAATAGTTGTAAGTCGAGGACTATCTGTATCCAGCTTCTCCAGCATGGTGGATGTAGAATCCACTGATTGGGTTATTTCAGCCTTCCTGCTCAGAGAGACTAAGTCAGATCTTTAGTCACGCCTCCCTTTGGGTGTGTCTTCCCAGTTTTGACTTAGTCTTAGGCTCAGCAGCACGCAAGGCTTATTGGCTCTATAGGGATATTTTATTTTGAACAGTTTAATTCGGATTTTTCTCTCTAAAATTATTCTAAATTCCAAATTATAGGTTGTTTCTCGGTTTTGGCTAATTTCTGAAGGACTCTGTCCTTCCTCGAGCCTCTTGGGCTCTGGCAGGGCTCTTCTCCTCCCCTCAAGACCTTTAGGTCCCCCTCGAAGCAGGACTCTTGGGTAGTTTCACTCGTTTTTTGACGCTCCCAAACGGCGAGTGGACCTGCACAGCCGACGGAGTTTGATCCGAGCACCAGGCGCACGAGGCTCCGGCATCGGATTCACCGCGCCCATCCTTAAACCGCAGGTTCCACGACGGGGGGGAGCGGGGAGGTCTAGCTCACGTTGCTCTTCGTTTCTCCTCGTCGTTTGGCTCGTCTCTCTCATTAGCGATACGAGGAGTTGCGGCCGCCATTTTGACCACGTGGTCGCCATTACAAACTCCCGCTGACAGCCGGCATTTTGGATTTTACTAATTCAGGGCCGGCTAGGCCGCTCTTAGGAGAAACTGTCGCCTTGACCTGTGCTGACAGGTCCAAGCGGGGGAACAAATAGCGGGCTGTATTCTAGCGGCTCTGAGGTCCATAGGCAGACGCCATTTTGACCTCCAGACCGGGTTGTGCCGGCTAGGCCGGACCTCCGGTGGTTATCTGGGGCTGCGTGGCAAGCCTACAAGGAGGCATCTGTATATATTCAGGGGGTTGTTTCTATCTGTTCCTTTAAAACAAATTTATATATATATATATATATACATACATACATACATACATACATACATATATATATACATACATACATATATATATACATATATATACATATATAAATACATATACATATATATATACATATATATATACACATATACATACATATAATGTAAGATTGCTTTTAGGTGGCCAATATTAGGAGAAATAATTTGGCACTCAGTGGGCTCCAGATTGTCCTCGGCCCTGTTCTGGAGTGAGGGTTTCTTCTGACCGCCTGTTACTGTTAGTAGTGGCCTTTAGCCACCAGGCCTAATCAGACAGGCTTACAGACCTGTCTGGCTGTTCTGTCCTTGCCTTTTTGTTCAGTATGAGGAACGGGTGCGTTCCATCTCTGACTATTGATCTGCATCCTTGGTTCCCTTTTCGCTAGATATCCTCAAGCAGGCCCTATCTAGTTGCAATGGCAGACAGTTCCTCGCCCCTGGCAACACAAGTCTCTGGTGCACCCCCTGCGCAGTCAAAGCGCAGATCTATTGAATTGGAAGCAGGGGGGAAGAAAAAAGCCAAAACCAAGCATCTGTCTACTAAAGAGACTTCCAAGACAGCTGAGCGAGAGGCCTCGAGGAGGCACCAGGCACTGGAGAGGGAATTCTCCAAGCACAGCGGCTCCTATCCAGTGGGGCCGAACCGGTTCCCCCCGCCCCACTGGATATTGCTACCTCGGAGCTTCCTTTGGTGCCTGTGCAAGAAGCCACCTGGATCAGTTCTCCTCTGGGGGCAACCGAACAGGCATGTCCCTCTCACTCCTCCCCCTCCTTATAGCAGGGTCCCGAAGTGGTTCATGCTCCAACGGTGGTTGGGGCTATCCCTAGGGACCAAGGGGATATGTGGTCTCAAAGCCAATTTCAGGCATTCATGCACCATGCCTTTGTTCAATTTATGTCCTCCTCCAGGAGTTCGAAGGTCCCCTCCCAAACTCTGCCTCCCCCTGCAAGTCCCTCTTCTCTGCCAGGATGCACCATGACACCGGGTTCAGATATCTCTGAAACTTCCTCTCAAGTAGGAGAGGGGGAGTCCGTGGATTTGGCTATAGCTGACACCCCCATGTCAGAGGATGAGGAGGCGACGCCCGATCAGGCATCTGCCTCGTGTCTTTTTGACCCATCCGTCTTTAAATCCCTTCTTTTGAAGGCCTGTGCTACCACTAACCCTGACATCAGTTCAGGAGGAAAAACCTTCTACCTCCGCAGATCAGGAGTCCAGCCCTTTATTTGCGGTGAAGGTTGTGGACCATAAGCAAATTCCTTGCCCCTTCGTGTTTCGGGATGCGATTGAGGCCCAGTGGTCATCCCTGGCCACTACCCCCAAAGAAAGTAGTATGGAGAAGAAGCTGTACAACGTCTCTCCATCATTCGCCTCCATACTAGCGGTCCCTACGGTTGACCCTCCCTTAATTTCTTTGTTTTCTAATTCCGCCGTCTCAGGTGACATGGCAGAGGTTATGAAGGTGGAGGACAAGAAGTTTGAGTTCGCCTATAGAAGAGCTCATCAGGCTTCGGGGCTGGCCATAAAGGCCACGACTTCTGCTTCCTTCTTCGCCAGAGCGGCCATCATGTGGCTCCGTGATCTTCAGACCCTCGTTCCCCCTGATCAGGTCAGAGTACACCAGACACTTGTCAAGCTGGTGGCGGCCTCACAATACATGGCTGATGCCTCTCTCCATTCGGCCAAGTGCTCGGCCCGATCCATCGCCGCCACAGTGGCCTCTCGCAGGCTACTGTGGTTAAAGCAGTGGAGAACAGATTTAAAGGCCAAATGGCGTCTCTCCACATCCAAGTACGCCGGAAAGGATCCGTTTGGCCCTATTCTCGATCCACACGTGGTCGAGGGTAAGGACAAGCGCAAGGTTCTGGTGCACCCCTCCAAGAAGTCTGACAGGCGGCCACAGCAGGACTTCCGCAGACAGTCCTTCCGTCCCTCGGGCTCTTGGGAGTGGTGACAGCCCTTTCGAGCAGGGCAGTCCTGGGATTGGCCCAGAGGTTCACGATCCTTCCCTCAGAGGCAGGATCGACAACAGGACCGCCCGAACACCGGAGTCAGAGGCCAAACGTCCCTTCAGAGGTTCCGGGGGCCGTCCCTACAGACGCTCCAAGTGACTCCATCGGGGATTTTCCAATAGGAGGGCGCCTGGAGCAGTTTTACCAGGTCTTGGAGCAGACCACCACCGACTCTTGGGTCAGAGACACCGTCAGACGGGGTCTGGCACTCGAGTTTTATGCGCTCCCACACGATCGCTTCCTACAGTGCACAGTATCACGGAATCCCTCAAAAGCACGTCTGGTCTCCACCACCATCAAACATCTTTTAGACATCAGGGCCATAGAGGCAGTCCCAAGGGATCAAATTGGAACAGGTTTCTACTCCATCCTGTTCGTGGTCCCCAAGGCATCAGGAGAATGGAGGGCGATACTGGACTTAAAGGGTCTGAACCGATTTCTAGTATACAGAAGGTTCAAGATGCAGACCCTAAAGTCAATACTGGCCGGTATCAGGAAGGGAGATTTTCTCTCCTCCATAGATCTTACCGAGGCCTACCTCCACATCCCAATCTCCCAGGAGCACCGCAGGTTCCTGCGCTTCTGTTACGCACACCGGCATTATCAATACCAGGCCCTTCCGTTTGGCCTGTCTTCGGCCCCAAGGGTCTTTACGAAGGTCTTAGCGGTATTGGCAGCCCACCTTCGGATGATACCGGTGCGCGTACAGTGCTACCTGGACGACATCCTCGTACAGTCCAGGTCCCTTCAGTCAGCAAGATCAGATCTGTCGACCACCATTCAGATCCTTCAGGATCACGGCTTTTCAGTAAATTTCAGGAAAAGCCACACTACCCCCACAAAACAACTACTCCATCTAGGAGCCCTGATAGACTTCGACCTTTGCAGGGTCTATCTATCTCAGGAGCAACGGTTGAGCATCCGGAAATTAGTATCCCAGATTCGGGGTGCAAGGACGGTTCCTCTGGTACAGTTGTCCCAGCTCCTGGGAAAGATGGTATCTTGCATGGGCATAGTCCCGTGGGCAAGACTACACTCGAGGAGCCTCCAGTGATTCCTCCTCCCCTTTCAGAACCTCAGCGCCTCCTCCAGAAAGGTCCAGGTTCCGTTCCACATCCTCTCATCCCTCCAGTGGTGGTCTTCCGCAGCCATGTCCAAGGGGACCATATTCAAGGAACCCCTCAGGCTCGTCCTGACCACAGATGCCAGTCTGTTCGGTTGGGGGGCTCACCTCCAGACCCATTTGGCCCAGGGGCGATGGTTCAGGGCGGACCTCAAGCAAAACATAAATTGGCTGAAACTCAGGGCGATTCATCTGGCTCTCCTCCATTTCTCCTCCCTAGTGTCAGGCAAACATGTGCTAGTCCAGACAGACAACGTGGCAGCCAAGGCTCACGTCAACAAGCAGGGAGGGACACATTCCTGGGCTCTCCTACAGGAGGCCATGGAGCTAGGTTTGTGGGCAGAGGCCCACTTGGGCTCAATCAGAGCGGAACACATTTCGGGGGAGGCAAACCAACAGGCAGACTCCCTGAGCAGGGCGACTGTGGATCACTCAGAATGGCGCCTGGACCTGAGGCTGTTCGATATGATAGCGAACAGGTTTGGCAGGCCATGCCTGGATCTGTTTGCCTCCCCGTCCAATGCCCAACTCCCCAGATTCTTCATCAGGTTCCCGACAAGGGGGGCCGAGGGGACGGATGCCCTTCGGTGCAAGTGGCCCGAGGGTCTGCTCTACGCCTTCCCTCCACTCCTGCTGTTACAAGCCACCATTCGCAGACTGATATTAGAGCAGGCGGAAGTAATATTGGTTGCTCCATATTGGCCTCGACGCCCGTGGTTTGCAGACCTAGTGGATCTGTCTCTGTCTCCGCCGTGGAGGTTCCCCCCGGACCAAGTAGCTCTCAACCAGGGGGAGCTCCTGCATCCGGACCCTCAGTGGCTCCAATTAGCCGCTTGGCACTTGAGCGGGAGAGTCTAGCTAAGCAGGCCTATTCCTCGGGGGTGATCTCTATGATCCAGGCCTCTAGACGCCCCTCGATGAACCGGATCTACGATGCCACGTTTAAATACTGTCCATCTTGAATATATAATGGAAGGAGGAAGTTGAGAGTTCACAAGTTTAATGCTATATGGAATGAAACTATGACTGAATCTAGATATTCTGCTACGGATACTACAAAGCCTCCTCCCAGAAGGTAACAAGGAACACAGGTCATGAAGAGGATGTGTAGTGTCCCAGAAAATCTTATGGACCTTCCTCAAGCAACGCTTCTGTGCTATGTCCTGGATGGGAGGGAGGGAACTGCCAATGATCTTTTTGGCCATTCTCACCACTCTCTGCACCACTTTTCTGTCTGAAGCAATGATGTTTCAAAACCAGACTGTGATACTGTATGACAGGATGCTCTCGATCGTCCCCCTGTAGAAAGTGGTCAGGACAGGGGAAGGAAAAAAAACTCATTTTTTTCTAATCCAGTACAATCCACCTTCCAAATTATTTCCACAAGTAGGCTATCTGTTGAATGTAATACTTTGACTATATAAAGTCAGTACCAGTCTACAGTATTAATTCTTTCACCACCTCTGTTTTTAAGGTTTGTACCATCTGATGAAAAGAAAAAACAAGGCTGTCAGCGAGAGAATGAAACTTTAATACAAAGAAGGAAAGACCAAATGCAGCCTGGTGGAACTACAGTCAGTGTTACAGTGCCGTATCGTGTGGTTGATCAGCCTCTTAAACTCATGCCTCAAGATTGGTAAGAGAGAGCCTTTTGTTGCAATTGGTGTTACCTTCCTCAACCAAATCTAAAATCAGTATAGTTGTAAATAATATATTGGTCATTATCCTGAATATTTTACTTTTGATACAGAGCCATCTGCTACCTCCTTACACGCATAATTTCTTCAAAGTTACAATCAGTCCTCATATATATGACCATCACAGTGTCCCTGTGGCCACGTGATCAAAATTCGGGCACTTGGCAAATAGCATACATTTATAACTGTCAGTGACCCATGATCATGTGATCACCACTTCTGACAAAGTCAATGAGGAAAGCCAAATTTGCTTAATCACTGTATGATTCATTTAATGACCAAAAAGAGTCATAAAATTGGGCAGCATCCAGTTAACAATGACACCACTTAGTTTCCAGTCCCAATTATGGTTGAAAGTCGAGACTTCCTGTAATACTGCTTTCTTATACCTGGAACCTCTGGGAACATCAACTGGGAACATAGCTAAGTAAAAAGCATAGCATGGTAGATAATTGCATAGTTAAACTTTGAGGTTTATACAAGTCTGGCTTTAAAATGTGAAAAAAAATAGATATTTAGAAGATATGTGACATTTTGTTGACTTTCTTTAATAGTCCTTCAGCTGCAATTCTGAGCTAAATGGCAAAAAGAAAGTTGAATTCTCTTTCCCCAAATTACAGAATATATATTGCATTGCATTTTTGCAGTGGCTCCAAAAAATTTTTCTACTCATTATTTCTCTACTCCAAATTCAATTCTTTATTTTCATAATGGTTTACCCATAATATCTTTATCCTATCCATCAAGGAAAAATATCTCGAAGTGATTTTCAAAAAAAAGAAAACAATTCCCTTATCATATGAATTAAGATTATAGGTTTACCTGTGGTGTTTTTTGTTTGTTTGTTTCCAAGAAGGTTTTGAGCCAGTAGCATAATTTTTAATCTTCTCAAATTTAACAAAACCAGGATATATTTGAATAAGTGTACTGAATCATGAACAAAATGTTTATGTTTGCAATAAGAAACAAAAATATTAATGTTTGGTTAACAGCTTTGTTGTTCCTCTTAGAATAGAATATTGTCATTGTGTATTTCACAACGAAAGTAATCCATTATTGAAGTTTTTGTGACTGAAATGTGATGGCTTCACTCTCTCTTTTTATATCTATATTTTAGGGATCGTGTTGTAGCTGTGTTTGTCCAAGGTCCTGCCTGGCAGTTCAAGGGCTGGCCATGGTTACTACCTGATGGATCACCTGTTGATATTTTTGCAAAAAGTAAGGTTTTACTTTGATGTAATTATATGCAGTGTATTCATTCATAAATTACCTTGATTTTATTATGTCTTGATGTTAAAGTTTGGTGGTTCTGTCAAAGCTGCTGGGGTCTCATTAAATATTCAGTTAGTTAGCAAACCCAGCTTGCAGTCCAGCTTCTATTAATTTATTTATTGTGTTTATATTGTACCTTTCTTCTGTGAGTGCAAGGAAATGTACATAATGCTCCTTCAAAACAACAACAACAACACTGTGAGGTAAATTGGGCTCAGAGAGACTAACTGGCCCAGAGCCATCTGGGAAGCTTCTAAAGCTGATCTTGAATTTTAACCTAGCTATTGAATGCAGTAGAATTGTTAGTCGCACTAGTCAGGTTGAGAACTGAGAAGTCAAGCTAAGAACTGAAAAAAGAACTAAGATGTACTGTAAATAACTTCTGTGGGGTTCTCCCACTACTTACCATACAGCAAGTAATCATCTTTAGAAAACAGGAACATAGAGAAGGTTGAAATGATAATAATGTAAATATTATCTCCAAACCAGTTCTTAGGTTTGCTGCTAGAAATATGTAGCTTTTGACTTTCAAAAATGAAACCAAATGTTAGCAAAGCTAAACGGCTTCTTTCTAATATGAAGACTAACAGGGTTTTAAAGCATGTTTACCTATATCAAATTACAAAACTTATTCTAAACTGATATCTTTAAAAAATAAGAAAAGAAGATGAGGAAGTCATTGAAAAAAGCAATCCCCTGAAAGATGAACCAAAGCAGTGGAGAGCTAAAACAAACTTGCTTTATTGGAATACCCTAGAAGAGACGAATAGAAGACCCCCAACAGTAGATTGCAAAAGAATTATACAGTAGATAGAAAAGATGCATGAGCAGTCACGAAGAACCCCAACACTACACCAATGATAAGATAATCATCAAATCTAACCTTGAGGCTAATGCTTCAGGTTTTCTGTCAATGCTCATCTACATTTTTTAACCCAACAGTTGACATTGTTATTAATTATAATAAATAGACCTGCCTTGTAATAAGTCTCTGCCTTGTTACCTGCCTTCTGCTTTATTCCTCAGGGTTGTTTTAAACTAAATTACAGTATCAAAGGGCATCCTGAATACCAACAACTTTCTTAGTTCTATACAATTTTCTACTCACCCGAGGAAACATGATTTATACATAAACATTAAATTCTTAACTGTGAAAAATCTACTTTTAAAGACTTTTCACGAGGATTACAATGGAGATGCAAAAAGTCTAAATGTGTGGTACAACTCTTTGATTAGATTTCATCCGCATTATCTCACATCAGCATTTATACTAGCCAAAATCCTATCCTAGGCCAGAGGTCTGTAGCTTTTGATCTTTAATTCCTCTATTTGTGGACTGTGCACTGTGTGCTCCTATAAAAATAATTTATTTTATCCCATTAGTTCACAGATGTTTGTGAGGAAGTTAACATTTGGAATGGAAACTTTTATATTTTGACATTTTAACTAACATAAATGTTTTATTTGAATGCCATTTTAAAGGTCTAGTTGCAATCATATGTTAATGCAAGCCTACTGAACTTGAAGATCACTTTTTGTGGACAGATTCTTATTCACAAAATTTTCCCTACTGAGAACATCTGCTTGATATTCATAGATTTATTTATTAAGTGCATACATTCTTCATTTAGATGAAGGTAATATACTTCAAGTATAGTTAATATACTTCCTTTTTAAAGGAAAATTGTTGTCTAGAATATGAGACCTTTTTTAAAAAAATGCTAAGGATGTTGCTAATACATAAAAGTTGGTATACTTAATTTATAAAGTTTTGAATGAAAGAAAATCCATTTTTCTTATACCTGCTACCAGTTGTTATGTTCCCAGGTATTACATATGTATGTGTTTATATGTTTACAGTATATACTGTATAATCAAATATTTTGCCATGGTGATTTGAATATCCAGTTCACAGGTAATATACTATAGTGAGTCTTGCAATTTAATACATTTTCCCATGTGGATAGGATCCATCTCAAAAATGTGGATTGGAATATCCATTGTGGGAGCTCTCTAAGCACAATTCTACTCAGACCACTCCCATTACTGGAAGGCTATTTGGCTATTTCTTCCTCCTCCTTTGGCTTATAACCATAGTACTCCAATATTATTCATATATTTCTTGTATGATGTTGGCATTTTCTGTACCAGCATTTCTCCTTCATTGGCTATATGAGAATGTGAAAAATAGCCATGTAAATTATGAGTCTATATACTGTTGATGCATATTAGTGTTAGTTTTTGTTTTGTTTTTTAATTTCTTAAATTTATATCCTGCCAGATGCTCAAGGCTGCATTCATAGCATGTGTCCCCACATTTTCATCAAAGCAATCCTATGAAGCAAGTTGGGCTGAGAGAAAATAACTAGCTCAAAGTTAATTAGTAAATTTGCATAGCTGAGGGTGGATTGAGCCTTGCTCCTCCTGCTCTTAGTTGGACTTAGCTTAACTACCAAGGGAAACATAGGAATTGATCATGTAATAGATAATTAATGAAGATGTAGAAATTACATGATACTTTTGGGGATGATTTTCTATAGGATTTAATATTTGATAATATTGATTTAATAAATATTTTGATTTGTAACATAAATCTAAAGAATATAGAGGAAGAATCATGTTTGGAAGCAGCAGAGGCACACAACTTTTGAATATGTTTGATTCATCAGTTAATAAAACTGTTCAGAATTTGATTGATTAAAATGTTGTCCCCAAGTGGACAAAGGATGTTATGTAACTTCTACTTCAGGTAAGAATCTCAACTTCCTGTCACAAATGCCATGATAAAAGGCAGCGCAAAAAACAAATGAATACTGCTTTATGAAAAGATGAAATAAAAATAAGCCACAACGAATAATCTTGCAAAAAAACAAACAGAATTCTCAAAATCCAAATGTAGGAATTGGAGCTGCACTACTTCACAGAGAGTTGAATCCCTGGAGGGATTTTTATCTTATTAGAAATTAATGGCTTAACCAGTAAGCTTAAGGTATGTTTCAACTTGAACCTAGATATCTCCAGTCTTGTTCCTCTGTTGCATCCATTACATCATGTTGGCTTTTGGAACAATATATGGAGCTACAGAAAGATTCATAGCGTGTCAGGAGTTCATTTGTATGAAAAGCTAGTTCTCTGTGGGCTGTAATGAACTAGCTAGATTCAAGTGAAATGGAAGTGGAGGATATTTTTACCCTCACAGACTTCGAGATAGCCAGAAATTTCCTTGTTACATAAATGGAACTTCTATTCAAATGTGATTGCAGTCTCAAGTGATGTAACTTAGACAATATTCTTTCCCCTGAGTTATATTTTCTCTGTCACAATTCTTCAAAGTGTATTTGGATTTGGGAAATTATCGGTTCATTTTTCTGCCTTCTCTCTCTCATTTTATATAGTTAAAGCCTTTCATCTTAAGTATGATGAGGTTCGTCTAGATCCAAATGTCCAGAAATGGGATGTCACAGTTTTAGAACTCAGTTATCATAAACGGCACTTGGACAGACCAGTCTTCCTGCGTTTCTGGGAAACATTGGACAGGTAAATACCCATTTGGAAAGGAAAGATAACAACTGTATTGTTATCTCAAGGTTAAAAATCACTATTCCAGATTTTTTTATTTGATAAGAAAAATCTTTATAAACTCTATACAAGAGCTGTGTTTTATTGCAACCCAGATTCACAATGGAGTCAGGTGACTTTATACAGCTTATAAATAAAAATGACACATTGGATTTTGGAATCCTATATAAATTTAAATTATATAAATTATAATATATTTTATATATTAACCTCCCAGAGTCATTTTGCAGAGTAAGATGGATGACATATAAATGTAATAAAGAAATTTAAATATTTTTAATGTTTTGTAACTTCTAATGCTCCACTTTAAAATTTATTATATTATTTTCTCCCTGAGTCCATGTTTTTATGTTAATTGCAACATCTGTTATGAGTTAATTCACTATATGTGTATACATTTAATAAATAAAGTAGTATAGCATAAGGACTGCTCTGGAATGCTGCATGCTTTATCAGGTTACTTTCGCATGCATTATATTGAGTTTCTGTTTTAAAAAATAATGGATCTAAAAGAAAAGTCTCCTACATCATATACCAGATCCCAAATATACCTGTATACAAAAATCTGCTAATTTTCCCCCTTAATATACCAAATTTCCTGTTAAAAATATACTCTTAGTAGTAGTGTACATTATTTTAAGTTACACTAGTTTTGGAAAACATAATACTAGCTCCCCATCCTTTTCCAAAAGTAATTTTAATCCAGCCTATCTGTATCTCTTCTTTAATGAATTTGTTTAGCCATTAAGATTGATCTCAGAAAGGTGATTGTAAGTTGAATTTTCTATTCTAGAATACTGTTTTTGGATGTCCCTTCCTAAAGAGCCATGTGCAATTTCATTTAAGTAACAAATCGAAACATTGTTTTTGTGCTAGGTAATTGTAGTTGATCTCTAGTTTATCAACCACTTTGAGATTTTTGGTTGAAGAACTACAATTGACCTTTAGGTTAATAGTCGCTCTGAGATTTTTGGTTGAAGAACTGTACAGATATTCTTAAATAAATAGATGTGTTAAACTACTATTAAAATTCATCTTATCTGTCCTCTTTATCAATGTTTTCAGACTGCCAGTAAAAATAATAGAAGTTATGAAGTTAAATAGAAATTAATAATAAATTTGTTGGGAAACAAAAGTCTTCTGTTTTAGAAAGTTCAACAAAACATTTCTAAACAATATGCTAAGAAGCATAAGAAGCAAGTAAAATGACTGATATATATTTTTCTGTTCAGTTGTGTCTGATTCTCAGAGACTTGGGTAAATCCCTGCCATTTTCTTGGCAAGGTTTTTCAGAAGCGGTTTGCCTGTTCTCTTAGGGCTGAAAGAAAGTGACTGGTACGAGGGCACCAGTCACCCAGCTGGTTCTGTGCCTAAGAAGGGACTAGAATTTACACTCTTTTGGCTTCTAGCCTAGTGCCTTAATTACTATACCAATCTGGTTTTCAGAATGGATGATACCTAAATGTAATTATAATTCTTCTTTCCTCACACAAATAAATATGCTTTCTTGATTTTATCATTTTAATTGAATTGTTGTGTTTTGAATTGTATATATCATTTTTATCTTTTGAGAATTTGTGCCTCAATTTATAAATTTATGTAGATACCAGCTCTGGTAATATGGGTTTTCTCTCCTTCATGTTGCAGGTATATGGTTAAGCATAAATCCCACCTGAGATTCTGAATTCTTGACTGCCATTTCATTTTGAAAACTATTGTGATCCAGAAAGGAAAAAATTCCCTGTCAGCATTTGTGAAGAACATTATTACAGATAAAGAAGAAGTCATAATTCGACCTTTTATAAGATGTTGTTGGATCACCACATTACAATGAAAGGCCAACATTTCTTCTCTATAACAAGCAAAGGACTTTGCTTACAACTATTTTTTAATAACATAAGCCTTTTAGCCTGCAATTCAAATTGTATATTTTGATAGCAGCCATTTCTTTCCCATTTTGTTAAATTAGCAAACTTTTTACAATTACTTTTTTGTTCAATAGAATATTGGTTGATTTTCATGGAAGGTTATAAACTTATGTGTGTATGTATATATAGAAATAGAGATGGATGTTCTAAACTACTTCGCTTCTAAGCATAGTTCTTGGTTCTTTGATTTATTGTTTCATTTGTGAAAGACATTTTGTTTTGATTGGTATTATCTTCTAGTCTAAAGAACTCTAGGAACTGAGCTAAGTGAAGATTGCTTTAGCTTAATCAGATTGTCAACCTGTATATGTATTGTATATTCTTTCTGTCTTTGAAAAAAGGGAGAAAAAGAAAACTTTTTTTCTTATGATGATAATTTACCAAAACTGTAAAAAGAGTCATTATGAATACATTTGAAGTGCAGCATTTTCCATGCAAATATTTCTTTTAAAATTGTGTCTTCTTATGACCCCATATTGAACTATATATGAAATGTTGTATACAAAAATATATTATATTTGAGTCAACTGGGATGTTTAAAAATCAGAATTGGCAAAATCTATTCTTCTAATCCCAGAAGTTAAATGTAGTTTTTACCATTGGCATTACCACATTATTTTAACTATATGAGAACCAGATTTGGCACAGTTTACTGTACACCCAATCATTATCAACATGTTTTTCCAGACTTAGCACTGGTATAAAAAGGAGATGCAGCGGGAACTTTTCTTCTCAGTTTGTAAATCTGATTTATAAGGCAAGATCCTGCTCAATGTAATATCTCAATTGCTGGGAAAATGTAGATTCTCACCAGTTACAGTAATGACTGCTCAGCATTTCCATTAAAAAATCAGTAACCAAAGAACATGTTTTACTTGATCAAGAAAGGAGCACAAGAGAGCAAGGAAATGTTATTTCTGTGTGTTTGTATTTTATAATATAGTTGCTGAATGCTGCATACCAGTACACAGGCAGAATT
Source organism: Bothrops alternatus (assembly GCA_034064705.1). NCBI lineage: Eukaryota > Metazoa > Chordata > Lepidosauria > Squamata > Viperidae > Bothrops > Bothrops alternatus. The sequence goes on from JARGCV010000040.1 coordinate 7,626,758, forward strand.
AACCTAATTGTTTACTTTTGGGGGGATGAAATAATTTGGGGTTGGGGCGGTTGAATCCAGAACCATGTTTTTATGCTGAGCATCTGACTAAAGTAAAATATTCTATATATTCTTTTTTTAGTTTTGCTTTAGATCATTCTCTAAATGGTTTATCATGTAACATTTCCTATTGGAATGTGAACTTTTTAAATTTCCTCCTAATGATTTTTAGGATACTTTGAATTCTTTTCATATTTATTTCTGGTACACTGAGACTGTGATTTCAATTTTATTGTAGTTACGGCAAGAATAAAAATTTTCAGCTTTTCAGGAAGATTTTTCTGTTATGAGAATCCACAGTAATAGTATTTTTGAAAGAAAATCACCAGCTGGGTGGACTAAAACAGGAATGCAACATGTCTTCAAAATAAAAAAGGGCTTCAGAAATCAAATTTAATATTGAATCTTCCAGCACTTTCATTTGGCACTATGAACAACTAAAATTGCTCTTGCCTTTAAATGTTGCGGTACAATAAAAGCAGTTGTTTGTACACGGTAAATTTTATACAAATGTGGAAAAAACTATAATGTGATGGTTTTAACATTCTATAGAGCTGTTATTTGAAAAAACTGTCACTCCTGTGGATAGAAATTCAAAAGACCATAGTTTAAAGATGTTATTTTTCAGAGTGCTATTGGAACTTATCATGTGAAGGAGTGGGCTACTTCATTGGAAAGGCAGATCCATCTAAGAATCACTTCTATCTCTGTAACTTATGATCAGAATGAATAGGGTACACACGCGAGTCATTTAATCTCATTGTTTTTGAGAAAAGTGATAGCTGTAACTCATAAGACTCTGTTCAAAACTATCCAAGTGCAAAGCCCTGTAATAAGCACATAGGAATCAGTATTAGAAGATGAGGTGATAGCATTGCTCAGTTAATTATTGTACTTAAAGAGAGTCATTATAATTCAAGCTTGGTCTTACTCTGAAAACTAGAAACCTTTATACTGTATGAATTTCTTAGAGACATCTGGCTGCCCCTAGTCAAAAACTGAGGTCAATTTACTGACCTCAGAAGGATGGAATGCTGAGTCAGCCTTGAGCCGGTCAGGATCAAACTCCTGACTGCATTCTAACCACTACACCACCATAGCAAATGCATCTATAATAATATTTCAGCAGATACATATATGAAAGCTGTTTTTAAGATGAGAAGGTAGCAAAAGAGGGACTGTGCTAAGGGACTGAAGTAGCTCCATTCTTAGGCCACATTAAAACAGGTTTAAAATGCATTATTTTGATCATAAGAAAGACAAAATTTTATTTAAATTTTGCAATTATCAAAAAGTAAACTTGATGAGTTGAAGGAGAGATGTCTATGTACACATGAATGTTTTTCAATGGAGGTGGCCATCTTGGAACACAATTTCCATTGATTTGAGGCAATAACACACTTGGCCCATATTCCATAAGCTGATAGTATATAAGAGCAATCAATTATCAGCTATCTTCTAGATGGGTTTGATTGCCATTCTCATCAATTGCACTTAAAAACATATATAGGAGTTCAGGTTGGGGAATTCATTTTATCTATTCATTATTAAATTTATATGCTGCCCTTCTCACTATCCAAAATGACTTTGGGCAGCTTACAATACAATAAAGACACAAAGATAAACCCATTGGAAACATTAAAATTAACAGGAATTAAATAGAACTAAGAAGCAAGTGCACAAGTGGTACGGAGGTGGGATCTTTTCTCTTACTTTGCCAATCACCTCCAGTGTGAAGCACCTCCATCAGGGCCCCAGACCTTTAGTATTTCCATAGAACAGTTTCTTTTCATTTTGTACAATGCACAGGAATTCCCAGTCAGGAAAGGCAATAATCATGGATGCTTTTCTGATGCTGGTTCAAAAGGCAAAAAATATGAAAGGATAAATTGTGGTTGTATACACAAAATCAACACTGAAGCCTTTTCTTTTTCATATGAACCCATAAAGATCCCACTCATCCCCCTCCAATTTAAAAATATTCCAAATTATAATATTACTATCAACGGCATAAAGATCCCATCCAACAAAGCCTATTTTTATTTAAAATCTCAGCTTACAGATCGATAATACAACTACCCGTAGTTGAGATCAGGGCAAATTTTATTTCCAATCTTAATTCCATATTTAATTTGCACTAGAATTTTACACATCTGATTTTGTTACACTTATTTTAAGTGGTAGGATTTAACTGATTCTCACGAAGATCTCTGTATGGTTCAACATTCTGTAAAAATTAAACAAGGTGGGGAAAACACAAAAACATTTCTGGAATTCTTTTTTTAACTCCTGCCCAGCAATGACCATAGGAAGCATCATTTTTTCTGTTTAATAAGTTGGTGTTTGTTTCTGCTTTCCCCTTGTGATCATCTGATATATTGGTGTGTCTATGAGCACTCGGAAGCATAAGGCAAGCTGAAATTCCCCACTGGGAATCAGATGACCAGAATTTGGAGAGGTGGGTAAGCTTAGACTGAAACAGTCAGCAATTTTCCAAGTCTCAGCCTGTGTTTTTTTCCATAGTCCCAAGTTTCTTTTTTTTTTTTTAAAAATGGCTTTTGCTTTGCTAACTTCTCCCATCATACCAGTTTTGTTTACATTCTATTCTGCTTTTTGGAAAGTTATCTAGCTAATCAATAGAACACAATTTTCTCTACAAAATTTATTTCCAATATTCCCTAGAGTGAAAGAAAAAAAGGGGGGGCTCCATGGTGTGCTATGGAATTCAGTTTTGCAGATATTTCAGAAATTACCTGAAAGACCTCATTTTATGTAGTCAATATAAATGAATAATTTTCTCTACAGAAATACATAAATTTAGATCAGTTTAGTAGAATACATAGGCCACATTAAATTTGCGTCAGCAAGATCAGGCGAGGTCACTGGTGGCTTCCACTACCAATAAGGAAAGGAGGAAGGAAAGACAATCACCAAAAGAGTATGTAACAAAATGTGCACCCAACCCAATGCTGCACAAAAAATGCAAGTGTGCATCTTGAGATAATGTAAAATGGTAAAATGTAGCATATTGGGATTCTGTAAGAACCTAAATACCTGGCTTTGCCGATTGTCTTGGGGACCAGAGGGAGGAATTCCATGCTGGATCTGGCTGCTAGATTGATGGTAGACTCGATCTCACCCATCCAATCACTGTTCTCCATCTATCCATCTTTTTGCTTATCATATTGATGTATTATTCTCATTGTGTTCCTTTGTGTATTTTTTTTTTGTTTACACTCTTCATTTTTTTTATTATAGTAAGCTGCCTAGGGTAACCCCAGGGTGAGATAGGTGGCAAATACATTTCACAAATAACAAATAGCCATAGCAATTGGGACAGCTGGAATTGTCATCATTAGGCAATGAGATCACATTGACATGCTTTGTGACATCATTCCTTAGTGACCGCAATCCCGAACCCAAATTACCATTGTAACTCAAGGATTCCCTGTATATGAGTCAAGTGATAGTTCTTTGCACAGTTTGGGAAGATTTCTGTAATGTATCTTAAGCTCTAGTTGAGCTTCTGTTGAAAGACCTGAGGGACCAGATTAGAAATCGATCATCATGGAGATACTAATATATGTGGTCATTAAGGTGATGCTGACTTGATGACATGTAATCAGTTGACCTATAAAACATTCAAGCACTCTAGTCCCCAAACAGCATTTATCTCCATTTGTAAAGAAATCTTTTGAGTCTAGGTACCTGCTTTTATTTTGAGTTACAAGTGTGGGATCAAAAATGATGTCATTGTCAGTTCACGCAAATAGCAATTTTGTCTTTGATATTTGTTTTCAGTTCAATCAATGCAAGAAACACACGGATTGTTCTTTGTGGCAACGGAAAACCAATTTTTTTTTAATTCTTTTATTAAAACCATTAACATTGAACATAAAAACATATTATGCAGTAATCATCATGACTCCTGGTATACAATACTAAGTATTAGTCCTTGAAAACGTCTGAGTTAGTAAGCCTTTTTCCCCCCACTCCCCGTGTCTAGCCTCAACTATACTCCTGTTACATTTTATTTTGATTGGTGTTTCCCCTATCCGTTTCAATATTAATGTGGTCAACATTAAACATAAGATCCTATTGCTAAGCAATCATCCTAGAACATAGCATACAACATTAGGTATTAATCTTTGTAAACATCTGTTTTAGTAAACGTTCTTCCCTCCTCCCTTCCCTCTTCAAGTATACTCCGAGTACCTTTTGTTTGGTTGGTGTTTCTCTTATATATGGTCTATCTGCTGTATCTAGTCTATTGCATATTGTTCGTTTGCGCTTCTGAATTGACTTCATCCCATTACTATAGTGCAATCTTTTATAGTCCCCAACCCGAGATCCTGAGGTAAAAGTTTCATATCCTGAGGTAGAGATTCAGTCTACTTTAACAATATTAAGGCAGACAACGTTAGTCATAAGGTTATGTTAATAGGCATTAGTTATAGAACATATACATTCAACGTTGGGTGTTAGTTTTTGTAAACATCTGATTTGTTAGCCCTTCATGCCTCCACTTGCTAGTACTCGCTAACTCTCTCTCTACACAAAACAGAAGCTGGCTAAAATTAATGGCTTAGATGCTTTTAAAATTTAATATTGTGGGGCTGTGTTCATTTTAATTCAGAAGCTATAACTAATGCCAGGCACTTTATTAAGGTAATGTGTTCATGAAAAATTAAATAACCCCACTTGAAGGAATTGTGGGCCTAGGAGGTTAAAGTTCACCTAGCATGCTGGCGGCAATTGTCAATGGTGCAATATACCATATAAATCAGATTTGGTAGATATCAAATTCTGGCTATTCAAATACCCTTATAATGAACACTGCAGATTTCGTTAAAAATTGCAGTCATCAGTGGCGGGTTAGTTTTTTTTTTTCCCCGTCCTGTGGTTATTTGCTACAAAAGACAATGTTACTCCTAAAGTAGCAAGAAACGGAAACAAAAGTGAACCTTCCGGACATATTTTGTAATGTTGGTTTTTCTCCTTTAACGATTTGTAAAGAAATTGTAAAGAAATAGAACATATATACAGGGAACAATCAATATGGGTAAAAAGCAACTGTTTGCCAAGCAATGGTTCCATGATACAATAGTTTAGATTCATCAAAATAATGATTATAAATTAGTTCAAATAATATTTTAATCCATAAATGGAAGAAAAATTAATCACATTCCAAAGAGAATATGTGATTGCAAGACTTCATTTTTATTGCTGTTTTTTCTATCAGCTAAAAGCCTTGACTGGCTATTCCAATAACCAGAAGAGATCTCTTTCCTTTTGTTAAAGTTAAGATATTCAGTATATATACATTCTGCCTTTCATTCTGAAGCTTAAAACGACATCTGCACAATTTCTAGAGTGGCTGCTGTGAAGCCACTGACAGTTGTATTAAAGCAGTGCATTAAATTAAACGATATAATAAAAGTAGTATATAAAATAAAAGTTCAAAAAAGTCAATCAAAAGCAGAGGTTTTTTTTAAAAAATGGAATCATAAGGTGCACAATGCAGCTCTTATACTATAGTTGCTTGTATTTTAGACTATCAGACATCGCAATGCAGTGCCAGAAAAATCATTGCTCTGTTCATTTTCAATAACTTGCATTTTGGTTAGTCCTCATTTCTTCCATTTATTTTTAGTGCAACTTGATATAAAATAACATCAGCTGGATGCTGTATGTGTATTAAAAATATAAATCACATCATAGTTTACTGCTATTTTGAAGATATATGTTAGTTTCTTTTAATAAGTTAAGAAGATGAACCTCTTCTAACCTCTGCCATTGAAATCAATGGGGCTTAAATGAGCTTAATATGACCAAGATTGTAGCTGTCAAAATGGCTGAGCACTCAAGGACCTGCATGCATTTATTCTGCTCGAATGTTAACATCTTGAGACTGGCTAAGATTGAAACCCTGAAGTCTCCTTTAAAATTTGCAATAACTCAAAGACATCAAGAAGCTGAGATGGAGTAGCCGAAAAGAAATAAGAGCATGACTTGAAAAACATAAAGTTGTTTGAGAATCATCAAAGAAGCCAAGAATGGTTGTAGTAGCTCGAGGTAATTGTGGTTTCCTATAACTTGTTTGGGGATTTAAACTTTATGGACAGGTAGTCCTCTACTTAGGACCACAATTGGTACTGGAATCTCAATCCTTGAACAAAGTGGTCATTAAGTGAGAGGCCCACTTAACTGCTTTGCTCAACAAACAAAAGCTGGACACTCCTAGCTGTGATCATTAAATCATTAACTGATCCCAGATCATAAAGCAGACAAAAGAACTACCTGTTGAGAGAATATCAGCTCCTGGCAGCCTTTTTGCTCTAAAATGTTGCTGCAGTCCACCAATGATTTTCTCCATGCACAGAGGGAAATCTTTTTTAAATATGATTGTGGAGTGCTTGGCAGCCAATTGTAAATGCAAGCCTGTTGTCAAGGACCCAAAATGCAGCCATGTGACTGTGGAGGCACATCACATTTTCCAATGGCTGGAAGTACTTTATGTGCCATAAAGCAGACTTTTCAAGGCCATCATAACTTTAAATGATCATTAAAAGACTTGTCATAAGTTATTATCATTATCTCACAAAAGGCTATCTTCAGTCTTTGAGTTCCCTGATGTTTTTTTCCTTATGTAAAGATAAAGCAATTGCTTTCTTTTTTTTGATCAATTCTACCATTGCTAAATCCTTCCCCACAGCTGAATATTTCTAGATGCAGTTTTCATAATGAATAAAATAAGTGGGACCTACAACAAAACTTTATAGGATGTTATGTGCATACCAAGTACAGACACATCATATTAGACAATTGGATAATTAATAGTTTAGAATGGAATCTAGAAGTAGATATTTACAAAATTTTGAGTTGCAAACTTTCACCCATACAAACAAACCTCTCTACAACTTCAACTTAAAAGTTCCTAGATGTTGGGAAAAGGTGTGAAAGGGTTAGTTTTTCCCAACTCCCATTCACATACTACTTGCAGAACTATATCCACGTGGAGGGAAGTAAGTAGTTGGGTAACCCAAGGTTCTGTTTCAGGCCCAGTATTTTTCAATATCTTCAAAAACAATCTAGATAAGGGAATTGAAGGGGAACTCGTCAGATTTGCAGACAACACTAAGCTGATAGGAATAGCCAACACCTCAGAAGACAAGCTCAAGATCCAAAAAGATCTTCGCAGACTTGAACTTTGGGACCTATCTAATGAAATAAAATTCAGCATAGATAAAAGTAAGGTTTATACTTAAGCAAGAAAAAACAACTGTATAGGTAGTATAGACTAGATGAAACTTGGCTTAATGTTAGTAACTGTGAGAGGGATCTTGAAGTCCCAATGGACAACAGTGTGCAGCAGCAGCCAAAAAAACTAATGCAATCCTAGAGGGATAGAATCAAGATCACATAAAGTTCTAGTACTGCTTTACAAAGCCTAAATAAGACCACACTTGGAATACCGCATCCAGTTCTGGTCACCACAATATAAAAAGATTTGGCTTTGCCTTCCTGAGATATCTCACTGTAAGGACCAAGTTAATTTGTGGTGTACAAAAAAAGGAAATTCCTAAAGTTTCTACACCATTTGATGGCTTGCGTAGAACTATACACTCCAATACTTGAGAGAGTGCTTAAGAGAAACTTGCATCCAATTTTGGTCACCATGATATATAGTAAAAAAGATGTTGAGACTCTGGAAAGAGTGCAGAGAAGAGGAACAAAAATGATTAGGGGACTGGAGGCTAAAACATACAGTATGAGAACGAATACAGGAATTGGGTTTGTCTAGTCCAGGGGTAGGCAACCTTGGCTCTTTTATGACTCGTGGACTCAGGAATTCTGGGAGTTGAAGTCCACGAGTCATAAAAGAGCCAAGGTTGCCTACCCCTGGTCTAGTCTAATGAAACGAAAGACTAAGGATGACATGATAGCGCTGTTCCAATATTTGAAGGGCTCCTACAAAGACAAGGGGATCAAACTATTTTCTAAAGCACCAAAAGGCAAAGCAAGAAACAATGGATGGAAACTAACCAAGGAAAGAAGCGACTTAGAACTCAGGAGAAATTTCTAACAGTGAGAGGAATCAACCAATAGAATAGCTTGCCTTCAGAAGTTGTGTGTTCTCCATCACTGGAGGCTTTCAAAAAGAGATTGAACAACCATTTGTCTGAAATGGTATAGGGCCATGGTGGCGAATCTATGGCACGCGTGCCATAGGTGGCACGCAGAGCCCCAGTCCTAGGCCTTCAGCTGGGTTTTATAAAACCTTTTTGCTTTAGGCCTCCACCGCCATGTGCAAAAAAAAATAAATTCAATCAATCAATCAATCAATTTCAACTTCTCACAGGAAAAAAAAAGATCTCGCAAAGTTGGAATTGATTGATTGAACTTTTTAGTCCCACCCAGTCTGCCGTTACCACCACAGCCATGGCCACGCTCACCCAATTGGCCACACTCACCCAATTGGCCACATTTACCCAATGAGCCACACCCACCCGGCACCCAGTGTTACATAAGTGGGTTTTGGGTTGTAGTTTGGGCACTCAGTCCCTAAAAAGTTTGCCATCACTGGTATAGGGTCTCCTGCTCAAGCAGGGGTTTGGACTAGAAGACTTCCGAGGTTCCTCCCAACTCTATTATTTTATTATTTTGTCTTCTATTTAAAATAAGATCTGTACTATGCCTGGTTTTTTTATTATTGTTGTTGGTCTTATGATGAAAGCTTATAAACAGCATCTTAGAAACTAACCTGTTCTTAAGGAGACCACTCTCTGTATATGTAACATGACCAGATTTCTTTTGATGAATTAATAGACTTATTGTTGTCTTAAAGTGAAAGAACTGGAGACTGTAAATCAGGGGTTCTCAACCTTGGCAACATTAAGACTTGTGGACTTCAATTCCCAGAATTCCTCAGCCAGCTTTGCTGGCTGAGGAATTCTGGGAGTTGAAGTCCACAAGTCTTAAAGTTGCCAAGGTTGAGAACCCCTGTGTAAATGATGATCAAAATAAAAACATCTACCCCAACGGGACAAATGTTCAGTCTACTCACAATTCCCTTTTTGGGGGAGAGGAGGAAGGAGAAAGAGGGGAGTAACAAATGCTGATTTTGAAATTCTGAGATAGTGCTTGCTTCTGCTAGAATGCATTTAGATTGTGGATGGTGAAGCACAATTTTATGGGGAAAGTCCATTTGCCCAGATTTTGTGTACATCTGACACTCAATTGATGAAGAGAAAAACACTGTGGGTTTTTGTTATTTGCTTTCCTAGCAGAAATCCCACACCACCACCAATGATGGGACCTTAAAAAGTCCGCTTGAAACTTGAGGAATCTAAAATATTTTTTGATGTGAATTGGAGAGAAGCTGCTTTTCTAAGTCTGTCAATGATATTCCTGGCAGAAACACAGCATGTAAACCCACAAAATATTGGTTACAACTGATAAGAAAAATAACTATTTTAATTGTCTGTTTAAAAAGTGACTTGCCTATTTAGTTGCTGTGTCTGAATTATCCACATACTGAGCTCTTCCCAAGCACCTGTGATAAGCAGATGTTGTTGTTTGATGGTGTTAAAGGCATTGTCGCAAGATGTAAACTGTTCCGAGTAAAACTGTCTTTTGCAATTGACTGATGGTGATTTTCTCAATGTTGATGGTGTTCAAGTGGTGCTCCAGATGTTTTGAGATTGCACCCAAGGCACCTATTACTATTGGTATTACCTTTGCTTTCTTTTACCACAGTCACTCTATTTGCAGGTCTTTGCATTTTATTTTCACCAGTTCTTTTTCTTCTACTTTGCTGTCTCTAGAGGCTGCAGTGTTCACTATCCAGACTTTATCTTTCTTATCAAGAATTGTTAAGTCTGGGGTGTTATGTGGCAGGTGCTTCTCTATTTGCATTATTTATTTTATTAATTATTATTATTTAAAATAATACTTATTACATTTGTATTAAATGTTTAGGGGTCAATGAACAATCTGAAACTTCAGGAAGAGGGCGATGAGCTGAAGAGTTAGGGAACCCCTGATGTAGAGGATCTTGATAGAGAGATACAAGCTTTATTGCCAAAGCAATGAGGAATAAAACATTTATTATGGTAATGGGCCAACATCTGTTAAATCTAAAACATTCAGAGAACTTTCAGAAGCAGCTCAGACAGAACCATCCTGATTCACCAAACTCTGAGGAAAAGGAGGAATACCACAGTCAGAATGGCAAGATTCTGTTACAGTAGCCAATCTCAATCAAAAAAAGTTTTAGCTATGCTATGCAGCTGGTCTGGTTTACCTGGTGGGGTTGGCACATTGTGGCTCAGGGAGGATAAAAAGTCATTTCTGATATTTAAAAGAACTATCAATCCTGTTTCTGGATTCTTAGATTTAAAAGTTCTTTGGCAGAAACAATCTCTGAAAAATTAGAACCCCAGAGTCTGGCTCAGTCAAAATTCACAGTTATGGGAAGCTTCAACCCATGCTCCATTAGCAAAAGATTGTTCCATTTAATTGCACAGGCAGTACCTGTGCAAAAAAGCATGACAGAGAGAGAGAGAAAGAGAGAGAAAATGAGAGAAAGAGGTTTATTCTATTGGGTTGGTATAGAATTCAATGTGGTGTGAACTAAGTAATGGGATTAATTCCCTAACCGTTTAGTAATTCAGAAACCTAGAAATGTTATTTCTATAATTAAGTATTAACCAATGAAGTAGGATAGGGATGCATATCACACACAAACACACACACACACACACACATACAGACACAACTTTCAGGGAAGGTGCTGGTTTTCTTTTGGGGGGGTTGATGGGGAAAAGAATTCATTCTTGCTCAGTATCAAAGTTTATTTAAATATTTTGATATTTAGGTTTATTCAGCTGTCTTGTTAAGCACTGAAATCACACACTGTTCAGTATTTAAGCTTATCCCTGCAGTAGGGTGTTGTTTTATTTAATGGCATAATTTTAATTACGAGCAAATTAAAGTTTGTCAGGATCTAGCAGTCACATTTATTAGCTCAGATCTCTTACTAATTGTCATTTAGCAAAGCCATCCAGATCTGGTACAAAAACTATATCAAAAAGATAGTTTTAAAGTAGTATCCTCACCCCCACTACAGGGTCAGCTAATTTTTTTTTTTTTGTAATTTTAAATGCAAGAGTTGTCCCATGAAATAGCATTTTCAAGGGAAAAGTAAATTAATGCTGTGCTTTTAGAGACTGCTCATCGTAATTGCTTTTCTTGTGCAATAGTGGAAGTCATAAAATCTTTAATTGATATTGCTGTATTATTTGGAATGTCAGCCTCTTTCTAGTCATTGCCTTCTGCTAAGCTGGGTATTTCTGTTAATTCTTCAATTGAGCCAATTAATGCAAGTGTTAGCAGTGCATCTGGTGATAATCCTATTTGTGTTGGGTAAATATTCACTCCTCTTATATTTTCCCTAGGAATTGAAGTATACATGGTAGTCCTTTGGATTTGAAGAAGACAGGCTATTTTGCAATTCATCTGTGACATGGAAATGGCTCTACAGTCCCAATCAGGAAGCCCAAACACTAGCACCATGGGGGCATTTGAAGTCCACCGTTGTACTAACTATGGGTTTTATTCTGTAATGCCACTCGTGGTTCTCTAACAGTTTTTGTCACAGTCTGTCTTCAGAGCTGGTAGAGACTTCCTAGCCCTAGGCTCACCAGCAGGTTCTGTCAGCAGCCACAGCTTCTACTTCCCTTGGATGGAAGTCACAGTGGCATAAGTTTTTTTTTTTACTGCATCTTTCTAGCATTTGCATGGCCAACCTTGTGGTCTCTTCCCAGACTACAGTAAACAAAAGATTAACTGGCAAGGAATATGGTGATCATCCATTTTATGATGTGACTTGCCTATGTCATCTGGGCTCTGGTAATCAAGGACCAAATGCTGGTAGACTCTGTGCAATCCAAAACTTACAGGTTAGATACACAGTCTTGCCAATGAAGGCCAAGAATGGAGCAGAGAATTTCCAGTTATTTGAGGTACTTTTGGTACTGAGTTCAGGACCCACATCCATATAGGAAAGAAGGGATAACCACCATTCTATAGACTTTCAACTTTGTGATGATACAAATGTATGCAACAATCTAGGATGCGGCTACCTGGCTGATCTTGCTGATCCTGAAGTCAATTGTCAATGGGCTTTGTCCAGAGGCCCATTGCTTGAGATGATGCTTCCCAAGCATCTCTAACATTTGTTAGTCAAGTGTACCAACTGTGATTTTTGGTTCTGCAGGCTTGGCATTCTGAGTGGTATATAATTCCTGTCTAAACTAAACATCAATATAGAAACAATATTGGAGGGAAAGGGAACAATTGTACAAAACAAAGTAAAAACAAAACAACCCTTCCCCAGGGAGTATCACAATCAATGGACCAAAATTTAAAGCACTATATATCTATCAGATCCTGCTGGACTGGAACAACATATCAGTCACAGTAAAAAAAAAATGAATGCAATTTTCCAAAGATCTTAATGTGACTTATGATTAACTGTCTTGAGTATCCTTTGAGTTGAATGAATGAATGAATGAATGAGTGAATGAATGAATAAAATGAATCAGTGATATATTCTTTAAGTTATGTGTTTTGTGGGGAGGAAAAGAGCTTTGAATATCAATAATAATAATAATAATAATAATAATAATAATGATGATGATGATGATGATGATGATGACGATGATGACGATGATGACGATGATGACGATGATGATGATAAAGTTGGAAGGGAATTAAAATTCAGGGATGCACACTACTTCCAGGCATTTCTTCATTTTCACAAATAGCTCTTGGCTTTTAATAGCAAAAGAAACTCTGAGGATAACTAGTTATTTGGGGGGAAATCAGGAATAAAGCTAATTTCAGGGATTCAGTATGGTTGACTGACTGAGTAAAAAGATTTAATTAAGGTGTTACAGAGAAATATGGTGTACTGGTTTGTTGAGATGTTTAATTGTTTATTTATATATAAGGTGCCTGAATCATAAAGACTTTTGGTGGCTTACAATTAAAAGTGGAGGGGCCAAGAAGAGACAAAAATAAATAATATAAAACCAATATATAACCAAAACACCCATCTGATAGGGACTCAGTTTTTACTCTACTAAAGAACTTGAGAGAAGAACCATGTGTAATATATTTTTTATTTTATTTGTAAGTGGGTTAACCTACACAGGGTAAGTACAAAGGTAATCAAGAAACTGAGTACTTGTCAGGTTAGAGAAGATAGAAAGGAGCATCTATCACTTTGCATTCTGATAAATTGGTAATTTTTGATTTGTGATACCTCTACTGTAACCCTTTTGTAAATATGGAAGACACATGCACATACACACACACACACACCACTATGACAGCTCTTTTCTTTAAGCATTAAAATGTATTGGAATGTGTCCAATTTGGGAACATGTGCTTTTCACATGTTGTGAAATTATGAATATAATACAAATAAGCTTCCAGTAAGGTTAGAATAGGGTGATGATTCAATCACAAAGAGCTCTTCAAAATGTTTTATTCTCATGAGAAATATATCTGAATCCCATTTAACAAGCTGCCTAACTCATAAGTCTAAAGAAATATATTGTGTTCACAGCTAGGGCAGGCTAAAAGGTTTAGCCCATCTTATAGTACAAATACAGATGAGGAGCCTTTGGGTTCAAAACAGACACTGGTTGCTGGAAATAATGAAGATTAATATATACATTTAACAATAATAAAATTAATGACATGGTCAAGATTGGTAGTGGATATGATTGGACAAAGGTGAAGAAAGGCAAGGAATAAAGGATAGAGTTGTGTTATTAGATGCGCTCATGAGTTTTTGATGTTCAGTGGTTACCTTTTCTAACTGAAGATTCCTCAGATTAGATTATTTGGTTCCTGCTGGGATCTCTTGGGATCAGACTGCTAAGTGCCAAAAAATTTTAGGATTCAACTGAATCTAATATGGATGATTACAACCATTGAGCTGAATGGTGTGCATGGGAGAATAGATTAAAAAAACCTAGGGTGGTACATGGCATTTGGGCCAGAATGTATTCTGGCATAAATAGTGAAGATGATATTTTGCCCATTTATGGAACTAAACAGCCATTAGACTTTTTCTCTATCTTGCCAAGCTATCATCAAGATCACCTCAAATTTAATGTAGGAGGGATTCTTTGAAAAATGCCAGGTATTTGCTTAAACCATGTTTGGCAAATCAGGCAATTTCATGTTACATCAAGTGATAATCCAACTATGTTCTAGCATCCTCAGATAAGCATTAATTTAGATATAAACTTAAGCATTAAAGCACAATTCATTTGTTCCTTACCTCCTTTTACTTGACTGAAATCCAGAGAAGACTTTGGGCATTAAACCCATGTGTTCATTTCTTTTGAAAATAAATGCTTATTTTGGTTTCTAGTAGGGATCCAAAGCTGCTTTGCCTTTCCAAAAACATTACAAATCTTAAGTGTCTGTTGGTACCAAGTTCAAAGCAACAATATGCCAAGCTGATTCTTATATGCCATAAATTAGAAAAATATAAAATATACATAAGCCAAACTTGATTACAAATAAACTCCTTACAGAAAATGCTTTTAAAAAACTAACCCTGGTTAATGTTCCATTTAATCTGGATTTCATCAAACCATTCTCTCAGGTGTTATGAACTGGCTACGCATACAAAAATAAGACCAGTTCTCCACAGAGGTCAAGTGCAGTAACAATACAAGGAAGATTGCAAGACATTTGACCAATAGGTTAATGGTGTGTTGTTGAATAATCCCAACAAACTTTATCTGAGATAAGTCCTGTGAGTCAGGAAGTCATGAGGGGAAAACACAAAAGGAAATCAGCAGTAAAACATAATAAAAAGGCATCCTCATTTCCATCCTGAAATTAAATTGCAGTTTCTTAGCAACTATAGTATGGAAATACTGTCCTGTGCAATTTCCTGCCTTCCAACTGGAAAAGTTCAAGTATGTAACTACATGTTCCCTGTCCTAAATAGACTCTGGCAACAGTTTCTGTAATTGTCTTGTCATCACATCTGTTGTCAGGTGATGAAAATATGTTTTCAGTTGGGATTAGATGAGAACAATCTTTTCTATATTTTATATTCACACAATTTTCTGAGTCTGGATAAACTGTTACTTCCAAAGATTTTCAAATGTTATGTTACTGTGATAGCTCCAAGTAAATAAGTAAAGAAGGAAGGAAGGAAGGAAGGAAGGAAGGAAGGAAGGAAGGAAGGAAGGAAGGAAGGAAGGAAGGAAGGAAGGAGTTATAGACAAGCAACTGCCTACATGAATAGTTTATAGATGAGTGTGTTATATTATTATAGAAAATTGGATTGAGTAAACTATTGTTAAATTAACTATATGTCAGGATTAGAATTGTTCATTCACTGGCCGAGAAATGAAACAACTTAGTTTTGCCTTGCACTTTCAATTTTAGAAGGCCTACAGACTAGCACATTTCTTAAATGAAAACTGAGAAGCTAGACCCTATTTAAAATATACACTTTCAGGGTACCAAAAGGAGGATGGTTCAAAAAATAAAGATGGAATCCATGTGAACATGTGTAAAATAAGAGACAGGGCTGTGATTTTGTTTTTATTTCCTCTGGATGCCAAGCTCCTCTTTGCAGTGTCCCCACAGCCAGCATGACTTTATGTGAAATCAATGTGTGAGGTCAGAAGATCAAACACTGGTTTAAAATGTGGTAGTAGAGTTGAGGAATAATCTGGGATCAATGTGTAAGTATGTGCATTTATGTTTTTCAACTGAGTTTTTGGGGGAGACAGCCTAATAATATGTACTCTGGCATAGAGAGGAATACTATCGGCAGGGAGGATTCACTTTATAGTTAATTATGGAGACCAAGGGAGTATTATATCAGGCTGGTTGATGTAATTTACTGTTAATAAATAGGAAGCCAGAGATGACTGGTGGATAATGGATGTATGAGATTAATTTCACTCATGCTGAGGTGGCTGTATACCTTTGGGACTTAATTCTCTAAATGGTTTCTTTACTGATAGCACACATATGATATAATAGCAACTCAGGTGGGGTTTTTTTTTTTCCTCCCATTGCCCTCACCATAAGAGACTCAGGTATTTGAGTACACATGCCAGACAGTTTGAAACCTGGACCTTCATATCTTTAAAACATACATTTGTGAAGTTGATGGGACTTTAACAATCATTTTAGTAAAGCTGTAGTTAGTAGCTTTGGATAGGAATGAAACTTAAAATTCAAAAGATCTGAACTCGGGTAGTCTTTACATCTTCATGAATCCCGATCACAGATGGTGGGATCACTAAATGTCAGTACTAACCCCTCTGACTCCAGAATCTGGCATTTAGTTATCTGGCTGGCTGGCTGAGCTTTCAATCCTGTACATACTTTGCTGGCTATATATAATATATATATATTTAAAAAAAACCAATAAAAGAAAAAATGTTATTTAGTGAAAAAGCTGGCCATAAATGCTTCAGCAATTTTCAAAGGTAGGATTCTCCTTTAATTATAACAATAGCACTGCAAGTGAACAAGGCTACTGAAAGGACTTCATTTTTGATAGCATCCCTTGAGATTTAATTAACATCGGAAACTAAGGAGGTAGCCAGCTCCTAGAGAGATGGTTGTGTAATGAAAGACGGACATTAACACATGTTCTTTGGTCATTTTGTAATTCAATTACAAGATAGTTAATAATACCCATGAGGATTTCTCTGAAGCTCTTTTCCCCCTTGAAAAAAAAAATCTATAGCAAATTGTCTTGTAGAAAACTGGGTGAGAACCATTAGCAAAAAACAAAAAATGCAAAAATTATCTGTCTGGCACTATTTAATGCTTCCACAGCTATCAGATGCTGGTTATTAACCACACACTCGTTCTCTAATAAATAATAGGAATCAAATTCCCTAGTGGAGAAAAATAGCCCAATGAAGACCCAAAATGTTTCTTAACCATGGAATAAACCCTGAGATCATTTAGTTTTAATGAACAGAAAGACAGTAAATATGAAAGACAGGAAAAGAAGGGTATGCTGGAGAAGGGAAAATTTCAGGAGGAATATATCCAGTGGTGGGATTCAAATATGTGAACAACCGGTTCTCTGTGTGGATGCCACTTCTGGAAGTCCATTCTGGTCCTGGGCAACAAACATTTAGCTACTGGTTCTGCCGAAGTGGTGCGAACCAGCTGAATCCCACCACTGAGTATATCACATTCCTGCTGGGGTAGGTTGACTATCAGATACTTTTTGTGATTTTTATTATATTTTTGTGCAAACAGAAACAAGAAAAGGGGGAAAAAAAATAAAAGGAGACAATGAAGGAAAAGAAAACACAAATCATAGAATCATAGGACTGGAAGGGATCTTAGAGATCTTCTAGTTCAACCTCCTGCCCAAGGCAGGAGTCTTTATACTATTCTGGACAAATGATTGTTTAATCTTTTCTTGAAAATCAGGTAATGGAACACCCATAACTCTGGGAGGCAAGCCATTCCACTGATTAATCTTTCTCACTGGCAGAAAATTCCTTCTTATTTCCAGGTTGGATCTCCCTCTTATTTCCAGGTTGGATTTCCAGGTTGCTTCTTGTCCTGCCATTAGGTACTATGAGTCAACCCCTTCTTCCCTGTGACAGCCCTTCAAATATTGGGAAATGGTTAACATGTCTCCCCTAAACCTTCTCTTTGTTGGCTAAACATATCTAGTCCCCTTAACCATTCATCATACAATTTAGCCTCTGGACCCCTTATCATCTTTGGTGCTCTTCTCTGCATTCTTTCTAGGGGCTCAGCATCTTTTTTTATATCATGGCAACCAGAACTGGACACAGTATTCCAGATGTGGCCTCACTATTGCAGTATAGAGCAATACTATCACTTCCCATGATCTTGATGCCATTCCTCTGTGACTTTTTTGGTAGCTGCAGCACACTGCTGATTTATACTTAAGCAGTGGACCACCAGAACGTCTAGATCACTCTCACAGGCACTACTGTTGACCAGGTACTGCCTATCCTGTACCTGTGTATTTGGTTTTTCCTGCCTAAGCAAAGGATCAATCAATCAATCAATTTATTATTACAGCCAAAGGCCAACACATAAATTAAGCATTCAAATAAAACAAAACTAAACAGAACCAACACAAGAATACATAGCAATATATTACAATTTTTACAGACAGTATAACAAAATCTAGCTACCTTCAGAAAAACTGAATCATACTGACCTGACAATAAAAATACATTGAGTATAGTCTAATGCTGGATAAAAACACGTAATAAAACTAATTATAAAAGATCTAAAATGTTTATTTATGTTTCTGGAGAATCCTCAATGCTGCTGCGCAGAATCTAGCCACCTACACCGTGACCACTGGCTGTTCATCCTTAAGCAGCCATTGGAGATAAATACTTTCCTAATGACCAGGATACCTATCAATTATGGGGAGAATATGGTTTTCCAAATAGCTCTATAGAAGAAACATCGAAGGAGTATGTGTCCGATGGTCCTCACTTCTCCTGAGCCACAGAGTCTTTCAGCCAATAGTGTCTTTTTATACTTGCCGTATAGGACGGTCAATGGAAACGCATGGCACCATGCAAGCGAGAATGCTGTCCGGTGGTTTACTGACTCCAACTGACTAAGATACCGGGCAGGTGTAACCACATATCTAATAGAGTCTGGAGCCAGAAACAGCTTGCCTCTCGATGTCCTCTATCCTTTGACGCAAGGTTTGTTTTGCTTGGTCATAGTCCAATTTAAGAATTGAGGCTGACGAGAAGCCTAGTTTGGCAAGGTTGGACTCGACTGCCTTGATCCATGAAGAGGAAAATTTATCTTGAAGAATTAATAGAGCAAAGCCTTGCGGAAAGCAATTAAGCCTTAGCCAAATGTTTAAGGGAGCTATAAAGATTCTTGCTTCAACTTTTATCAAACCTATCTCCAGGCGCAGAAGTGCATTTGGGACACAGCACAGCATCTGGAGAATTGTTCTGATAAATCTGGATTGAACTCTTTCCAGTGGTGTAAAACACGAAGCTGAGGGTCTGAGCAAGGTCCTGTAGAGAACCTGTGCTAGCGACTTGGCCAAAAAGAGCTTAATTGCAGCTGGAACATAGTGTCCTCCCTTTGTGCGGAAAAAATTAAGAATTGCATTCGCTGATCGTTGGCCAGAGGCAGCTGCATATTTTCCATGGGCTTTTTGTGAGCCAGTGGCATGGATGACCACCCCTAGGTACTTAAAGGTGGTACCCTGCTCTATTTGGTGGCTATTTAAACACCATGAGTACCGTTTTGGCCTTTTTGCAAAAGCCATGACCTTTGTTTTCTCATAATTTATCTCCAGTTTATTATATTTGCAATACTGGACAAGGGCTTGCAAAGCTCTTTTAAGGCCAACTGGAGTCCTGAAGAGGATAACAGCGTCATCTGCTTAGAGCAGCAGAGCAATGCTTCAGCCACCTATTTTTTGGGGGTGGTAATTTGGATTATTTAACCATTTTACCATATCATTTAGGTAAAATTTGAAGAGCAAGGGGGCCAAAATGCACCCATTTAACCCCCTTTTGAGTTTCAACTGACCTCGAGAGAGACCCTTGCATATTACACCTCATCTTGAGGGATGTTTTGGTATGTAAGGCACGTAACAGATGGAGGAGTCTGTGATCAATTGAGGCAGCTTCCATCTTCTCCCATAGCTTAGTCCTTGTAACTGTGTCAAAAGTTGTCTTAAGATCAATAAAGGCAGTGTATAATGATACAGATCTATCTGATGCATATCTTTTCAATCAAATGATGAAGAACTAAGCACTGATCTATGGTGCCTCTCCCCTCTCTAAACCCAGCTTGTTCTTCGGCAATCAGGTTCTCAAGATCCAGCTTTAATTTATCTTGAAGGTGTTTGGCATAGAGTTTGCTGATTATATTTAGCAGACTTATTGGTCTGTAATTGGCAGGGTCGTCTCTCTTTCCCTTTTTATAAATTGGGACCACAATTGCCAAACCACAATCCTCTGGGACATGGCCAGTGGAGTGCTGCCAGGATGGGTATCCACCACTCCATATTATTCTGAAATGAAATGAAGTCAGCTCCTAGAGCCTTCCTGATCCTGAATTGGCCAATGAGGGCTTTAATTTCAGACTCTGAAACTGGAGGCCACTCAGGTAAACCCTTCATTATAGACCTTGTACTCTAGTTTGAGGGGTCTTCATACATTCTCCGAAAGTGAAGTTCCCAGGTTATAGGAGATATATGGCAAGCTATTAGATGCCAAAATAAGGAGGAGTTCTTTTGCTGTGCTGCCACAATGAGCTGTTCCCCAGAAGACCTTGTGTCTTGTCTCTTCTTGGATGCAATCAATTGCTTGAATTGTTTTTTGAGTGTAAGTAACTGTTTAATAACTGTTTTATTACCATATCCAGTCTTGCTTGTGTACTCCTTGTATGCCAAGTTAAGAGCTTTCTTGGCTTCTATGCAATCCTTATCAAACCATAGTTTGGAGATGGTGCAGGACATATTAATTGAGAAATTTCGGTCATGTGCTAATAATGGTTGTAGCTCATAAACTAAACTTTTATATAGTTCTAATAAGTCTTGAGTCAGGTTGGCTGATATAAAGGCTGCGTAGATTTTTTGAAAATTATGCTCTGTTAGGGCTCTCCTTACCTTCTGATCAAGTTGTTGGGTCCATTTGACCCTACATCTTGTTAGACCTGCTGTAAAGATTGCAGGGATAAAATGGTCCTTGGAGGGTATCTGCCTAATAAAGGGCTTCATGTATATACACAGAGGTAGATGATCACTTTCTAGGTAAGGCAGGACTTCAAAATTTTCTCTATAATGTACTAAGTCCATAGAAGTTAAGATGTAATCAATGGTGCTAGTTTTGGACCCTGTCATAAATGTAAACTCACCAGTATAGTCACCAGGCCATGAGCCATTAGATATGAAGAAATGGTCAAATTGACAAGACAGAGGCCAGCATAGTTAGCTCTAATGTCTTTAGAGAGTCGTATGAGGGGGTGTTGGTTTGTACAGGAACTCTGATGGTGGGTATTGATGACGTCACATGAATAATGTATAATCATCTGATCCCAATCTGGCATTAAAGTCTCCCCCTAATAGGACCCTGGCATTTGGGTGTTCCATGAGTTGTTTATTAATGTAGTGTTCCAACTCCAGCCATACAGCAGTGTTTTCAGCTTTTCTTAGTGAAGGAGGGAGATAAACATTAATTATCAAAAGCAGGACCAAGTCCAACTTGAGGAGAAGGGCCATAGCTGAATGGTTTAAAGGGGTAATAAGAACATAAGAACATAAGAAGAGCCATGCTGAATCAGGCCAAAGCCCATCGAGCCCAGCATTCTGTGTCACACAGTGGCCCACCAATTGTACATGGGATCTTGAGCAGAAAGAGAAGGCAAAACCCTCCCTTTCCCTTGACCCCCAACAAATGGTACCCAAGGGAATCCTGCCTGCCTCAACCAACATAGAGGCGGCACATGGACATCCGTTTTAATAACCACCGATACACTTTGCATCCATGAATCTATCTAGCCCTGCCTTGAAGCTGTCAAGGCTGACAGCTGTCACGACCCCTTCAGGAAGTGAATTCCATAAATCAACGACCCTCTGGGTGAAGAAATATTTCCCTTTATTTGTCCTCACTTTCTTAGCTATGAGCTTTAGGGAGTGCCCCCTTGTCCTGGTATTGTGTGATAGAGAAAAGAATTTTCTTAAGTGTGGACTCTGTTCTCAAGTTAGCAGAAATAAATATACCCAGCCCTCCTTTCAGTCTCTCTGGGCCTCTGCCTGGCCTTACTTCCAGCTTATATGAATAATAGCCATTAAGCAGGAGATCATCAACCATCTAAGTCTCTTGCACCAATATAATATTCTTACCTTTCAGAGGATCAGAGTGATTAAGGCCTCTAAATTGATACCACCCAGTTACATTCCATGACATGATGTTTAAAGTGTTTGAAGTGTTTTCCTTGCACTGGCCTTCATATAGTCAGTTCATGTTCTCCATAGGGGCACTTGTTGGAAGATAGTTATAGTAATTGTTATTTGATGCATTAGATTGAGTGGTTGTTGTCAATGCTTCTTTTAAACCATCCAGTCTCTGTGTATTATTAGCTTGCTCAGTTTCTGGCAATACACGGCTAAAGTCTATCAACATTTCTTCTGGCATGCCCTCAGCAGATTCAGTGATTGTGAGTAACTCAGTTTGTGGATCAGTTCTCTGCTTTCTCAAGGTCGATTTAGCTGCCCCTGCTTCAAACCTATCAGTATGAGATCTGTTGCCACTTGGAATTGAAGCAATAGTTCCCTCATGGAGAGACTGAACCAGGAGTGGGTGCAGGTTCCCTGAGCAGAAGACACGTATTGGAAATATTGAAAATATTGAAAATATTGAAAAACTGCTCAGGAAGGACCCAGGTGTCTTCCTGGGTCCTTCTGCAATGTTTGTTTGACTGCTGATAAACTTTGCAAAAGACTCTTTCAAGCAGTTAAACTTATTTGTGACAATTGATAAAAGTTTGTAGATTGAATTTACGGTTTGAGCTGTGAGAAAACATTGTCTGGAAAGGAGATCTATTTCATTCTCCCTTACTAAGTTTGTTACCATCCCATCCTGTGCAGGAAAAGCGGGTGCTGAATTCCAGGGAGGGGAGCTATTTTCTGTGAGAGAAATAGAAAGTTTTATATGTTGTTTGCTTTCAAGTTCAGTTTGTAAATCCCATTCCAATGAATCGCATACAGATGAGTTACATACTGGAGCAGACTGTCTATTTGCAGTGAAATTTTCTGCTGCTTCAGTAGCTTAGAAGAACTCTGTGCTGCTGAGTGAACATGCTGTCTTTTTCTCCTTTTCCCTATTCTTGGTAATCCTGGCTTGTAGAGTTATTAAAACAATGGTAGCCTCTCCAGTATATATCCTTTATAAAAAGTCTTTGGCTATTATAAAAAGTCAAACAAGAGTTAAAACAGATTTAAAAATAGATTAAAATGGGTTAAAAATAGGTTACAAATGGGTTAAAAGTAGGTTAAAATACAGTGTTAAAAAGGGTTAAAAAGTTGAAATAAAAATAGAATAAAATAAAAGCAGTAAAGGATCTTACATTTCTCAGCACTGAACTGCATCTTGTTCGATCAGGGCTTTTATACACTCTTGTAGAAGAGTGTAGAGAAAATATTGACAAAATACAAGAGTAGAAGAACCAGTAAGAAAAGGTAAATGAGAATTCACTTCTGGGAAAGGAGGCAACATAAGAAAGGAACTCAAAATAATCCTTCCTTGATTCACTTTATGTCAAGAGGGACAGAGAGAAACTCTGGCAGGCTTTCAAAATTATATTATGCATGGCAGCAATAATGTAGTGTTCCTGCATGTCTTGTTATATATACAATGCTTGTCTATTTACAGGCATAATAGGATTAAACAAGGCAATTTTCAATATTTCATTAGTTTTACATAGGTGAATATCTTCTGTCAATTTTTAAATTGAAGGTTATTGTTGAAATCTGATTAGGAGATAAACACCAGTGACAATGAGCAAAGTGAAGATTATGAAGATAAAAGATAATATCTAAACACGAAATATCTATCCTTACTTAATAGATCATTAAAAAATAGAACACAAGTAGGCCTCATTTGTTGACCACAATTGGGATGGGCAACTGGATGGTCAAACAAAGTGGTCAATAAATAAAATCACAATTGTGCTTATGGTTCTAAATATGAGAATTGGTCACAATGTTACCTTTGCATCATGGTCAAACCAGAAAATGGTCAATAAACAAGGCAGCAGCTAAATGAGGATCATCAATGCTAGTGTTAAAGTAATACATTTTTTTCTTTCCCCCCCAACACTGTCGAAGAGTAGACTGAAGGTGTACAAAATGCCACACATAAAATTTGGGGGAAGACAGGTGATTGGCAGTAACTTGAAACAAAAGGAACAGAGGCGAGATCAGTATTGGCAGTGGTGCAAGCAAATTTCATGCAGGTATAGTTTTCCACCAATTCATGGACAGATGGACAGCATTTCAACTCAGTGGTAGAAAAAAAGCCCTAATTCTCATATTCTCAGTAAAAAATAGATTGCTTCCCGCTTGGTTTCCACCCTTAAAAAGTAGGAGATGTGTTTATACTATTTCATTATCCCTTGTAATTCTGTTTAGAATCTGTGGGAGTTAATTGTGCTTAAGAATAATTCAGGAACCCTAAACAGATTTTCCTTCCACCCACTTGATTAGAACTGAAGAAGAATAGTTACAAATTCTTGGCCTTTCTTTCTCTGTCACATGAAAAGTGAGGGCATTTTGCTGACAATCACCTTCTCTGTCACATATTTTTTTTATGCGTTTGTTTATGGAGGGATCTTTTGTAGAAAATACATTTTGTGTGGTAATGCAGATATTTGCATGCTTTGAGCAGCTTGGAGAATTCTTGTTGATGGGCCATTTGCTGTAAAAATGCAAGGCTATGGCATGAACTCAGAAGGCAGGGTGGAGATGTGTATTTGCAAGGCCTGTGTAACAAAGATAAAGGAAAAGGAAGTGTGGATAGGTGGGGCCCCTTTCAATGTATAAAACAAGAGCTGACTGTCAGGCACATCTAACAAGACATATTGCTAAGATAAGGAATAGGGCTAAGACAGTCAATAGAAGACTTGCTAAAAGTCTTCTAGGATGCTTATTAGTTAACTTTCAGGAATAGGATTGAAATAGAGTCAATAGAATACTTGTTAGATAACTTTTGAACTGTTTATTAGTTAAGACTTACAAATAGGAATGGCATGCAGCTAATAGAAGACCCTTCAGATAATTTTCAGAATGCCTATTAGACAATGCTTCTATATCCTGCCTTAAAAACTGTATAAAAGCTTGTTGAATCCTTTCTTCTTGGTCCTGGCATTTTGCTGTCTGGGACCCCTTTTGTTGAAGCACTTTAATGAAAGGAAACAAAACCTGCATCTTGTGTCTTCATTGGCTTTGGCACCAGGCTCAGACCTGAATTGGGACAACAGTATGTCCAACTTGAAATATATTTGTTTTAACAGAAATGGTGGAAGATGTGTAAGAAAATGCAGATGATGTTTATGTTCCAGACTTTATTTTGCTGCTGTTACGTGTGAAATATTCATTTAGCACCGACTCCCTAAGGTGGAAGGAATTTTCATGCTGCATCCAATCTTCTCTCTTTCTCTCTCTCTGCTCAGTTCATACTTCTGAATCAATATGCAAACTCAAATGAAGTTGCATGCCCAAAAGCTGTATTTTTCAGAGTTTTGCAATATGTAAGTATTTTTTTAATGCACAGAAATATGTAGCTGAAACAAAAACACACAGAAAATGCTAAAAATCAGGGACAGTGGGCACAAAACATACTGAGGAGGGGAAATCATTTTCAAAATTAAATGCATTCAAGTAATTTACATACAGAATGCAAGGGTCTATATGGAAGCTACATTTTGCCTTGACAAGAAACTTCACACCAGGCAACCACAGAGTTTCCTCACAGAGGCAGTTTGCATAATTTAAGGCCAATTTCCAAATGCAGGAATTGCACACTGTCTCTTCTGGCTACTGCAACTTTCAGATGCGGTAAAGTGGAGCAATGCCATTTATTGAGTCAGTTAGCTATGTGAAGCAGTTTCAAAAGGGTAATTCATGCAAACCTTTAAGTAAAGCTTCCCGTTTGAGCTTCACAGAAAATGTATATATACATAATAGTTTCATAAACTTATCTGCAGATTTTGTTGGTTTGACAAACCATTGATGAAGATAGGGTTGAAATTTCAGTTGGGAAAATTGAGAAACCAAGTGAGAACATTGGCCATCCCCAACAGGGCCCATTTATTTTTATAAGCTAAAAGTTTCCACTCATAAAATGCTGGATGTGCTAATCCTAGCAAGTTTGGGAGAAGTTAGTTAGTTTCTTGGAGGAGTAGGCCTTATATTAAAATTGTGGAAAAGCATGTTTCACTCAAACAGTGCTTAGATGTGCCTCCCAGACTATCTGGTGCTATTTGTTTTTTTTTTTTTTTTAATGAAAATAGCTTTTGCCAGTGCAGGCTTACATCATTGTTGCTTCCCATGCACCTGAGTTACACAAAATTTATTTCCTATTTACAGCAGCTACATCCATGCTGTAATCAAAAATACTGATAAGCATCTCATTGTGAATGTCAGCTTGAGGTATCAAGAGATGATAAAGGGGTCCAATCTTCAAAGGACTTAGGATATGCAAACAAGTGTGAGAGAAGGGGACTTTCCAAATATTTTCATTCTGAGACCTGAAGAGCTAATAAAGTGTGTGTGTGTGTGTGTGTGTGTGAGAGAGAGAGAGAGGGGGGGGGGAGGGAGGGAGGGAGATTATATATCTATGTCTGTGTTTTTAGAATTGTCAAGAGAAGGAACATAACTCTTCATTTTTTCTCAACATCAATAACAATTAGAATATTTGGCCTTAATACCTGTAATTGAAACAGACACTTTCTGATATCTCATGTCTCAGCAGACCTTGGGCATGAAACAGCTGTACTTACTTTTTAAAAAAAACAGAACTTCTGCTTCCTTAAAAAGATGCTATTGTGAGCATCTTAGTATTGGAGTCTATTCTTTTGTCATCTGAGTTGTTTAAATCACGCGTGTCAAACTCGCGATGTCACATGACATGTCATGGCGTATTGTGACTTTTTTCCCATTGACAGCAATAGGGTGGGCATGGTTTTGGTGTTATGCATCCAGCCCGCGGGCCGGCAGTTTGACACCCCTGGTTTAGATCCTATCAAGTAACTAGCTGTCTCCATGAGCATTAATGGCTCTTTTTGGCTGCTGCATAAATGAGCACTAGTGGTTCCTTTTGACTACTGATTGTGAAACTATACAATATGGAAACCTTTTGTTGCAGAAAAAAAAAGATAGTTTGGCCATTTAGATATAACCACCAAGAGGGACAGATTGAGTTCTTTCTCTGCCTGGCAAAAGCTATTCTTGTGGAGTGAGAGGTAGAATTTCAAAGTTTTTGTTGGATTAGTCTACTTTAGGAGTTGAAAAGTAACAAAAAAAAAATCTCCCAGAAGAAGGTAATAATAAACCACTTCTGTATTGTTAAAAAAGATGCATTGCCACATCCAAGTTTTCACCAGGAGTTAAGTTCAACTGGGGGAAATCTGTATCTTTTTACCAGTTAGAACAGATGTCTGCTTCTGCATCCCAAACCTGTGCTTGGATCTGTCTGGAATTTCCAGAGAGATTCCCACCCCACCCAACAAAAAAAAAAACTTGTTCTTTTCTGTCACAATGTCAGAGTGCTTTAGAATTTTGCTTGGTTGTGTATTTTTAAAGTTATGAAGTGGTAGAAAGTTTGATACTGATCTCCATTACTCTATAGCCACCATAGTTATTTCTGATTTTTATTTTTCAGAACAACAGCAGTAAACCCAAGGAAGTCTTTGCCACATGCTGTTCTTTCCTATAGGGGAAGATGACCTATAGTGAATATAGGCTACTTTAAGACAATTCTTAGCCATCCTCATAACCAAGATAATGGCAAGAAACCCATATGCCAGGCACTCAACATATATTTTATTTATTATTATTTTTAGTTGCCTGGTGGAGCAGTGGTTAAGTGTAGTATTGCAGGCAAAATTTACCCACAGCCTGGAGTTCAATCCTGACCAGCTCAAGATTGACTCAGCCTTCGATCTTTCCGAGGTCAGTAAAATGGGAACCCAGATTGTTGGAGATAATATACAAATAAGCTTACATTGTAAACCACCCATAATGTGTTTTAAACTGCTATGGAGTAGTATATAAGCCTAAAATGTATTGCTATTTTTTAGTTGACATTGCCATTCATCTCACACAAATAACTGAAAAACCCATGACGGAATTCTGGGTGCCCAAGAATAAATAACCCCATTCACAGAAAAAGCCCATCAATAACAACAGAGCTCATCTCTTCACCTGACCTAAAGACTTGGGCAAACAGCCAGGTCTTCTATAGCTTGTGAAAGGCTAATAGTTTTTATCCATTATTTTTTTTTTAAAGAAGTAATTTCTTTCTTATCAAATTTGATGTGACAAGTTGGGGAAAAAACAGAAGAAAATGTTGCTGTATAACTGATGTGTAAATACAGGTAT
Organism: Bothrops alternatus; assembly: GCA_034064705.1. NCBI lineage: Eukaryota > Metazoa > Chordata > Lepidosauria > Squamata > Viperidae > Bothrops > Bothrops alternatus. The sequence continues at coordinate 7,655,007 of JARGCV010000040.1, forward strand.
AGATTACAAAATATTATAGGCAACATTCCTCTGTTTATCAGGTGCTAGGATGCAAATAATGGGGAAAAGCTGTGGCATCTACCAGTATGGAGAAATGTTACTGAGACACGTTGCTAAAGAAGATGAACTGTATGAAGCTTTATTCTGATCCTCCACAAGGATTCTTGTTACATTTGCTTTCACATATCCCATGCCTCTCTTTAGAAGTCTACAGATTGCAGACACTTGTCATGGAAAACACAATATATGTTAGATGGAACAGCTATTGATAAATAGGGTGGAAACCCTGTAAGATGGAGACGTATTCCTTCTCATAGTATATTGCTGAAAAAAGAGTGATGGAGGCATGAAGTCTGAGACTCCTTGACAGGAGAAAATACTAAGATGGTAGAATTTTGAAGATTAAAGTCTTTGCTCAAATAGGGACCTAGGCCCCGAGTAATGAGCAGACTCCATTCTCAGAGAAATTATCAGTTGGACATACTATATTTGTCTACAAGTAATGTTCCTTTCCAACATTGCCAATGTGCTCTCTTTTTTGGCTAGTTTCAGAAGAAATGAAATCTGTTCCCATGGATCTCCTCTCTGCTGGTAAGTGTGCCTGTGGTGAAAGCATAACAGTAAAGACTCACTGTCTGACACATTGAACTGGGAAGCATAACAAACTTGCCTGCACATTAAGGTCAGAAGAAGTGGGTGAGCCAGAGTCTGCCAAATGACCTGGAAAGACAAGAAACATACACAAAGCAAAAAGACACACTTAATCTGAGATTTCCCACCCACCTGGGTTGATCTCTTTCTCACCGACCCACATCTGATAAAACCATATTGCCAGAATATACTGAAATAAGTGGGATTGCAATTGAATCCATGACAACTGTGATGAAAGTGAGCTTTTATATACAACTTTCCAGATAATCCACTCTGGCAGGGCAAATTTTGATCTGTTTCTACATTCCATGCATCTTGTTGCTGTGTCTTAAAAACAAATCTACAGATGCCCATGCATACATAAAGACACACATGATCCATATGGAGTGCCAGGAATGGTGACTTTTGGCAGCCAAGAATTATTAATATTTGCAAAACTTGCTTTGAAAGTGGATACACTTTTGAGAACTATTATCGTATCTGAGGGTGTTAAAAGAAGGCAATGTATATGGCGCAACAAGAATTAGACCAAGATGATAAAGTTGCTATTTCCTTTTTTAGGAAGAAAGATGCAAAATCACATATTAAGACAGAACTTTTATTAGGCCAACTCAAGGTCATAAACTATTGCTTACTTTCTATTTATCTCCATCAGGCAGAATGGCAGGCAGAAAGCTAATCCCTGTTGGTTTATCCTATGATATTTTAATATAACGATTCTAAAGCTTCCTTCCTTCCTTCCTTCCTTCCTTCCTTCCTTCCTTCCTTCCTTCCTTCCTTCCTTCCTTCCTTCCTTCCTTCCTTCCTTCCTTCCTTCCTTCCTGTAGGTATATTGCAGAAAATTCATCCAATTAGGTGGCAATCACTAAAAAACCTAGCAAGATAAGCAAGGTTTGGCTGAGAGAGCATCAAGAAAACATTTTGGAAACAAGTCATTTTCATTGTGTTTCCAAGCAATCTATATAGACAACTTCTACAAAGTTGAACTTGACTTGAACTCTGTTAGCAAAGCTCTAATGATATTGCTGCCATTGTTTCCCTCCAGCCCACATATCCATCACTATGCAGCTTTACTGGTAGCTTGTACTTTCAAAGCTAAAAAGAAAAAGAAAAAGATGTGCCTCCTGATATTTTCCTGGGGATTTCGTTGAAAGGCTGCAGACTATTAGAAAAATGATTATATAAACAATAATGATTTCTCAATATTCTTTAACCACTGCCTTATCTAAAGCAAGTGCAGATAAGTGGTTCCCCTATCTGTATCTTTATAGTTTGCATGCTTTATAAATTGCCAATTATGGGTACAATCTTATTGGCTATATCCTTAAATTGTAAGGAATGACAAATGAGGGCAGGCTTTATTCTGTCTGGCATTCATGCTACTGTAAATCTACTAGCAGTGAAACATGAGAATTTGCCCCAGCAATATTTCTAGTATATTTCCTTATAATCCCTAGCAATGATGTAAGAGTATTCTAGTAAAGCAAACAAGTTAGTTTTTGGTTTTCTCTGCACATAGATTATGGATGTGAAACAAAACAAACAATTAGACAAATTCAGTATCTTGAAGAGCCGTGCTGGCACAGTGGTTAGAATGCAGTATTGCTCCGGTTATTCAATACTGTGTCACCTGGGTCTCCCTCCTTATCTGCTCCTTCTTCTTCCATCTAAATTGATGTTAACTATCTTTTAACCACATTCTCTTTTCAGCCAATCATAAAAAGTTCCCCAGATTTCATAGTAGTCTGACTCTGGTCTTATCTTTAATTGTCATTGTTAGTCTATTCATTTCTGCACATTCCAGTATTTTCCCAATTACCTCTCCCTCTGGAGGGGCTTTCAGTGCTTTCCAATTTTGTGCAAACACAATCCTAGCTGCCGTAATTATATGAATAATTAAATATGTTTTCTCTTTATTGTATTTCCCTGGTAGAATACCCAACAGGAATATTTCTGGTCTTAGTTCTATACGTTGTTGTATCATCTTTTCTAACTATGTTCTAATTTTATTCCAATAAGTTTTAGCTTCTACACATGTCCACCACATATGGTAGAAGGAACCTGGTATCTGATGACATTTCCAACATTTCATAGATCTGTCCTTAAACATTTTAGCTAATCTTTCTGGAGACATGTGCCATCTGTAAAACATTTTGTACATATTTTCTTTATACGCAGTCGCCATTGTCAATTTATAGTTTCTTTCCCATAGTTGCTGCCATCTATCTAATTCAATTGTGTATCCAAAATTCCTTGTCCATTTTATCATTGTCTCTTTCACTTGTTCCTCCTCTAACTCCATATGTAGTAGATAACTGTACATTTTTAAATCCATTTTTCTTCCGTTCCTGTGAGTATTTCATCTAACTCTGTTGTCCCCAAATTAACACCATCTATTTTAACATCTTTTTCATATCTAGATTGTATTTGCATTCTCATGTACCAATCCATCTTTATTCCTTGTTCCTCTAATTGTTGTTTGGTTGTCAACTCCCCCATATCTGTTAGTAAGTCTTTATATCTTATAATGCTTCCCATGTTAAACATATTGGGGTGTATTAGCACCTCCATAGTTGAGATCCAATTTGGGATCTTCAAATAATGCTTTCTCTTTACTTTCTCCCAGACCACAAATAAAGAATTCCTTATATGGTGTCTCTGGAAATAGCTATGTATTCTGTTTTTTCCATACCATATGAAAACATACAACTGGAGGTTGTATAAATATTTATAGAAGTATATACCGAGAAGGTTAGATAAATAGAAGTATTAATGTAAGAGAAAATTAATCTTATTATATATAATACAGATAGGGAAATTTTGATAGAGGAGTTGCTCGGACATTACCCCTGAATTGTTTCTGAAGAGGGATGAGAGGAAGAAAGGAGAGGAGAGAGAAAAGAGTAAAGGAGGGGAGAAGGAAATAGGAAGGTTGGAGGAGAAGAGGAGAAGTGGGGAGAAAGGGGAGGAGAGTGGTGAAGGAAAGAGAAGAGGAGAGGAAGAAGAGGGAAGTAGGGAAGAGAAGAAAGGGAGAAAGACGGTAGAGAAGAAGGAGTGTGGATAAAGTGAAAGGGGAAATGGGCGAGCAACACCAAAAGTCATGTGTATGTATTTATTTCATTTTATTAAAAATATCTTATATATGAAAGTAAAAAAGAATGTATGTTAACATCTGATAAATATCATGGTATATGTATGGGAGAGAGTGTGGAAAAATAAAAAATAAAAAAATATTTTTTTAAAAAAAAGAATGCAGTACTGCAGGCTAATTTTGCTGACTGCAGGAGTTCGCTTCTCACCGGCTCAAGGTTGACTCAGCCTTCCATCCTTCTGAGTAAAATGAGGACCCAGATTGTTGAGGACAATATGCAGACTCTGTAAACCGGTTAGAGAGGGATGAAAAGCATTATGAAGCGGTATATAAGTCTAAGTGCTGTTGCTATTGCTAATTTACAAGCAAAGTCATTTCTGAAGGTTCCTATGAGTTTTGCTTAAAATGTCTGCACTAGGTTACAGCAAGCGATCCAAATTTGGTTTTTGCTTGTTGTTGTTTTTTAACTGATTGTGTTTAGGGTTTAGTTTATTCAGTAAATCTACATGCCTTGTGTTTGGGAGGCAAGGAAAAGCTGGTGAACCTATTTGCAACTGGCTTTACACTCTGACCTTGAGAAATGGGGAACAGCTTTTGCAAACTCGTTTTGAATGGAAACTTTGCTAAGAAATCTGCTGAAAGGACAAAGGTTCCTTGTACTGTCATATTACATCAGTCTCCCAGAAAGGGTCCTCTGAGATGACACTCTTTTCAGGCAACCTTAAAATGATCAATTGTCAATTACCACTGACATAAGCACTGTTCCGCCACCTTAAGGGCACTCAGTTCGAGCTGCCTAGTCAGAATTCTGCCTCTTCCCCAACAATATTGACCCATTTCCAACTTTTACACAGAGTCAGCTGCCACAGATATTTCCATGTCGAGTTCTGTCACTGGGGTGAGGATCAAAAATTCCATTGGAAAGTATAAATTTTGCCGGGAAAATAAGTTCCATCTAGGCTTGGACCGTCTTTCACCTGGCAGTCTACCACTGAGGGAGAGAAATGAGAGCCAGTGTTGTCTAATGGTTAAGGCACCAGAGTAGAAAGTGGGAGACCGGGAGTTCGAGTCATGTCTTAGCTATGAAAGCCAGCTAGCTGACTTTGGGCCAGTCACTCTCTCTCAGTCCAACTCACTTCACCATGTTGTTGTTATGGGAAAAATAGGAGGATGAAGATGTGTTGGATTTGTTTGGTGCCTTGGACTTATTTGTAAAAATAATAAAGGTGGGGAACCAATAAATAAATAAAAATAAAATAATAAAATGCATAAGAAATATTACGCCTGTTTCCCCTTTCCCAGTTACATGAAATGTAATGAGGTTCCTTTTCTCTCTGCTCAGTATCAAGAGATTTTCTTTGATCTCTCAACTTTATATATATAAAAAAAGGGTTTGTAAAACCTGATCATGCCCACAGGATACGTTCATAAACATTGCAAGGGCCTGGCCCTGAAACAGAGGAAATGATTTATTTATTTATTTTCAAGCAATGGGTAACTACAGATTTGTTAAAGACATGATTGAGTACAGAGAAGTCGAAACTCAAAAATAATCAGGCTATGCTACAGCTGTAAAATGGAAAACCACAACTTTCTGCTCGTTCTGCCTGGCCAACTTCCTTCTGGAACCCTTATACAGAACTGAAACTCTGCTACGTGACTACTTGCTTGCTTAGTGAGAATGCTATAGCTTGCTATGCTCAGAAATTATATTTAAAATTTTTCCACGCCACAAAGCTGAACTGAAGGGTGACCATTTTTTTTCTCCCTCTTTTTTACCTGGGGGGAGGGGAAACAATTAAGATAGAATTCCTTACTTTAAGTCTGCCAGTATGAGAGATTTTGGACAAGACATAGCTATATTTACGGAGCCTCCTATCACAAGACAGCAGTTAGTGTGATAGTGATGGCATTTTTGTTTGTTTGTTTTAGGATAAATTAAGACACAAGTGAGCCAGCCAGTGATTTTCACCTTGTGATTGTAGTCGCTACTTCAGTCATCCAGAGAATTTTGAATACATGCTTATGAGGTTTACAACCATCTGAGTAACTTACCTCTCTTCCTCTCCACTGACATGTCAGCAAGTCAATGACTAAGCTGATGGTAGTGGGATTCTGTCAGCTGATTCAGTGAACTGCTACAACCTGCTAGATACTTTTGAATACCCATGTGCTTCGTTTACTGGCACCTGAACGAATGGGCTCCAAATTAGCTGGGTTCACACTGCACACTCAACATGATTCATTGAAATGTTTTCCAGATTGGCTCAACACACTCAACACACTATGTGGTACACTTACCACATAGGCTAATTTGGTATATCTGGCTAGATTAAAATCTGCTTGGCTTGCTTGCGGTTTGTTGTGTTATGCAATTGCACCTTCTTTCTCTATTGCTTCAAGTAATTGCTTGCAAAGAATGTGACAATCTGTAGTGCCTGTTGATGGAAATGAGGTTATGAAGCTAAGAAGCAGGTAGAAAACCCCCAGGATTGATAGCTAGAACCAGAGAAAACTGATTGGGTGCTTAGACTGATGAATTATTGTTACTTTATGATGAAAAGTCTCTGAAAATACACCTCCAATGCTAATGTTGATATGCAGGTTCTGAGGTTTTGCTGGTTAAAGAAATACAGGAAACCAGAAAGTGCCTTTAAGTTTTACATTTTTATTCAGCTGAATAGAGACGGACTCCTCTAAATGACGGGAGCAACAAATGACAAGAAATCCTTGTATTTATTCTGTATAATTACATAAGCAACCCATCCAGCAAAGCTGACACACATAAGATAAAGATTGCAGCCAGTAAATCTGGCACACTGTAGATAAGAAGGGAGAAAGCAGAAGTAGCTAAACATGTTCCCATTTGAGTGTTCCTTAAAGATATTGTATGTTCTTGGGTGGGTTAGGACATTGGGTGTTGTCCTTGCTGTCCTTTCCTGACCCTGCATCCAGGACTCTGCAAGTGACCAAAGAGACAGGGGCCATCTGTATGTATTCACAATTAATACTGTCCCCTAATTCCTGGTCATCAATGTAATTTACTATAATTGCACCACTCATATATTATGAGATAGACAAGACATCCTATCTAGACACCAAGTTTTGATCTATTGTTTTCCTTCTTCTTTGTTCAAATAATGTATGAAAAGGCTAATGTGCCAAGGAATGGGCACAGTCCCTGTGTAAAAACATACGGTACATACTCTTTTATTGCTGCATAATAAACAAGTTTGGTTGGATTTCTCTCATTGTCCATGTTATTTGGAGCCCCTCATGCCAGTTCCTTGTACCTACCTTATATCTTCTTTTTCTGGCCAGCCAATGTTTCTGACAATGATAGAATGAACCAGCAGTTCTGCTACAGGACTTTTATATCTGAGGTTGGGTCTCAGTAAACTACAAAGACCCATGCTGGGCAGAAGGTGCTGCATTTACTGCTCTTTAGGTTTGTTACAGTTTTAGCAACAAGGAGGTAAGACCAAGAGCAGACAAGAGAAGCTGCAGGATTCATGTTCTGTCAAGGACCCAAGACCTATTGCAAGATGAAAAATGAACATATTTATTGATGTGGTTTGATTTGTATGGAGTTATTTTCTTGTATGTATGTATGTATGTATGTATGTATGTATGTATGTATGTATGTATGTATGTTGACAGGCAAGCAGTTGATAATTTTCACAGAGATTGGCAAGTAATGAAAACAACATGAATGCCTATTGCAGATTTTATTTTTTAAAGCAGAGGTTGTTTATCTCATAAAGTGCTGAGATGATTGGCTGGCAGTCTGGCTGCCGGTCCACTAGGATTTTATTCTTCAGAACGATGACAACTTTCTTTGCTCCTGTAACAGTGTTGGAGACAATTGTTTTATTCTGATTCCATCTGCAGTTGATAATTAGTCCCAGTTTCATTGACTTCTTGCTTTCATGCTTTCCACATTGGGAACAGGTGTCTCATGAATCAGAAAATAAAATCCAAAACCCACAGTCGGATGATAGATTTGGGAGGATCAAATATAATGACATGAAAGAGTATGTGGTATCTTGAGTTCTCTACAATTCTTCAACAGGCCCGATTTAGATAAAACAGGAGATGGCAAAGAAGCAAAAAAATTAGGCCAGATGTTCCATCCATGTGTTGATAAACAGATTTTATAGAAGGTTTAGGGATAAAGCAAAGGGTAACTTCGCAGCCTTGAGGACATAAAAGCCAAAAGTCTTCAATCTGTTTCTTACCACTGCAGTAGTGCAGCTCTCTCCTGACTTCATAGAAAACGGATGGGGGCGGGGGGATCTTAACAGTCAAAAGCATCCACAGGACCCAACACTTCAGTGCAAGCCTCACCCCTTTCACACAAACATGTGTGCAATAGCAGTAGAAAGCTGGGCCCTGCATCACAGTGAAGTGACACTGCTTTCTTTATTTGACTTCCTTGTCTGCTCCACCCATCCACCCCTCGCCAGCCCCGGTGGACACCTCTGCTAATAGTCTTTCTATTAGCAAAGCTAGAGAATACGGTTGCACTTGGAACACACTCACTAGTATTAGTGGTGGAACAGAAAAGAAGTTTCTGTCTAGTGAAAGCATAGAGCAACTTTGACTGATTTCAGAAGGTAGGCGGAATCAGACATGAATAGTGTTTGGATGAGAAACTACTAGGAAATTTCAAAACTATGGATTTGACTAAGAAGTTAAACAAACACACACAGACACACACACACAGACTCACACACACACACACACACACACAGAGAGAGAGAGAGAGAGAGAGAGAGAGAGGGAGAGAGAGAGAGAGAGAGAGAGAGAGAGAGAGGGAGAGAGAGAGAGAGAGAGAGAGAGAGAGAGAGAGAGAGAGAGAGAGAGAGAGAGAGAGAGAGAGACGCACAGATGATAGCCTCAGCAAACCATTTCTGCTGATGGGATTTTATTGTGCTTATGATTTTAGTATGTTTAAGTTTGACATTAGCATTTATTTTATATATAGTAACCATTTTATATTGATACTTATAGTATTATCATGTAATCATTGTTTTGTTATTTTGTAATCATTATTTGGTAGTTAATTGCTTGATCAGATGCTTTAGAGAAATAAAGCCATGTTGGAGCTATAAGACAGAGTTAATCAGGAAGAGGGAAGCAGAAGCCGAAAGCACCAGCCTGAAGATGACGAATGAGACTTCGTCGAAACGTCGCCAAGACACTTCAAATTCTACGTGGGAGAAAACCTGAAGAACCAAAGACCTACATACAAACACCCGCGAAAACCTCAGAAAACATATATATATATATATATATATATATATATATATATATATATATATATATATATATATATATATATATATATATATATATATATATATATATATATATATATATATATATATATATATATATATATATATATATATATATATATATATATATATATATATATATATATATATATATATATATATATATATATATATATATATATATACTGGTTCCTGTGGATGGCTCTGGGTTGAGCTGAAACAGGTAAAAGAAAGAAGATTTCTTTCTCCCATATTTGGGTTGACAGGGTGCAATTAAAAAAAGACACTCAATATAAATCTCTTCTCTCCCTGAAACAGCTGACAAAGTGAGAAAGAGCCTGTGGCCTAGAGGTTAATACAACTGCCTAACATGCATACAGCCCAGGTTCGAATCTCAGAAGGGTAAGTCTGGCTGATGAGAGTTAAGAAACTCGAAATAGCTATTCCAGTTCTCCCTTTATTCTTTGTTAGCAATCTAAAATAATATATATTTTTCTCCCACGTAGAATTTGAAGTGTCTTGGCGACGTTTCGATGAAGTCTCATTCGTCATCTTCAGGCTGGTGCTTTCGGCTTCGTGCTTCTAGCAGCAATGTGTGATTGCAACTGTTTCTTCCTTTTAACTGCCAGTGGGGGTTTGAACTGATTGGCTGGGAGCTCGGCTGTGTTCTGATTGGATGGAGGTGTGTTCTGATTGGTTAGGGAGTTCTCTGTGCTCTGATTGGATGAGGGGTTAGTCTGAGTTACAGGGGGATTAGAGATGGTGAGCTGCATAGCTGTTTGGCTTTGCGTTCGTGGTCGTGCCTCATCTTCATGGTGGGTGTCAGTTTGCTTCTTGTATGGATTGGAGGGGTTTAAGGTGGCTAATGATGCAGCTGTGGTCTGGCTTCTGGTTTGTGGTCGTGCCTCATCATCGGTGTGGGTTTGGGTTTGCTTTTTGCCTGGATGTGTGGTGGTGACATCGTGTGTGTTTTTTGTGAGTGTAGGTCTGGTGTCATTCTTTGTGTTATGGACTCTTTTGTCAATAAGGGCGGGTTTCCAAATGGCTGGTAGGCGGGAGGTATCATCTCGTTTGTTCATGCTGTGAGGGCGTTTTTCTATCTCGATGGCTTCTCTGATTATTCTGTTATTAAAGTGTTCAGTTTTGGCAATAGTTCTGGTCTTTTTGAAATCAATTTCATGTCCTGTGGCTTTAAGGTGTTGGACCAGGGAAGAAGTTGGTTCCTCTTTTTTGACTGAGTTTTTGTGTTCTTCAATGCGTGCACTTATTCTTCTGTTGGTTTGTCCGATGTATGTGGTGGAGCAAGCAGTACATGGGATTTCATATACTCCTTGATTTTCTAACTCAATTTTGTCTTTGGGGTTTCTTAGGATGGTGGATATTTTTCTGTTTGTGCAGAATGCTGTTTTGATATTATGTTTGTGAAGGAGCTTGCTGATCCTGTCTGTGCTGCCTTTTATGTATGGGAGGAGGGCTTTGCCGTTTTCTTGTTCTCTGTCTTGAATTTTAGTGGGAGTTTCTTTTTGGATTAAGTTGGAAATCTTATTTCTTGGGAATCTGTTGGATGTAAGTACATTAGTGAGAGTGTGTAGTTCGGTTTTTAGGTGTTGTTCGTCAGCTAGGCATTTGGTTCTTGAGATGAGTGTCTTGGCTACGGAGTTGATCTGTGCTGGGTGGTGGTGTGAGAGTGCGTGCAGATAGCGGTTTGTGTGTGTTTTCTTCTGGTAGATGGTGTGTCCTAGGGACCCATTGGATTTCTTGTAGACTAAGACATCCTGGAAGGGAAGTTGGTTATTAGCTTCTGTTTCCATGGTGAACTGTATTTTGGGGTGTAGGCTGTTGAGGTGTGTGAGGAAGTTGTCCAGTTTTTCTTTCCCATGTGGTCAGATTACGAAGGTATCATCTACGTATCTGAGCCAGAGTTTGGGTTTGTGATCAGATTTTTCTAGGGCTTGGGTTTCAAAGTGTTCCATGTAGAGGTTTGCAATGACAGGTGAGAGGGGTGATCCCATGGGTGCTTCTTCTATTTGTTTGTATTTTTGTCCGTTGTAGATGAAGTATGTGTTGGATAGACAGTGGTTGGTCAGATCTAGGATGTGTTTGGGGGGGGGTTATATTTGTTTTGGATAGCTGTTAAGGCTTCTTTGATTGGCACTTGGGTGAAGAGGGACATGACATCGAAGCTAACGAGTAGGTCGCTGGGCTGTAAGTTTTGTTTCTTTATGATCTCTATGAACTGGAATGAGTTTTTTACGTGTGAGGTGATGGATTCTGCATAGGGCTGTAGTTGTTTGGCGAGAAATTTGGCTAGGTTTTGTAGAGGTGAGCCTAAGGAGCTTACTATGGGTCTAAGTGGGGTTCCTTCTTTGTGTATCTTGGGGAGACCATAGAGCTTAGGGCATCTGGATGATTTCTCTCTGGGAATGATTCTTTGCTGGATCTCTTCGCTAATGGGGGAGGCTTTTATTTTGGATCTAGTGGTTTTTTCCAGGTAGGTGGTGGGATCTGTTTTTAGGGGTTTGTATGTGGAGTCTTGGAGTAGGTTGGTTAATTTGGTTTGGTAGTCAGATGTATTCATGACCACCGTGGCGTTGCCCTTGTCTGCTGGTAGGATTATTATGCTGGTGTCTTGTTTCAGGTTAAGTAGTGCTGTCTGCTCCTCTTTGGGTAAGTTGCTTTTGGGTGGCTTGCTGGTGCAGAGTATGTTGGTGATTTCGAGTCTGATTCTGTTAGCATTGTCGGGGTTGATTTTGGTCAGGCTGGTTTCAACTCCGCATATTGTTTCATGTGTGGCTGTGAGGGAGGAGGGGTTTGTTTCTGGTGTTCTTGTAATCTTCGGAGTTTGTTGGTGTGTGTGTGTGTCTTGAGGGTGGTCTGTGTTTCGGCTCTCCAGACGGTTTGGATTTGTCCCAAATCCATATATATGAAAAGTAAGGGCTTCATGCTTTAGGTACAGGTGATTGCTTATATGAAAAGAGCACAGTAAGGGGAGGGGGAGGAAAGGAGTTATGGATGGAGCCTGGGTTGCTGTGTATGAGTCATCATCTAGGAGTTACTTTTTTGTGCCATCTTATGCCTAGTACCAAGACCTGATCTTTTTGTTCTGAAAAGGTATAAAAGGTGGAAGACATCTTTTCTGGTTGTTGCCTTCATCTCTCTACCAGCCACGAAGAGAGATGGGGGGTCACCCAACTCTATTTTGATCAAAATAAAAGTTGTTTGCTTTCTGAAACCTCGGCTCAGGAGTTTCTTTGGCTCTTTTAAATTCCTGTGCAATGCTGGGGCAATTGTGAGGCTAAGTGGAAAACCTTACACTGCAATGCCATTTTCCAATCTGAACTGGCTTAAGCCCTTCAGAACAGATGATCTTCAGTTCTTTGTTCAAATCTAGCAGCAGTCCCAGCTCTGATCAGCTGCAGGGCATGGCCCCTTCCTTCCACCAGCTGATTTCTGCCCTGGGCAGCAACTTGGCTGCCTGGCTGTTATGTTCTCTGCTAGTTGCCATAAACTAACAGCAATAATAAGCAATATTTCAGTTTATTCATCAATGGCCCATTAAGCCAACGAAGCACCCTCCACCTTAGAAGCTCATGCCTCATTCAACCATAACATTGTGTAGGGCCTTTTGATTTCTGATAGCATGGGAGACAAGCAGCTTAGGCTGCAGTGCCAAATTGACCTCTACCAGAATCTACTGCCAGCTCATTGCTGACCCGTATTTTTGCACGATGCTCAGCTTTTTTCAGCCACTAGCTTTCATGTTCATGTTTTGTTTATTGGAATGTAGCTTGTCCATATAAACAAACTAATGCTCGATAAATATTTATGTTAAGAGGATTTGGAATGCATTTGATAAAGCTGTAGCCTTATGAAAGGTCCACTATGCCAATATTCATAGGAAGATCCAAAGGAAAAAAGTGTATGGGTGTGCAATTACTATTTTATAAGCTTCCTCATGATCAACCATCACATGGAAAAGGCAATTATAGTGTGTTATGTCGCTACTTAATTCAGCTTGGAAACTCTTCTCTTTTCCTTTATTAGATTTGCTCCTGTTGATATCCTGCACACTCACACACTCTCTAATTTACATCAGAAAATTTGAAATTTGAGACAGAAACAAATATATTGATTTGCTTTTCAAGATACTGGGAGAAATTTATTTTTTCTCTCTCATTCCAAATGCCTTTGTTGTATAACAAGTTATATATTCCATTGCCAACTGGAATTGGCAATGCAATATACAAGAGGATAATAAAAAGAACAATAAAATAACACTGATTTTTAAAACTGCAAACAGTTTCTCATGATGTTCTTGTGAATGGGACACAGGGAAAAGCACCTTGAAAATATCTGGCATCTCTAAGTGACTTGAGATAGCAAACATGTAAATTGACAATTTATTTACAAACCAAGCCATCTTCAGATCTTTGTTAAAGGCATTGAAAAATTACACGGGTTTCATAATCTAGTTTTGTAATCACACATAAAAAGGCCAGCAGTTGTTGGCTAAAAATACACACTTTTTGTACATACTTTTTGTACACCTGCATTAGGGGATCTCCAGTACGGATAATTTTGCTAAAAGGATCTCCATCTGTTAGCATTACTCATATAATATAGTGGCATTGCATTTTTTGCCTAGGGGAATGCAACTAGTTGGGTATAAGATGCTAAGCATGGTTACAATTAAACATTAATAAGCATGATTTCTGTTTCCTAGGGTCAGACAGTGCAACTCTTTCTGTTTCTATTTAAGAATAAATTATATTGCATTCAAGAGACATTTCATATAGTGAACGTTGCAGGATTTTAAATCAACCTTCCCAAGCCTGCCAGATGTTTTCAATTTCAGTCCTACAGGTCATAAAATCTCAGCCTTCTGCCAAACTGCTGGGAATTCTGATAAATGAAATATGCAACAGGTCAGGCAAGATTGATTTAAAGTTACAAAAAAAATATTGAGAATATGAGAGTTCCTTTTCAGTTTAAACTTCAATTACTTAAAAACCATAAAAGTATTCAAAGAATGTTAGGGAATGAAAATGAGAATGGATGAAAAGACCCCTATGTCTCTTCTCTTGGGTTCAATAAAATTAAAGTAGTCATTTCAGTGGTGTGAGCTAGGACACAATAATTTTGTGCAAGAGATCCTGGATACATGGATTTCCTAGGATTGGGTAAGGCCATGGGGCTCATGCCTTGGTGGTCCTGCCAGTTATTTCCTTGATCTGGTGTCAGAAGTTTGGAATGTATCCTCTCCTTTCCTGGAACTCTTTTTCTCAGTTCTTCCCTACAGGTAGAAATTCCAAAATTTTCAGCTAATATGGTTATTTTAGTTGAGAGTTATACTTTTTAAAAAAAAAAAATACTGAGTTTTATAGGGTTGGGGATAAAATAGGATTGGGATAAGGATTAAGGTTTAGGGTGGGATTGGGATCAGGATTGGTGTTGGGAGGGGGTTGGGGTCAACATTGGGGTTATCCCCCAATAACATTTTCAATCTTTAGCAAACAGACTATTGTCTGGGTACATATGTTCAGTTAACAATAGTTGATATAGTAATAAGTAACTGTAATAAGTGTAATAAATGATAAACATAAGCAGTATCAGTTAATTAATGCATATCATTCTCCTTATTAATATATATTCAAAATAACATATCAGATTCATTTCTCACTAGTTCGTTTTCCTAACCATTGGTAAAAATTATCCCATGTTCTCAAGTAAACTGAATCTTCTTTCTCTTTAATCTCTAAAGTCAATCTATCCATTTCTGCACATTCTAAGATTTTCTTAATTAAAACCTCTTCAGTTGGTAAGTTTTCATTTTTCCAATATTGGGCAAATACTATTTTTGCTGCTGTCAGTATATGCAATGTTAAATATTCATTCTCCTTCTCATAGTTAGATCCTAATATTCCTAACAAAAACAATTCTGGTTTAAATTCTATCTTTCTTAGGTTATACTAACAATGCATCTGGAGGGCACCAAATTTAAGGTGAGCTTATTTGTTCCAGATGTTTATGTCTGTATATGCATATGTGTTGCTTGAGGAAGTGGAAAATTAATTAACCAGATTAAAATAATTTATCTAATACATTTTATACATTAAAAGGGGGAATGGGACTTCATTGTTTTAAAAACAGAATTTGACTCTTGCAATGATGGTGGGATAATTGTTACATTTTAAAAAAACAGTTTACATTTAAAATATAGACAAGAATTTAATATATTCTTGATAAATTGTATTGTAGCAGCTCTGAGTGGGAGAAAACATTTCAAATAAAATAACATATTTGCATTCAATCATTTAATATACTTTTAAAATTCTTTGCAGTGTTCCTATTATTGTGGGGTCAATTTGGGAGTCATTATAGCTTAACATTTAATAGCCCTTGGCCAGATGAAATTTTTGCAGCTTTGACCTAACTGCAAAGACATTCCTTTCTATCTTTGTTTGAGGGAAATCCATACATAATATGCATAATGAAAAAAAATGATTGGAACATTGAATTCTCTATCTCTGTGTGTGTTTGTGTGTGTGTGTGTGTGTGTATGGAAGTAGGCAGCTGTTAACTTACAGAAACAAGAGGTGAAACTTATTCTTATGGAAACTCACTTTCACCAGAATGAAAGGAACCAAAAGAACACATAGGAATAGGAGAAGATAAATAATCCAGCTATCCAAGATTAGAAATATTGGGATTCTCTACAGCTGTCAGACTGTTAAGCGTCATCCTGGCACTATGCCAATGTTTTTAAAACTAATGTGCCTGAAGAGGATTAAATTACTACAGCATGTGGTAGATAACAAAGTGGAGGAATCAGATGAAACTATGGACGAATTGCTATGTAAAAAGGAAGTAGCTTGAGAAATCCATACACTCTTTTGATATACCCTGTTTTTTGCACAAATATTTGTAGATGAAATAGAGCATAGGGTGAAAACAGATAGCAAAGTAGTTATTTGGAGCCTTCTGTCATGTAGAAAACAATTTCAGTTTGTTTGTTTGGCAAGATACTAGCATAGGTACAGTCAAATGAATCTTTTTTTTTTCTATTGCTCACTTAAAATCATGGCAGGTCTTGACTGGTGTTTTGGCCATGCAGTTAGAAATGAGTTGTAATCCACTTCCCCAAAAGTTGTTCAGTGTCCCTTTGTGCACTAAATAAGCATCTGTTTTTCCATCACATTCCTAGAGTACTTTAGAATCACTTCCAAATTTATTTCAGCTGCAACTGAGTCCCAAAGGTGCTTTCTTTAGGAGGCAACTGGACTTTCTTGTTTTTTCTTTGAAGACTATTCACTTCTCATCCAAGAAGCTTCTTCAGCTCTGACTGGATGGTCAGGAGTGGAAGGATTTATATTGCTTGCAGACCACTGGTCATTTGCATTCTTTTAGAGCAGGGGTCCCCAACCCCCAGTTCACGGACCAGTACTGGGCCTCAGCATGCCAGAAATTGATCCGCCCAAACAAGCAAAGTCCCATCCGCAAGATGCAGGCAGCACACAAAACCATGCACTCTGGTGCACAGAAAAACCTCTCTCCATGGAACCGGTCCCTGGTGTCCAAAAGGTTGGGGACCTCTGTTTTAGGCAGTCATTGGGACCATTTGGCAATTTACCTGTGTCCTCAGAGTCACCTGAGTAGTGCAAATGGTGTCAAGCCTTCTTGGCTACAAGATATTTCTTCTGTCCTGTGTCCCTTCACTGTTGAAGACAGGCACAGACTGTGGGGATGATCTGTGTTGTCTGAATCTCAAACTGAAGCACATATGGATCCTGTAGTCTGCAATGTTTTCTAGAAATCCGTTCATACTCTCACACTATTCAAAGGGTGTTCATCCCAACATGCGCCTGCACTTGTCTGCAAGCAATATAAATCCTTCTACTCGCCATCTGGTCAGAGCTGAAGAAGCTTCTTGAATGAGAAGCAAAATGTCTTCAAAGAAAAAAAATAAGAAAACAACAACAACAACAACAACAGTCTCTTCTTAAAAACTTCCAGTGTTGGAGCATTCACCGCTTCTGGAGGCAGGTTGTTCCACTGGTTAATTGTTCTAACTGTCAGGAAATTTCTCCTTAGTTCTAGGTTGCTTCTCTCCTTGATTAGTTTCCGGCCATTGCTTCTTGTCCTGCCCTCAGGTGCTTTGGAGAATAGCTTGACTCCCTCTTCTTTGTGGCAGTCCCTGAGATATTGGAACACTGCTATCATGTCACCCCTAGTCCTTCTCTTCATTAAACTAGACATACCCAATTCCAGCAACTATTCCTTATATGTTTTAGCCTCCAGTTCCCTAATCATCTTTGTTACTCTTTTCTGTACTCTTTCTAGAGTCTCAACATCTTTTTTACATTGTGGTGACCAAAACTGGATGCAGTATTCCAAGTGTGGTCTTACCAAGACATTGTAAATTGGTATTAACACTTCACATGATCTTGATTCTATCCCTCTGTTAATGCAGCCTAGCACTGTGTTGGCTTTTTTGGCAGCTGCAGCACACTGCTGGCTCATATTTAAGTGATTGTCCACTAGGACTCTGAGATCCCTCTTACAGTTACTACTATTGAGCAAGGTACCACCTATACTATACCTGTACATTTGGTTTTTCTTGCCTAAAAAATGTAGAACCGTATTTTTTTCACCATTGAATTGCATTTTGTTAGATAGCACCCAATGTTCAAGTCTGTCAAGATCCTTCTGTATCTTAAACCTATCTTCTGGAGTGTTGGCTATTCCTGGCAGCTTGGTGTCATCTCCAAATTTGATGAGTTCCCCATCTATCCCCTCATCAAAATCATTGACGAAGTTGTTGAAGAGCACTGGGCTGAGAACAGAGCCCTGGGTCATCCCACTACACACTTCCCTCCATGTAGATGCAGTTCCATTGAGGACCACAAGTTGAGTATGGCCAGTCAGCCAGCTACAAATCCATCTGGTGGTGAAGCTGTCTAACCCACATTTTTCTATCTTATCAAGTAGTAGTTCAGTTGCCTCCTGAAAAAAAGCACCTTTGGGACAACCATTCTATAAAGTTTGGATGTCCATGCTTCTTCTTGTGAAAACAGAAAGAGCCAAGAGAAGAATTTAATTTATATTTTAATTTATATCCTGTCTTTATTATTTTTACAAGTAACTCTAGGTGATGAACATATCCAATACATCTTCCTCCACCTACTTTCATTACAATAACATTCCTGTGAGGTGAATTGAGAGAGAATAACTGGATCAAGACCATCCAGCCTGCTTTAATGGCTAAGATGGGACTTGAACTGACCGTCTCTGGCTTTCTAGCCTGCTGCCTTAACCACTAGACTAGACATGTCAAACTCGCAACATCACATGATGTTGCACAATGTATTTGAGCTTTTTTCCCATTGCCAGCATTGGCGTGGGCACAGTTACCTGGTGATGTACCCGACCCACGGGCTGGCAGTTAGACACCCCGCATTAGACCAAACTGGCTCAAGGTGTCTCATGACATCTTCCCTTAGGGTTTTCAAGAAACCATGTTTGTGGAAGAAAATATTGGGTTCTCATACATGCCTCATGATTTAGGTTACTATTAAAATATTGCATCCTATTCATTTGGATTTTTTTAATGGAAGAAAAAGAGGAAAAAGTTTCTATCAAACTGAAGGATTGGGAAAATGCACAGAAAAATGAAAAAAAAATCAAGTGCTTGATAATGACAGAATTAATGTAGAATTAATGAATGTGGACGTGGACAGTTGAACATGAGAAGGCCTTACCCTCTTTCTCCCCACAAATGTCTGCATGAAAATGGACCTGGAAATCTCACAGTGGAGATAAATGTAGAGGAAAATTGGTTTAGTATTTATAATATTGGACCTGGGATCAATCCAGCTGAAAGCTTCACTTGGCTGTAAAACTTACTAGATTGTTTCTCAAAGGGATAATAATAGAAGAACATGGTTCTGTAGACACATTGTAAATTTATGCCCTGATTTTCCTTCAAGGATCTCAAGGCAAAATATGTGATTCTGGAAAACCTCAATCATTTTATCCATGCCACAAACTTGAAATATATAGTGACTAGCCCAAGGTCATCTAGTCAATTTGATAGCTAAGTAACAAGGCTATTTGATTTTAACTGTTGCATTCAGTCTTCCTATTCATCTATTCTTTGATTATATTGGTGATTTCAAGGGTTTTTCCAACTCAGGAGGGTTAATAGCTTCTATAAATCATTCAAATAAATAATAATTTATTCTATTAATTATTCATTTGGAGGCAAAGAAAACTACCATTTTCCTTTCAGAGTGAAAATAATGATCTTAAGTTCCTACAATCCATTTAAATGGTGTGTATTAATCATGATGCTCCAATGTATCTGTGATTGGCTTATTTATGTTATAACACAAAGCACTCAACTATAAATCAAAACTCAGTGGGGGCTGGAAAAATAGGCAAGGGCATAAAGTTGGTGCTCTTCTAACTTGTAACAAACTGCCTGATTTTGAGACCTGATTAAGTATTTTACGGTGGCCTTGTTGAAGTAACCTCTTGTAAACATGATCACAAAGCCTGCTGGGAACAAGCACTGGGATCTGTAATATAGAAATCTCAGTTTAAATCTGGCTACGTTTAGGAAGGCTTATAAACAGCAAATTATTCTTTCAATGGGGATGCCTATCTGCATCCAAAGTTGCAGCCAATCAGTTTTTATGGTGTGGGTGAATCTTATCATATAAATATGCAATGAGATGTAAAACCATCGCTTGCATATGGATTTCACTTTTTGGATCTGATTTGTATACAGTGTTTTCATTCTTATTGTTGCCATACTTTAATATATTTCAGTATATAAAAGAGTGCTCTGAATGTATATGATATGCATTATGTTACTATAATCTGATTCTACTAAAAGAAAGAAGCTATAGAAATTCAAGGAGAAAATAAATTAAGGCCCTCAATCTTAGAAGCTGGGCTTGGCACTTGAGACAAAACTATATAATTGATATCCTCTCTAGAAAGATCTCTCAGTAAATTCTAATAAATCTTAATCTATTTAAATTAGACAGTTGAAAACCACTTAGTGTTTCCATCAGTTTTCTGGTGAACCACTAAACTCAATGCTCTTACCATTATTTGTGGCCTGGATTTTCATCACATAGACCAGGCGTGTCAAACTGCTGGCCCATGGGCCAGATGCGTCACCAGGAAACCGCGTCCACCCCATTGCTGGCAATGGGGAAAAGGCTCCGATACATTGCGCAACATCACGTGATGTCGCGAGTTTGACATGTCTGACATAGACAGTGTTAGTAATGCCCCTGTTAGCATCTTCACTGGGACCATGAAACATCTTGCTTCATGATTTTTTTCCATATTTAAAACAAAATCAATAGGAAGCATAAGAGACATGTGGTGAAGGAGAGTGCCAATCTCTCCATAATTTGTATTTCACTAATACACAACGGTGTTCTGGTATCTATATTATACATAGTCTCAAAGATATTCTTTAAAAAAAATGGCACATGCCTACAGCTCAATTATTTGCTTAGATTCTGGTATAGGGAAGTTTGTGATTGCCCAAGCATCCTATAGCTACAACTTTGTGCATGTGCCCACGACTGGCTCTCAAAATTTCCAGTGTGCCATTTGTTCCAAAAGATTGTTGGTGCCTGCATTTTTTATAAGAAATTGTTGTTGGAAAAATGCTCACTAAATAAGGAACCAAAGCATCTGGAGGTATTGTGGCATAGTATAGTTTATAGTAGACCTACACAAACCTACAGTGATTATTGGGCTCCTGGCCAGAGAAATGTTGAAAAGCCTCAAACTCTACACAGTTACAGATTATATACCTTTAAAGAAGATATAATAAATTTTAAAAGTAATGGAAACTACCCTCATACCAAGAATGTTACATTACATAAGGTGAGGGGGGTCATATTACAATGGAGGCCATTTTGATACCTTCAAATTTCTGCATTTCCATCTTCCCTTAGAATACCAAGACTAGCTAACATAAATTTGTTCTTTAATACACTCATTCAGTGACCACCTTTATACTTCTAGAAAATATAGCAGCCTGCTTTATGTTACCAATCCACTTTTCCCTTCAAGGTCATCCATTCTCAGAGTTTTGCTTTTGCTACTCATTTGAAGTCTTTTGCAACAGTCCATTTTCATATTTTTTAAAAAAAAATCAAACAAGCAAAGTTTGACAAATTATATTTTAACCCTGTGAACTGCCCAGAATAAAAATAAATAATTAAATAAAATATTTCCAGAATAAAATCCCCTGTGCCACTTCCCTTTCTTTTCTTGATACTTTAAAGTCTCCTATGCTCTCTAAACTACAGAAACAAAATATTACATATAATATAGCATTCCTATTCTTTCCCCTGTAAGCCTTGCGCTTGACCTGACTGTTATTTTGAATGATAACTTTATCATGCTATTCCATACAATCTGAATATGTGATTTAATCCTTTTTCTATAAAAGAATCCTTGGCTCAGCCCAGGGGTTTTATTGACCTTGTTAGAAATTTTGCTTCTTGAAAAAGTTCACATAAACCTGTATGTTTTCTCAGAAAATATTCACAAATTATTTCCACTACTACTTTTTCCCCCAAGATCAAGACTTACTACATCTGCCTCTGAATCTGGCAATGGTAATAAATGGATATATAGTTCTTGTGACATCTGTGCTACCAAAGACCTATAGGATCAAAGATATAAAACCTGATAAAAGTACATGAAATTGACTTCAACTTCTCCCTTTTCAACTTCAGAGACAAGTGGCATAGTTGCAAGCCTAATTAAAAATAACATCTGGTGGTCTGGGGACTTCTGCAGTTAAGTGCTAATGCATTTGAACTTGTTCTGACTTGAATGGCTAGGAAAACTGATGTCATTAAGTCTGTCATTATGAAAACACGCATTTAATGAAGAAGAATACTCTCTCCTTTTTAATCAAATAGAAGACCAATTTTGAACCAGCAAGGGATTCCAATGCAGGTTTTAGTATTACCCTTTCCTGTTCCCTGTCCCATTCTCAGTTACATGAGTGGGTAAACGGGATGTAAATTACAATAGTACTAAATGATTTTCTGTTAGTACGATATAATTTTGTTTATTCTTATCATCTTGGGAGTCAGTGGATGCATAATGTATGATCTGCCTCTTTAAGAAGGACTAATAGTTTCAACATAATCCCATAAGGACTTAAATTTGGGAATATGGAATTTTAAACCGGTGATACAGAAAGTGTTATAGGTAGTCCTTGACCTATGGCTGCACTGAGCCTGGAAATTTGGACATAAATTGTTGTGATCATTAAAAAAGCTATGTGACAGCTTGGGTTAATGACTGCAATTCCAGCTAACCCCATTGCAGTCATTAAGCAACCAGACAGGTTGTTAAGCAACCATGCAGGTCTTTAAGGGTCCTCAGGGGGTGGGGAAAGTCTTGGGAGGACCAATACTCACCAGTATGCAAAAAACTGTAGGTCAAGAGATTGCATTTTCTATGCCTCGCCACACCTGAGGGACCTGGGCCTTCTCCCTCACCACAGCCAGGTCAACTTACCTTTCCCTTTTTCTGTAACTGCTGACAGGTGCACCCAACCAATGCAAGTCACAGCTAGAAAGTTAGTGATAGCTATCTTCCTCAAGACTAGAAAGACCCCTCTAAACTTGAAACTTTTGCTAGCTTTCTAGTTGTGCTCTACATTTTGTGGAGCAGCTATAGAAAAAGAAAACAACCCAGGCATGGTAGAGCAAAGAGAAGGCCTACATGCAGTGGGCCTATCCAGCCAAGGCCTTCCAGGTGTGGTGGGACTGGGAGAAGTTCCCAGCCTCTCCGGAGTGGAGGGATAGGAAGAAAGCTCGTATGTAGGTTGGCTAGTTGGCTGTGGTATTCTAGCTTGTGGCAAGTTTCTGGGTACTAATATAGCAGGCCCACACAAGGCATGTAGGGCAGGAAGAAAGCCCAGTCTCTCATGAGTGGAAGGGCAGGGAGGAGGCCCATGTACCAATGGGTCTGGCAGTCCAAGACCTTCTAGCCTGGGCAGATTTCTGCACACTATTGGGCCTAGTATCCAAAGCCAGTCAGACATCTAGGTAGAAAGGAAGGCCAGGTCTCTCATGAGTGGCACAGCAGGGAAGAGACCTGCACACCAATGATGTAACTAGCCAAGACCTCCTGTGTGTGTGTTGGGGGGAGTTGCAGTGCTAAGGATAGGTGTGCTGCCAGGCACTTAAACTTTGATTACTTGACCACAGGGATTCTACAATGGTTGGAACTTTGATCAGGAATCAAAAGTCTCTTCATTCAATGCCATCATAATTTCGAACTGTAGCTGAAGAAATGGGTTGCAAAACAGGTATGAAAAGCAAAGCAACAAAGAGACTAGAATATATAAATTTATATTCCAAAACTAAAATAAAAGTTGTAAATAGTTCTCAAACTACATTACATTTGCATTTGTTCTACATGCAAGTAAAATTATAGCACTGCAGGATTCTGCAAACTAAGCTTAAACAATACATGGAACAAAAACTGCCTGAATCTAAGAGCTAGATTCAGAATAGGCAGGGAGTACCCACAATCAGATGACAAACATCTAATAAATAATGGAACAGGCAAGGGAATTCAAAAATATGTCTGGTTAGGCTTCATTGATTATACAAAGGCTTTTGACTCTGTAGACCACAAAACCTTAAAAAACACGCCTTTGCCATAATCAGGGAATATCGGTACTATATTGCATCCAATCTCTTCAAGTACTTGTTACTTTCCATTGGAAACATCTGTTCATCAGAGTTAACGTTAACAATATTGAGAGGCTACTTCTGACATAATGATATCTTTGTTCTTGTCTTCATGTAAACAGCAGTTTGTTAGATTTCCAGTATTATCTTTAGCTGACCTATAAAGATTGATCTTTGAGGTTTCTCTTATCTTACCTGGGATTTACTTTGGGTTGGTTTTGACGCTAAACCGAATTGAAAATTAGCTCCTAGCTAATGCTTGCCTATTTAAGTTAAATTGATTTTTAAAGTCATCCATTTCCCAAACGTCCTGCTTCAAACTGTATGTTCAAAATGCTAGCAAATTTCTTTGTACGTTCTTCTGAAGGTCTTGTTTTTCTTTTTTATCCACCTTGTTTTATTTTTCTAATTCCAGATTTTATCTTAAGAGGTTCATCACAAGCAGTAGAAATGAAACAAGCAGAGGTGAGAAAGGTAATTGTGATGACCCAGGGCCCCGAACAGAGGCAAAGCAATTAGCTGGTCAGAACAATTGTCTTTGTAAGCACTGCCAACGTTCACCCAACAGCCCCCACATATGCTGGCACAAATTCAATAAAACAGTCAACAAAGTTAAACAGTTCTTTAAAGTAAAACAGATAACAAAGTATGATCTTTTCAATGCCCAGCTTGCCTGTAACCTGCAAATTGTAAAACTGAGGACAGCAAGGAGAACTCAGCAGGAAACAAACTTGATCCAAAATGCAAAGAGTCCAGGTACAAGAGCTCACATCACAAGAGTTCACGTTTGTTCCCGGCAAATGCCCCACCCCACAGCGTCGCCTTAAATACCTACTCCCCAAGTGTGCCTTGTGGAGTGGGGCGTGACACTCTTCTCCCAAGCAAGTGAGCCTGCCTCTGTTGTTCCCTCCTCCTCTCTGCTCTCCTTGCTCTGGGATCTGGTGGGGAGGGGCCTTGCTCTGCCTGAGCTCCGCCTTCCCTGTTCCAAACTTGAAGGGCCCTGGCCTGCTTCAGCCTGCTCCTCCCCACCGTCCTCCAAAGCCACAGACATCCCCTCCTGGGCCTCAACAGGGAACTCCATGTCATCCTCAGAGTCAGGCTCGGATGGAGGCATGACAGTAATCCTTGAATTTTGGGGGGTTCTCTTTGCCTAAGAAAGAAAAATGTTATCATGATGCTCCCAGGTTATTGTCTCTGATGGGAATAACCCATCCTTTTTTCTTCTCTGCATAAACCACAATAAAATTTATCTAGGTTGTTTGCTAACTAGTGTTTTGCATTGGCACGTTTTGTACATCAAAGAAGAAAAATTAAGCTTTCCTGTGGTTTACATCTGTTTTGTTCCTTGTTATAGTGAAAGTCTCAAGGTCCTTCTGGGAAAGGACGACCTTTTCAGGACTGACTCTCTCTCTCTCTCTCTCTCTCTCTCTCTCTCTCTCTCTTTCTCTCTCTCTTTTATCTTCTTCCAAAAGTGCCAACCTCTCAGAAAATGAAATGTGAAGGACTCTCTAGATCTAGTAACAACATGCTGCTCTTTTGTCATTTCTAATTTATCCAATTCTTTTTTTATCATACAACTGTACAATCCTTTAATCCATGTAGAGTGCCTGACCTTCAGAAAAGCAAAAACATGCTAAGAGATAAAAAAAATGTGTAATTATGATCTGAGAAAACCATATTATTCTCTATTCTTGCAATTAATAATACACATCTTTTCTTTGCTCCTTGATTAGGTGGGAAAGTGAGTACTTAAATCTCATTGCAATGGCTAATCCGATCCTTTTTGTCCTCAATTATTTGCCATCATATAAAATCCTTTGGATGTCCTTTTAAAAAAACTTTGTGCCTTACCCTGCCAATGCATTTACATCATAATGATTGATCTTAGCACAAACCATGTTGAGATAAAACATAGATACCCATGGAAGTGTATAAAGCATTATTGAGCTGATTCAAAATGGTCGCTTTAGTGTTTTATAGCTGAGCAGTTTTTTGTCCAGAGAGAAAAGGTTTCTATCCAGTTTCTATCCAGAGAACCAGTGTGGTGTAGACATTAAGGCATCAATTGGGCAAGAAACTGGATAATAAGTTCTAGCCCCATCTTACTCACAAAGCCAACTAGTTACCTGGGCCAGTCACTCTCTCTTAGCCCTAGGAGGGAGGCAAGGGCAAACCACTTGCAAACTTTTACCAAGAAAACTGCAAGGACATGTGTAGGCAAGTCTCCAGGATTCAAAACTGACTGAAAGGCGTACACAAACAAATACAGAACATAGATTGGTGCCAGCTATATAGCTCAGCACAGAAGCTGGACCTAAACAAATAGTTATAGTTAGGTTTGAACAAATTAGGCATGACTTAAATCCAACTTAAAATGTATTAATAAATAAATAGATAAATAATTGATGTCAATAGGACTTTAGGGTAGATCTAACTAAGCACACTGTGCATAGTTTAGACAACATTGCTGCCCCTGGCACATACATTGTGTTAATATGTAATGTGCTTTGGGGTTTTGTTTTAACTTAATTCTGGATTCTGGTCTTTCCCCTCCCCCACCAAAGGAGAAAGTGTGTTGCACATGTCTCTTTTCTCAATTTTCCATCATCTTAGTTTTCTTCTTTTTTGTTTTTCTTCTGCTGCAACTGAACAATCTTTAGAAATAATAACATGAAAAAGAATGTTTAAAAAAAGAACACTGTTGTATTTTTACATCCATCAATCCAAGACTAAAACATTCAACAATATAATATTAGTATTATTTTTCTGAGAATGAGAATGGAAATATAAATCTATCAAGAATGTTCTATTTTTTAATATCTAACCTAGGCTCATGATAAAATTATAAAACTGAAAAAGACAAGTTCTTAAAACTTTTGTGATGTAATAAGCACTTGTGATTCAGTTTCATACTTAGTTTGGTTTTATTTTAAATGAAATAACTTGATTGTTTAAATAAAAAAAGATTAGATCTAGCCTAAATCTGCTATGATTAGCTCCTAATAAAATTAAATAGAAGTCAGCCATGACTTTATCAGTAAGTTTGTATGCATTTAGTGTATAATAAATACTACAGAATTCAATAAAGCTTCCACTTCATGAAAAATCATAGAATTCAAGCGATGACTAGTATGTCCAATTTGATTAGTCTAATTCCAACTAACTACAATTAACCAAAAAGTTTTTTTTAATTTAATTTATTTACCACAGATAATATGGTAGCCACAATAATTGGGGTTTAAAAATTTAAAAATTTCCTTGTGGCATAGACTAGCATGGCATCACTCTTTCTAGAAATTCTTACTAACTTGTTTCTGATGACCATACTTCCCCCCTCTTTGTTAAAATTAGATCCTCAAAATGTTGGTATCCTATACCAGATGTCCAGATTTCCTTTTTTGTATAAAACAACTGGGCAATTATTTTTAACAGACCTGAGCAGAGAAAGAGAAATAATTACTAGTTTGATTATTGGTCTGCTATTAACTTTCACATGGTAAAGGCTTTTCAGGTTTTTGGTCTAGTAATCGATTCTGGGACCTTTTACATCCCAAGCATGTACTCCCTGGTTCTTCTATGGACCCCCTTAAGAAGAAAAGACGTAACAAAATAAAAGACTGACTTTTTTGTGCAGCATTATTCAAAGATATAGCACCAGCTGTTTAAATTGTCTGTTTCATCCTATGAGCTTCATGCCTTCAGCAGGATCAAAGCTACCTCCAGCATGGAAGGGAGGAGCAAATTGTTAAAAGCTGGGGTTGACGGTGATGAACAAGCACGGAGACCTTTGCAATTGTTGCTATAATCTTTTGATGTTATGGAAATATGTCTGTGTATAATTCCATGGGGGAGGGGATTCGTCTTCGCTCATAGTTGCAAAATCAGGACTCTTGCCTGATCTGGAGTTTAGTATGGAAAACAAAGAGATCTTCTTCCTGATGAAAGTAGCGCTACAGTTTCCCCTTTGAATCCATTCTGCCAATGTATACCTTTACCATGCTGGCTTTACACACGATGCTATGATAAAGTCTATTTTCTCCCCTCTTCCTTTCTGCCATTGCTCTGACCCTTCAGGTATTTTTATTTATTAAATTTCTTTGTCATCTATCTCAATAATACAGCAGCTCTGGGCAGCTTGCAATATAATAAAAAGTTAAAAAGTGCTAAAAAGAAAATCAGAATAAAAAGATTAAAAGTTTAAGAACCAAAATGATGGGCAACCAAGAGGGTGAGAATAATCTCTACCCTGTCAGCCACCTCCAATATAGCAGGGCCCCTATTGGGATCACAGGCCAAGCAGAAAAGCCAAGTTTTTAGACTTTTTCGGAAGGCCAGGAGTGTGTGGGCAGATATCACCTCTGATGGGAGAATATTGCAGAAGAGAGGGAGGGCTTAGCAGAAAAAAACTCTTTAGTACTGGAATCCAGCTTCCAAAATTCTTCGGTCAACAGAATCAGAAGTAGGCTCTTTCCATTGGAATGAACAGCAATTCCTCAAATACTCTGGACTGGTATCTGAGGTATCATAATTCAGGTGTCACTGAACTGCAAGTTCTTGTACACTGTATCTTTTCTCTATTATGGTCTGGGCTGGTCAAACATGGCAATATCTGGAGAGCTACACCTTGCCCCTCCTGCTGTAAAACTCCCTTTTCTGAACCTAGTGTCTTTTACATGTACTGAGATTATCTCAGAATTCCCCAAGGTGATTCAGGTTGCTCCTTCCTGATCTTTCCCCTACCTACTCCATTAGATGATTGACTATAACTGAATGTGAAACTCAAGAAAACTTATTTTCAGGAAAGGTCTTCTCCCAGGTTCATAATGAAAAGAATTTGCCTTACTTTCTGTAAAATGTGTGGGCGAGCTATACCATTCTTTGAATTCTAATGCCTGAATTAATGTTTGATTTGCAGGCTCGTGTGATGTGAAGGAATTAGATACAAAACATTTAAACTTTAAATGCATATTGATGATGGACTTAGTGTCTCCCTGAAGGGAATTTGCTGCTAGCAGTTGGGAGGACAGACATATCCATGGAAGGACAGCTTAATTCTAACAACAGCTGCTATGAGAATCAAATTTGGATAAAGTTCTCAGAGTGCAAATATTTTAGTATAATTTCTCAGGAATGTTTTTATTGTTGAATATATGAAGAGCTAGTAAATGACCAAAATTAGAACTATTGCATTGCTTATTTAATGTTTAAACTCTGTACCTTTCTGTGTTCATATTGTACATTCTGAAATACACAAATAGGTAATTGAATATGAATTCTGCTTTACTTCTTACCACAGATTTGTTAAAACATTTAGGGAAAAGCATGCTTAATTAATTCCCCAAGTGTTGACTTCCTCCTCCCAATATCATTGATTAACTGTGATATCTAAAAATGAAAGTGAGATACTGCATATACTCAGCTGAATCATGCATTACTTTTAAAAATCTAATTTACCACTACACTATCTACTAGTGACGGAGCTGAATTTTTTTTTTAGACATCTAGGCTGCAATGATACAAATGATGGTGAAGAATTGAATAAGACCTCTTGTAGCTCTTTGTCACCATCTTCTGGGCATTCATATTTTTGCAGCCCAACTCTATTAGTGCTAGTTAAGATAACCTATCCATTGATACTTGTTTGGTCACTGCTTAGGCAATCAAGCCAGTTTTCTTCTACTGTGGATATGATACAACTCAAATTGCAGCAATGGAGCTCCATGGAACTTGGAGCAGATTGTGATGTTTTTCTATTTGTAAGAAGAACTCTTTCCTCATTTTGCCTCCCATTGCCTGTGCTGGGAGATTTTCACTGATTCCATAGAAAATGTAATAGCAAACCTAATCTTAGTCTGGATTTCATAGTTTTGTAATCCCTATAAAAATATTCTTTGGTTAAAAAAATCAAGCCAAATTATTTTTATAGGGATTATAAAACTAGACAGATTAATATTGAGTTAATTAAAAAGCAGCATATATCATACTTGTACTTTGCAGTATCTTCCAGCCTTTTTGCCCCACCATCACTTGGATATCCAGACACTCACTCATCACCCAATTGAGTCTCTTCATTATAATCTCTAACTTTGCTTGCAGCTGTGATGCATTTAGTGAAATGTATATGCAATGCACATATGCGTGTAAACTATATCACTAAAATAGTTTAAAAAATGAACATAGAATAACATTAAGGTGACCAACAAATAAAGTGAATTATAAATATTTTTAATAAAAAATGTTTTTATATGTCAATTGTGTGATAGTCCTACTGTATGCTATTCAGAGTCACTTGTTTGTGATATTTGTAGCCATATAAATTTGGGCAGCCATATAAATTTGAATAAATTTGATTAATAAATAAGCAAGTAAATAAAATAAATATGGAGGATCTTGCTCTAGTTTGGTACTTCATTTCCATTACTGCTGGACAATATTTTGCTACAGTCCAAGTTGTAGAGATTGTAATCTGAAAGAATTAAAATCATAAGAGTTATCTGTTCTTCTAAGGGTACTGACAAAGCAGAGATGGGGTATGGCTATT
Source organism: Bothrops alternatus (assembly GCA_034064705.1). NCBI lineage: Eukaryota > Metazoa > Chordata > Lepidosauria > Squamata > Viperidae > Bothrops > Bothrops alternatus. The sequence continues at coordinate 7,685,340 of JARGCV010000040.1, forward strand.
ATTGATGTCTCTGTTGATAATACAGTAAAATATCACACATTGGACTGTTTTTTTTTTTACAAAATTTTATTTATAATACAATTAAAAAAAACATTGGATATAACGTGACATTCCAGTATATACATTCTTATCAAATTATTCCACATTTTACAATCGATTCTTCATCTCTGAATATACATCTAAATTTTATATACAATACTTATTCTAAAATTACATATATTTCTATCTTAATGCTAGCCTATAATCCCAACCGTCCTCCTCAAATCCTTCCAGCAGTAAAATTTATCCCAGGTTTTGAAATAAACTGATCTACATTTGTCTTTCAATACCATTGTGAGCCTGTCCATTTCCGCACATGATAATATTTTATATAGTGTCTCTTCCACTGTGGGAATTTCTTTGCTCTTCCATTTTTGCGCGAACGCAAGCCTAGCTGCAGTCAAGATATGTAACAGCAAATAGATTGTTCCCTTATGTATTTCTCTGTAGTTATCCCCAACAGGAAAAGTTCAGGTTTAACTCTTAAGTCCAACATTAATATATCTTTCGGCCATCTTCGTAACCTATTCCAGTACTCACAAGCCTTTGGGCATTCCCACCACATATGATAATATGATCTTATTGCTGTTTTACACTTCCAGCATAAGGGTGAGATATTTGGACCCATTCTGGCTAAACTTACGGGTGGGAAGTGCCATCTATAAAACAACTTGTAGAGGTTTTCCTTGTATGAGGTAGCTAGAGTGAGTTTCCTATTTCTTTCCCACAGTTCTTCCAAATATGCAGATCGATACTGAAACCAAAATCCCTACTCCAAATTAGCATAGTCTCCTTGACCTGTTCTTCATACATTGCCTGATCTAAAAGAAAATGATATATATTTTTTAATCTCATTTTCTGACCCTTGTTTTAGATATAGACTTCATATGAACTTTTTGAGTAGAAGGACTCTCTTTCATGCATCGCTTTCAGCATATAGGATTAAGGCTGCATCCTATCTCCCTTCTACAATCTACACATAAAAATGCCCATTAAAAGGTATCTTATCTCCATTTGATATCCATATTTTCAAATACAAAGTGGTACAGTAAATCTAGACCTATTACAAAGAGTTTTCTTTTTTTCAGAATGACCAACCATTCATGCAATAACTCTAATCTCCAGCTTATTTCCAGAATGATTCAGCTAAGTGGATTTTCCGGTAAGGAAGTTTATAGTCCCCCCCCATTGATGATTCATGCAATTAGTGGACTCCCACTCATTTAAAACCTGTATACCAATAAAATTTCAGATGGTTCATGAAGCATCTGGTAGATAACACATGGGAAGAAGCCAACCTTCAATAGTTGTACAATTATTTAAAAATAAGAACTAACTGAATAAAGAACAATAGACAATGATAGTGGAAGACCATTCTCCACTAGATTCTTGAAAAGAAACAATGGCATTTTGTACGAGTTAAACTTTATGATGCTGGTTTTAAGGACAACGCTGTATCAAACATAATATTCTAATCTTATGCAAAATGTATCAATGGTGGTGTAAGAATGCATATAACAAATGGTAGAATTAAAATTTAACACTAAATTTAATTATTCATTGGGTTCATATTAACCAAATACTAAGCAATTTGGTTCTAGACATATTTTTGCCATGAACTCATCCATTTAGATAGCTTCAGGAGATCATTTTTTTTTTAAAAATACTATTTTTAAAATGTTTTTGATTCACTTATCATAATTACATGTTTGCCATTATGCTTCTTTAACACCTGTGATGTGTTTACTTTTATGTAGCCTTTAATTGGCTGGATTTTTTTTCTTTTTCTTTTGAAAATGCAATAACCCATGAGGTTTATAGACTGCTGTAACAGTCCAAGAATGCCCCATTAATTTATTCTTGTTAGTACATTTTATTTTGTTTCCCTTTTAATTGTTCTGTGGCTGTAATGTGGTCAATTTAAATTTGCAACTGTAATTAAAATAATGCTGATGGATATTGTATGCTTTTCCCCCACTCCCTTATTTAACTGACGCTGAAATTAGACATTTAATATTAATATAACATTTGATATCCTTAGACATGTTTTGGGGGAGTTTTAGAGGAGGAACTGCAAAGTAGTTCCAGATTTTGTTTGTTTCGCTACAATCTAAAGATACATGTATTGCTGGTTAATATACAGTTCATTTTATCAGAATTCTTTCAATAGCAGTGATTATAATCAAAGTTTGAAAACACAAATGTTAATTTGTTGGTGTGTCTTTTTGTCTAGTTAATTAGTTATAGATAAGGAATGAATTCAATATAATTGCCAAGCTAAAATGCTTGTGTACAAAACAAAAACAAAATAAAACATTAAAAGTGCCTCAATATGTCAAAGGTCTATTTCTTAGCACAGTTATTGAAGAATCAACAACCGGATTTGTTTTATTGGCACAATTTAAGCCAATAATCACTCTGAGAGAGTAAACTGGGGTTTAACACTTTATTTCTGGGCAGGATTAAAGAGTAGTAAACTTGGGACCCAAATGTAAATGAAGGGTGCCAGTTGATATTCAACAAGCAATTTTTATATCATAAAATGACATATCCACATCAGAATTTCCTAATACATCATCAGTTGTTTCTGATTTATTGAAGACATGGGCAGTGTAGGTTAACATCCCATAATAAGCAATTAATTAGTGCCAATGGGAGTGCCAATGATGAACTTTTTACCTCCATACCTTTCTCCAGACTTTCTTGATCTCAGCTGAAGCTAAATGCCATGTTCTTTTTAAAATTTTAATTCATTAAATTTGTTTGCCAGCCATTTCATCACGTTATCTTTCCTTGTTCCAATAATGTGCTCACTGACAAAATTCTTCTGCAGTTACAAAACCACAATCGTCTAGCTAGACCAGGGGTAGGCAACCTTGGCTCTTTTATGACTTGTGGATTTCAACTCCCAGAATTCCTGAGCCAGCCATGCTGAGCCATGTTGGCTCAGGAATTCTGGGAGTTGATTCATGAATCATAAAAGAGCCAAGGTTGCCTACCCCTGAGCTAGACTAACACTTCCTATAACTGAAGTGTTTGTGGTCAGCCTCTTTAGCTTCTTCTGCTAAGTGTCAATGTAGGTCTTAGCCAACTGCTGATTCTATCAGTGGCCGTACAAAATGATTAAGATAGGACTAGCTCTGGTTGAAGCTAATTCATCACTCACTTGCAAAAACCCCATTTATAGTTTGCTAATAAATTAAGGCCAGGCCCTCAGTTTAGCTCCTTAAGGAAAAGAATGAACTTTCAATGTGCCTATCACATTCCTGATTGGAGAAAAGTCTCTTATTTTGCATAGTTATTTTCTGGTGAGTTAGTTAGACTAAGGTAAGCATCTATATGTTTGTAGGCCCCAGTAAACATCTTTAGCTGCCTTGACCTATCAAGGAGTTTGAGAACTAGATACTAATAATTATGCTGCAAAGTATTTTCACCTCACTGAAGGGCAAAAATGCCTTCAAAGATAGTGTTCCCCATCCTGGGCACTTTCAAAATGTATGGACTTAAATATCCAGAATTCCCCAGCTAGCATTGCTGTTGCTGAAAATACTGGCAATTGAGGTTCTCTCAAATGGAGAAAGTTCTTGAACAATCCAGGTAAACAACAAAGCTTTTATAAACTCTTCTTTACATGTACTGTGTAAAAAAAATCACACTCAGTTATTCTCAGGAAAGTCAATCATAGGCTGAGGCAAAACATGAAATGAACTTCTGTGCCTATTTTGTCTTTATCTTTTTCTTTTTAAAAAGGAAGAGACTTGGAAAGTTTCAAATGAATGTCTTTACCTCTTTAAAATAATCATGGGAAACACATGTAGGCTACAGTGCTCTTTTTACTCCAAACACAATCACTGGATTAACATGCTGCCCTTGAATTGTGTTTGTATTGTATAAATATTCATGGTTAAATTAGCCATAATTTTTACTGGATTAAGCCAACTATCAAGGTTCACCGGCACACTGACCCATAAATTAATCAAGCAGGTGGAGTCACTGAATATGCTAAATTGAAACATGTCTGGTTCTGTTATCTTTTTTCTCCCCTTTTATTGCTGTATATTGTCCATTCTCACAACTCATGGAAGTTTACAACTTTAATATAACATTAAAACAATGATATAGGTAAAACCTTAAGCAAAACAAGAGACTAACACTAACATATAAAAGTCAATGAGCAATTACCATTCCAAATAACTATCAGTACACACCTAATTGTAACCAAGTCTACTTTTGAAAGCCCTAAAGACCAAGTTATTTTGAGTTGCTTTCTGGAAAGATCCTAAACTTGCTGCTAATATCTCACCAGAGAGACTAGCCACATGGTAAAACATTGCCTCCAGCCTCCCCCCAAATTACATGTGTTAAATATGGGTGATACTCAATAGCCTAAGTAGCCAAATTAGATCATTTAAAGATGTTTTTAAAAATGTAATTTCCAGACGAGCAAACTAACAAACAAGATTCTACTTGGACAGATGTTGGTAAATGAAGTTGGCTAGCATGTATTAATTAATAGATCAGCATCTATTTTGCTCAAATATTTACATAGAGAAAGTACCTATTTCAAAACTGATGTACAAATCAGTTTATATTAGTAGATGGTTAGTAGAAAGTTAATATTTACTTAAATGTTTATTTAATATAATATTAAATGTATATTAGGCAATGGTTATGTTTGGACCCCGTGCTTATTTATAAATTATCCACCCCTGAACTAATTATGTTGAAATGATCCACCATGGGTAGCTGGTTTTTACTTCACTTTTCAACATATCCCAAATAACTGAAGTGAGTAACCCATGATTGAGTTGTACCATTACAATCAATTATAGAAATTTTATAAAATACAAATTTTCCAACATAATTATAATTCATAAGAAATTGACAACAAATAATATCTAAAAAGTTCTGACATTGATATTGACTGGATTCCCATTTGTGTGCACATTACTTTGTTCAGTGCTTTTTATAAATACTTTGCCGAGGATCTTTCTGAAATATAGTATATAGTGGTCCACATACAAAGATTGTTCCCACTTTGCCTCCATTCACATCCAATAGAGGCACTTCAGTTTAGCATGTGACAGAAGCTGAGATACTTCCTTATATCATCCTACTCCCATTATGGGCAGGGGAAAGAGAAGGACAAATTCTTCTTTGTTCTTTCTATTGTTTCTCCAATAAAAATGCCAACTGTATCCAAGTATTTTTCTCCACTTGCAGCAAAGATATGCAGCTCATTTATTAGTTCTGTCTGAACTTTGAACTGTGATCATTATATTCCAAGGTAAGGGAATTCTTGAAAAGCTTCTCCTTAAGTTTCATATCATAATTCATTCCAAAATCGTAAATTGCCATAAAACGATTAAACTGGTGTTATAGACTGCTCTTACATCAATAACATATTTTACTAAAAATGGAAAATAAATGTGGGATGCCCCAGGGCTCTGTTGTGGGCCCAGTGCTCTTCAACATCTTCATCAATGATTTGGATGAGGGGACAGATGGGGAACTCATCACATTTGCAGATGACACTAAGCTGGCAGGAATACCCAACACTTCAGAAGATAGGCTTAAGATACAGAAGGATCTTGACAGACTTGAACATTGGGTGCTATCTAGCAAAATGAAATTCAATGGTGAAAAAAGTAAGGTTCTACATTCAGGCAAGAAAAACCAAATGTACAGGTATAGTATAGGCGGTACTTTGCTCAATAGTAGTAGTTGTGAGAGGGATCTCAGAGTCCTCATGTACAATCACTTAAATATAAGCCAGCAGTGTATTGCAGCTGCCAAAAAAGCCAACACAGTGATAGGCTGTATTAAGAGAGGGATAAAATCAAGATCACATGAAGTGTTAATACCACTTTACAATGCCTTGGTAAGGCCACACTTGGAATACTGCATCCAGTTTTGGTCACCACAATGTAAAAAAGATGTTGAGACTCTAGAAAGAGTACAGAGAAGAGCAACAAAGATGATCAGGAGACTGGAGGCTAAAACATATAAGGAACAGTTGCTGGAATTGGGAATGTCTGGTTTAACGAAGAGAAGGACGAGCGGGGACATGATAGCAGTGTTCCAATATCTCAGGGGCTGCCACAAAGAAGAGGGAGTCAAGCTATTTTCCAAAGTGCCTGAAGGCAGGACAAGAAGCAATGGATGGAAACTAATCAAGGAGAGAAGCAACCTAGAACTAAGGAGAAACTTTCTGTCAGTTAGAGGAACAACCTGCCTCCAGTGGAACAACCTGCCTCCAGAAGCAGTGAATGCTCCAACACTGGAAGTTTTTAAGAAGAGACTGGACAGCCCTTTGTCTGAAATGGTATAGGGTTTCCTGCCTGAGCAGGGGGTTGGACTAGATGATCTCCAAGGTCCCTTCCAACTTTATTATTATTATTACTAAAATGGATTATAAAAATAGTTAAAGAAAGAAAAAGATAAGGCACCATATTATTCAGTTGCTCTTATAAGCCCATTGGCTTCTAATTCACCCAGAATTGATATGGGTCAGCTGGTAGTATAATGCATTACAGAACAATTTGATTTTTTAAAAATGTCTTAATATTATGTTAGCCTGCAAATTGGATCACCTTGAAGAGACTACATAGAAAGACTTGGAGACACTTGATTTACTTCAGAATGCTCCCCAAAATGCTATCTGATGAATTCTGATTCAAAGATTGTCATCATAATCATGCTTATAAGGGAATTCCATCATTTAAATGAAAACCAGTTTCCATTCTTATGAGGCTGATAACCTTTCTTGACTGTATCTTAACAAGAATCATGGTTTTATGGCTATTCTGTCCTTCACTCAATTCTTTTCCTCTTGTCTGTTTCAGCCATTTTGAGCTCATGTGAAATGAGCTAGGCAATCAGGAGAGAGACCACCTCAAGACTGCCATAACAAGAATTGTTGCTGACTTATATTTATGGTTGTCTGCTTTCTTCACTCAGTGTCAATTTTAGGCATTTCCACTACAGCAGCTGCTCACCAATGGCTGTTGCTGAAAACTCTTCTTAATGTGAAAAGCGGTGGTGCTTTTCATGGCTGTGTTGAAAAGTACAAATATACTGTACTAAATATTGCATAGTATTGTCCAAGACTATTTGGTGTTTCAGGCAAAAAAATTCTGCTCCTGGATACTGAAGCAAAAGGAACAGTTCAATCTTAGTTCAACTAAATGAGCAGAAAATAATAATAATAATAATAATAATAATAATAATAATAATAATAATAATAATAATAATAATAATAATAATAATAAAGTTGGAAGGGACCTTGGAGATCAACTAGTCCAACTCCCTGGTCAGGCAGGAAACCCTATACCAAATGGGGAAAGAGAAAAGAAAGATGGTGTGCCCTAGAATAGTACAAATTGACCTGGACTGAAGCCTTACTTGAAATGCCTGTATTCTCTTTTTCATGTGGTGATTTCCGTGTTATAGGAAAAAAATAGCAACATCCAAGGTCTGATGGTTTTTCTCTTTTCAAACATTCCCAGGAAATCTTGTCAGTTCTCACCTAAGTGTTAGTCCCCATTGGTGACATTCGTCCAACGTCATGGGCCATTAGCTTTTTTTTTGTTTTTTGTTTGTAAAAAAAATAATAGTAAAAGTTTGAGGAGATCATTCTTTGTGGGAAACTGTGAGGTTATTTGTTCTTGCAGGATGTTTTAACTGGAGAAATATTTCAGATGTTATTTTCTTGTGATGTCTGACAAATATTGTAAGACTATGATTGCATGATCTGCTAGGCCTCAAGGAAAAGCTGCTGTATCATTTTAAGTGGAATCAGGTTTATGCCCCTTATTTCCTGCTGAGAATGTTGCATTGTGTAGTGCAAAAAGGAAGATATGAATGGCTGGATTAAAATACAAGATTAAGTAAAGAAACCAGACATATGGGAACAATTGGCACATTATAGCCGAAAGGTAGACAAATCTTTTTCTCTCAGTGGACATAGGTCTCAACAGTATTGGTTGCTACAGGGTAAAGGGGCTGAAATATATTGGGGTGGATGAGTATAGAACAAAAAAAAAGTTGAGAAAAGCATCATTTCTCTTTCAGCACACCTTTCTCTCTGTCTTGAGACTGCAGGCTGCCAGGAAAAAAAGTTAATTCTTCTTGGACGTCTGAACCAATCTTTTGTTTTAGAGTTTTGAAATGTGATCCAGAGCAATGCAAAATTAGCCTTGGATTGCACCTGTGGTGCAGATTACTTACCTGTCTTACAGTATTTCAGCTGTTGTAGAAGCAAGAGGGTCGGGGAAAATGTGTGTCAGATTTTAACTGCTTACAAATTCTCCTTTCCCGAAGCTGATTTGTATCATTCAGTGTGGGCATCCATTCAGACTGCCCTTGGCAGAATTATATAAGAATTCTGTTTGTTCCCTGGCACTGGTTTAGAATTCAAAAGTTACCCAAGTTACTGCCATTAGGCTCAGTTTCTCATTCTTACCAAGAGAAAGGTAAGATATACTTAGAATGAAAATAAAATCTGGACAACTGATCAGCCTTTTGGTTTTTATTAAAATGGGTTTCAGTGATGGAGGCAAGGAGGAGGGGGGCAATACACTTCTTGAGATTCTTGTTACAGATCTATGACAGCTCTTGGCCTGAGAACATTCTTTCCTCCTATTGTAGAGCTGGTGGAAGGAAGAGTTTTCAATCCATTTCAGCGTCTCCTTCCTGATAAGATATCACCACAATTAAAGAAATCTATTTAACTTCTGTAGTAAAAAGTCTCTGCTCAGAAGTGATAATGGACCCAGACAGCAGAAGAAGCCAACAACTCCTGCTCTGAGTTGTTGTTGTTGTTGTTGTTGTTGTTGTTGTTGTTGTTGTTGTTGTTGTTGTTGTTGTTGTTGTTGTTGTTGTTCTTCTTCTTCTTCTTCTTCTTCTTCTTCTTCTTCTTCTTCTTCTTCTCCTTCTCCTTCTCCTCCTCCTCCTCCTCCTCCTCCTCCTCCTCCTCCTCCCTTTCAATTTGATAATTTGGTGGCATTGGACTTAGACAGCAAAGAATATCAACTATGAAGCTCTTCAATCCTGCAATTTCTCCATGAGTGGTCATTTTCAGGCTTCATTAATTGCAGAATCCAGAATTTTAGCACTGAGGATTAGCCCTAGTTGCACTGTCCCAAGTTGTTTATTGTAAGATCCTCAGTAAAAAAAAAATAGGTTTTTACCATTGCAGTGAAATGGTCTCCTGCTGTTGGTTTCTAGGAGTTGCCAGCCATTCACCTCTTTGGTTGCCAGGATTCATTAAAGTCCTTTCTCTCCCTGTTTTGCACCTCAGTTTATTCTGGCTACCTATATCGGAGGGCATCTTCCTGTAACCTGATGGAGATAATTGGAATGAATTTGTTTGTCTCTCATTATGAAAGAAATTTGCACAGAGGAATGCAAAATGAAAGGAGTACTTATAGCCACAATTATCATTATTAGACACAGCCTAATGAGGAGCAGAGATGAACAAAAACAAAATTGCTGATGTATTGCAGCACCCTGTATGAATCCTAGTAGACTTAATTGCTTAAGACTCTGGATACAATAGAGTTAGAATTGAATAGTAGCATGTATTACTGACAAAATGGATTTTTAAGTGAAAAATTAAGGTGCCCTCATGTCTTTCCTTGCATATGTCAGAGATAAATATAGTAGCTGGGTGCCAAAGCTTCAAACCCAATTAGATTAATGGGTATAAGTGAAGACATAGATCTACTCTTATTGTTTAACCATGTAGTGTTTTGCCTTCGGTTGGCTGGAGGAACTTCATCTTCTAGCAGAGGGTTGGAAATTAATCTTGACTGCAGTTGCATAAATGCCAAACATCCTTCCATATACTAGCCAACATTTTCATCTGAGTTAATTGTATTTAAATGAATTATGGGGAGACTAGAGTTTCCTAAGAAGCTTTGTGAAAACTCCACTGTCAGACGCTTCCCTAGCTATCCTTCCCAAATTTTTGAAATGATGGATATTTTCAGAATAATGTTGGGGATATACACGTGAATACTTGTGTCCCAGTATCTGGTGGGACAACAATTGAGAGATGAATAGAACTGGCTAGGCTTCCAATGGGCACCCAGAAGTCATTATAAAAGAAAACTCCAATCTTTGTTTTGTGTTTAAGAGTCCATTCAAAAAGGAGCCTAAGCAAACCAGAAATGTGGAAAGCATTCTCTGGCATCCTGGACAATAACAATATAATTAGGCATTTTTTCCCTAACTCATTGCATATGAGGAAACTGAGATCATATTTGAGGAGAGGGAACAGTCAGCAGTGTGACAATTCCTCTGAGAAATATACTGGCTAATATATGTGAACAGAGCAAGGAAGATTTTTGCTATTTTCTTTGAGGATAACCAATATTTCATGAACTCAGAAACTCCTAAACAATAAATAGTGGGACAAAATATCTCTTTCAGCAAACAGAGCGCCAAAAATAATAAAATAAACATTGCTGAGCATTCTCTGCATGCAATCCACTGTTGCCTGCAAAGTTCTTAATTAGCTTACTTTTGCCTTAGTATTTACTGTAAACAGATAATTTGAGCTTATAAACCAGACATGTCGAATTTGAGACGTCACGTGATGTCGCGAGACGTATAGGGACTGTTTTGCCATTGCTGGCAATGGGGTGGGCGTGGCTTCCAGATGACACATCCGGCCTGTGGGCCGGCAGTTTGACACTCCTGTTATAAACAATGTCTGTGGCTATGCCTTTTGGTCTCTTGGCTACTTTTTAATTTGCTTCCATCATCTTTTCTTGGACCTTTCATTTAAAAATCAACACCATCCATACATATCCATAATCCTTGACCATTGGACATGCTGTTTTGGTTTTATGGGGGTTTCCATTTATGAAAAAAATCTGGAGGAAAAGCAGCAAGAGGGCTCTAATGTGAAGTCCTACTGCTTCTTGACTCTGTTAACTCTGTTTATAAGATATGCACGTGAACAGCATTCAGTTTGGACTTCAAGTTTGTGATTTGAAAATAGTTTTTGTAACTTTTATATGTGAAGGTTTCAATTGTTTTTAAAATTGCCTTTCATGACCTTGAGTGGACCTCTGATAATTATTTGGAAACAATTATAATGCAAATGGAGTTTGGGTCTTTATTGAGTATATATTTGCTTTATGGAGCACTTGAGGCAAAAATTAAACTTTGCCCTTATAGTTGTTGTCGAGCTTCCTCCATCTTGCTTAGGGCCAGATACTATCATTATTTTCAGTTAGTTATCTTTCCTCTTTCTTGGGAGAGGGAAATATAGACAATTCCTCCTCTCTCAGAATCTCTGTCCCCATGGGCACAATCACAATAGTAGAAAGCAATAGTATACAACACAATAATTGTATATATTTATTGAATCAAAGCTTAGAACAGTTGCCTTTTCAATACAGCTCTCAGTTCCAGCACAGCTAATTAGAAGTACAGATTGTTGACCTGTATGATTTTCTCAATTGACCTATGCACAGAAGTTACCTAAATTAGCTAACAGATATCATCAGAAGATACCTTGTAATACCTTCTTTCGAAAACAATTTCCCAGTGTGAAAAAATATAATGGGAAAAGTTGCAGGCAAAAAGAAGAAATGCTTACACACCCTACGCATACCCGTACATATTTCACACCTTCCTTATGAAGTACTTTTTATCTCTTATTTCATGACCAAAAATGTTGGACTGTTGCCACAGAATACTGTTGTAATGTAGTAAACAATCTAGGGAAGGATCTAGCTCTTCATGGCATTTTTTGATCATGGAAATTAATGTGCTAAGACTCCTTACTTTTTGTCCATCAGCAATTCTTTGATTTTTATCTTGGTCTTTGGCAAACAACAACAACGAAACAAAACAACAATACTACTACTACTACTACAGTTGGAGGTCATCTAGTCCAACCCTCTGCTCAGGCAGGAAATGCTACACCAGGGGTGTTAAACTGCCAGCCCGTGGGCCAGATGTGTCACGCCAAAACCGCATCCATTGCATTGCCGGCAATGGGAAAAAAGTCACGATATGTCACAACATGTCACATGACATCGCGAGTTTGACACCCGTGCTCTATACCATTTCAGACAAATGGCTGTCCAGTTTCTTCTTAAAAACTTTCAGTGTTCAAGCATTCAAAATTTTGGAGGCAAGTCGTTCCACTGATTAATTGTTCTAACTGTCAGAACATTTCTCCTTAGTTCTAGGTTGCTTCTCTCTTTAATTAGTTTCCACCCATTGCTTCTTGTCCTGCCTTCAGGCGCTTTGGAAAATAGCTTGACTCCCTCTTCTTTGTGACAGCCCCTGAGGTATTGAAACACTGCTATCATGTCACCCCTAGTCCTTCTCTTCATTAAACTAGACATACCCAGTTCCAGCAACCATTCCTTATATGTTTTAGCCTTCAGTCTCCTGATCATCTTTGTTGCTCTTCTCTGTACTCTTTCTAGAGTCTCAACATCTTTTTTACATCATGGTGACCAAAACTGGATGCAGTATTCCAAGTGTGGCCTTACCAAGGCATTGTAAAGTGGTATTAATACTTCACGTGATCTTGATTCTATCCCTCTGTTAATGCAGCCTAGCACTGTGTTGACTTTTTTGGCAACTGCAGCACACTGCTGGCTCATATTTAAGTGATTTGGTTCATCCTAGCATGCTGTGACACTTCCATGCAGCTGTTAAGTGTACCTACTCCATTAGACTGAATATTCATCTTATTTATTAAGCTTATTCATTAAGCTTATCATTTGCCAAAAGCCCTAAAATAGGTCATTTGCTGGGCATTCATTCAAATATGGAATCTCTCTGGTTTCACTAGCCCTTGATTTTTGTATGTCTAAAATACCTATCACTTCTTATCTCCTCTATTTACAATTAAAACAGGAGGCTGAATTCCACATTGGCCTCATATATGCTACTGTTTAATTTCTGCACAATTTAAATTTTGTGCTGCTAGTGCAAATAGGATTACACTCTATGGCATGAGTGTCAAACTCGCCATGTCACATCACGTGTCGTGATGTATCATGACTCTTTTTGCATTTCTGGCAATGGGATGGGCGCGGCTTTGGTATGATGAAACTGGTCCATGAGCTGGCAGTTTGACACCCCTGCTCTATGGCAGATCCTCATTAACATCAGGTAAAAAAAAGAAAACATTTTTTTTGTGTCAACTGAGTTGAGATATAGCCATCTCATTTCTATATACTCGTTTCTATATATATGGACTGATAAATATAATGGGCACCATAAAAGGTAAGCAGTACAACTTCAATCTGCAAATGACTAGAAGGACAATCTTTATAAAATTATCTACCTTCAATCGTTACTGAAGGTGTAGGTTGGACTCTTAAAGCTGTAAATGCTTCCTGACCTTTATAAAAGGTTATAACTAAACATTTAGATTTTCTATGGTCCAGTTTAAACCACATGAAGGCCAGAACTCTGTTGTCACTATAAGTTTATTTTACCTGTGGATATTCCAAATTATAAACCAATCTCATAGGTTCTTAGATTCTAAAGGAATAGTTGTTCGTAAAAGTGATTACTTGTCCAACAGTATATGAAAGGAAGATTTCCAGTTCTTTTATTGATTAACAAATCCAAGCATGGTCTAACCACAGACCTGGACTCTTAGAAAAATATAGGATATCTCCAAAGTCATAAGCAGTTTTAAGTTTTAAACTTAAATACTTTTGGGGTGCTCTGTATGCTTGTAAAAGCTAAGACTGGCCTTATCAACAGAAGCTTACATTCATGCCATGCCCAATTTAACTTATATAAAGTAGGAAACTGATTTTCTAAAAACATTACATATAGGGCATTCTAGTCCTAATTTTTTAACCAGAATTTGCAAGATAATTTCCCCACAAGACAGTTTTACTGTTGAAGCCATTAATCTGCTTTCTTTTGTCCTATCCAAATTGTCTTACTTGTTACTGTTTTAATATACTCTGTGTGAGCCTTCCAAGACAGTGTTTCATTAAATAATATTCACGGATATTTAAACTGCTTGCATTGTTTTATGATAGCTTCTCCAGTAGACTATTTAATCATTTCAGATTGTTTCTGAATGATCATAACTTTCATTTTGGAATAATTATTTTCTAGTTATTCCTCAATAGAACGTATCCTTTTTTTTCTTTCACCTTCTCCTCCTTCTTTGCAATCTTTTCAACCCATTTCTTGTTTTCAAGAAAAAATATAATCAGCATAGAGTAGAACAGATACTTTCTTTGAAGATGGAAGGAAAAATTCTGAAACTGGCAAAATTTATACAAAAATTTAAACACCATATGAATTCTTCACTCTCTGAGATTGTGTAAGAAACTCAGGCTGGGTTCCTTGCTGCCATCTTCCTGTTTTCTTTGTATAGAATTGATCTTGCATGCTGACTTGAGAATGTATAACATGAGGAAACTGAGACATTTCTAAATTAGAATTGCTAATTATATAATAAAGAATTGTTGCTAGTTATATGATAAATAAACTTATATTTTCTCAGATATTAAATAACTATTTGGGTTTGACTAAAGAAATTTGGTCAGTTCATATGATTGAACTGTCGATGTTATCTCCAGGTCTGGAGATAAATAAAATCTGATGTCAGTTTGACTTTTGTAATATTGAGTTCAGAATCTGCTTTACATAACATACTTCTTGAATAATTCATCTCTAATCACCCAGATGCCTTTAAATTTTTGATCAGAGAAAAAAGGTCCAGTGTCTCAACAATTATGGTCATCATGTTGTAATAGTGGATTGAACTATAAAATTGGGCTTTGTACCTATTACTGTTCCTATTCTTTTATCCACACATCCAATACATGCTGGAACTTTTCAATGTTCTCCTGCTGCTTTGACTGATAGCAGCTATTATTTCTCTATTCACCTGTTTGAGAAAATGGATGTTCTTCCTCTTGATTATAAGGTCTTTCAGTTCTTATAAAAGAATCCTATCAGTAAATACCTGTGGTTTTTTTTTTTACCAGATTGACTTCAATAGTTGAATGATCATGAAAGTTAGTATGGTTTTCTTTTGGGGGATTAAGAGAATTGTCTCTTTCAGCCCCTTGTATAATTAACTTTTGCATTTTGGAGTAATATCCTTGTGTTAACTTTGAATAACTTTTTTTTATAACATTACAAGTCTCTCTAGTCATCTTCACACTGATTCTAAAGCTGTTCTTGGAATCTACCATTGTTTTGTACTGTGTACATGGAGGAGTTTCAAGAACAAGGCCAGAGTATCAACTCCATAAGAAGACTAGAATTATACTTTATTGAGACTGACTATAGTAAGAGAAACTTGCAAGTCTTCTTTGCTTTATCTTTCCTTCTTCTTATAGTCCAGTGAATCTCGTAGCAGCCTACTCAATTTTTCTAAAAACTTCTGAATATTATCTTGCTTCCCAAAACTTATAAGGATGCATATAGTTTTCACAGGTTTCTGTCAAGGTCATCTCACTTTCTATTTACAAAGGGAGAGAATTTCTTCATTTTGAAAAACTTTATTAACCAGATTCCTTTTTAAAAAAAATATATCAGTTTCATTTTGTGAAACGAACAGTTCACTGTTCGTAGATAGGATATGAGTTTTTACCAGTGCTTCAGCACTTCCTCATCATCGCTCCATCACTTTAATGGGTTTCTTTACAGTCACTTCATGTTGATTGGAGTACTAGATTTTGATTCTGATATAACATCCCACATTCTTTCTTGCTAAGTTGTTCTTCCTGCCTAACTTCAATTACTCTTTCTGAGATAGTTCCAAGGTGGACTTAACATCTTCCAACCACCCGAATTTGCTCTCTATGGTTGATAACAGCACAGAGGGCATTTCCGTTTCTTATTCAGGCAATAAAAGAATCACTGATCTCCTTTATGTTTTGATTTTCCCTTTCCCCTTCTTATCCTCTCATGCATTATCCACCTTGCCATATTTTTTAATGTCTTTGACAGAGATTCATTAGGAAGAACTTCAAATAACTTCTTAATTCCTGTTTAATATCACTTTACACTTCATAGAACAAATACTCCTGTCATTCAACTTAAATTTTATTTTTTTTACAACCTCAGGTTTTATGCTTAGAGGAAAAGGATGAATGTTTCAGGTAGAAGGACTTGAATCATTCCTTGGACAAGGGTATTCATTAGTTGTATCCCTCTGATGGACCCACCAAACGAGCTCAAAGTCCATACTAAATTTGTTCTAATGAAATGTCTACGAATAAATATTTGTATATTAAAAAACATGAAAATACAGAATCACTTGTTCATAACTCTTCCTTAATATATTGCTGGAATAGCTTTCCTGCTATGAGCCTGTTCCTGTTATATACTTTTTTAAAAGATATTTTAGAAGACTTAATGCAAGTTAAGGTTTTTTTTTTTCGGTTGTAGTATCCTTCCAATGGAGCTACCTCCTTAGGAAGGATCTGGTATCTTCTATTTTAAAATATATTTTATTTAGCTATTTTAGGGGGAAATAAAATTAGATTTTTTTAATCTTTCTTTTTTTTTTACTTTCACTGTTTAATATTTGAACAAGGGGAGTAAAAAGAAAGCAAAAAATAGAGTGCAGACGAATAAACAAGAGATTTACAAATATCATATGGACTATATTGTTTCCGTATATCATTAACTGATCACGAATAACCGAATATATCATTTTAAAAGCTTGAAAGTTGCTATTAAATGCTGAGGAAAGCGTAAATATTATGAACCATGGTCAGCACAATATAAATCATTACATGACATTGTGAACTGTTATAAATTCTCTTCAGACTACTAAAAGTCCTATTAGATAAAAATGTATCTCTTTATGCAGAGAGAAATCCACACTTTGGATGTGGTGCACATCTATACATTCAATTATAATGAAGGAATAATTTCCAAAATAAACCATTTATTTTAGCAATTAGGACTGGCTAATATTTCCATAATAAAATATCTTTATTTTCTCTAAGTATAATATTCAGTATAAATTTCATATTCTTCTTCCCCTAAAATTCCCATTGTTGCATATCTATTACTGCATTTAAATTCTGCAGCTATTTAATCATACAGTCTTTGACTTGTTCAGTGTCTGACTCATACTTGACAGAATGTAATATCTTCACTATCATCACTGAAACAAAATGTACTCTTTTATCCATGTCTTTTATTTTTGCAGACAATCTTGGATAATTTCTCTGTGATTTTTGTGTTCTTTTTTCATTTTTATAGTTTTATCTTTCATCTTAATGATGGCACTCTTGACACCTACTCTGTTATGGTTCCATTTCTAATGCCAAAGACATCCTAATTCTTCCAGCTTTTAAATATATTAATGTGTTAATGATTTTAATTGGTAATTTGTAATTGTAATTTCTCTCTTTCTCTCCCCCGTCTCCCTCCCTCTCTCTACATATGGTGGTTTTAGTATATAGCATATACTGTGGATTAAGTATATAATAAGCCATGCAGAGGAAACTCTTTTCAAAGATAATATACTTAAAAGCTAAACATTGATATATTTTGTAAGTCACCATACTGTTACTACTTGGTAAATGATAGTATTTCCATGTGCATTTTTGTATACAATTTTGGAACAGAGAGACAACACAAACACAAACAAAAGAAATGTCTGCTTTGTCTTTCCTAAAAAAAAACTGATTAACTTCATTAATTCAGCTTGGCTAGTTACCATAAGTATGCCATATATCTTTTTGCCTTCTTCCTGTTCTTTAAGAAATGTGTCAAGTGATTTATCAAAGAAAAAATGCAAAACAATCACACAAGCTTCAGCTGGAGAGGAATCTGAAGATGGTTAAGCACATATAATCTGTTAGTGATTATGGATAATTTATTATATTAATATAGTTAAAGCTGGCATAACTGTGAAGTTTCTTGATGAATTTTGACATAGTTTCACATTAACAGCTTTCTAACAGAGATCTATTTATACCAAATAACAGTAATTTGCACTCTGATCCCTTCTCTGAAATGACTTACCAAAAATAATATTCCATTATTTCTCAATGAAATCGTAATCTTATATAACTGAAAAAAAGAATCTTTTCAGGTGAATCATTAAGATAATTCAATTTCAGCTCCTCTTTCTTTCCTTTCTGTTTCTCTTCCATTATATAATTCACCAAATACATAACTGTCAACAATTTCACTCTATATGTGTAAGATAATTTCTCCATTGAATCCCAATTATTAGGACTTGCAAAGGAATTTGGGCTACTTTTTCTTTCTTTTATTCTTTATCATGAGCATGAGGCAAAATAAACTGACACAGTATAGATGTAATATTTATTCAATCCCTCATAGTATTTGAACTTCTTGCTTTTCTTTATGAGATGAAGAAAATGTTAATTTAATATAGTTAAGTTAATATAGTCCTGGTAAAAATTATTTAAGGCAATCATATGTCAGTTTTGTAGAAGCAAAAAAGACTATCAATGCAAAATAAAAAAAGGCAAATCATTCCAAATCATACAAATGTACTGAATATTAGTAGTTCACATAGTTTGCAGAATTATCTTCGCTTGACATGGAATGATAGTTAAATCAACATGAAACAGATGTTTTCTTTAAAAATATGATATACAGGAATATCTTTATATGAACAGGAAAATAATAGAATATGAAATTTGGAATAGATTTTGGAGATCCTTTATTTTTTACCCTTTCCATGTACAGGAATCAATTGCTGCAGCTGCTCAGACAGATGTCCTTCTAGCCTCTGCTTAAATAATGTTCTGTGAAGAAAACTTCACAAACCTCCTTTTGCAATTTATTCCATGATTAAATATCTCTTACCAGGAAATTCTTCCTGATGGCCAGGAGAAAGTTAACACCTTTGTAATTTACATCCATTGTTTCTTGTTTTATCATCTGGAACATCACTAACAAATCTTATACCATCTTCTATCTTTCACTCTTTAGAAACAATTATCATGTCTCTCTACAATTTCCCTCAGGCTAAACATATCCCTCCTCTCCAATTGTTTCTCATAAATTTCCTTTTCAGTTGTCTTATCATCTTCCTTATTCTCCTCTGGTTATGGTCCAGTTTGTCAGACACTTCCCTAAAATGTGTTGCAGTGCAGGATACAATGTTTTATGTGCTGATTGCCAATGCAGATTAAAGAGAATCTTGAACCAGTATGGTGACTGAGTGTGTGGTTATATTAGTTTATTTTTTTCCCCCTGGGAGTAATGGCAAATATATCATTGTTAGCTTACATCAGGTTTTTAAGAAGAGTTTGGACAGCCATTTGTCCAGAATGGTATAGAGTCTCCTGTTTGTGCAGAGGGTTGGACTAGAACAGGGCTTTTCAACTGGTGGTACGCATACCACCTGTGGTACATTAGCATGTGGCAGGTGGTACATGGCCCTGCCCAGCCAAGTATAGTGGGGAGGGAATGAGCCAAAGCAGTGCAGGACTTGCCTTGAGAGAATCCTCCAGAGCTGCAGAGTGGCTAGGGCAAGGCAAAGGCCCCAGGATCGGCACTTCCAGCTCACCTGGAAGAGAAAGGAACAGGAGTGGGGCGGAGACAGGAGAGGCTATAAAAGGAGGCAGTTTGGGTGGGAGAGGAGAGAGAAAAGAAGAGGCAGCCTCGGGAGGAGGCAGAGTCAGCTCTAGCTGCACTGAAGGGAAAGAAGGAGGAGGGTGAGGGGAGAGGAGAGGAGACCAAGCAGGCCGACCATGAGCCAATCTACAACTTCTGTGGCAGCCATCTGTGCTGGCAGCAACAAACAGGCAAGAAACACATTGGGGGAGGGGTTGCCCTCCATGAGGAATAAAGAAAGGCAGCATCGGCTGGAGGTGAGGCATGGAGGGAGGGAGATGACAATGAGAAAGAGGGAGGTAGGAGCAGGAGGAAGGGAGTGTTGGAAGGAAAAGCCTGGGGTTTGATTTCCAGATTGGAGGCTATACCTTTAAGAGAAAAGAAAAAATAGACCAGAGGAAACAAATCTGCGGCTGCTACTGCTGCTCCAGATGCTCAAGAGGAGAGAGGAGGTGTTTAATGGCAGAAGCGAAGTGCCATTTCAGCTGAACAACAAACCGGGAGAGTGGAAGGATTCTTATGTGCTTTTGTGACTTTGAAGTTCTGGGATTTGTGCAATGTGGGCTTTGTGTTTGGCAATTTCTATTTGGCTGATATCTCATGTTCGATTCTATTGCTCTGCTATTATTAGCTGTAAATTTTGCTGCAAGAGGTTTTGAAATATTTTTCTCCTGAATGGATTTTGGCTGTAGCATTCCTTTACTTATGAATGGAGCCATTTGGGGAAGCTGCCTTAGCCAGCAGCCAGTATTTACTACATTTTTTTTCTTCCTTAAGTGCCGGCTGCTGGCTCCTTATCTTTCCTTTCTAGCCAGTAGCTAATTCTTAAAGGGG
This sequence comes from Bothrops alternatus, assembly GCA_034064705.1. Taxonomy (NCBI): domain Eukaryota; kingdom Metazoa; phylum Chordata; class Lepidosauria; order Squamata; family Viperidae; genus Bothrops; species Bothrops alternatus. Next base: position 7,705,782 of record JARGCV010000040.1, read on the forward strand.
AATGTGCCTTTTAAAACTAGTTCACACAGCGGCTTGTCTTTTCTGTCTCTGGAGGCTTTTCCTTGTTTGATAAATATATGGAAGAGGGAAAATATGGGGGGGGGTTTTCAAATTCTTCTTTCAGAAGGAGATGGGAATGAGAAATAGGGAGGCAGGGAAGGAGGGAGAGAGGGAAGGAAGTTCCGCCTTAGCACTTGACCACCAGCAGCCTTACCATTGGCTTTGCTTGTCAAAAAGTTGCAAAAGGGGATCACATGACCCTGGGACACTGTGACCATCATAAATATGAATCAGTTACCAAGCATCCCAATATAAATTACATGACCCTGGGATGCTGCAATGGTCATAACTGTGAAAAATGGTCATAAGTCATTTCAGTACAATTGCAATTTCAAACAGGGTTTTTTTTGGTCAACAAGTTTTTGACATCTTGCTAAGTGGTACTCGAATATTGCCATATCCTAAAAGTGGTAAATTGGTGAAAAGGTTGAAAAGTCCAGGACTAGAAGACCACCAAGGTCCCTTCCAATTTTGTTATTCTGTTATCTACCAAAACTATTGGATCCTTTCTGCATATGCTACTTCTCAGTATGGTCCCCATACTATACTGATGCCTCCAAAAAAATTTTCTTAGCTAAATGAACAACTTTTGCATTTATCCCTATTAAAATTCACTTTCTTGCCATTGTTTGATGAGTTCATTCTGAATCTTAGTCTTCTAAGATGTTCACTCTCCCCTAGTTTCATGACATATGCAAATTTAATATTTGAATTTTTTAATTCCTAATCAAAATCCAGTTGCAGATATGTTGAACAGTTCAAAACCTGGAACAGATCCTCCTTCAGATTTGGTGTACACTCACTGGATATGACTCTGCATCCAGATCTATATCCATCAAATGGCAGAATGGATCACATTTTGCTCTCTTCTCTGCTAGGAGTTTTGGAAGGCTTTGCCAAATATTTTTGTGAACTCTTTATATCTTATGTCAACTAAATAGGTTATTTATCAAGAAAGGAAATTGGGTTGATTTGGCATTGCTTATTCTTGATAAAACTTTCTGCCTCTTGTCAAGCAATGTATTCTTTTCCTAAGGGTTCAACTGTTTAATAATCTGTTCCACATTTTTCCAGGTATCAACAATGATATCAAACTGGGTTTTTTTGGTCTCTTTTTAAAGGAACAATATTTTCTGTTCTCTAATTCCCTGAAAACATGCCTGCCTCAATGGTTTCTCACCCTGAGAATAATATCTCACCCTGAGAATAATAATACCTTCAAATTCTTGGATGCAATTTGATTTAATTAGATTTTCCTTCTTTTTCTCAATGGTTCATAGTCGCTTGCAATGTCTTAAGAGCCTTTTTGTCATATCCCAAATGTGAACCAGGGCAGCAACACCTCTGACAGTTTATTGGACTGACAGATTGCTGCTTTAGTCTTTTTTTCAGTGGAAAATTTCTGATCACATCCATCTCTTCCTTCTATTCAGGACAGAAATAAGGATTTTTCCCTTTGCAGAACTTGTAAAATTTCTTTGTCATCCACTAAAGTTAAGGCTTTGGAATCTGTTCAAATGATCTAGGAAAAACATTCTTCTTGGTCAGTTTTGTCCTTTTGGGTCATATTTTGCCCAATACGGGACTTACAAACTAATCTACAATGTTTCTCCCATTATTACTTAACAAATTCTCGATACATTTGTATTTCAAGGCCACAGCTAAACTTTCTATTGTATTTACAGACTCATTCTGAGTATCAGTACACTATATATTTTTACTTATTATATTTTACATTTTTACTTGTTACATTTTATATTTTATTTATTACATATATGTTTCACCTTGCTCTAAAAGTCCAATATGAGTGGTCATTATAACAACACAGTGAATTAGGTTTGGCTGAATAACCTGGTGAGTTTCACTGCTGAATTCCTAGCGCAATACTTTAACTATTGTGCATCAATGTTTAAAAATAGATGAGATAACTTTTCCTGTGTCTACATTTTAAGAAAGTTTTGCTTTGAGTTTAGTTTAGTATTTGTGTTTTTAGTGTGGAAAAACCTAGTGTTTCCCTTGTTTATCAATGCTATGTTTAACTTGAAACCAATAGGACTTGTCCACAACTAGGTTTTCATTCCAGAACATCTGCCTTGAGAGCAACTTTGAATTTCAAATCTTTTGGCTGAACTATCTGGCTAAGATACATCTATAGGGTATGGTTAAAGAAAAAAAAATAGCAATATGGCATTCATTTTGGTGCAATTGAAGCTCTGTGTGTTTTCCATATGTGTTGCATATTTTTTTGGCCATGTTGCAAGTTGTAGACATCCCTAGCCAAGGTTCTTACTGCCTCCTTACCTCCTACCTAAAGTTTTGTCAGACTTTAACTGATGAAGACTTCATCACTTGAGAGCTGATAAAACTTTATTTGATCCTAATAAAGATTTTACCCAGCAATGGATACATACTTTTTTTCTTTGTGAAAATGCTTCCTCTTTTTCTAATTTTTTTTTTAAAAAAATGTTCCTTCAAAGCTGAGATCTGGTTCTTCAGCACCACAACTTGTTCCTCTATGGCAGGGGTGTCAAACTACTGGCCCGCAAAACCACACCCACCCCATTGATGGCAATGACAAAAAAGTCGCGATACATCATGTGATGTTGCAGGTTTGACACCCCTGCTCTAGGGAGTTTGTATTTATATGTATTTATACTTATTTTATTTACATCTCATCTTTATTATTTTTTCATTAACAACTCAAACATAACATTTAATATTCCTTCCTCCTATTTCCCCCCCCCCAATAACAACCCTGCGATCTGGTTAGGCTGAAGGAAGTGACTGGTCTAAAGTCACCCAACTGGCTTTCATACATAAGGTACTAGACTAGAAATCAGGAGACTCTGAGTTCTAGTCTCATCTTAATCACTAGATCAAACTGACTACTATTTAAAGTAGTAAATATATTTCTTTAAAGAAACAAGATTACCCATCTGCTCTCTTATACCTGAAGTGTATATTACTAGAGTAACCCGTAGCAAATAAATTGTTCTTGCTGACTTCAAAATCTCATGGAATGTTATAAAGGGTAAACAGATGAGCAGAAAACATTTAAGTTCTCTCTGTGTGGGTATCCTGTATGAGTCATAAAATTTAACAGAAACTGTCTTATTTCTGACAACTATTATGGATTAGAGCAGAACTTTCTGGTTGCTGATGAGTACTCTGAAGCTCATTTTAAAAAAATTGATTCTGTCACAATCAGCCAAAAGTTATTGAAACTTGTCTTTTTTTAGGGTACAAAATACAAATACAAATAAGAAATTAAAGGAAGAAAAAAGGGGAAAGAAAATATGAGGTACAAGAGAAAAAAAAGTGTTGACTTCTGACTCTTTTTAGCATAGTGTAAAATAACGTTACAACCTCAACTTTTTACTTGTACACATTAGTATATAACTAGCCATTTCTATAACAACAAATCTATCTAATCAGCAAAACCAAAGTCAAAGTTTCATTTTTTTCCATCACAAGCACAAAATCCAGAACTGCTTTATTTTCCTTGCTGTTGAAATAATATGTATTTCTATTTGCACTTAATAATCTTTATAAACTATCACCATTTATATTAATAAAATTCACTGTATTCTTTCAGATTCTTTAACCTTAAAGGGAAAAATATTTTTTCATCCATTTTTAAACACTAAGATTTTCTTTAAAAACATTTGTAAAATTAAAACATTGTAATACATCTTTTTAAAAACTTCCTCTTAGCACACATACTTTAAAGTTCACTTTCAGACCAATAAAATTCCAACTAACACTAACTCATTAAATTTAAATCACTCCCTCCAAGTTATCCTCATAGAATTTTTTTTCTTCTTGTCCACACTTCCTTATTTTAGCTTGCCTTCACAGCCTTGTTGTTTAAGAAGAAGGATTTCCCCAAAATGGTGCAGGTCTTCAAGAAGGAATAATAGGCTGTAGCTAAAGAGAATCTCTTTTAGCTTAATAAAGATTAATAGTCCTTAAAAATGATTAAGAAATGAAATTGTCCATTTGAAAAATAAATTCCAAAATGTCTGCTTCTTCAACCACGAACTGATTGCAGCCCCACCCCACCAGCTTTCAGCACAAGCTCCTGAAGCTACTTGCAGACCTGTTGCTGTATTGGAAGATCTTGAGGAGTAATTCTAGGACTTTCCCTCACCCAGGAGATTCATATAAACTAAAGGAATGCCGGTTCCTTATGTTGATAGTTGGAGAAGCTACATTCCAGGGAAAAACCTTCCCTGGCCATGTAGTCAGTTGGCCATATTTTCATTAGATGTCAAATACTTTTTAGAAAAGGGGGAGGAGGACTGAGAAGATGAGAGTTAGGGTTGCAGATGACAGTTAGAGTTGCAAATCTCAGGCTGGTTACAGTTACTGTGGGGTAGAAGCAGCTGTTCCACTTCCTTTTCTTTCACCCTTCTATCTCAACTATTGTAGTTTTTTTGGGGGGGGAGAGGGCAGGATTGATGTTTAAGCTTTCTCACCTTTGGAAGGTCCCATCTTAGAGGTACAGTATGTAAAAAAGCTCTATATCCTCACCTAGTTTTATATATCCCAAGCTAGGGATTCCAGTTTATTTCTATTAGATTACCTATGGTTATTTCCTGTATGCTGAGATCTGCATCATCCCAGGAAAATTAAAATGAGTTACTGAAAATTAATGAACGCTGTCTTAAAACACATGAAAGGAATTGGTCCAAATATTTTATTGAAAGCCTTCTAAAGGAATAGTAACTCAATTGATTAGGTATATTGGTATTTCAACAACTGTCACCTTCATGAGCAAAAACTAAATAGCTCCAATGTCGCTGGGAGTGATGATGGTTAGAATGTGAGTGCTTTATAGTACCTTTGCAGGTAAGCTGAAAAAGTAAGAGTTAATGCACAAACATGGATGAGGGTAGCTAGGTTTCTAGAAGGAAGACAGTCCATCTAAGAGAAACAAAAACACTGGCTGGCAGGTGGGTAATGGGAATGGGGGTGAGCAGTCAGATTCAGTAGGAAAAGCAAGTATAACAATAGTGTTATTATGCATTGTATAATAATAAATATAGAGAAAATATCATCTCCATTACTGTATTATAAAAAGTAGAGTTACTGGAGCTGAATGGCATTTTGTGTGGATAAATAAAGAAAACACAATATGATTGAGAATTAAGGGTCAAACATTCTAAAGGAAACTTGAGGAAATTCCATTGTTCTCTATTTTACTATTATCTATAGTGATGTCCATATTAAGAGTAATAATTTCATATGCTGTCCATCTTTGGGAGGTCATGGGTAGGCGGGCAAGACCTAGAGACATTATCAGCTGTCTTGAATGTTCTCAGATGTTTGGTCCAATCTCTGGACACCTTCCAGAAGCTTCTTGAATGAGAGCTGTGCAGGGGAAGAGTTTGAGGTAGACATCACTTGGAGTTTTGAATTGTCTTTTTTTTTGTGTGTTGGTTAGTTTAATTGGTAACATTTTCCTTATTACTATTGTATTTCTTTTACGTTGTGAGCCTGAATATGATTGCCATGGTATATAAGTATGATAAATGTAAACAAACAAATAGCATTGGCAAAGATATTAAGCAGATCTGGCCCAGATATCTCCTGGGCTGCAGGAGAAGTGAAACTAGATTCAATGAAATGAAATGACTTGTTTTAATTAGCTATATGCTAATTCAGTATCTCTGTAACTGAATATTTTTAAGATTATGATTCTGCTGAAGAGGAATACCAGGTAGGGTTTTCAGGCAGTAGAGTGTTTTGGAATGGCACAGAAGCATGAAAATGATTGGACATAGGAAGAGAGGCTGAATGTAATAGCTTTTGGCTAATTTCTTCTGCCAGGAAATAAACAATTCTACAAATGTTAATGAATGATTGCTGGATCTTTCATTCAGAGTCAGTAATCTTTCTGGGCCACATTCAGAATTTTGGAAACCTATCACAGGCATTTTTTAAAAAAATGTCTATTGGGTGAAGCTATGCATTTTCTCATAAGCTAGCTATCATGGTTCATAAGAGCCATCACAAAGCACTCATTTATCAGAAGACAAACAGACAAGGTTTCTCTCACCCCTGGATGTTTATCTTTGTCTAACTAAATAGAGATTAAAGTGGGGCAGATGAGCAGGCAAACTCTGAGAAGTAGTCTATTTAGTTTTTACTTTATAAAAGTGAAATGGCATGCCGCAAACATATCAGCCTCAGCTACTGTTTTATTAAGTCCCAGTGGATTTAATAAGATTTCATTGATAGTAAATGAGCATTTGATTGAGATGCAATAGTGTTAAGTGATCTCAGGTAGACAAGTATCTTTATTAACACACACACACACACACACACACAGAGAAGCACATTAATTTTGCTAGCAAACAAACTCATAGCAGCTCTAAAGGAGAAAACAGAGTTGTTGTTTTAAGAAAAGAATGGAAGAACAAGGTCTTTTATACAGATCTTTTCTTTCTCCTTCTCTCTCTGTTAATAGGATATTGTGAACTGGGAATATCAAAAGACAACGAGGTGGCATTTCTCTTTTCAGATGTCATCTGAATCCCTTTCATGTAACTGAAACAAAAATGGCATCTAATTAAGAGAGACTTTTTTTTTAAAAAAAGCTTTTTTCCTTTGAAAATAAAAAAAGGGAGATGATGCTAGCCTTTATATTTCTTTAGCTGATTATGCTTCAAGAAGGCAAGAAACAGGTTGTTGTCTGCTAACTTGGGTGAAAACTTTTAGATTCCATGGCCTATCATTTTCCTGGCTGAGTAGCTATGGTCTCTCCACACTAAATATACAAAATTTAGAATTTAGAATTTCATATCACAACTAAACAAAAATGAAGGACAAGTAAAATCTAAGAATTTTTGTTTGCTTCAATTTTTATCAGAACATGAATCATGGTTTGAACAGCTTTTTGAATCCAAGTGGCCCTAGTTACTGGCTCCATATTAAAAAAGATGATGCTCAATAATGTAGTATTAAGTAATGGTAAAAAGAAGAATATTATACAGTATATACTCTGTATTTTATATATATGTGTGTGTGTGTGTGTGTGTGTGTGTGTGCGTGCATGTGTGTGTGTGTGTGTTTTTGTAAAAAAACAAAACAAAGGTGCCAGATATATACTTAAGAAAAAATGAGACATCTTCCACAATGCTGATAGGATATATTATTGAGAAAATACTTTGGCACATATTCAATTTAGTTTGCACTCTACTCACTCCTAGTCATTTCTCTATCTGGATCAGAGCAAGCACACTTGCCACTCAGTTCAGCTAGCAACAAATATATTGCTTGATTTTTATTTATTAAAAATCAGCAAATACCAGAAACAGTTAACTGGCAAAAAGGGTAGGGAGAAAGGGAGGGGCAGACAAGCAAAAGGGGAGAGGGAGAGAGAGAAAGAGAGAGAGATTAGTAACAGGCAAGAAATTATATGGTAATATATTTATCTATACAAAAAGGCAGAATTCTCCAGAGCTACTGGAAACAATGCTGTGAACAATTATCATGGACAGTGCCAAATAAACCATGTTTGGTACTCCAGCCTTAACTCTTCACTGTGCATAGCAGCAACAGAATAGATTCAGTTCCATAAAGGAACAGTTTGGTGTATGGGGAGGATCTGTTCAACACAGACAAAATAAGCAATATGTCCTCTGCAACACTCACCAAAACTTTAGAAAAGTGTTCAGAGTAGGCTGAACTTGGGTTAAAGAAGTTGCAAATCAGACCTGTTTGAAGGGATGTGACAACATCGCTTCCTGAAGCTTTGTCAAAGTGAAGACCTTTGGAGAATTTGCAGAGCTCTAATTATTAGACAATAGTTGCAATTAGACAAGGTAGAAGAAATAGTAGTTTCACACTCATGATTTCTAGTGCCCTTCAGCTGCCAGTGGGACATATATCTGAAATGAAGATAACCTGTTTCCACTGCAATGGTTGAGCAATGCTATAACATGCTATAAATCACCAGTGTGGAAACAGGCATAAAATCTCTAGTTCAAATAAAACAATTGGCAGAAATAAACTATGGGAAGAAAAATAGAATGATTCTGCAAAAATTACAGCAATTGTCATTCCTGAAGTTTCTTTTCTACACATGCCCTCCCCCCCCCCCAAAAAAAATCCTGTTTATAGTTTCCATCATTTTTTTTTACAAATGCATTTCTTTCTGTTACCTAAAAATATTCACAGCATCATTTTTCAGATATGGAAATAAATGTTGGAAAAAAAGCATCAACTGTCAAATTATTGTATGCCAAGCTCTTGCTAAAAGCAATCAGGCACTTTTTTAAATAGCATTTTTTCCTTTGAACTTGGTTATCCCTCCTGGTCACCCTTCCTCCCGGTACCAGTGAGAATGAATATCAAACAAGCAGGAGATGCATTCGTTTTGAATTTGTTCAGGCTTCTCTATTCTGTATTCTTCAAGGGCTGGGAAACAGCAGGCAGGGTGAAGCCATGTGGTTTTCAGTATCAAACCCTCTGTAGAAGACTGTGAAGATAAATAGCCTGAAGCAGGAAGAGGGAAAAGGTGCTTGTATTTGGAAACTCTAAAATTGGGGGGAGGGGAGTGGGGAGAATATATAAGAATGTGGCATGGGAGAGAGCAAGAAAATGCATTTATTATTCTTTTAAAAACTAAACACTAGATAGTTTTCCTCTGATGAGTGATAGCAGAGTGCATGAGCAAACTCAGCAGGAAAGGACCCAAGAGCGCGTTTTCAGTTTACAGCAGTGATAGGAGATTTGCAGAACTGTTCAGAGGCTTATTCAAGATGCATTATAGACTGTATCTCAAAAAAAAGAAATGCTGTAGTTCTTTAAATATTTTAAGTGAAATGAAATATGAACCAGGAATGCCTCTGGCGTACCCCCTGGAGGCACTACATGAACTATGTCTTGTCTTTCCGGATGTACGCCTCACACTCAAAAGTTCAGCAGCACTAATGGGGTGGAAGAAGTAAAATAATGCCAAGTCCAGATTTAAGCAGGATTCAGAAATGAAAGATAGTTAATATTTCGGCCAAAATCTGGTCCAAGTTGTTATGAAAAAAGCATTCCTCTATGAAACAGACTTTTGTCTCTTTTCCATATATTTCAGGTGACTTGAGAAAGCTGTGAGTTCATCTGGTGTTTTTCCCTCCTCATTGTCGAGAATCAGCACTACTGTTCTAAGAAGTGGTATTGTCATTTTTTGAAAGACCCTTTGTGTTGACTCAAATGTCACTCATGGCTAAAACCGGAGCAGATATTATACCGGTAGCAGTTTTTGTTCTTGCAAATTGTGCCACATGTTTTCAAATTAAGAAGATGCATTTATTGAAGACGCATTCAACAGCAACAGCAAACACAAGAAAGGAGTAACCTAAAACAAAATAAACTCCGCTTTATGGAACATCTTTGCCCTCATCCCTTTTAACTTTCCAGAAGTCCCTCAAGTCCTGTTTGTTTCAGCAGGCCTAAAGATCCCAGGGCACTGGCAAAATATTGAGATGGCTCCTGGTATTTAGCATCCACTCTTTGCCTAACCTCTTTTCATTCTGTTTTAGTTTTGTGCTTTTTATAATTTTAAAGTTTTTAATATCAGTTTGTATATACTGATTTTAATTTGTTATATGCCACCTAAAGTTACTTAGACTCTATATAAATATGAAGAATGAATGAATGAATGAATAAATGGAGTTTTGACACAGCTTCAGCATCATGCCTCTGTAATCCTCCTAGGGCAGGGCTAGGCAACCTTGGTTCTTTTATGACTCATGGACTTCAACTCCCAGAATTCCATGAGTCATAAAAGAGCCGAGGTTGCCTACCCCTGTCCTAGGGCATCTGTTGCTAATTGTCCATTTTATCCTTTGCAATGCTAATGCTCCATGGGGCTTGGAATGGGTTGTTTTCCCATTTATAGGAACTTCTGCCTTCCCTTATATCTGTTTCCACACGTTTCAGAGAACCACATCTTATTCCTTCCGGTCAGCTATAGAATTTTTTTTTTTTTTAAGGCTGTCTGGCTTGTATTGCTTCATCTATATAAACAGTGTGAATTGAATTTATACTCATACCGTTGGGAGAACATGTAGGTTTTAAACCTGAACTTTTTTTTTACTAGGTATAATGCCAGAAAAGACTAACAAACAAAGCTTATATTTGATTTTGCATGTCACAACAGCAGCAAGAATTATATTTTTAAGGGTAACTGGCTAAATTGTAGGAAGCAAAGGGTGGCAATAAATGGACAATTCTCCGGATGGAAAGAAGTGAGAAGTGGTGTACCCCAAGGTTCAGTTTTGGGGCCTTTACTTTTTAATTTATTCATCAATGATCTGGATGTAGAAGTTAATAGTGAGGTAGCCAAGTTTGCTGATGACACTAAATTGTTCCGGGTTGTGAAAAGTGAAACTGATTGTCGGGAGCTCCAGAAGGATCTCTCGAAATTATGTGAGTGGGCAACAAAGTGGCAAATACATTTTAACCTAAACAAGTGCAAAGTTATGCACATCGGGGCAAAGAACCCCAATTATACTTACCAACTGATGGGGACCAAACTTTCTGAGACAACCCAAGAAAGGGATCTTGGGGTTTTGGTGGACAGCTCGATGAAGATGTCAACCCAATGCGCAGCAGCAGTAAAAAAAGCAAATTCCATGCTTGGCATGATTAGGAAGGGAATCGAAAATAAGTCAGCAAGTGTTGTATTGCCTCTGTATAAATCGATGGTGAGACCACACTTGGAGTACTGTGTACAGTTCTGGTCACCGCACCTCAAGAAGGATATAATGGAACTGGAAAAGGTGCAAAAAAGGGCAACAAGAATGATCAAGGAAATGGAGCGCCTCCCTTATGAAACCAGATTGCAACGCCTTGGTCTCTTCAGCCTTGAAAGATGGCGTTTAAGGGGTGACTTGATCGAAGTGTATAAAATCATGCATGGGATAGAAAATGTGGATAGAGAAAAATTCTTTTCTCTATCACACAATACCAGGACAAGGGGGCACTCCCTAAAGCTTATAGCTAAGAAAGTGAGGACAAATAAAGGGAAATATTTCTTCACCCAGAGGGTCATTGATTTATGGAATTCACTTCCTGAAGGGGTCGTGACAGCTGTCAGCCTTGACAGCTTCAAGGCAGGGCTAGATAGATTCATGGATGCAAAGTGTATTGGTGGTTATTAAAACAGATGTCCATGTGCCGCCTCTATGTTGGTTGAGGCAGGCAGGATTCCCTTGAGTACCATTTGTTTGGGGGTCAAGGGAAAGGGAGGGTTTTGCCTTCTCTTTCTGCTCAAGATCCCCATGTACATTTGGTGGGCCACTGTGTGACACAGAATGCTGGACTCGATGGGCTTTGGCCTGATTCAGCATGGCTCTTCTTATGTTCTTATGTTCTTATTTGCGCAATGCTGGAAAAATGAAGGAATACCATCAGATGAAGAAATAATAATAAAAAAAATACTAGAATGAGCAGAGATGGACAGACTGACTATGAGACTGAAAGAAAAAGAAGAAACGGAATATTATCAAACTTGGGACTTATTTTATCGATGGCTAGAGGAAAGAACAAAGGATTAGGAATTAAATATGTATTAGCAATGTAAACTCAGACAGCACGTTGGTTGAAGAATTATTACTGAATGTATGAAATAAAAAACTAATAAAAAATTAAAAAAAATTATACTCATACCCTTTTCTAGCCTCTGGGCTCAAGAAAGCCATTTATTTTGATCATCCTTCCACCTGACCTTTTGAGGCTCTCCTGCATTCTGTACTATGTTAGCAGTTGCTGGGTGAAGTGCTTGGCTGCAAAATTGGTATTGCATTATCGCTGTGGCTTTCTGTGGGAATTTATATACAGAGATGATGAATCTTGATAGCAGACTTCTTCCCCTTCATACATCAGCTCATTTTCCCCAAAAACAGCCGGGCAAGTGCACATACAATGTACTGAAATCACAGAGGAAGGCAGTCTGGTACTTCCTATTTCTCTGCATTGTATGTAAAAAGGACAATAACATTTTTTTAAAGCCAGGAGCTACCATAGCTCCAGGTGGGACTTTGATTGACAGTCTTTGCAAACTCCAATTGGTTGGCACTGATTGAGTCATGGTATTATTCCCTGTCTTGGAGAAAAAATCTACCTAGGTGGTTGCTAGGCATTGAAAATGACTTGATGGAATATAATCAATCAACCACTTCCTGCCTATTCTCAAAATATAGTGGCTGGCAAGAGTGAAAACCAAGGGAAGTCTGGCTTCCAGAATGTTTCAGAGGAATTTTCTGACTGAAAATGGTGACAGTATGGGAGGGCCTTGAGAGTAAATGGAGAAGAAAGAAGACAAAGACCACAATAATGCGGGCTCGTGTTTGAAATGGTTTAAATTAGTCAGAGGCAAAGAGGCTAAAAGCAGAGGCTGCAACGGAAATACATTTTTAATTAGGGACCATTAAAGCCCTGACTGAATTGTCTGACCTTTCTGTCAGAGTTTTTCAGTGAGGATGCCAGTCAAGAGTGCCCTGAAATCAGGAAGCCAGAATGAAAGGCACGGGCAGATACAGCTTATGATGCTTGAATGGTCCCGTATGGTTTCCTTTATTACTAGAGGGATGCCAAAGATTTGTTAAACATGGCTTTTGCAGGACACTATCTAAGCAAGCCAAGTGTATCTTGCACTGTTTAAGCAACCTTTGTGCATATATAGTTGACTTTTGCTGTGATGGCTAATGTTCATTGATGGTAGGTGGGAAAAACCTTGGGAGCCTGGGCAAAGAGACGCTGCCTAGGGCAGGGCTTTTCAACAAGTGGTACGGGTACCACCTGTGGTACACTGGCACCTGGCAGATGGTATGCGACCATCCTAGAAAAGTGGTAGCGGGGGAGAGGAATGAGCTGAAACAGTGGCAGCACTGCACAAGCCTGAGCGAGAGATGGCTGGAGCTGCAGGGCTGTCAGGACTCAGCTGGAGCTCGGCGCTGATCCTGGCGCTTCTGCTGAGCCCAGAAGAAGCGCCGATCAGCTGGAATGTTGCAGCATCTCCAGGGTCTTGTGATTTACATTTAGATGCTTGGCAACTGATTCATATTTATGACGGTCACAGTGTCCCAGGGTCTTGTGAAGTGACCAAAACCTCCTGCAACCACCCAACAGATGGAGGGAATAAAAACCACTCTCCACCCCACCCACGCTGCCAATCTTCAACAGAAATGCTCACAACAATGAAAACCTCAGACAGGAGGAAGAGCACCGCCGGGTGGCAGGCAGGTGTCTTGCTTGGCTATGCTTTGGGGGGCACTTTTTCAGTACCATTGTAACTTCGAACAGTCACTAAGCGAACTGTTGTAAGTTGAGGACTACCTGTACTTTATCACTTTTTTCCTTTTTTTTTTTTGGTCATCAAGTTTTTGACACCTTGCTTGGTGACTGGTGGTACTCAGATGTTGCCATATCCTAAAAGTGGTACAATGGGTGAAAAGGTTGAAAAGCCCTGGCCTAGGGAACAGATAAGAGGCAGCATGGCCCATAGCTCGATAATGGACAGGGCAAGAGGCTCAGAAAAGACTCCTTTCTAATTTCGTGGGTGTTAATGCAATTCTACATGGATAGAATTGCAAGATTATATCAACATTGCTTTGCAATATCTAGTTTAGGAAGGCTGACAATTGTTATGATACAGTAAATCTAGATGAAGAGCATTTATAGGAGATTTTTATTAATATTTTAATGCAACCACTCCTTCTGATTGTAATGCACTGTGTTATTTGACTTTCAACACAACCTTCAGGATACAGTTATGTATGTTAATGTTCCCAGTTATGCCTATAGGCTGCGCAGACAATCCAGATCAGCTTTATTAAGGCTATTCACCGATTAAGAATGAAAAACGATGTTCTTATGATTTAAGCAAGTCTAACCAATTTTGTCTTGTCACAGATAATCGCATACAGAGATAACAACAAATTTCAAAATGATTATTCTGATTATGATCTCCAGGTGAGAAGAGGCAAGATGCGAACCTTTTGAATAATATAATGCCATAATCCCCAAATTGTGTAAGATCTACCGGTAAATAAGATGTTCCCTGGAGAGAATAAAAAAACTTGTAGTGTGGAAAAATAAGTGTCCCTCAAATTTTAGGTGAGGGCATCTTAAAGCAGTAGTTTTCAGTTGGCATCAGTCGTAAGGCAAATGAAATAAAGGAGGCCTCCCTTTCTTCTGAACAAAGAAGAGTGAAAATGATAGCCTAAATCAGTGTTTCTCAACCTTGACAATTTTAAGGCATGTGGACTTCAACTCCCAGAATTCCACAGCCAGCAATGCTGGCTGTGGAATTCTGGGAGTTGAAGTCCACATGCCTTAAAATTGTCAAGGTTGAGAAACACTGGCCTAAATTATTGTCCTGAACCAAAGTGAGAAATTCATTCAACGAATTCAAAAATCACATCAGTAGACTTGGGAGGGGTGGGTGTCTCTAAGTACACAATTACTGAAATCTTCACCATTTTGTTGCCCAGTACAAACACAGCCCGTTGATCACTTTCGCAAAATAAGTCTGTATGTCAGTATCATTCACTTACTATAGCTGAGGCTATAGGTACTCTATTCCTATCCACTTTTGGATGCTATATGTGAGCCATGTTGAGTGTGTTGATGCTCATGGAGAAGGACCTGAGAGAGAGAGAGAGAGAACAAACTTGATGGAGAGAGGGAAGATCCATTATCAAGGCATAATGTAGAAAAGCTACAACTACAGACTGGGTGAGACCTGGCTCAAAAACAACAACTGTGAGAGGGACCTTGGAGTCCTAGTGGATGATCACTTGACTATGAGCCAGCGGTGTGCAGCAGCAGCCAAAAAAGCTAATACAATCCTGGGTTGTATAAACAGAGGCATAGAATCAAGATCACACAAAGTATTAGTACCGCTTTATAAAACCCTAGTAAGACCACACCTGGAATACTGCAGCCAATTTTGGTCACCATATCACAAAAAAGATGTTGAGAGTTTGGAAAAAAATCAGAGAGGGGCAACTAAGATGATCAAAAGCCTGGGGACTAAAACATATGAAGAACGTCTGCAGGACTTGGCTTTGGCTAATCTAAAGAAAAGAAGAAATAGGGGAGACTTGATAGCAGTATTCCAGTATTTGAGGGGCTGCCATAAAGAAGAGGGCGGTCACATTATTCTCCAAAGCACCAGAGGGCAGGACAAGAAACAATAGTTGGAAACTGATCAAAGAGAGAAGCAACCTGGAATTAAGAAGAAGCTTCCTGACAGTGAGGACAATTAACCAGTGGAAATTTTGGGCACTCTATCGCTGGAGATTTTCAAAAAGAGGCTAGACAGTCACTTGTCTGAGATAGTACAGGTTTTCCTGCTTGAGCAGAGGGCTGGACTAGAGGACCTCCAAGGTTCTATTCTATTCTATTCTATTCTATTCTATTCTATTCTATTCTATTCTATTCTATTCTATTCTATTCTATTCTATTCTATTCTATTCTATTCTATTCTATTCTATTCTATTCTATTCTATTCTGACTATGAAAACTCAGAGGAGGGAGGCAGATGTAAATCTCAGATAGGTATCGCCAAATTCACATAAAGGTAAAAAGAGGAAAAGCATATTCAGAGTTGCAAGACTCTATATTGCCATAGTCAATCTTAATAAAAGTAGTTTTATGCACACGGCATCAATTTCTTGGTATCATCTACGTTGTCAGGCTGACATTAAGTAAATTGTGGTTCTTGGTTTCCACCACTCAGTCATCCTTTAGCAGTGAGGAAGACTGAAATACTCCCTTTAGTAGCCACTGTTTTCACCTTCCTTAAAATGGTTTGGTTGATTTAGGGCAGTGGTTCTCAACCTTTTTCAGGTTGAGACCCCACTTGCCCCACCCATGCACGGTGTGACCCCGGCGCGTGTGTGTGCGTGCGCACGCTGGGCCGATCCGCGCATGCGCGGCGCGCTTGATGAAAAAAACCAAAATGGCAGACCACGACGGGCCGATCTGTGTATGCGCGGCGCGTGTGCGACAAAAAAAAACACACAAAAAAACAAAAAAATGGCGGGCCGCGGTGTCCGGCGACCCCCGCGAAACGGTCGTTCGATCCCAAATGGGGTCGCGACCCATAGGTTGAGAACTGCTGATTTAGGGAATGCAAAGCTGTGCAATTGACTAGGTTGACTGGCTGGCTAGAAATAGTTGAAACCAAAATTGAAAGGATTTTAGTAGCTTGTCTGGCCTTTCTCTTGGCTGCTGCTCTCAGAAGTTTTGACTCCTTGCTCCCTTTCCTTCTTAGGATAATTTACAACTCTTGTACCAATTCTCACAGTTGTTTCTCAAACTCTTGACTCCTCAACAGCAGTTACCCAAGCACCTTTTGTAAGAGATTCCCCTAAAACCCTCTCCTTGCTGCCACCTTGTGGTTGGTAGATTTAACAATTAATTGGCTGGAGTAAAAAAGAAGAAAAAACCACTCAGGTGACAGTAATAGAATGGGAGGTACTCAGAACATGCTGAAGTCAATTGGAAGAAGCTTATCACATGGTAGATTATAGTGAGTGAGCTGCAATTGAAGCCAATGGAATCACCAATCATGGTCCTTAAGAGTTCTGCATGTTAAAGCTTTATGGATAGCAGTGCACCAACCTCTTCCCTATGTACGGTAAGAATGTGCTATGGGGAAACAAGATGGCAGCATCACTTTCTGCAGTACTGGGAACATGGTAATCCAGCAGTAGATATGGCCTAAATATAACATACTTTTATTGCTAGACTATGTTATGATTAGGTTTGCACACTGCATTGTAAAGTTTGTGTAGTTTAATTGGGTATACAACAGGCCAAGTCATAAACTGCTGTCTTCAAAATGCAGTAACTTAGTACTCATAGAGCACATTAAGTCAATATGCAAAAAAGCCCTATGTTGTTTAATGTAATGGCCATGCATACATGCTGTCTTGGAATGTATTTGTTCCTCATTATTATCCTTGTAGGGATTGGGTCTCAATCATGCTAAGACAAAAATAAAAGAAATAATGTATTAATCAGTGAAAAGAATACCTTTTTTTTCCTTACTGTGTTTTTTTTTCCAACTCCCAGCTGGCTTGGATTAAAATTCTTTAAGCTGGAAATCACAGGAGTCACAATAAATACATATGATGGTTGCCAGATGAGTGAATTGTTTTCTTTTTAAAGGTTCTGCCACAGGAGTGGATACATTTTCTTATATGGGAGACATTAATCAGAGACTTTCAGAGACTTCATTCCAAGTCAGTAGACAGACTAGCTATGACAACAAAGAAAATTGTATCTTTCAACTGCCTAGTGCTATCCTAGTTTCTTTCTTTTTAAAAATCTATTAGCATAGTTGCCAAAAAATATTGAATACCATTTTGGATTGTTTATGAAATGGTGCTGCCAATGCTGTGACAATGCATTTCATGAAATAAACAAGTCCTAACCTGGCTGTTGACTATATTGCAGCTAATTGCCTGATATAATTAAAAGCCTTTGAAGGAGAGTCAGCAAAATGTCTCCAATTAACCTGCAATGACTAAGATCATAATGACAATGGCAAGGTAGCTCCAACTGCTTCTGTAACATTTCTGTAAGTTTCCAAGATGTTCCTACCTATGTACCTAGAAGAGTTGATGATTCCCCCCCCAAAAGATCATTGATTGAATGAGTTCTGTTGATGGAGAGTGACAGCTTAAGGAATGTGTAAGTGAACAGGATATAAACAAAGTGTAAAGCTACCAGAACTTTTTTTTTCTTAAGTTCTTTGGAGCTACCATGACTTAAGAAATATTCTAGAGAGGCCCTTCCCTCCTCTTCCTTTGCTTGACCTGTGGGAGAAACCCCAGAGAGACTCTGCAGCTGCATGGATGATCCTAATTTAGAAAGTGATGTTGTTAAATTAGTTTAATTGCTATAGCAATAGAAATGGCATACTTAAATGGCCTAATTACTGCTCTTCTCCACTTTATGCTGTCACAGTACCATGCTAATAGTAAAGAAGAGCTTAGCAATTCCCATAAGAACTGCCTTCTTAAATTTATTTATAAAGCGGATGTTTGAATGTCATGTCTCTACAAATGGGAGTCATGCCAGTTCCACTCTCAAGACAAATGATAAAGCAAATAACTATGAAATGGCTTTATAGGAAAATACAGGCATACCACATCTGGGCTGCAAAAATCTAAATGACTACTTGGTGGCAACAAAGCTTTCTGTGGATTTTATGGATTTTGCTTTCATCTATGTCAGGGGTGTCAAACTCAATTTCACTGAGGGCCGCATCAGCATTGCGGTTGCCCTAGGGGGTGGGTGGGTGTGGCCAGAGTGGGTGCAGCCTACTGGGTGGGCGTGGGTGGAGTGGGTGTGGCCTACTGGGTGGGCATGGCCAGTTCTACATCATTCACGTCAAGGGTGCCTATGGGGGCCTGGGCAGGAGTGGGATAGATCTGAGCATCTCTGACAGAAGGGAGTGGGACCGGGGCAAGTGCCAAGGCATGGTCCACCGGGGCAAGTGCCAAGATGGCCACCACAAAATTGTACATTGGCTCCCAGTTGGCCTGGGTCAGGGCCAAGGCAGCAGGGGCCGTTCTCTCACTGTTTCCAGGATGGCTTCGTGGGCCACATGAAACCACTTTGTGGGCTGCATCCGGCCCCCGGGCCTTGTGTTTGACATATCTGGTCTAGGTATTGGCTGAATTTTGCCATCGGACATGATGTGCTTAGGAAAATAACTCTTACAGAGTTTCCAATATCCATTTCTCTCTGCTGAAGAATTCTAAGTCTTTGCCATTACTTCCCAAATCACCTCATTATTGGACACCTTGTATTTATGAACCATTTGATTGTCTATGAACCATGAGCAGATAATGGTTTCTATTCAATTTAACTCTATGGAATTTTGGCCCCACTAAAATTAATGAAGCAAACATATAATTTATTGTTAATATTTTTACATCACTTTTCTTTTAGTCTAATGGACTAAAACTACATACAAGACAAAAATGAAATATGAAATATAAAAACACAAACCAATAGCAAATCAATCAATTCTAAAAGTCTTTTTAAAAAAACATGCTAAAATTACTTCAGAAAGCCTAGTTGATTAAAGATATAACATAACCCTTTTCTAAAATGTAAGACAGTAGGACAATCACATACTACATCTGGGACGAATGATACCAAAGAAAACTGTTTCCCATATGAACATTTTCAAAAAGGTATTTCTAGAGACTGATAGCTAGATCTTTTGCAAATTAGGACTTAAAATTTTAAATCTTTGAATTAGGTCAGGAAAGCAATTGTCAGCCACTGCAAAAAGATGTACACACTTACCTAGCCCTAAAGGAAGGAGAGAAACCTCTCATTGGTTCCTGACACTTGAGACTGGAAAGCTTCGTAAACTGCATTTGCTCATCTACATGAGATTTAGTTATTGAATTTAGACTCTAAATTTCTCTAAAATTTCTAAAAAAGCTAGCAATAAAAACAAAAGTGACCTTTTAATCAAAACACCATCAAAAATACAATTTAAAAAAATAGCCAACTTGGTCGTCTAAGTCTGTTTTTCCCCCACCAAAGTTTAATTTAAATTGTTTTTGAAGGCAGGTAAAAGGATATCAGAGAAAGAAAGCTAATGTAATTGTTTGGTAAAGACTTTCAAAGCCTGGGGCTACTTTCAAGAATGCTGTACCTCACATCTCTGTAACATTTTACTGATGTTGGTAGGTTCTTCAGAAGATTCTCAAAGTTCCTCAAGCTTGGGTAGGTCTGTAAAGAAAAAAAAAACATATGAAGTTTTCTGCAGGTTGAATGTAACTACAGATTATTACTTTTAACTAACAGGATTTGTTGGAGATTATGGTGGGACATAAATCTAATTAAATAATGTACTTTAATGTGCTTATAACAAGTCAATGTCAAAAAGTTGATTCCAGTATTCTAGAATACCTCAGCATATAATATCCCATATGAACATGTGTCAATCCACTAGATCAGGCATGTCAAACTGCCAGCCCATGGTCCGGATGCGTCATGCTGAAACTGTGCTCACCCCATTGCTGGCAATGGGGAAAAAGTCCTAATACATCGCACAACATCACGTGATGTTGCAAGTTTGACATACCTACACTAGACAGACTAGATCAAGAAATTAACTCCATAGTTAAGGAAGGCTAAAACTACTTTATCTGAGATTAGCTATAATAATAGATCCTGCAAGCCTAATTTTCTTGTACCTTCTCTTCCAGCCTTTAGTTCAGAAAAATTAAGAAGGTGTTTGTCTGATCCATTACCAAATATTATCTGTCTGTTATGAACTTAAAATATGTTTCAACCCTTGTCATCCAGGCAATGGATTTTGCATTTTTCCATCCAGGAGAAAAACAAAATAATTTCCAAAATTAGGAAAAGGTATGATGGTGGCAATAAAATCAATAATGCTTTAGAGATAACTCTAGGTCAGCGGTTCTCAACCTATGGGTCGCGACCCCATTTGGGGTCGAACGACCATTTCACGGGGGTCGCCAAACGCCGCAGTCCGCCATTTTCTTCTGCCATTTTTTTCATGTTTTTCGGTTGGCGCAGGGGGCAGCACCGCACATGCGCAGGGTAGCACCGTGGGGTAGCACCGTGCATGCGCGGTTTGGGCTGTCGTGCGCGCACCGCGCATGCGTGATTCGGGCCGTTGCACCGCGCATGCACGGTTCGGGTCATCACGTGCGCGTTGCGCATGCATGATGCGGACCGTCGCACCGCGCATGCACGGTTTGGGCCATCGCGCACGTGCCGTGCAAGTGCGGTTTGGGTCGTCACGCCGCGCATGCGCGGCGCAGGTCAGGGTCACACCACGCATACGCGGCACAGGGCGGGGTCCTGGCCTGAAAAAGGTTGAGAACCACTGCTCTAGGTCATGCTTTGATTTTAAAGGAAAGCAAAAACAAGAAAGGACATTTATAACAGCCTGTGAACATTTATCTGGCAGTAAGTCATGCTGAACTAAATGGGACTTACCATTAAGTACAAGGGTATAACAAATGTTGTTCTGCATGCAAACCAGTGTTGTTTTTCTGGCTTTATCTTGTCCTTGATTTTAAACCCTGTAAAACAAACAACTTGCACAGAAAAACAAATGAGCAGGACATAAATCTTTAGCAGGTGCACAAATCTTAAGTTAGGCTTAATGGATTCTTACCATAAGACCACTATTCTGAATAAAATGATGCAATCTTTACAGTGACATTTTTATTAGGATCCTAGACTCTAAACTAGACAAAAACTGCTATTCTCTATGCACTTGCTTGGAAATAAGTCCTATTAAACATAGTAGCATTTATGTCACAAAAGTCATAGGTAAGATTGCTATATGAATAAAAGCTCATAAAATGACATTCACTTACTATGATTAGCATATACTTTCCTGAAAGAATTAAATATATATGAAAAAATAATTTCTGCTTGTTTCTTGAAAAGAAACTGCAAATGTGAACTGAAATATTGCAGCTGTTTTAGATTCTAATAACTTGAATATTAGATGAGTTCACTGCAAGTCATGCTCAGAACAAATACCTTTTATTCCACATTATTAAAATTTCTGTGAAATTTAGCTGGAAGATACTTGTTTCATTGTGGGCAGTTTTATCATATCCTCATGTCATAAAGTTCTGAATGACTATGTTATTTTACATCCTAAGATAAAAAGTTACCTCTCTTTAATTGTTCATTCCAATTTGTTTTGTCTATGAAATGATGCAAGGGATCCACTAAAATGTGAATCTGTAATGAATTCAATGCTCTATTCATGTCAAAAAATAATCCTAGTAATAATTAAAAATAGAAAGGATAATACCTGTGCTAAATAAAGGGCAGACCTATATTTATGTAGAACTTTGATCTCTGTTTCAGAAAAAGTTAGTTCCTTGACAGCCACTTTTAAAAGTCCAAGCCCCATTCATTTCATATTTCTTTGGCCTATTTGGCATTGTGCAATATTCTCTGTAATGATCTGCAGGCTACTGTGCTTCAGTTAAATCCCAAGGAAAGGTTTGGGGAAAGAACCTCTTTTTCAGTAGTGGTGCTATTATCACTATTAGGTGAGGGTATTGCCCTTTGGAAATGTTTACAGAATTTTTCCTTCTGTGGAAATTGAGGTGAACCACCCGTTCATTTTGCTGCCCAAAATTTGATGGATAATGTTGAAAGGCTGTTTGTGAGCAGCTCTGTTTAAAAACTGTCTGCCAACTTTCATAACAAGGAAACATCAGAATTAAAAATAACTAATGAAATGGCAGGTAGCAGAAACTGTTCTTAGCCTCTCTAAATAAAATGATTATTTAACATGTGTAAATGCAAGTCTTTTGTGTTTGCCTCCATCCAGATCCAAAATTTGTTTAAGAAAGATTTAGCTTTGCCTTCCTGAGAAATCTCATTGTAAGGACCAAATTAATTTGTGGTGTACAAAAAAGGGAAATTTTTGAAGTTTCTACAACATTTGGTGTCTTGTATAGAATTTGTTGTTGTTGTTAACTGCAAAGTCATGTCTGACCCATCACAACCCCATGGACAACATTCCTCCAGGTCTTTCTGTCCTCTACCATCTTCTGAAGTCCATTTAAGTTCACGCCTACTGCTTCAAGTGACTCCATCCACCCACCTCATTCTCTGTTGTCCCCTTCTTCTATTGCCTTCAATCTTTCCCAGCATTAGGCCCTTCTCCAGTGAGTCCTTCCTTCTCATTAGGTGGCCAAAGTATTTGAGTTTCAACTTCAGGATCTGGCCTTCTAAAGAGCAGTCGGGGTTGATCTCTTCTAGGACTGACTGGTTTGAACGCCTTGCAGTCTAAGGGACTCGCAGGAGTCTTCTCCAGCACCATAGTTCAAAGGCCTCAATAATACTCTCCAATACTTGAGAGAGTAACTAAGAGAGAGAAAAATGTGCATCCAGTTTTGGTCTCCATGATATAAAAAGATGTTGAGAATCTAGAAAAAGTGCAGAGAAGAACAACAAAGATGATTAGGGGCCTTGAAGCTAAAACATATTAACGATGACTGCAGGAATTAGGTATGCCTAGTTTAAATTTTTTTTAAAGGACTAATGGTGATGTGATAGCAGTGTTCCAATATCTAAGGGATTGCCACAAAGATGAAGGGGTCACCTATTCTCCAAAGCACATAAAGGCGGGACAAAAAGCAACAGATGGAAACTAATCAAGGAGAGAACCAACCTGGAGCTAAGGAGAAATTTCCTGACTGTTAGAACAATTAATTAGTGGAACAACCTGCCTCCAGAAGTTATGGGTGCTCCATTTGTCTGGAATGCTATGGGATGTCTTGCTTGAGTAGGGGGTTGGACTAGAAGACCTCCAAGGTCCCTTTCAACTTCTACTCTACTCTACTCTACTGTACTCTACTCTCCACACTCCACACTCCACACCCCACACTCCACTCCGCTTATATGTAGAACAGTTGACAAAGAAATCTGGTGGGCAATAGTCAATTGATACAACCAAGTGGATCATCTTTATTAATCCATGTGCATTTAATGTTGCTAGAGATTATTTTACTCTGCACAGAGGCGCTCCCTAAAGCTCTTGAGGAATCATAGCAGTAAAAGTAGGCCCAGCCCCACCTCAAGGCACTCTATTAAGGTTTGCCTAATTTTCAAAGGAACACTCTGATGAAGGTTGGAATTAGGCTTCTGAAAATAATACAAACCAACTGTGCTACTTGATTTCACCTCTTGTGTAGCAGAAGACTTTCCGGTATTGCATGTATTCTCTTCATCTCAAGGCCTCAACAAAAGGAATCACATCACACCTCGGATAGATCCGATATTCAAGGCACAACTGGAGTTGTTTAACTCACTTGTTCTTTAATTTGATTTCCTTCATCTTGACTGGTACCTTGTTACTGTACTAAGCCATTCTTGGTCTCAATGTTAGAGAGCCCCCTTGTGTTCTTAAAGAGAATTGATTCTCAAGGACAGGGTAGGGAATAAAAATCCGATTGCCAGAAATACCATCTATTGAAGAATGGACTTTGAAAGTTATAAATTTGGCAGAAATGGCTAAAATATCGGCATATTTGAAGGATCGCTCAAACGAAAAATATATGTTGGACTGGAAACATTGGATAGACTACATACAAGAGAAACACCAATCAAAGAAAATGTATCTGGCTTATAGTTAGATCTTGATATACGGAGTGAAGAATGTTTACAAATTTAAATTGGTTTTATTAAGTTGAATAGCAGTTAACTTGAATTTTTTCCTGGTTTACATGTACAAATATATATCTATTAATAAAAAAATATTATATATATATAAAAAATCCGATTGTGGTTCTCAATATAACCAATTGACAGTCTTGGAAGCTTGTTTCCATGCAAAGTTTCACAGGTTGAATCAAACCAAGTGCATGTGTGTGTGGGATGTATTAAAATGGGGTGCCAGTACTCTAAAATGACTTCTAGGACTTCTGGAAGAATTCAACTTTGTAAATCCTCAATCATGTGGCTGAGTGGAAGAAAAATATTTTTGCATGCTAGAAAAATTGCCAAGACGACATTCTCTCTCTCCATTGTCTGATAATATTTAAGGTTAAATATAACAGCTTTGTTGTTGCCTTTCTTTTGTAAAGCAAGTTAATACTTACTAACACACTGTTAATTATAGTTTTCCACAAAGGGAAAAACATTACTAATATAGCTTAACACATTAAAGAAAATACTGGCCTCTCTCTCTTGACATTTAACCATCAAACAAACCATTAACTATGGCTGATTAGTAAGTTAAGTCTTGGAAATTAAAATTCTATTTAAAACATGTGTACAATTTCCCTCTTATTCTTCACTGGATGAACAATGAATCAAACAGCTTACCCTATTTTAGAACTTGCATATCCGTTGACTGCTTTTATCATCTGTACACTTTGAGTTTCTAATGAGAGTCTGGTTTTACATACAGAAAGTAAATTAGCTTTGCAGAAAAAGGGGTGGGTAACATAATATCCATCGTTTTCATGTTATCAGAAGGCAGGGATAGAGGTGGTGACATCTGGAGAGAAAATATTAAGGAACTGCAGCTGGAATAAGCCAAAACCAAGCAGCACCATTTCTGATGTGTTTCATGCATATACTTTGCTGCTCAAATTAATTTGAAAATCAGTGGGGAACAACAAACTAAAGCTAATTGCATGGGAATCTCTATGACTCAAAAACATGTTAGAAAAAATAAAGCAGTGTTTGGTGTTGAGAGGGTTTAAAATGTATGATTAAAGCAAATTTTAAACTTGATGCCTCTGACACATCTCTAGGGCTACAATTCTTTGTGTGCTTATGTGAAGGCAACGGGAATTACTTCCAAGTGCATGTTCATAGAACTGCACTGTAGAAACCACTTGATTCATATGTTATGAATCCACAATTACATTTTACTTTGTAAGGGTCAAGAAAAGGTTAAGCTTGCAATTCTGAGTAAAGCTGAAGAACATAAAAAAAGAAGAACCTCTGAAGCTGCTGAATTCTGTGTATGCATGCTTGGTCCTATTCCTACTTTCATTCTATTTTTTAAATCTATCATTTTGTATTATAAGAATCTGGTATGCACTAATTATTTATTTTTTGTTATAGACAGACAGACAGACACACATACACACACATACACACACATACACACACAGAGAGAAATCATATTGTCAGCAAGTTTCTTTTCATTCATTAAATGTAAGACTCAGCCCAATAAATTATCAGTTGATACAGAAAAGGGCATCTCAAAGGAGACTTTATTTAAAGAGATGTACATGTTTATGCATTCTTTCATGTTTCCCTTCTAAATGAACTCTGCTGCTTAAAGTCTCTTGCAGGAAATATGTCCTTATGCCCAAACCTTGAAAATAAATCCTAGCAGCAACAGGATTTTTTATTTTAATTGAATGAAGTTAGGATTGTCTTTTTCATTAGACAAAGGGTAATGGTTGTTTCTAGTAATGTATTCTTGATCATGGTTTATGTACTATGCTGATAGTCTGACTTAGCCAACTATGTGAATTCAACCATTTTGATCCATAAGCCATCTTATATAATAAACTGTGTCTGCTAAGATATATGAACCTTGTTTTTCATGAAAGAATAGCAAATCATTTCTTAATGTAGGATTTTGTGTCACATGCCAGAATTACTTTGTGGGGTGGATACTGAACTTCGGGTAGCAAAGTTCTTTGAACCCATTGTTCATCTTTCTTTTTATTCAAACATAATTCAGCTTTGTCTTGTGTTATGGATTCTGTACCCTGATGTCACCATGCTGAATATCCTTTTCCAAAAAAAAGGAAAGTATTATAGCAGTGCTGCAATAAGGAAAAGAAAAACATGTGTAGGCATGTGCATTGCACCTTCCAGCAATTCCTTAAAGAAGCTGTATTGCGTCCATGGGCTCCTATGACTAGTCCAGGTCAAGTGGCTTTTTATTTGAAATAGTGTTGATAGGTATAACATACAAGCCCAGAAATATATTTTTCCTTTCCAAATATTTATTCCTATTTTATTTGTCATGATTATTTTTAATCGCATAAAAATTTAAGCCTGCAGTGGGTTGTAAAGACAAATATGGAGGATTGTATAGATACATGCTGTTATCTCAATTCCTTCTCCTCTGAAGTCTCTATGTTCAAGAAAGATCTAAAATGGGGAGGTACAACACAATAGAATAATGACTCCTCATGAGAGGGGAATCTTGGTTGCCCTGGATTCACAGTCCTATGGATGGTTTATTCTAGGAATGAGTGAATAGATTCCTTTTGGTTTCTCTTCATTTCTCTTTTTTTGCTGGTCAATCAAATAAGCTTTCTTTCTTTCTTTCTTTCTTTCTTTCTTTCTTTCTTTCTTTCTTTCTTTCTTTCTTTCTTTCTTTCTTTCTTTCTCTCCTTCCTTCCTTCCTTCCTTCCTTCCTTCCTTCCTTCCTTTTACACACACACACACACACACACACACACACACACACACACACACACAAAAAAAAAAACCCTCATAAATTTATATATTCAGTTTGTGAAACCTGAGAAATTCCTTTCAAAACTTGCCCTAAGATTGCAGGTATTTTGCTGTGCATTTCTCCAGACTTTGATTGTTGCTTGCAATAATTATCTAATGCCCAAAGATCCTGCAAAACAGTTTTCCTAATATAATAACTTTTGTGAATTATTTTCATGAGTCTATATATTTTTGTAACAGAATATTAGATTCTTCACAATATACTTAAAATACACATTTTCACTGTAAAGTTCAGAAAATTATGAATTATGTGAATTCAAAACACAGTACTTTACATTGCAAATCAGGCACTGATTTGAAATGATCAATTAAATATGTTTATATTCAAGTGCATGCTAAAATTATTAATTTTCCCTAACCCTAATTGTAGGCACATTTAGTTGATTGAGGTGATATCTTCTTCCCTCATCAGCATAGAGAACTTGCAGGGGCAAAAGGAGGCCCCATCGCATTCCACAAATTCATATTCTGATCATGAAAGACAGCGTTCATGATTTGTCCATTCCAATATCCACTAAGCTGATTTCTGACCTTCTAACATGCAGAGTGAGCTATTTACCAACATTTTCATTTCTCTGAATATTGCATTGCAGTTTGAAGCTGTCTAAAAGCTTTTAAAAGGAAGTTAATCTGTATATTTTGAGAGAGGGGCATATGCGCACAGATTTACACTAAATCCAACCTTTGAATCAGATTTCTTTTTATACAGTAGAATAAAGATAATACAGGGAAAGGATAGATATCATCCATTGGAAGAACATACGGTAACATTACAAACTCTGAAAATATACAGATTCATCCACTCTTATACTTTCATGACAGTTTTAGATTTTTTTCGTAAAAAGTCTGCCTATTTGCTCATATTCTTTTAAAAAACACAAATAGAGATTATAGACACTACATCTGCTGTTGGCAATCATATGACATTGGGTGGCATCAAGGCAAGGCTGATTCTGCATCTGTATTAAAAGAACATTCTGGTCAGTGCTAAAACAAAAACAAAAGGATGCTATTATCAAATGGATCAAATAATTTTATTTATATGCTTGAGTTCTAGTGAGCTTAATGAGCAAATGCCGACTATTTTTCCTTGATTGCAAGCAGACAGAAAATGTCAGCAGACATTTCAGAGGCTTGGATAATGGTTTCAGTCTGTCTAGCTGACAATTACCACGTGTGAACTATTGCAGAGAGTATTTAAAACTTGATAGAAAATTGTTGCATGGAAAACATACAATGTTTAATGATTTATGATTTCAGTGTAGAATTGGAAGAAAAAAGTGGTTAGCAAATCAGTACTACAGTAGTACTGTTGAGATACAGGATTAAAGCCCAGTTTGAATAGCCCAGTGGTGGCAAACCTATGGCACACATGCCAGAGGTGGCACTCAGAGCCCTCTCTGTGGGCACACGCGCCATGCCCCAGAGATGGCAACTGTCCCTCTTCAACCAGCCACCCACTAACTCACCGAGGTCCCACATGGCCGGATACATCCCAGCACGGCTGGTTTCCCTCCTCCCTGCCCTGCCTCGTCTTGTCTTGCCTCACCCCGCAGGACAAACCTCCTGCCCACTGCCCCACCTGCCAGAGACCTCCTGGATTTCCCCTAACCCTTCCCGGGCCCCACAGGCATCCCTCCCCACAAGCAACATCGAGGTGATCACGCCCACCTTGGCCACACCCACTCAGTCTGCCATGACCACCACAGCCATGCCCACCCAGTGGGCCATGCCAACCTGGCACCCGGTGATAAATAAGTGGATTTTGGGTTGCAGTTTGGGGACTCGGTCTCTAAAAGGTTCGCCATGACTGGAATAGCCTATCACCCTGGAATGCACTTAATAGCTTTTGAAAAATCAAGACCCAGCCCACTTTTCTGGATTGAACCATTTCAGGAAAGAAAAATGTTTGCTATATTTGTTGATTGTGTGTCTAATAGCAATATGTTTGGAGAAATATTGGAGCCTAGTTTAAGTAGCAGGAACATAAAGGGAAAATGGCCACATTTAAGGGAGAAGTGTATATAGTTGAATAATATCTTGGAGATCAAGAAATCATATTTAAAAAAAACTTAATCAGAGAGTCTAGCTGGAGGAATAGCTTAAAGTGGATGTGATTATCTTTAAAAGGAAATACAGTTGTAAAGATTTCTGGAGGCAAGCCATTTCATTAATTAATTGTTCTTACTGTGAGGAAATTTATTCTTAATTTTAGATTGCTTTTCTCCTTGATTAGTTTCTATCCATTGCTTCTGGAGGCAAGTCATTCCATTAATTAATTGTTCTTACTGTCAGGAAATTTATCCTTAATTTTTCTCCTTGATTAGTTTCTATCCATTGTTTCTTGTTCTTCAGGTGCTTTGACAATAGGTTGACTTCCTCTTCTTTTGTGGCAGCCCCTCAAATATTGGAACACTGCTATCATGACACTAGTCCTTCTTTTCATTGAAGTAGAAATACCCAATTCCTGCAACCGTTCTTTGTATGTTTTAGCCTCCGGTCCCCTAATCATCTTTGTTGCTCTTGTCTGCACTCTTTCCAGAGTCTCAACGTCTTTTTTGTACCTCTGTTTTTTTTTGTGTGAAAACCATGTCCATATGTTTTTCCAAAGTTCTTCAAAATTTTTTGATCAATTATATTCAGCCAAATGACTTTTCTTCCCTCACTCAATCCGTATATTATTTCTTCATATACAGTATCTGTTTTGAAATTTGTCATACATGGCAAAAACCACTGCAACATATTTCTGTCATAGTGATCACTCATTTTTGTATTCAATCCAATTTCATTTAGCTTCCATTCTTTCTCAACCTTTTCTCTTCTTGTTTTATCCCACATACTTCTTCCCACTGTATTAAACTTTTATGTTTCACATGACATGCCCAACTATCAAGTACCAGGAAAATCAGGAGATCCAGACAGTTCAAATGGATATAAAGATTTATTGTAAGTTTGAGCTCTCTACAAGAATCTGAACTACTAATGGCCAAGAGAAATTAGCGGGAGATAAGTATAGAAGGAATTCAAGGTGGGATGGACTTAGCTCTCTTGTGCGGGTGAAGGGACTCATGAATGATGACACCTTTGACCCCTCCCTCTGGCTCAGTCTGATCATCTCTTACACCACAGGTGTCAAAACTCAATCGTGTCACTTGACATATCATGACGTATCATGATGTTTTTGGCCATGCGAAGCTGGGGTTGGCGTGGCTACACATGACACATCCAGCCTGTAGGCTGCCAGTTTTACACCTCTCCCTACACCAATTCTTGCTTCTAAATACAACTTGGACAGAAACAGTCTCTTATAGACATTAATTTTTATATTATTTTTTCTCTCTCTTGAATACAGTGTTGATCTGGCAGGCTGGCACTGAAATGGAGATTCTGTTGTGAACACAAGCCTTGGCGGAATAATCATCATCATCTTAGACTTTGCTCTTATATCTCAGAAATTGTATATTATGTATAGCCATTGAGGTATGCACATAAGACATGTGACAAAGGAGAATCTTATAAGGGATCCAATTAGGTACTAAGGATTCTCTGGTCTTGTCCAAATTTATAAACAAGCTTAATTACATTCTACATATGTTTCAAAGTATAGCAAGTGAAAAAATGCAGCATGAAATATACCTGAAAAAAATTGTCCTGGTGTAGCATAAATAAATAAAATTTTTGAATTCAACAGGAAAATAAACAAAATTACTATCTAATTACTTGTCTCTAATTTATATTTATAAACTTTTCCCTAAAATGCTTTTTTAAAATGATGAGATCTTCATATATAGACCAATTTGCAAAATCCAAATCTAATTTGCTTGCTTTGTTCTAAGTCAGCGGTTCTCAACCTTTTTCAGGCCAGGTCCCCGCCCTGCGCCGCATATGTGCAGCGCCACCCTGACCTGCGCCGCGCATGCACGGCACGATGACCCAAAGCGCACATGCACGGTGCGTGCGCGACGACCCGAACCGCACATGCGCGGTGCGACGGTCCGCATCGTGCATGCGCAACGCGCATGCGATGACCTGAACTGTGCATGCGCGGCGCGATGGCCCGAATCACGCATGCGTGGCACACGCGACGGCCTGAACCACGCATGTGTGGCGCCGCGCAACGGCCCGCATCGCGCATGCACAGCGTGCCGGCCCGCATCACGCATGTGCATCGCACGTGTGCGCTGGCCCGTGTCGCGCATGCGCGGTGCTACCCTGCGCATGCGCGATGCTGCCCCCTGCGCCGGCCGAAAAAAATGGGAAAAAAATGGCGGGAAAAAATGGCGGACTGCGGCGTTTGGCGACCCCCGTGAAATGGTCATTCGACCCCAAATGGGCTCGTGACCCATAGGTTGAGAACCGCTGTTCTAAGTGAAGTTTTGTTAAATGTGCCAATACTTAAATGTTACTGGAAAAATTTAGTTTCTTTGAAAAGAAATATGTTCATTTTTTCTGCATTGAAGTTTTTTTCATAATTGTCCCTATTTTTGTTTTGAAATATTTCAGTATTAAATAATATTAAAAAATAACTTGATGTCTGAGCTAGAAAATTCATGATGTACATGCAATCATACAGCCTGAATGCAAAACTGAATTTGCTAGAAAGTCATAAGTAATCTTTCAGCTCTGCTTTCTGTGGAGAGTAATATTGATATCCCTTTTAGAATTATTATTAGAATTATTAATGTTAAGAACATGAAAATTCTGAAACATTCTCTGCCTGAAATGTGAGGCTTAAAGTACTTAAGCTTAGCAGGATTATTCTTACTAAAATTTTAAAATTACTTGGAACTTTAACAAACCTACAGATGCTTTTGAAATCCATGGAATTTGCTTCTTGAGTAAGTAATTATCTATGAGGCTTAGCAATATTACCATTTTAAGTTTTTACTGATTATTCACAATTTGGTGACAGTTGACATTTACATGGTTGTCTCACAGATACAAGGATAATATCATTCCAGCGGAAATTAACAGATAAACGTAGGGAAAGATTGGTTTATTTAAAGCATTCTTATCCTACCTTTTAAGCCAAACTGAGTCAAATTCATAAAAGTCAGAACAGATAATTCCCACTTGTTTAAAATTCTCAAGACAAAGGAAAAGAAATGAGGAGGGAGAAGAGAATTTTAAAAAGCTGATTTTCAGTTGCAGTTTACTAGGAAATAATAATTCAGTCAATGATGAATTTTGATCTAAGCACAAGAGAAGACTGAATATTTATCTCTTTCTTAGAGTTTCAAATCAATAAGTGCAATGCTGAACAACCAACTTGGGGAAATTTCTATTTATTGTTAGACATCAATCAAGTGGAAATTTTACATGTTGTGCTTTTACACCTGTTTGTTGTATTTCAGACAGTGAATTTAATATACGTCTCATAATGTAAAGCATAAGCAGGTTGTCTAGTCTGCCTGCATTTCCTGCTGGGATAACCTCTAGACTGCTTCCACTCTATTTATTTTCCAGATACGCCATAATAAATAGCAATTAATTGCTTGAAGCATAAAGAGATGATGCTAATCAGACAACTAAACCTAAATACAAATGATTTATAACTAATCAATAATTAGGTGATATGCTTCATCCTTAACATGTAGGACTCCATAATGGTATCATTAGATGGAAAATTAGATAATAGCACAGTAGCTTTAATTATGGAGACATATTAAAACTATAATCTTTCACATTTACTTTGGTTTCTGTTTAAGTCAATTCCATCCTCTGGCTACATAGAAATGAAAAGAATACATATGGATTATATTAATAGATAAGGTGCATGTTGCAAGAGTTTCATTTTTAGTAGTAAACCAGCGAGGGAGGAGTACAAAAGACTGCAGTTGAATTTTTTTTAAACAAGTTTTATTGGTTTTTTAAGTTTTACAACAAGGTGCTCTAGGAACACTGTGGTGATGGGGTAATCAATCATTAAAAAACAAAGTCATGTATATATAACTCACATTAATACATTAAATGTTCCCTCTCTATTTCCCTCAAATACTATAGCATATTTAAAGCGGTCCATTTCTAGATTACATTTATATAAATCCAAATCCTGTTTTTAAGCTTTACAAATTTACAATTACCATAATCCAATTTAATCTTAATTAAACATATTGATAACACTTCAGGTATCCCTTCTAAAATAGCAATGGCATTCAAATATTTCCTAATGTATTCTAATTCTTAATCTAATGAATTAATAATTTTATCAGAAATCTCTCTTATATCTTCTTCCAGTACATAATAATTATCCTAGTTAAAATAAAAAACATTACTCTCTCTCTATATATATAATCTATCTATCAATCAATCAATTTCTATATTAAAACAAAACAAAACACAAAATCCTTTCCGTCCATTAAGTATTCAAATATATATTCTACTAGTCACAAATTCTCTCGCTTCTAATTCTAACTCTTAAACCTTGAATCAATCCGTGTCTACAAAACCTTTTTGATCCATTACATGTAATTTTAAATCTCTTTTTTCAATCTTATTCTGGCTTTCTTTTTGTGCCAAACCGGCTTCCATAACAGAGCTTCTATTTCAGCAGCTAGATCTCCCTTTATTCCTTGTGATATCATTTGGGTCAATGGAAGATATCCCACCCTCTGTTTTCGATGCCTGACTCCATTGTAGATAGATCCTTGTTGCTTTAAAAGTTCAAATCTCAATGTTTGGTTCAGTTGAATAAAACATTCATTTGTATCCAGTTTTATGGTTAATGGTTGGTTATTGAAGTTATCATCGTTTTCAATAAGTCGTGTTTGTACATCAATTCCTGTTGTTTTTGGAGTTATGTATATTTTGGTTGAAGTTACCTTTTGGTCCTCAGAAGTCTCAGTAGGATGCTCATAAGGTAATATAGATTCCTTATTAATATAGGTTAATTTCTCTTCTGATGTATTTTACCTTATAGGGCAGTCAATTAAAGTCTGAAAGTCAGTTTGAAGACTTGTAGTGAGGTTTCTGACTCTTATTTCTGTAGTAATCTCTTTTATTTTGGCACATACTTGCTCAGTGGCTTCATGAATTTTTTCCAAAATAAGTTTACAGTTTAGTTGTAAGTAAGGTTTCTCCATTTCAATAATAGTTAGAAGCAGTCCTTTTATCTTTTAGTGGAGGCTATATTTAATCAGGTTTAACCAATGTCCACCCCCACAATTTCTAACAGCTGCAAACTTCTTAATCTTTTCCCTTTTACAACAGTTTGAAGGTCAGACCAACCTCATCTCCAAGTAAATGCAAGCAATTGCAGTATTTAAGTTTCACCACAAGATGTCCTCAGTGGGTTAGATTCTTTCAAGAAAACAAATTTTCCTTTATATATATATATATATATATATATATATATATATATATATATATATATATATATATATATATATATATATATATATATATATATATATATATATATATATATATATATATATATATATATATATATATATATATATATATATATATATATATATATATATATATATAAAAGCTCTATAAAACGTTTTTTTCGGGACCCCAGTTAAAAGTAAAATATAGGCAACAAAGTTAATTATTCTGTCTTTTTGTTCAATGCCTTTCTTCCCACTCAGACAAACACCTTTCTCTTAGGGCAGGAAAGTAGTACCAAGAAGGCTTTTTACAGGCAAAAAAAGGGAAAAATAGGATGAAGAGAGGAAAAGGAAGGATCTCACCTGGATCATCCATGGTGGTTCTTAATGCTTAGATGTTCTTGTGACTTTTGGCTGGTGCAGCTAGGTGATCGGCCATCTTACAGGATGATCTTTACTCTGTCGGCCCTAAGGAGTCAGCTGGAGCTGCAGGAGAAGCTGCCACCCTCCCGCAGTCACCAGCAAGCCCCCTCATCGATGGTCACCCCTCCAGGGTGACTTTCAACCCCCTTTGGGGTCTACCGGCGAAGGAAAATTGGTCGGTGAAGAGACGAGTCTGTTCACCTGACTGCAAATGCCGTGAACCAGAACCGGAAGTCTGCAGTTGAATGTTAATGATTAAACTTTGATTTAATTTGTGCCTAATGATGGTTTATTATAAGTAGCCAAATATAATTACTTTTGGTATCCCACCAATTTAACATATTCAGAGCAACCAAATCTAAGTTTATGGTAAATGGAAGTGATTGGTGAAATGACTTCCAGGTAGTGTCTTGAGTGACAATGAGTATTTGCAGACACTTTGTCTTGCTGTTAGCTTAGAGCAGAACTGAAGCTGAACTTGGAAAGATATGTCACTTCCTCATATAGTGGCAGTGTTCAAACGAGCAGAATGCCTACAACATGCCTAGTGAAACTTCAGTACAAATTCACTCTGTCATATGGCACTACTCAGAATTCATTTTGCCAAGAAACAGCAGCTGTGAAAACCTACTCTAATTCAAAACTCAAGTTATATAAGACATGTAAGTTGCAGAAATATCCCTGCCCCTTTATTGACAATATTTAACTATTACTTCTCTCAATTGGAGGCTGATGTGTAGTATCCTTTTGTTTGTGCCTCTGTCCTTTGACATTTTTTGCAGTTACATGCCATAAAGCATAATTTTGTTTCATTAGTCTTTAACCTCTATATGAAATGTCTGGGGATAACCATCAGATTATACACAATTCTTCTCCATAATAACTGAATTTCAAGTCCTGAACCTCTGTCTGGATGTATAAATAGGGACATGAATCTCATCAATATAGACATTTCTTGAATGCCTGGCTCTCAAGTTTGAGAACCTGAACATTTGCTTTTTGTTTATGGGGTTGCAATTCTTAAGAAAAACAATGGTATGTCATAATTGAAAGAATCATTATTG
This sequence comes from Bothrops alternatus, assembly GCA_034064705.1. Classification (NCBI taxonomy): domain Eukaryota; kingdom Metazoa; phylum Chordata; class Lepidosauria; order Squamata; family Viperidae; genus Bothrops; species Bothrops alternatus. The sequence goes on from JARGCV010000040.1 coordinate 7,741,711, forward strand.
GCATAGGAGTCCAAATGACTTGGGGGGGGTAGGTGTGCCTAATTCAAAATAAATGTCAAACTAATACAGTATAAATAAAAATAAATAAATATTACCAGCTTTGATGGCTCACCAACTCTAGAAGTCCTCTTCCACTCTGGATCATGCTGAACCTCTTCTGGACATTGCTCTTTCAGATGCTATTTGGTGGTTTTTTTGATCCTGAAGAAATGTGAGAGGTAGTAGAATGGTTTAGTGAAGATTCATCATGATCAGCAGAAGGAACAGGATATTCCAGAGTTATCCCAAATCGTGCCAAATTCACACAGAATAAAGATTTAATCCTGGCGGATCACTATAGTTAATATATAGTGAGCTTTTGTTCTTTACTTTACTTTATTTTGACTTATATGCCGCCCTTCTCCTCAGACTCAGGGCGGCTCACAGCAAATAATACAAGTACAAAATATAAATTAGTTAAAATAATAATATACAATATAAAAAACAATAAAACTATACCCACTCATACAACATACAGTCCCAATCAAAGGCCCAGGGGCAGAGCGCAGCTCACAAGCCCCAAGCCTGTCTGCATAGATGTGTTTTTAAAAGTTTTCGGAAAGCTAGGAGGGAAGGAGCAGTACAAACCTCTGAGGGAAGTTGATTCCAGAGGGCTGGGGCAGCAACAGAGAAGGCCCTAGCCCTAGGTCCCGCCAAACAGCATTGTGTAACAGACGGGACCTGTAGGAGGCCAACCCTATGTGCCCTAACCGGTCGCTGGGATTTATGAGGCAGAAGACGTTTTGTTTTGTTAAACATAGCCTAATCTTTCAACAAAAATTAATATATTCCAAAAGCTAATAGAGACTTTAAATTACTTGATTTTTATGGATGTGAAAGCTGTATGTAACAAACAGCCCTGGCAATCTATGTTTTCTCAGAAGCCTAATATTCATGGTTAAAAATAATGCCTATACAAGAAGTGTAATAAAGGATAGTTTCCTGGATCACTATTGCTAAAAAGAATCAATATCAGTAGGAAATTAGCATGTCAAGTATATTTACCTTTTTTGGGGGAAATTGTTATTTCTCGCTTGCCATTAAAAATTGTTGTATGGATAACATTTTTTTTTGCCTAGCAAGAGACTTTTTTTGGGTGAAAGCTTATTGAGTAAAACCATTCCACGGTGTAGTGTTCAATATCTCATTGTAAACCATACTATTGCAAGCTGGACTGAAATTTATCAATGCCTCTCTTGTTGGCTAAAATCATTAGAAGGCAATGCATTATTAAAAAGCTTCTCAGAGACATAAGCTTTATGCTGTTGTTGATAACAAATGTCACTAATGATGCCTTATAAATAGTCAACATGGCAGAAAGTTGTAGTTTGAGGCTGTGCAACCTATTTAAAAGCCAAGGTCATAAACCAAGGTAAAATTAAATGATTGAAATTTCCAAGGTAACAGCAAACAAAGAAGTGTCCTGAATCACATAGGTCAGGGGTGTCAAACTCAATTTCATTGAGGGCCGCATCAGCATTGCGGTTGCCCTCAGTGAGGTGGGGGGTGCGGCCTACTGGATGGGCGTGGATGGAGTGGGTGTGGCCTACTGGGCGGGCATGGCCAGCTCTACATCGTTCGTGTCAAGGGTGCCTGTGGGGGCTTGGGCAGGAGTGGGACAGATCTGAGGGTATCTGGCAGAAGGGGGTGGGACCAGGGCAAGCACCAAGGCATGGTCCATTTCTTCATTCCTCACAAAGGGTGACACCTCTCCAGCATGCACCCAGGGGGCAGGGCCAACATAGCAGGAGCTGATTCCTCGCTCTTTCTAGATGGCCTTGTGGAGCTAAGACTGAATGCATTTCAGCATAGATGGCCACCACAAAATTGTACATTGGCTCCAGGCTGGCCTGGGCCAGGGCCAAGGCAGCGGGAACCGTTCCTTCACTGTTTCCAGGATGGCTTAGCGGGCCATATGAAACCACTTTGCGGGCCGCATCCGGCCCCTGGGCCTTGTGTTTGACATGTCTGACGTAGGTGGAGATGTTTCAGCTTTTAGAAATGCAGTGCAAGGGTCAGTCTTTTGCCTGTCAATTTAAAAAGGGAGTTACTTGCAATTCTTAAACTAGATTGATCCATGGGCATCCATTACTCTTTGAAATGGGGATCAAATTTGTTAAGATATTTAAATTTAGTAGCTGGAGCAGTGGGGTTTTGCATTGAGCCAAAATACAAGTTGTGGTTGATTGGTACCAGAGTGCTAGATCCTGTGTGAGACAATCTGTGCTATGATTGGTTGCTATGAGCGTTTCCCTTTTTCCTGCCTTTTTCTTCTGTGTGCCCTGTGTGCTCTGTGATTCATGATGCTCCTGTTTGCCCGACTATCTAGTTTGCTGTATATATAATAAAATATATTTATATGGCACTACAAGTTCATGTCAGTGTCCATGACTTCATTTGGATACCTGCTACGCAATTCCCTGACAAAATTTAATCTTCCTTCTCCAAACTTCCAAAACTGTTTTTAGATAACTGTGTTTTAGGCAAAGCCATGTATGCCCATATAGTTTTTGAAAATAATAATTTAAACTCCACTGAAACATTAAGATAAATAATGGCCCAATGATGTAGCTGAAAAAACTGGGAAATTAGAGTCTGTCTTCCATCGCGCTGTGCATGCGCGATGCGCTGTGCATGCGCGGTGCGGGCCAGCCATTTTTTTTTGGTCGGCCATTTTTTAAAAAAAATTTTGGTCGGGATCGCGCCGCGCATGGGCGGTGCAGGTGGGGTCTCGGCCTGAAAAAGGTTGAGAACCGCTGGGTTAGATGGATGTTGTTTAATAATAATAAAGGTACTATCACAGGTTGTAAGCTGTTTCAAGCAAAGCTGCCTTTTGCAATTCACTGGTAGTGATTTTTTTTTCAGTGTCGATGGTGTTCAAATAATACTCCAAATGTTTTGGAATTGTGCCTATTACTATTGCTATTATCTTTGCTTTGTTTTGCCACAGTCATTCTATTTGTCTTTGCAGGTCTTTATATTTTGCTATTTTTTCCCCTGCTATTCTGTCCAGTCCAAACTGTACATAAGGGCAGCGTTGAGCAACAATTCTATTCTAGATAGTGTTTTTTTATACAGTTCAAGATCATCCATGAAAAGGAGGTGGGATAGATTGGCAGATGTTTTTGATGTTTGATATCCATGGACTGATTTGTTTAATTTTGTTGATAGAGAAATCAATGCAGTGATAAACAGTAGGGGTGAAAGTGAGTCTGCTTGAAAGATTCCTCTTTTGAGATTAACCTCTCCCAGTCTATCATCACATACTAAGAAATGTGTCTTCCATTGTGCCATTGATCTTTGTAAAAGCTTCTGATGTTCTCACTGACTCCTGTTATTTCAACACACTTGATTATCCAGTCATGTGGCAGGGAATCAAATGTCTTCTTGTAATAAATCCACACTACAATCATGTTTGTTTTCATTGTCTTGCAGTTTTCCAAAAACATCTTGTCAATTAGGAGATAATTAGAAAACAAATCATCTTGTCAATTAGGAACTGATCTTTTGTTCCTCTGTGGTTTGGGCAGTTTCCTTATAATGATGATGATGATGGTTCATGGCATAATCAACCAGATAGTTACACTAGACTTGGCATTTTTATCCAACTATTGAGTCTTTCTCAAGGACCCAGGATAAGCAGATGTTGCTGTCTGATGGTGATAAAGCTACCATTGCAAGATATAAGTTCCGCCAAGTAAAGCCAGTGCAGTTTAAAAATTAAGGTTTATAGTTTAGCATGTTTATTTCTTTAATTAATTTATATGACTCCCATTTGACTAAAAACTATTCTGGGCATTGTATGAATCATAGAGTATAGAATAATAGAGTTGGAAGGAACCCCGAAGTTCATCTAGTCCAACCTCCTGCTTTCAGACAAATGGGTGTCCAATCTCTGTTAGAAAGTCTCTGGTGATGGAGCACCCACAACTTCTAAAGGCAAGTTATTCCATAGGTTGATTGTTCTCACTGTTAGGAAATTTCTCCTTAGTTCTAGGTTGCTTCTTTCCTTGCTTAGTTTCAAACCATTGTTTCTTGTCTTGCCTTTTGGTGCTTTGGAGAATAGTTTGACTCCCTTGTCTTTGTAGGAGCCCCTCAAATATTGGATCAGTGCTATCATGTTACCCCTTGTCCTTCTTTTCATTAGACTAGACATACCCAATTCCTGTAACCGTACTTCATATGTTTTAGCCTCCAGCCCCCTAATCATCTTTGTTGCTCTTAGTTCAATCTGGTTAGCACTTTAGTGAATACTGTCATAATTTTGGTTACCAATTTTAATTAATGAGACATGACAAAGATATTATATCTCTTTGCTTACTGTTGCCTGATTCATCTTTGGAATATAGCAATACTGCATTTCCTCTCTCCAGTCAAATAGCACATGCCCCTTAAAAACAAAAAGCTGACATCTCACAAATTCATTTTTTCAGCAAAAGGAGTAGAATCACTCCTCCTCTCTCCACCTTCAGAAAATTGCTAACCAGTGGGATGTCAATTTCTTGAACAAGCTTTTTTGTCTGAATCTGTATTAATTGTAGTCCTGGTTTCTGTTTCTTAGTTGATAACACTGTGAGTGTTTCTAAGGCAGAATGATTCTACAACACAGTACTTGGGAAAAGCCCAGCTTTTATTTTGAGAAGTAAATTTTGTTGTTTTCAGAGAAAAGTTATTTCAAATTGTATCAAATTGTACATTGCTATGAGGATTACTCCACTTCTACCGTATGTGCCTTTCATAGCAATTTCCAGCTGCTGATTGTTTCCCACTTTTTCTTTTTCTATTGGGAGCAGATTCTTTGCCATCCAGCATGTGGTTTGAAAGCTGAAGCTGTGATATTGACATGAAGGGTCAACAGGCCTTTCCAATAGGATTGACTAGTGAAATCAGAAAATTCAAAATACAGTAAGGCTTTATAGTTATGCTCAGATGAGACATTCTGAATCATCTCAATAATCAATTACTCTTAGAGATGATTTGTTGAGGCTTGTATGCAAATAGTAGGCAGAGCAAAAAATAAATATTGCTTGCTATTCTCTTTCTGATGCCCTTTCCTTTTTATTTCCTCCTGTCCTTCCTGTCTCATGGGCTTCCTGGGAGAGACATCCTAGTGGAAGCATGAACTGATCTTAAATGTGTGATCCTTAATTTGGACAATCGGAAACCAGTCCATGTTGGGATACAGGAGAGACATTCATTTAGTTCTCATCTGAACGTAAACTCATCTAAAGTTTAGATTTTTGAACTTAATAATTCAACATTGACACTTTCCTAATTTTTAAGCCAAATTGAAGAATATAAAAATATAAACACACTTCTTACTTCCTAATAATGGCAGCCAAGAGATAAAAACAATCTGTTTCTATTGTTTCTAAGAACTGGGAAGATATTATTTTAACTACTAGTACCGCTATGGGCAGCTTAAGACTGTCTCACTGGGATGCGGATAAGATGAAAGAAACATCACAGTGACAGAAAAAAGAAATAGCCAGAGGGTGTTTTTGCTTGTTTAGATACATGTATGGATGGATCCTGAGAGAAACAGTGACCTGTTTACCCATCTCTTTTTCCTGGTTATCTCCTGATTTGCAGATATATTATTAGACCTAACTTGAAGACAGTGAGGCTAATACAATTCAGTGCATTATTTGCTTATACTTAATAGACAGAATCTCTTTAGACTAAAATATATTTTCTAACCTAATACCCCAGGAGATTTTAGGGTTTGGCTATCCAGAATTTTCTCTCCCTCTGTCCTTCAGCTCAGAAAAGCACAGTCTCTCATTTAGGGATCCTCTCTAGAATATGCTGTCTCTTCCATGGGAACTCATAGTGTTCTTGCTGACACTCCCCATCTTCTCCAGATAATTTGATTAAATTAATGTATAATACAATAAACTCCATCTGCATTGAGCAGAAAGATGAATAAAAGTCTCTTTCCAGTCCTTGAAAACATGATGTTTTAGTATGTGTTTCAAATTGCAAACACTTAGAAGAGTGTAAGTGTATCAACAATATCATTTGTAACTGATTGCATGCTTACCAAACAAGTTCTGAGTGAATATGTCAAATAAATGGAAACAAAACAAAGGTAATAATTAATTATACTTCAGTGTAGAGGTCCTTTTGCTATAAAAATGCTTAAATTAATAAAGCAGTAGAATGATCTTTTTGTGATCTGTATGGTTTGTTTTGAAAATATGGTTTTGAAAGAAAAGGAAAAAAAGCTATAACAGAAAGAAAGAGAAAAGGGCCTTCAGCTTTCGGTAATAAAACATCTGCGAACAAGCAGCCAAGCTCAGAGAGCACCAAGGACTCCGCAGTAGATACTGGTATCTCTTTCTTGTCATATTCGCTGCTCTTATTTGAGCAAGCGGAGTTGTTGCTAGGTATAAATGTCAGTCTCCTTTATCTCATCAGGAAATTATTCACTGTGTAAGATAAATTGCTACAGAGTAAGCCTATTTGGTTCACTAAAATTGAAGGTATTTTTTTGAGCTATCATTTCCCATCATTTAGTTTTGTGGCTTAAATGATGGTAGAAATCACTTCTGTGGTTTTGATTTTGAGTTAACAGTCAGCAACTTTCAAAACATCCTTGAGCCTTGAGTTCCAATTAGATGTATCCATGAGGTCTGAATGCTACTTTCCCCACCTCTTCCCCTCCTCCTCCTCTTCATCCTTCAGCTCTCCTTTTTATAATGAAAGAAGGCATTGCTTTTATTTAGAAGTTATGAATCCATGTCCACATCCACATATGCGTACATACATGCGGACATATTTTAAAAGCAAAAAAAAAAACCCATACAGAATTACGGCAACAAATGGTATAATTCAATCAATTCATTTCTCCTAATTAATAATGTTTTCCTTGTCACAGGAGAATGAAAATGTAGAATGAAATGAGATTATTATACTTTTTAAAGTAGGACTTTAAAGAGAACTTGTCATGGGACCTTAATAAAATAGGATTTTAATTTAAAAAATAAACATTTTTTAAAAGAAGCAGTGTTTCTAGTTTTCCTGGAGATGCTAATTAATTTATAATTATAATTTCATTCTATCCTTTTTAAAAAGTGCCTTTTAAGTGTAAGGGGAGTCATTAATTGTGCACATCTGTTTAGAGAATAAAGGAGGCAGGATGGCTCAGATACTGAACTTGTCAGCTGGAAAGCTGAGAGCCCAGGTTCAAGGCCTGACCACCATGCAATGGGGTGAACTCCTGTTTCTGTCTCAGCTCTTGCCCACCTAGCAGTTCGAAAGTATGCACATGAAAGTGGATTAATAGGTACCACTTTGATGGGAAGATAACAGTAATGATAATGATAATGATGATGACAATAATGACGACGACGATGATGATGATGATGATAATAATAATAATAATAATAATAATAATAATAATAATAATAATAATAATAATAAAGTTGGAAGGGACCTTGGAGGTCATTTAGACCAACCCCCTGCTCAGGCAGGAAACCCTATACCATTTCGGGCAAATGGCTGTCCAGTCTCTTCTTAAAAACTCCCAGTGTTGGAGAATTCACCACTTCTGGAGGTCGGTTGTTCCATTGGTTAATTGTTCTAACTGTCAGGAAGTTTCTCCTTAGTTCTAGGTTGCTTCTCTCCTTGCTTAATTTCTACCCGTTGCTTCTTGTCCTGCCTTCAGGCGCTTTGGATAATAGTTTGACTCCCTCTTCTTTGTGGCAGCCCCTGAGATATTGGAACACTGCTATCATGTCCCCCTTTGTCCTTCTCTTCATTAAACTAGACATACCCAATTCCAGCAACAGTGTTCTTTGTACCTTTGACATATAGCTATGCTGGCCACGTGGCCATGGAAAATGTCTTTGGACAATGCTGTCTCCTTTGGCCAAGAAACGAAGATGAGTACCGCACCCTAGACTGGGACATGATTGGACAGGGAAATGTTTATGTTTTTTTGTTTTGTTTTTGCTTAGAGAATTGCAGCTGCCAGAATAACTCAGTCCTTCTGTCCACTCCATCCCATCCATTTAGTGAGTTGGGGAATCCTGTGAAGCAGTTATTTGCCATACAGATATTGGATGTAGCCCAGAAGATTATTATACTTGTATTTAATTTTGGTAGAAAAATGTAAGACTGGCAGTGTTTTTTTTACTTTGTATGGCTAGTACTAGAAATTTTTGCTTTCAGAGCCACACATGCACAGACATGCATGACAGGCATGTGAGTCCTTATTCTGTGTTTTAGCATTTTAAATATATGAGAGTTTCCAGGGTTATATGCACATAGATAAATTTTTTTTAATGGAATGTAAAAATCTATTGTAAGGGCAGAGTAATGTCCAGCAGCTGATGGGTGTGTATAATGCACTTGAATTATGTATTTATAAAAAAGTTATTTTTTTCATCAGGAGTGGACATCACTGATGGTGTTATGGGACCTATTGATGCTGATAGATAGATGGAGGATAGGATAGGTATAGTATTTTGGTCTATTGGTCTATTGTTTTACTTCTAATACATATCTAGAACATACTGAATTAATGCATTTATTGAAAGGTACTTTTCTGCTGTATTTGCAGGTAGTTTTCTGCTGTATTTGTTTGGATTAGGGCGACTATCAGCAAACTTTCTTTCCTCTTTTTTTTAATCAAACATTTTATTAGATACAAAAGAAAAGAAAAGAGAATTTAAAAATATTGAACGTGGTGTATCATCTTTGGCATATATCTTTGTCTAATCATTCCATTCTTTACATATGAGAGTAAATGTTATATATACAACTATACATTTCTAGTAATCTTCCTTTATTTATATCCCTTCTATCGACTTCCTTCTTATTTCCCTCCACCTGTAAAATTTATTCCAAATTAAGTAATATTCTGTTTCCTCCTGATCTTTTAATTCTTTAGTCATCTTATCCAATTCTGCGCAATATAACATTTTTCTTATTAATGCGTTTCCGCTAGGCACTTCAGTTGCTTTCCAATTTTGAGCAAACAGGATTCTTGCCGCCGTTATCACATGTATAATTAAATATATATCATCTTTGTTTATGTTTTTTTCTAATATTCCTAATAGAAACATCTCTGGTTTACATTGAGTTTTTTGACCCGTCATTTCTATTATCCATTTCCAAACCCTGAGCCAGTAAATGTACTTCTTTACAAACCCACCAAACGTGAAAGAATTTTCCCTTTTCCTTTTTACACTTCCAACACATTGGTGAGTAACCACTATACATTTTTGCAAGTCTGGCCGGTGGTAGATGCCATCTATAAAGCATCTTATAAAGATTTTCTTTGTAGGATGTCGCCAATGTAATTTTATTGTTACATTCCCAAGTTTGCTGCCATTGGTCTAGATTTATCGCATGTCCCAAATCTATTGCCAGGTAACCATTATTTCTTTGACTTGTTCCTCATATAATTTCTATTCTAACATATATTTATATATATATTTAATTTGTTTTCTCTCCAAACCTAGTAATATTTTGTCAAGTCCCATATCTCATCTATTAATTCCCCATTCTTTCTTATCTTTCACATACCTCGCTTGCATCTGAAGATAGGACCACCATTCCAAAACTATTCCCTGTTGTCTCAACTCTTGTCTTTGCTTTAGATGGCCTTCCTCTGACAGGATATCTTTATATATAATAACCTTATCTTGCCTGTATAAGTTGGGGTATGTAACTACTTCTAATCGTGAGAGCCAACCTGGAATTCCTATATAGTGTTAGCATTTAACTATATTCCATTAACTATATTGATTGCTGGGATGGATGAGACATATAGGGTGCAGACAAACTATGGGAGAAGATACAACCTACCTAGAGAGGTCCATGTGAAATTTATAAAAGAGATGAAATATTACATAGGACATGTGATGAACAGCTAGAGTATAGAGAGAAACAAATTATAGTGTTAAAACAAATACCTAAAAGGATGAGAGATTTGCAGAAGAATTATCATTTTTTGACGTCTAGGCTGCACCAAAGTAAGGTGAATTTTAGATGGCTAACACCAGAGGGGATTATTGTGACTTGGCAGGAGAAGATATTCAGATTAGACACAGTGGAGAAAGCTGAAGACTTCTATAGACAATACTGTGTCCCAGAGGATAACTTGGGAGAAGCAAAAGGGGGAGGAGGACAAGAAAGACTAGAACAGCAGGGGAGAAGTCTTGAGGAGGTGAAGGAAATAAGAATCACTAGAAGTACCAAGGCACAACAGAAACAAGACGATGGGAGAGTATAGCATATGGTCAACAAATATCAGGGGTCTGAATTCACCAGTAAAGTGTCAGAAAGTCTTTAGTAAACTTACTAAACTAAATGCAGATATTATTACATTACAAGAGGTTCATATAAAAGGCGATCAAAAATATTTATTAGAGCAACTTAAATTAGATGAGAGGAAAAAAGAGGAATCGCCTTGTATGTTAAACAGGAGATAACTTCCAAACAAATTTATAAGGATAAAGAGGGAAGGATTTTGATAGTGGAGGGTAAACTGAACAATATATATATATATAATAATCATTGTAATTTACGTGCCAAAGGGAGCCCAAGTATCTTTCTTTAAAAAACTGCACAGTAAACTTAAGTGATATAGAGGGAGATGGGTTTTGCGTGATTGGAGATTTTATTTATTTATTTATTTATTTATTTATTTATTTATTTATTTATTTATTTATTTATTTATTTATTTAATTCGATTTCTATGCCGCCCTATTCCAAAAAACTCAGGGCGGCTTACAACATAGATAATAACATATAGAAATCTGACATTAAATACATTTATAAAACCCCTAGATTAAAAACCAATCATCCGAAAACAAACTTACAGCAAACATACACTGGCTGGGGCAAGATGTTAACTGCCCCAGGCCTGTCGGCAAAGATGTGTCTTTAACAATTTGCGAAAGGCGGAGAGGGTGGGGGCAATACAAACCTCTGGGGGGAGTTGATTCCAGAGGGCCGGGGCCGCAACAGAGAAGGCTCTTCCCCTAGGCCCCGCCAGGCGACACTGTCTGGCTGACGGGACCTGGAGAAGGCTGACCCTGTGGGCCCTAACCAGCTGCTGGGTTTCATGCGGCAGCAGACGGTCCCATAAGTAACCTGGTCCGATGCCATGTAGGGCTTTATAGGTCATAACCAACACTTTGAATTGCGTTCGGAGACCAATTGGCAGCCAATGCAGCTCGCGGAGTGATGTTGATGTGATGTCAATGTGATAGTAGATACCGGTAGAACAAAAGATCATAAAAGTAATAAGTTAAGGAAAGGGAATAAAAAAATACTTCCCAAAATATTTTTTGAGATGTGCATAGACCTCAATTTGCAAGATGTCTGGAGGGAAAGAAATAAAGACAAACGGAAATATACATAACAGACATAGATCGTGGACTAGGATTGATACGTTATGGTTATAAAAAGAATTAGATTCGGTAATTCAAGAAATTAATATAGAACCCAGTCTCTGGGCAGATCACAATCCCGTAAGTTTTTGCTGGAAAGGGCAAAGGAGTAGGCCAAGATGGATCCTTCAAAGAGCGATCCTTAGAGAGAAAGAGTTTAAGGAAAAGATGGAGAAAGAAATGTACTTTTTGTTTCAAGCGAATAAAAATGGGGATACATCACTGCAGAATATCTGGGACACGGCTAAAGCATATATGAGGGGAGTTGCAATCTCATATTTCTCTAAGAGAAATAAGGGGAAAAAACAGTATAGGAACTGTTTGAGGAACTCTCTTTCCTCTTTTAATTTCATTTCATCATTTCCTCTTAGTAATCAAAATAGCCATGACACAAATGGCATATTACAGGTATTGCTTCAAATAATATTTTTGTTACCAAAAAAGGGTCCTTTCTGGTCCTCTGGTTTGGAAAGCAAGTCAGTCAAGCAAGTCAAATTTTGTAGCTCTCCTCTTACCTACTATTATTATTTTAATTCTATGCACTTTTGGAAGCATTGCTAGACAGTTCTTTAGACTCAACTGGTAAGGTTCAAATGAGTGAAATATAATTATTCTGCAATCTGACTGTTCCTTTGCTTTCTTTTGCTATCTCTTCAAACTTAGCTTCAGAAACTATAAAGATTATAACTGAATGAGAGTCCACATATTTTGCATTTACGGACCTTGATTCAGTTCTTGTAAAGTAAAAATAGGATTGGGGAAGCTTATTTGAAATCTTGCAAAACTGCTGCAAAGGGGTATCAACAATACCCTAAGTCAGTTTAGGACTATTTCCCAGTAGGAAAATATATTAATAAACATGGCAAAGAGATTAAAATTTTCTCTGCAAAAAATGACACAGGAAAGCAACTACATGTCTTGACAGTTGGGAACTGAGCATTAGTAAATTATATATATAAATATTGGTTAAGGAATAAAACCTGCACAGTTGATTAAGCATGAGTTTGAATCAATAAATTCATTCTTTCAATAGGACCTCTCCTCTTTCTTACATGAGAGTTGTGAGAGGCAAAACCATGCCATCTGTTTCTGAGGACAATATTCACAATAGAGCTTATTTTATCACCCGGCATTCCTGAGATGAGTTGTTTAGAAGGAAGTTGTGATATATGACAGCATTTGCACATTTATAGCCTAAAAATGGTTAAAGTAATTGTGAGAAGCAAACAAATAAAAACACCTCATGGGTGAATCATTGCCCTGTTCCCTTTTGCTTTACTTTGACAATGAACAATACCACTGTATCCTTATTATTTTGGTTTTAGTTATGAGTTCATTAATGTCCAAATGGGTTTTTTTCTTGCTTTTCAAAACCAAAATTGTTGTGATAGAATAAGAATAAGTGCTAAATTGGATGCTTTCTTTTATCTATGTAGTTAAGAACCTACATGCAAACAAAACTATCGATCTTGTCCTCTTGTCCACCCCTGCCATACCTAATCATTAGAGGAACCTTCACAGTGTCTTTTGGACTTATCACACAGTGAGCCAGGTACTGTAGAAAATAAAGAAAATGATCTCGATGGGTATATGCAAAAACTGTTACTAGACCAAAGGGGGCTGAAATATTTTTTTAGTCCAGAGCAACAAGTTTACATTTGGAAATGGTTCAGGCAGACACGTTCCTGAGTGGTATGGAGTCTCCTGCTTGAGCAGGGGGTTGGACTGGAAGATCTCCAAGATCCCTTTCAACTCTTTTTCTGATTCAGTGGAATAAAAGAAGGGAGAGGAAGTACAACATAATCAGGTTAGCATTACAAAGCTACATAGCTTACAAAAAGGTGATATTTTTGAAGTTATTAATAAAGCTTGCACTAATGAACTTTTATGTTGTCATAAAGAACTACACTGAAACCATGAAACCTATGCATTATGCTATGTTATACCCTAAAACATAGGGTTATATGTTATATGCTCCTCCTATCAAGACATAGCATATAAGCGCTGCTTTACCAGGGTCCACAGTATTGTCAATGACGCTACACATCTTCTCCAAGACCAGTTTTCTTTGTTACCTTCTGAAGCAGAACAACTAGATTCCATAATAGCTTTGTACCATATAGTATCAACCTTGTTAACTCTCAAGGCTGTTTTTTCCGCTATGCATTCAAAATGGACTGTAATTTATATTGTAAATTTAGATTGCTGAAACAAGCAAAGGAAAGAATGATTTCTTCCTCCCATATTTGGGTTTACAGGGTGCAATCTAAAAAATAACCACTTGACACACATATTCACTCCCTGAATATTAACAAAGCGGGAGAGAGCCTGTGGCTTGAGACTAAAGCTTCTGCCTAGCATGCAGACTGCCCAGGTTCGAATCCCGGAAAGGGTGAGTTCTGACTGAAGAGAGTTAAATAACTCGAAATAGCTATCTCAGAAATCCCTTATTTCTTTGTTAACAATTTTAAAAACATATATATATTTGTGCTTGCAGATGGCTCTGGGTTGAGCTGAAACAAGCAAAGGAAAGAATGATTTCTTCCTCCCATATTTGGGTTTACAGGGTGCAATCTAAAAAATAACCACTTGACACACACACACACACACACACATGTATACACATATATACACACACACACACATGTATATGTATGTGTGTGTGATTAATATATATATATGCATATATATGTATGCATATGTATGTATGTATGTATGTATGTATGTATGTATGTATGTGTGCACATACATACCAGGCATCAGAATTTCATTTTTTTAAACGTTTGATAGTGTGACAATAAAGGTTATTTTATCTTATTATATTACACCCTATTAATGTATGTAATATGGGTTCTGATATAGTTCAGTGCTAAGGTAGTTTCCCAGTTTATAACTGAACTGATGAGACAATCTCAAAACAATCTATATTTAAACTGTTTGTTAAACTTGAAGAGATTGCTCTGTAGCAAACATGTGTACTATATTTCAGATAGATTTTTGCATGAAGGGAAGGGCTGCTCATAAGAAGCAATTATTCTTTTTCCTGAATGCATTTATTGTGGCTGATATGATAGTGCCCCAATTAATTTTTTCCCCTATGGAAACAAAAACAAGAATAAATAAGAGCAATAATGCTACTGTTGAGTATAAAACAAGTATGAATGTCATGGAAGGTATCATTAACATTTCTAAATTAGCACTCAGAGTTGATGGCCTTTACAGAGAAAAAAAAATGGAATTATTGAAGAACTGCTTAGCATGACAAAGTATGAAAATAAGTAACTTCTTTTATTTTCCTACTGATAATAACATTATGAATAAAAGTCCTGCAGTTGAACACATTAATGTGTTTTTTTATGCATGGATCTACAGAGAAACATGAGAGATAGTCACAAGGAAATTGATCTTACTGAGCTATGGAAGTGCTCACAAAATGACATGGTTGTCTTTTAGTAATTGGTTAAACAATGCAGTCTTTAAATGTGAATCTTCAGATTGAATCATCTCAACAGATTTTTTTAATATATTTAACTGTTTGACTTTTATTCATAATGCATTTTAAATAAAGGCAGGCTGTTAGCATAATCTTAGCTGATATACTGGTTGTCATTTCCTCCTAACAATGAAAAGAGATCAAAACAATTCTTTCTAAAAATTTAATGTAACAGATTTTACTTCTGCCAAGTGGCTCTTCCTGCTTTAACATGAGCCACAGGGTTATACTTTACCATTGCAAAAGAAAAAAAAAGTGCATTTGTTCAAAAGCAGCATCTTCTAAATTTCCATAGGTCAACTATTCTGTGTTTGCTGTTCCCTCTCCTTGTATATTTACTAAAGTAACTATTGACACATTGCACATATATCTAGTATTATAAAGACATCTTGGAGTCTCATGTAGTGTAGAGGTTGCACACTCCTGCTCCACACATTTCTTTCTCATAGCTTCTTGATATAATCATGTGGTATATTTCTCAAATAGTAATATAGTATATGATAGGATTTAGTTTTAGTTATTCACATGGAAATGTTTAAGTATAGGCTATTGTATAGAGTTCAGAATGGACTGGCAACTGTAACATATACATCATTGGCTCAGCCAATCTCACTGTATACATGTTATACTTTGATAATAAAGGTTCGTTCATTCATGTGAAGGAATTTTCAATTTTAGTAATGAGGCATGGTGGCTCAGTGGCTTAAGGATGCTGGAGATGGCCTTTGCTCTGGCAGTTCAAATCCTAGCACTGCATGGTGGGATGAGCTTCCATCACTTGATTTGGCTTCAGCCCATTTGGAGTTTGAAAGCATGTTATAAACAAGTAGATAAATAGGTATTACTTCGGTGGGAAGATGAGCTAGTACTTAATGCAGACAGTCAAAATCCTGCTGGCGGTGGACCTTCCCAGATGCAATGTGCATTTGCGAGGTGACTTTGGTGGAGGGAGAAGGCCCTGGATGATGCCGTTGTGGGATGCCGCTCATCTTTCTTTCAGGTGCAGAGCTAGCTTGCTCTCTCTGGTGCACCTTGGCCAGGGCATAAGTGTGAACTGAAAGGGCTAGGAGTTTTTGGCAGCCAAATTACTACTTTGTCTTAGTATTGTAATGTCACCATATGCTAAATAAATAAATAACTTTAGTAATTGCAGGAATCTTATAAATAATGGTTGTTAAGGTTCCCTTACACAGTTTACAGGATTAAAAACAGGCTATAGGGAACAGGAATTTTATTCAGATGTATTTTGTGGGTTCATGGAAGGCCTCCAAGAAGCCTCTTTTTTTAGTACTGGTTGTTCCTACTGTAATTACCTATTTTCCATCAGGGTGCTTAAGCTGACATCCATCCCCTAACTCAAGTGTACGTGACAGCGCTCTGCCCAACAGCTCCTTGCCTCCCTAAACTGCCAACAGCCAAGTGCATGTGTGCGCCTGCATGCACACACACTGCATTCCAAGTTTGGGGACTTTTAGAGAAAGGAGAGGTCCTTCTCCCCAAGCCCGGGCATTCTTATCCCAATCCCAGACATTTGAGCATTAGCATTTCCCTGTCTGGTGCCCCTTCCTGGCAAAGCAGGAGGTGAAAGGTGACACAGATGCGGGTGGAAGCATGAAGTCAAACTTTTGCCTTGATAGAGCTCTGAAGAACAAGAAGAGGAGGCAGGGGAACAGTGCTCCCTAGTCCTGCACAAGGGAGGCTGGCCCTTCTGGAAAGGAAATCCTTTCAAGAAGGATTCTGGTTTGTTAGGGCAGCCTTCCCTCATGCAGCTCCCATGCCACCCCTCCTTCTCTCTCTTTGAATTCAACCAAGAACTTTGGTGTGCTGCACGCACACATACACACACCATTCCAAGCTTGGAGACTTTTATTCACCTCTTAGCTGGCCGGCTGCCAATCATACCTGGGCTTGGGGAGAAGGACCTCTCCTTTCTCTAAAAGTCCCCAAACTTGGGATGCAGTGTGTGTGTATATGTGTGTATGTGTGTGCATGCGTGCAGGCACACAGATGCACTTGGCTGCTGGCAGTTTGGGGAGGCAAGGAGCTTGTGGGGCACCGAGTTGTCCCCACATTGAATTCACTGGTACGACTTGTTCTGTGCTGACTTAGCCATCTTGAGTCAGTGGAGCTGAGCTGGCTGCACCTACCTGGCCATGCCTATCCAGCCATGCCCACCTGGCCATACCTAGTCAGCTGCACTGAGTGAGCGGCATTGAGCCGGCCACATTGAGCTGGCCACACCCACCCAGCCATGTCCACCTAATCGCGGCGGCCCAGCTGTGATCACCCAGTCATGCCTAGCCAGCCATGCCCATCTGGCCCTTTGAGGGCAGCCATAATGCCCATGCAGCACTCAATTGAATTGAGTTTAACACCCCTGTCTAAACAGTTTGCATAGCCCTGATGAACATATGTGGCCAATAATTCCTTGTGGCAATAAATTGATATTGAACTACACTTATTTCAGATACTTTGGAAGGTGTCGGATCTCTGTCAACAACACTGTGTATTTGCCAGAGTGTGTCTAATTGTGCATTCAAAGAGAGACAGAGTTGTTTAAGTGGTGTGACAAATATATTACTGGAGACCACTGAACCTGCACACAAGAATGTTATGGGTGATGGTCCTTTAAAAGGATTATGAAGGAGTAATATTTGCACTATGGAAAATTGCAAAGGAATAATTCTCAATAGGTATGAGTGAAAAACAAAACACAAGGAATTTTGTCTCAAATGGCTTAAAAATAATTTGGATTGCTTGCATAAAAAACAAATACTTCCTTAGTGAAGGGACAAAACTCTTCAGAGGTTTTGAAAGGGCTTCTGTTATATTGTTACATTTCAAACTACAAATAGTATTACAATGTTAGTGCCTATATTAAGCTAACCTTGTAAAAAGTCTCTCTCTCTCTCTCTCTCTCTCTCTCTCTCTCTCTCTGTGTGTGTGTGTCTATTCCTACTTTCTCCCTATCAAAGTTGTTCTGCAGAGAGGGAACAAATAACAGAAATACAATTATCACCTTTATTCTGATGTATTCCAATTCAGACCTTTGCAAGTTTCTTTTGTGGGAAACAAAATGTTTTTGTTTCTCCATCTGACACAAAATATATATGGAGGAAAGTAAAGAGTAAACTCTAACGGGATTCCTTTACCTTTATCTCCACTTATGACCACAGTTGGGCCTGGAATCCTGGTCACTGAGCAAGGCAGTGAGATGTCACATGATGTTTCACTCCGTGATCACAATCCTGGCTCTTCCAGTTGTGGTCATTAAATAATCACACATGCCATTAGGTGGATCACCAAGGAGAGAATCCAGGGCCTCCTCCTGGGCATCATTTCTCTCCTATCCCACGATTATGAGATTGCTGGCATTTGCTCTCACTTTTGCCAGATTTGAGGTCCATTCCTCCAGTGCACTGAGGAATTTCCCCTCTGAGAGAGGGATGGTTATGGTGGAAAATGCCAGCATTGTGAAGGGATCCTAATGCTAGCATTTGTTGCATTTTTGACAAATGTGAGGTCTGTTCCTCCAGCACGATAGAAGAAATTGGAAGATTGGACATTGGAAAATTGCAAATCGTAATCATGTGGGTGGTAAATGTGACCAGGTTGCCAAGTGTCCAAAATGTGGTCGTGTACCTGGGGGCAGGAGATGGCATGACATTTTATGATGGACAGAAGTGTTTTATGGGTTATAAAAGCACCCATTCCAAGGCCACTGTGACTGAAACCAGTGATTAAGTGTCTGGCTGTAACTCGAGGACTACTTGTAGTATCACTGAACTATGTGTACTGATTAATATACGTGACACAGCATGTTAGCAATTTTCCTTGGCAGAAGCCATGGGTGTTAAAACATGTGATTTTTAACATAACTGAGCTGCCTACAAATTTGATTGGCATAGGCCACAGAATTGTTACTCAGATAACAACCACTATGGCAGCCTGCACTGAAATAGACTTTTATACAAAAGACCTCAGCTGTAAAGTAATAGTATCAGACTTTTACAAAAGTTTTACAAACTTTTTATAAATTAATGTCAGTTTTGGATGAGATCATGGGAAATAGAAGCTCACCTCCAACATTTCTGAAGGACTGAAATAAATAAATAAATTATTATGCATGTATAGTTCTCATGCAAATTTACCCACCTGAAAAAGCTATAGTTCAAACAAAATTATCCTAGAAGGACATTGCTGACATTTAGGACAAAGAGATTTACAGATGCCAGTGCCTTCATAAAAAGCCATCTGCTTTTG
The DNA here is from genome assembly GCA_034064705.1 of Bothrops alternatus. Lineage (NCBI taxonomy): Eukaryota > Metazoa > Chordata > Lepidosauria > Squamata > Viperidae > Bothrops > Bothrops alternatus. Next base: position 7,760,911 of record JARGCV010000040.1, read on the forward strand.
TTGTGTGTATATTTGTATTGGTGTGCATCAGAGAGCTGGCGCAGGGAAAAATGCAGTCTGTGATTTCTAGGACAAACAGTTAAATTCAGGACCAACCTGAAATATCTTAAAAAGCAATTCATCCAAAACATCTTAAAATTAAGGTTGCCAGTCAGCTGAAGAAAGTTGATTATTGCATGACTTTTTAAAACTGAGCAATCACTTAAATTTGCATATCAATAAAACTATATTTTTAAGAGAAAATCGTGTTTCGTTTTTCTTTATTTTCTTCTCTGATATTGCATGCAAATGTCAGAGATGAAAAAAAAAATCACCAGAAGCTGGAAAGTCTTATTTGGGAATAAGGTGGGACTGTTTCTGACTGCTCAAACCAGAGTAGGACGGATGTGAGACAAAGTACTCAGGTATGATTAGAAGTCAAAAAGACTGAAGAATAAAAAAAAAATCACAGGTCAGTGGCACATGGAAAGGGGTATCAGCTCTTGATATGCGTTAATGGTAGAATCCTATGATTAAGATGGGAGATTTGCTATCCTTGACTGTATAGAAGAACAAAATAGGTATATCAAAAACCTGAAGATTGAAAAAAATGGTTTTATTTGCATATCATATTAAACTTTAACTTTTTTTTCTAGTTCACACATAACACCAGAATGACTGAATTCACACATCAAACAAATCACAGAATAAAACCACACAGTGTATTAACAAGATCTGCTTGCCTAGCTGTTCAGTGGAATGCAGACATATTTGGATGCCAATTCTACAGAAAATACAGGAAGGTCTAGATTTGAAGTAATGCCTCAAAACATACAGAAGAAAGAAAGTGTCAAACAAAGTAATCTTATTCTAGAATTCCTGGAACTGACAACAGTCAATCTCATTAGTGGTCTTATACATGGAACATGAGCTGAATTGTTTAAGGTAGTAGAAAATGAAATCAGAAAAGCATTCAGAGAAGGAAGAATCTTAGGAAAGGATGATTTGTCATGAAATATGGATTGGAGGTGAGGTACCCTTTCCCTTTTATTTTCTTCAACTGATTTCAATTTATATGTTAATATTTCCATTAAGATAAAGTAGGCTAATATGTTATATGTGTTTCCTGAGTTTTTCTATTACTAAGCTAGCATTCAGCAATAAAAATGTGTGTCTTTGTATCCATACCAGAAAATATATCCACATTAGAAAATGATAAAAGCCCTAAATATGTTGTTTTCTCTCTTCTTTGTTACTATTTCCTCAAATTATATATTCCCAAATTTACTACCTTTTTGGACATGACCATCACAGGTACTTTTAAGTTTTTATTGTTGTTTATGAATTTTAACTAGGGTAAGATGCCAACCATGTAAAATATTTATGTATGATTTCTCTGAAGCTATTGAGGAGAAGCTTAGCAACAGGTTGTTGTTGATGTTTTCTGCTTCCATTCATAGTTTGATATTTCTGTCTCTAATTCTCATATCATTTTCAAATATTTTGTAGCTCCAATTTCTGATCACATTAATGTATATAGTTTTGAGAAAGAATATCTTTTTATACCATCAAAATACATCTTAATCTTGTCTTATCATTAAATGGGGGGGGGTTTGGCTAGGTAAAAAAACTTTTTAATTTTTCAGAGGGGAAAAAAGGCTCAATCTGTATGAATTGTAACAAATTAATGAATTATATTCTCAACTTTTGATGGAACTGAATTAATATAAATGCTATTTATGCAATATACAGACTTTTCTGTTTCTAACCACCATTCTATTTCTTTCTATTAAAAAAAGATGAACCTTGGGGGTCTGAGGGCTGTGTTGCTCACGTACCTGGCTCCCTGCCACGTGTCAACCGCCCTGCCCGAGCTCTTGGGCGTCATCGCGGCGGTGGCGGTTGAGGTCCCCAGGCTGGTAGTCATGGGTGACTTCAATGTGCCATCTGCGGGCGAGGTGTCTGGGGAGATTTGGGAGTTCATGGCTTCCATGACAGCCATGGATCTGAACCAGGTAATTCAAGGTCCCACACACATGGGGGAAACACGCTTGACCTGGTTTTTGTCTCTGGTCAGTGTCTGAGTGATCTGGATATGAGAAATATAGTTATTACACCTCTGTCATGGTCCGATCACTCTCTCCTACGCTTGGACTTTCAGACCGCTACACCCTGCTGCAGGGAGGCGGAACCAATTGTTTGATACCACCCCAGGCGACTGATGGAACCCGAGAGGTTCCAGACAGACCTTGGGCCAATACCGGAGGCTCTAACACACAACTCGGTCGGGGCGCTGGTGGCTGCCTGGGATAGGGCAGCTGCTGATGCCTTGGATTGGGTTGTGCCCCTGTGGCCTCTGAACCGGCATGGTTCTCGATCGGCTCCCTGGTTTAACGGGGAGCTGAGGGAGATAAAGCGCCGGAAAAGACACCTAGAGAGCAGTTGGAGGGCGAGTCGCTCTGAGTCTGACTGAACACGAGTAAGAGACCATATTAGGACTTACTTAGTGGCAATAAGGGCAGAGAAGTGTTCTTACATCACTGCCCTTATTGCATCATCAGATAACCACCCAGCCTCCCTGTTTAGGGTAACCCGCTCCCTCCTTCATCGGGAGGCGAGGGGGGATCCCTTGGAGGGAAGAGCTGAGGATTTTGTGCAATACCTGCATGACAAAATCGCTCAGATTCGGGAAGGCTTTAACTTCAACGAAGGAGGTCCAGCAGGAGTGGCTGAGGCCGGTCTTGAGACTGTTATCTGGGTTGAGTTTGACTCTGTGGCACCTGATGACATGGACAGGTTGCTGGGAGGTCTTAGAGCAACCACATGTTTACTGGACCCGTGTCCCTCCTGGTTGGCACTGGCCTCCAGTGAGGTGACGTGAGGCTGGCTCCAGGTGATTATCAACGCTTCGCTGAGTGAGGTTGTCTTCCCCACCGCCCTGAAAGAGGCGGTGGTGCGACCCCTCCTCAAGAAGCCTGCCCTAGACCCGGCTGTTCTATCTAACTACCGTCCTATCTCCAACCTTCGCTTTGTTGCGAAGGCTGTTGAGAGTGTGGTTGCTCGACAGTTCCCTCAGCACCTGGAGGAATCGTCGTATCTGGACCCGCTCCAGTCGGGCTTCAGGCCGGGTTACAGCACGGAAACAGCTTTGGTCGCATTGGTGGATGATCTCTGGCGGGCCCGGGACAGGGGTTGTTCCTCAGTCCTGGTACTACTGGACCTCTCAGCGGCTTTTGATACCATCGACCATAGTATCATGCTGCGTCGGTTGGAGGGGTTGGGTATAGGGGGCACTGTGCTACGGTGGTTCTCCTCCTTCCTCTCTGGCTGGACGCAGTTTGTGTTGACAGGGGGTCAGAGGTCGACCCCGAGGCCCCTTGACTGTGGGGTACCTCAGGGGTCGGTCCTCTCACCCTTGTTGTTCAACATTTATGTGAAGCCGCTGGGTGAGATCATCCGAGGTTTTGGGGTGTAATTCCATCAGTACGCTGATGATACTCAGCTGTACATTTCCACCCCGAACCACCCAAATGAAGCCCTTGACGTGCTGACCCAGTGCCTGGAGGCCATGCGGATCTGGATGGGGAAGAACAGTCTCAAGCTCAACCCCTCCAAGACCAAGTGGCTGTGGTTGTCCCAGTATAGTCAGCTGATTCCATCGCTGTCTATTGGGAGCGAGTCAGTGGCCCCCACGGGAAGGGCTCGCAACTTGGGAGTCCTCCTAGATTCACGGCTGTCCCTTGAGGACCATCTGACGGCTGTGGCCGGGAGGATGTTTTACCAGATTCGTCTGGTACGCCAGTTGCGCCCCTTCCTAGATCGGGACGCACTATGCATGGTCACTCATGCCTTCGTCACTTCCAGACTGGACTATTGTAATGCTCTCTACATGGGGCTCCCCTTGAGGTGCATGTGGAGGCTCCAACTGGCGCAGAATGTGGCCACGCGGGTGGTAGTGGGGGCACCCTTGTGGGTACGAATGGCCCCCATCCTGCGCGAGTTGCACTGGTTGCCGGTGGTTTTCCAGGTGCGCTTCAAGGTGTTGGTTACCACCTTTAAAGCGCTCCATGGCATAGGACCCAGTTATTTACAAGACCGCCTTCTGCCAGTAAATACCTCCCATCCACCAGTTCGCTCCCACAGAGAGGGCCTCCTCAGGGTGCCATCGGCTAAGCAGTGTTGGCTGGTGGCGCCCAGGGGGAGAGCCTTTTCTGTGGGGGCACCGACGATGTGGAACGAGCGCTCCCCCCGGAACTCCGGACGTGTCATGATCTCCGCACCTTCAGAAGAGAATTGAAGACTCATCTCTTCAATCAAGCCAGCCTGGCCTAGACCTCCTCGGGTTTTATGTAAATTTTTTATATAAATTTTTTAAACAAGGTTGTTTGGGTTTTAGAATTGGGATTTTAACAGGTTTTAGTAACAGCCATGTATTAATTTAATTCATTTTTAAATATTTATTATTATCTGTTTTAAATTGGGCTGTAAACCGCTCCGAGTCCTACAGGAGAGGGGCGGTATAAAAGTTTTTAAAAATAAATAAATAAATAAATAAAATAAACTAATATAAAAGAAGAGATCCATATAACTGTAACCATTGATTGATTTTTCATATACCCTACAAAATTGTGGGAAGAAAATGACCTGTAAAAATTGATAGAATTCTAATGTAAAACTTTCTGATCCAGATGAAAAGAGAGAAAAAGAAGTATTTTGTCAATTCAGATTTGGCAATAGGGGCTGCATTCCAGGGGCAAAGAGGTTGTTGAGCCTCAAACATTTGGTTGGCATAAAGAAGATTTTACAATGGCTCCATTCTGGCAATTCTCAGAGTATATGTACACAGTAGTTATGCAAAGAAATTACTCAAAAATAACTCCACATATCTCTCTTGGTTCTTGGGTCCTGACATAGGGAAAATTCAGAATGACCTATCTTCAGTCTCAAAGATGTTTTTTTAAAAGGCAACTGCACCATGTTGTTGTTTTTTTCCCCCTTGAGGAAGAAGATATTTCACTTATCATCCAAAAAAGCTTCATCAATTCTGGCTGGCTGCTGGTGGTGGGAGACTGGAAGGATTAGTTCTGACAGGATGTTGGGGATGTGTAGAAGGATTATTTTTCTTTGAAGTCATCTGGTTGTTAGACTTTCTCTGAGAGCTGTTGAGGCCACTTGGGGGTTTATCTGTGCCCTCAAACCCCCAAGTGGCCTCAACAGCTCTCAAAGACAGTGCTAACAGCCAGATGACTGCAAAGAAAAGTAATCCTTCCACCCTCCCCAGCATCCTGTCAGAACTAATCCTTCTATCCCCCTCTCCATCTAGCCAGAACTGATGAAGCTTCTTGGATGTGAAGTAAAATGTCTTCTTCTCCCTCAAGAGAAAAGGAAAAAAAAAACATGGTCCAGTTGTCTTTTGAAAAAGCACCTTTGAGACAACCATGACCTGGATAACTGAGAATCTCCATAGACATTTAAACCTATCTTCAGAAAATAAAATAGGGACATTGAAAATTAGATGCATAATTATTAATTTCCATTATATGAATGATGTTGACCAAAAAATATCAACTAGTAGATCTAGGAGGAAAGATTTCTGTTGAAACCTGGCTCTACCAATTACCGTGGGGATCTAAGAATGTGATAGAACTCTGGAGATGGTTGATGGCTTGAGGGCTCTCCCTCCACTTTGTCAACTCTTTTTTAGTCTTCTTAACTTCTTAACTTTGATTTTTTCTTTTAACCTATAAATTATAATCTTGTTCTTAATTCTGTTTTTAACTGTGCTTTTAGTCATGTATATATATATTGTTTTATTACGCTGTTGTAAACTGCCCAGAATCATTTACAGTAGGTGAGATGGACACTGTGGAAATAAAATAAATAAATAAATAAATAAATAGTATTTGAACTATATAAAGAAAAGTAAAATGAAGGTCAGAACTTGTGGAAGCACCGGTGAGATAATTATGCAATGGTTTGTGCTTTTTATTTTGGCTGCCATTTATGAATTTGTTGGTATGTTGCTGTTATGTTTTTAACTGTTCTCTGCCCAGAATTCGTTTATATTTCCATATAAATTGTAATGTATAGACAACATTTTATCTTTTGGCTGCTTTCTGTTTCTTTGTATGATTTTAAAAATACATAAACAGTGTCGTTTGGTTATTTGATAAAATTTTAAAGTAGCAATGATGGTCTCCTTGAAAAGTAGGACCACTTTGGTTACTTGTCCTCAAATCAAGGCAAAGTACACTGGGGAAGAAAGGCAAATATGACACCTGCATTGTGATGTTAAATGATAACACTTTTTTGGGAGAGGGGGGTGTTATCTATTATTGATGTATGTTAGTGACACTTCAGCTTTCTCAGCTATAGCAGCAATCATATTTCTAACTGGAACATGATACATTGATCTAATTTTGAAGGATACTTCTTCACTGTCAAAGGTTCACTGACTCTTTATATAGTATCCATTTGTATTTTCACTCATATCAGAGGCACTGTTGCATTCTGACCTTCCTTTTTCCTTCCCTCTCTTTAATGAAAATCATAAATTGGTGCAGTGAGCAAGTAACCTTTCTGTGATGAGTCATAAACGGATATTATATTCAAGCTTCATAAAAGCAAGAAAAGGGAAAATGCAGCCTGAGGAACAATCTGATGTTTTATTTTGCCTATCTTCTACCTGAATATTTGGTAGGAAATCAAAAAAGTGCAGAAGAATAAAATAATCCAATTTTCATTTTAATTGGATGGAACACTTAGGGTTGAATCAGCTCCATTCCAGTTCTGGGTCTCTGCAACATTCCAGTTCCTAATGTTGCAAACAGTGGTGCTGAGGCAAAAGTAAGCAAAAACTTATTCACCTCATTTCTGGAGTGGCTTCTTCTGAAAATCAAACAGAATCCATCTCTTCCCCCATAAAACGTATTGACAGAATGAATAATAGGTGCCTAAAAACTGCTTGGTTGATAAAGTAGTTGTCCATATTTTCTGTAGAACAATTTAGGATATTCATAATTCTTAAATCCTCAAGTTCTAACTGTTTTGTCATTTTCAAAGACCAAATTGAAGATAAATGTAACAAAAATATAGAAAGTTACCTGATTTCTAATGACCTTATTTATGCCATCTCTTCACTCCAATGTAACCTATGTTGGTTGGCAGAAGAACTGAATCTAAGTACTTTTTCATGTTAAAATGCTGTGTTTATCTCCAATGTAAATTATATCATTGATTGATTACTTGCCATCAAGTTGTCGACTCTTGGGGATCACATAGATTTTCACTTTTTCAAAAAATAATTAATTGAAAATGATTTAAAGACATTAACACAAACTAACCTCAGAAAAAATAAAGAATAGGAAGTGCAAAAGAAAAAAGAAAGAGGAGAAAATTAAAAGAGAAAAGAAATAAATGACTTTCGATCATCACCACAAGAAAACAAACTTAGTAATTTTTCACCCACTTTAATATTACATACAAGTATCTCTTCTTCCTGTAACCCATTTGTTATCCCTATACAAATTCATACATCACTAATGTGTCAGTCCCGGTGTCAGCAAAAAGTTCATCGAAGATTCCTAGAATTTTATAGAAACATTTTAGCCTTTAACCAATTTCATACTTCTTCCTTTTGTTTCTAACAATCTTGCCCTTTAATTCATCAAGATGTTCTTGTAGAATTTGATCTCTTTTCTTTTTTTCTTTTCCCCATCTCAAAGGTTGCTTCAAAACTTTAGCAAACCTGTTTTGTAAATCCAGTAAGGGGGTCATTATCTAGGTTATTATCTTGACCTGTCATTTCTACTTCCACTTCCACTGTCATCTGTATCTTATAATCATCATTTTTTTATTTTCCTTTTTTTTCCAACAATTTCTTTATAGTCTAATATTTCTGCATCAGATGAGGTTTGTTTCAGCTCATTTTCCTGGGTAGATCTTCCTAAGTATTCTCATTCACATCTCTAATTTCCTGTTTAACATTTTTTGGACATAGTTTTTTCTGTAGAAGCAGACATCATGGCTGAAATTGTAGCTGTTTCTTTTTATCTTGATTCTTCAAATATCTCCTGTAATAATTTTAATGGTTTTAATAGCAGTGCAATGAAATGAAGATTTCTTCTAAGTGTATAAGAGTGACATTGATTGAGATAATTCTTATCATTTATGGCAGGGGTGTCAAGCTGCCGGCCTGCAGGCCAGATGCATCATGCCAAAACGGCGCTCATCCCATTGCCGGCAATGGAAAAAAAGTTGCAATATGTCGCGACACGTCATGTGACATTGTGAGTTTGACACCCCTGATTTAGGGAGTCTGAACCCATTTGCTATTGGAAAAGTTCTTGTCATTTAGTTTGGCTTTTTCCAACTTAGCAGCCTTCAGTGCAGATACTGTATGTTGGTTTGTTCTACCAAGAATTTGCACCAACACTACAGTTTTGGAAACTACAACTCAATAAACATTGAAGGCTGTTATATATGTATTGATAAAAAAATCCCTCCATTTCTTTTGATGCATCTTATATTTATTCTGTTCTTTGGTATCCCTCTTAGCCACTTTGATCAAAGAATGGGTTTTTGCATCAGTCTTTCAGTGAAAGTTCCAATTCCCAGGTATGTCTTGGCATTATTTTTATAAATGTATTAGTATTTTCCTTGCTATCTGCTCTTACATACTATGTGATGCAATTGATTTGATCCAGATTTAATCTTTCTTGAATTTGATTCCTCTGGTCAAAGATGACCCTTGTAATTGTGGTCTGGCTTGTTAAGTAGGCTGAAAGGAATAAAGGAAAGTATAATTTCCCAAAGCTGAGAAAAGAGAATGAAGGAATAGCATCAGCATGAATGTCCAAGGAAGGTCAGACATGAGGTCATATTCCCAAATGTGGTGATTTAAGGAAGTTAAAGAGGTCATAGAAGCATCTGATAAATTGTCAAACTGAAGAATTCAACCGGACACAACTATTATATATATACTTCTTCAATGTTAGGAATTTCCTGGGATCAGAGTACAAAAAAAAAATTCCCAAGTCTAAACAGCTGAAATCAATAAGCTTACTAGGAGCAGCCTCATGCTGTTTCTCTCACTCCATTTGTTTTTCTTTTTCTTTTAGCTCCTTCTAATGAAATTCTGAGCCAGCTCATTTGATGCCTGTTTTCTCAGTGGAAGATTTATTTTTCTTCTGTTGCTGGAAGCACGATTCTTCTGCAACCAATTAAGGGCAGAAGCAATCTGATCTGATCGTGGTAAAAAATGGTAAATTAACCTTAGTCAATTGCCTCCCATCAATTGCAGCTTAGGAAAGGCTCTACCCTTTGCATCCAGGACTGTAATGGTTTATTATTTACTTGAGCAATTGGGAACAGAGCTGAGAGATTGTGAGTGAGCATATTGCTGGCAAAGTTCTTACCCTACAACGTGAGACACAATTATGTGTCGTATAAATGATATGTCATTTATATATTGCAAGCCAGTGGTCAAAAGGAGGGGAAATGGAGGTGAAAGAATTTTCATTCTTTTTTCCCCCCAGAAACCACTGAAAGACAATCAGTGCAGTCTGATCCTGGATTGTTTAATTCTGTTTTAACAAGGCTGCAGCCCTACTACCCTTTCCCCTGAGAATAAGCTTTGTTTAACTTCCATTCGAATAAGCATATGTAAGACTGCCCTGTGCAAACAGCAATTTCTCTAAACATTTTAGGGGAAATATATATATATATTTCTGTAGATGCTTTTGTATTGGCCTGAAAGAAAAAGAAAAAAAAAAGGCAGGAGAACCTGCTACTGTGTAATTTATGTAGTGAAGTAAAAGTTTAATTCATTGTAAACAGAATGCAATTTTATACTTTTTTCTAGACTGCAATGAATCTAATGAGAATTACTGTGTTTATAAGTAGCATGTAGCAGAACCGCTTTTTTATGATTTTGTTATTGCATGCTTCTGAGGAAGCATACAGAGAGATGTGTTTACAACTAAGTCTTCTTTTCTTCTGTAAGGGGGGAATGTCGTTACCAACACATATCAGCCCAGAATCTTTTTCTGGAATTTCTATTTTTTCATTTAAGTTCTGATTACCTGAGCTGAACTATTCCTTCAAGACTTGTAACTATTACCTGTCCTTCTGAATGGGAAGAGCACTTGATATCTGGAGGGAGCAGAATAAAAAAAAAATAATATTCCTGAAGATTTTGGATTAATAAGTAAGCTTTTTAAATGAATAACTCCAGTTTTTTTCTTTTTAATCAGGGTTACAGGCCCCAATGAATATTATTTACTACATTGGAAGGATGATAAAATGAGAATAGGAAAAACATTCTCAAAAAGCATCACGACAAATTATGTTCTTGCTTGAGAAAATTAGGTGCACATATTCATGAAGTTCACCAGGAAGTAAACTTGATTTAAAGAAGATTTGTTTTTCCTTGCAAGGAAGGTAGGAATTTACACATTTAAAGAATGCTGCTTAGCTGTTACTCTCATTATACTGTAGTGCTGAATCAACTATTCACTACCGTAGTTGTTAGCTATAGTCAGTCTGGTTATCCCAATACTCAAGAGTAAAAATCTGGCATGCAGATTAGTGAAACCTGGTCAAACCAACTCTAAACTGCAGTAAAGCACTTTCTGCTGCTACAGCTTACTGATAAATTTTGAAGAAAAGGGCTGAAAGCTCAGCCAGAAATTTGCAAGATGTTGCAATAGATTCTCTGATGAAAATCAAACTGGTTGATTTTAGGTGAGGCTTTCCAGACTCAGGCAAGTGGTAGAAATGTGCATAAGTAATTTGTCTCGGAAAGTTTTTAAATTTCTTACTTTTACAATAGATCTACTGAAGAATGCCAGGCTAAATGGATATATGCAAGTTGTTCTTGTTGTTTTAAATAGAAAATAGAAAATTATGTCATTTTAAACCATCAGAGATGGAAGGCTGGAGAAGTGGGTGATTTTTATCTGAAAGACTGGGAATGATGGACCATTGTGAAAATATTTTCCAGAATGCAATATACTGCAGAGTATATTGTGTTAATCCAAAAGATCTGACAGCATTTAGTTAAAAATCAATGCATACTACTTTGTTTTCTTTTAATGGGCTGTTATGGTTAAGAGGAATCATATTAATCATTAATTCTTGACTACAGCAGCCATCAGATCTGAAAACTTGCTGCATATTTATCATCTCTTTTATGTTCTGAACATTTATACTGGCAGATGAAGAGCTGACTAAAATTCACAAGCTTATCTCTACGCTTCTTACTGTTCCTCCTTCACACCCACCTCCAAATAATCTCATCAACATTACAGTTTATCTTTTTTACCCTAAGCTATATGTAGTGGCTAACATTATTTTCTAGATTACATTTTATTTTAGCTCTCTTTTTGTGCTATCCCCCTTCTCTGCAGTCATCTGTGAAGGGACCAGGATGCCAAAAAGTTCAAAGTTATGAGTGTTTATTGGAGCTAATTGTATAAAGATTGTTTTTATGTCTCGTCCATCCTGGGTCTCTTATTAATGCATATCATTATGATTAATTGCACAGTCAGCCAGCTGTTTAGACTGGATTTGACACTGCTAACCACCTATTGAATCTTTCCCAAGGACCTAGGATAGGCAGATGTTGTTAGAGGTATTAAAGGTATCATCACAGGATGTAAGCTGTTCTAAGTAAAGCTGACTTTTGCAAATGACAGATGGAGATTTTGTCAATGTTGATGATGTTCCAGATGTTGTGGTATTGCACCCCAGGGACCTATTTCTATTGGTACTATTCTGGCTTTATTTTGCCACAGTTGTTATACTCTATTTGTAGGTCTTTGTGTTTTGAGATTTTCTTCAGGTCTTTCTTTCTCTTCTCTTCTGCTATCTGCAGGTGCTGCAACGTGGACTATCCAGCTTTTTTTCTCTTTCTTATCAATAATCATTAAGCCTGGAATGTCAAGTGGCAAATGCATGTATGTTTGAATTCTAAAATTTCAGAGCACTTCATCTTTTTCATTTTCTGTTACTTTGTCTAATTTGTGGTGCCATCACTTCATGCTTTCTGGCAAATGGTACTTCTTGCAGATATTCCCATGCATCATTGTTGCTACTTTGTCATATTGTTGTTAGTAATCTTGCAGCAGCAAACTGATGGTCCATTGTTTCTTTAGCTTCTTTGTGGGGACAGCATTTGCTGTTTGTTGCTGTCTTCTCAATTCTGGCTTTGTATGCATTTGTTCTTAAGGCTTAGCCTTGTGCAGCCACAGTTAGCCTCTTGTCTCTGTCTCCAATTTTCCTGCTCTTAGCCATTGCCAGGTCTTGTTGTTATCTTATTTGCCTATTAGATCTTTTATGTACTTGATCTTTAATACTTTGTCTTATTATGGCTCCTTTATTTGGTCTTTCTTGTCACTTTGGTCTCTCCAATATTCAGTAAGCCTTCATAATGTGCTATCTTCAGTGCATTTTCTTCACTATCTTTCAAATATTCTTCCAATGCTCTATTTTCTTCTCAAACTGCCTAGTGTACTTGCAATATTACATGCTCCTTGATAAGTAAATCAGTCTACATTGCTATATGGATGAAGAGCATGATTCATTGTCATTATTTTCCTGGTCTTCTTAGCCAGGGCTTTTAGTTTTTGTTTGAGCCCAGTCCACTATTCCAGCTATGCATCTAATGACCAGAGTTCTCCAGGTGTTAATTGCTTTGATGTTATTTCTTCTACTGAGCTTGGACTTTAAAATCTTCTTCACTCTGATGATGTATTAAATTCTTACCTTCTTGACTTCAGTATGCTTGCTGTTGTCAGCCTGAAGGATACCCATGTATTTGTAGTGATCATCTTCATCAAGAGTCTTGATGCTATTTCCATAATGCATTTGGATTCTTCACTTTTCACTATCCCCCCCCAGTTGATAGTAAGGGTGGGACATTTGCCCAATCCACTGCAATAACTTGGCTGTATATACATACACACAATGTTGAGCAGTGATTCTACCTCAGATGTATTTTTCCATACAGCTTCAGATCATTTATATATTATTATTATTATTTTGAATGGCTTAATCAATTTTAAAAATCAGAATTACTTTTTTGATTAGCTTCATCATCATAATCCCTAATGCCTAATATTTTCAGTTCCTATGATGTACAGTATATTAAAAATGGCTGACCTTTGTTTTCTTGTGGAGTCATTGGTGCTTTCTGAGCTTGGTTATTTACATACAATAGTTCCCTGATTACAGTCTTGTTTACTATTTGTTTTTTATTTGGAGTTAATCCTGGTGTTGATCCATTATTTATCTTGGTGTTGATTGCTGGCAAGGAGATATCATGGTCTCTTTGATCCCTTTTTAGCTTTTTTTATTGTCTCTTTTGAATGGTGTGTAAGTGTGGTTTATTTCTATGTGCCTGTTGATGGCTGATTTCTTTGAATACCAGATTTCGAGGAATTCCCTAGTGTTTTTGGATTTAGCTTGGCTTTGGATGTCTACAGTTTCTCAATTGAAACTATGGTTAAGTCTGTCCATGTGCTGCAAAATTAAGGATTTTTAATTGTGTTTTCTGTCTGTTAGTTGGTATTGATGGATGCACTCTGCTAGTCTTCTGTCTGTTTGCTCTGCAAAATGGCTGTTACCGTTCTTACACAATATGACTCCTCTTTTCTCCTTCTATGGCTGCTGGGTCTTTTGGTTTATATAAGATGTTTTGAAGGGCTTTAGTTGGATTGCATGCTATGGTGATACCGTGTGCTTATAATTCTCTGTTGGTGGTTTCTGAGATGTTTTTGATGTATGGTAATGTCATCCTTGTTATCTATACATTTGCAGTTGCAGTGCACACATCAACTGTTCCCACCCATCTATCTTCCCCCTTATATCTGCCCTTTTGGTAGCCATGCACGCCTGTACTTGCCTCTGCTGTCTCCCACCTGCCCCTAACTGACCTTCACCATTTTCTTCCCTTGCTGCTGATGAGGTGATCCCGCCAAGACAGTTGCTAGCCTCTCTCAAGGCTTTCCCACAGTCTCATGTGGCCTCCAAATATTGATCATGTGACCATGAGGATGCTGCAACAGCTGCAACTTGAAAGACCAACTCTAACTTAACATCCATTCATTCAGTTGTAACTTTGAACAGTTGCTGAAGAAATGGTCATGTTTTTTTGCCATTGTTGCACACTTTATATATAAAATATGGCAAACCTCCCTGTACTTTTTGAGTGGGACAGAAGAAAAGACTGCGCCAAAGTTTGGAAAGAATCCTTATTAATTCTTCCCATTTTGAAAAAAAGGGTTTTGCATTTGCTAGATACATTTGCATGTCTTTGATAGTTCTGCATTTGCATTTAAGTTTCTGCTAAACCAGTACAGTATTTTTTCCATGCATGAGATGATGGGAGGAAATAGATTTTCTTTCCACTTTTCAATGAGCACAGTTAATTTTAAATACTGTACTGAGGCAATCAGGACACTTTGCTCTTCTTGTCATAGATCTTGAAATACATCCATTGGGAGACTCAACTTTACTCTTAAAATATTTTTAGTATTCATTTTCCCCATATTGTCTCACCCATATCCACATTTCTACCTTTCATAAAATTTCTTTTTTTTTTCTTCCACTGAAATCTGACAGGGGGGCTTGCCTTTAAAGAAATCTATATATGCAGCTGCATATTGTCCTTTTTTCCCACACTGCACACTTAGTCGATTAATCCATTAGGGTGATCAAATGGAAAGGAGAAAAGAGCGCTTGAACCTTGAAGAGTTCTGTCAGCTTCCAAATCTAAGCAGAAGTGATGTGCCCCAGAGGGAATATGAAAGAATGAACCTGCCAAAATGCTCTATTCCCATCAAAAGTCTTATCTTCTGTGTAATGCGCGCCATGTGATTCAAGGGTACCTCAAGTTCATCAAGCAAAAGAACAAGTTGCCTTTTTGTGCAGAAGAACCCCAGGCAAACAATGTAGAACTGGTCAGGAAGAATCTGATTGAGATCTTTACATTACACTTCAAGGGCAAGTAATAAGCATTTATTCAGTGGGTGTTATGAATGCAAGATATGCCAAGATATGCCATCTCTCCCTCTCTCCCCCCCTCTCTCATCATTCTAATCTACCTACCTACACACATACACACACACACAAACTCACACTCAACCACCCTACATGTAACTGATTTGACATTTAGAAGGTTAAACAGGAAGCTTGAGGGTTATGAAGCTGGCAAAATACTTTCCCAAGTATTGCTATGAATCTTTCTTTCTTCCTCACTGGGATGGCTCTAGTCATTAGGCCAGCCTTCAGCAACTGGGAACCTCCCAAACGTTTTGGGATAATTCTTAGAATCCCCATTAGTCATATAAACTGGGAATTCTAGTAATTGCAGAATACTGGTTAGATACAACTATCCCAGGCTGTGGAGGAAAGTTGCCTATGGCTCCATTTGCTCGCTAGATGAATTGGGAAAAGAAACTGTTGAGTTCTTTGTTTGCGTGCGAATGATGAAGACACATGGTGACAAGTAACAAACACTTTATTCTCTTCTCCAACACTCAAGCAAAGGAACAAAAGGCACACAGGCCTTTTATAGGGCCAGAGACCCAGACAGTGTTAACCAATAGGAATTTAGCCTGTTTGCGCCTTGCGCATGCGCACAAGGCGGTGCCGCTCTGTCTGGTCCCGGGCAGCTTTTGGAATGCCCAGGACTAATTGCAACATTTATGGGCCTGCTGAGTTTCCTCATCAGGCCCAGGACACAACAGAAAGCTTCAGGCATAACGCGAGCCTTAATAAGGTCAATAATATGGTCAAGATGGAACATAATTTGCATTCAACTGATTTTCTTTGATGGTCGTGGAAGTGAGGGAATAAGGATGACTTGATTTGATTCACAAAGGCAAAGTTCCTTGAAATAGCATTTGCAGTTTATTATTTACCTATCAAGATAATATCTATATTCATTTGTTCATTCATTTAATCAATCAATCAATCAATCAATCAATCAATCAATCAATCAATCAATCAATCAATGTTTTACCCTGCCACAATCATAAGTAGAATCTCAGCAGCTCACCAAAAAAATGCAAATAATAAAAAATAACTCCATACAAAAACCCCTAAACAGTTGTTGGCATCAACACTCAGACACCCTCCAGAAAAGCTACATTTTCAGCTGTCTCCAAAAGGCAGATAATATTGAAACCCATCAAACCTCCCACAGGAGCTATTCTAGTTTCTAACATGCTTATCTTTCAGGAGCCTGGCAACTATGAATACAGATAATATGATGTATAAGGCAGGAAGGACAGAGTCACTTTTGGGCTTGTAACAATTATGCAAATACTTAATTTTAATGATTTTGATTCTAGTACAATTGTGCATCTGTCTATCTGTCCTCTTACCTCAATATAGCCTTTCCATGAACAGATGTAGCATTAATGATTCACAGGAATCTTTCTGTGTTGCCAAGGAAAAAAAATATAACATTTCTGAAGTATATGCTTTCCCCACTCCCTGCTAGATATCAAAAGATAGCAAAAGCTTGCAAGTGTCTGTGTTCGAACATCTTTTTGTTTTCTTTATCATGATTTGCCAAAATAGCCCGGACCTTTTGTTTTGTCCCTCTTGTCTTGTTAGATCTATGATGTTAGGCTCCCTTCAGTATAGTGGATTGCAATTTGTGCTGACTTGGCTAAGGAACAAAAAGATTGTAGAAAGATCAGACTAATTATTTCATACCATATTTATCTGAGAGAAGAGACCCAGTTTTGTGTAGTGGTTAAGGCATCACGTTAGTAGCCAGGAGTCTGTGAGTTCTAGTCTAGTTTAAACTTAATCCTTTTCGTAATAACTAACAGGTCTTTCCTTCCTTCCTTCCTTCCTTCCTTCCTTCCTTCCTTCCTTCCTTCCTTCCTTCCTTCCTTCCTTCCTTCCTTCCTTCCGTCCATCCTTCCTTCCTCCCTCCCTCCCTCCCAGCTAGTATAGCTTCCCTTTCCCTTACTCCATCTCCATCTGGTTTTGAGGTTTTCTAGAAGGAAAAAGGGCTGTATATGTATATTTGCATGTTTATGAAAAAAATGTGTGGGCATGAGAGACAAATTATGAGCATATGGGAAATCAATTAATTTTTAAAATTGAGTATCTCATTTTTTGCTCAAAGTTCTCTTCTTTCCTGCAGTGTGGCTTCTGCAAGTGTATATCTATATATGCACACTCTAAAATATATGCATACTTGTATACAAATGCCTTGCAGTTAAATGAGTGGGTGACAAATTTTAATAATAATAATAGTAATAATAATAGTAATAATAGAAATAGAACAACTGTGGCAAAGGCAAGCAAGGGTAGTACCAATAGTAATAGGTGCCTTGGGTGCAATCCCAAAAAACTGGAGCACCACTTGAACATCAAACATCCATATCTGCCTATCTCAGGTCCTTGATAGGTAGACAAAAATGCCAAATCCAGTCTGAACATCTGGCTGACTGTGCAATGATGATGATCATCAACAATAATAATAACAACAATAACAACAACAATAATAATACCCTCATGTTTACTGATGGAGAGAAAGAAGTATCCTGGATTGGCTTGGCATTGACATCCTAAATTAACCATAAAACAGACTCGTGGGTTTGTGTTTGTGTGTTCTGCCTAACTTTTTATTGGAGAGAATTGTCTTATATTACCATCTGGGTTAAATGTTGTAAAAATTGTAAGTCAGTGTTAAATGTGCAGGAGCCTTTATGTGGTCATGTCCATATGTGTGCATGCAGGCCCCCATGATCTGGTCTTTCATATTGATCTGTCATGAGTTCAGGCTGTTTCTGAGATCAAGCAGGATGCATGTAGATCAATTCCTCTTGTTACTTACGGGACCGTCTGCTGCCTCATGAAACCCAGCGACCAGTTAGGGCCCACAGAGTCGGCCTTCTCCAGGTCCCGTCAGCCAGACAGTGTCGCCTGGCGGGGCCTAGGGGAAGAGCCTTCTCTGTTGCGGCCCTGGCCCTCTGGAATCAACTCCCCCCGGAGATCCGTATCGCCCCCACCCTCTCCGCCTTTCGTAAACTCCTTAAGACACATCTTTGCCGACAGGCCTGGGGCGGTTGACATCTTGCCCCTAGCCAGTGTATGTTTGTGTGTACGTTTGTTGAATGAATGGTTTCTTAATTTAGGGGTTTTCTTTTTTATATAAGTATTTTTATATATGTATTATGCAGTATTTTAATATTAGATTTCTATTTATGCTGTGAGCCGCCCTGAGTTCCCGGAATAGGGCAGCATAGAAATTTAATAAATAAATAAATAAATAAAAATAATAATAAATAAATAAATAAATAAAATGCTGCTTTACAAAAATATGCTATTTTTCATTGTACAAGAAAGACTATCCATTACTTTCTAATTTACATTCCATGCCTCTCTCCTGCAACTATTATTACTAAAGGCTGTTTTAATCTTTTCAGTTTGGTCCTATTTTTCTTATTTATCTGTATTCGAACTTCCATTTCACTATTGTTCCAAAGCCCTCATTACTTGGCATCTATTCTTAGGTCTATTCTTATCTGTGCCACCTTCAGCTTTATCTTAACCCCACCCTGGTACTAATCTCACATCCCACCCTCTACTCCCTTGGGTCTTTTTCTTGCTGTGCCCTGTGGTCAGCTAACTCAGCTCAGTTCCAATCTTTTTTGGGAACTGCTGTTGGCATTGATTGACATCATATCATTGCCACACCTTGTAGTGCTGGGTCTTGCTTCTGACCTTGACTCTTCTGGCTTTGACTCTC
The DNA here is from genome assembly GCA_034064705.1 of Bothrops alternatus. NCBI lineage: Eukaryota > Metazoa > Chordata > Lepidosauria > Squamata > Viperidae > Bothrops > Bothrops alternatus. Next base: position 7,779,665 of record JARGCV010000040.1, read on the forward strand.
TTGGCCATTTGGTGCATCTGGTCCCCTCTGGCTTAACTTCTTTCTTGCACCTGGTGCTTCTCTCTCCCACTTACCTTTCTTTATCCCATGTCAAGTTTCTGAGCTCTGCTGCCTCTTTAACTCTGAGATAGCTTCTGGTGCAACTGGTTTCTGCTACCATGCCTGGGTGTAGGCTGTAACTGACTGTAAGCTGTACTATCATCGTCAAAGCCTTTCAAATACCTCCTGAAGCTCTTCTGTTAAGCTTCCAGTATCTTCCTTATTCCAAACGTAGAGGGACTTTCTTCTTTCTTTCTTCTTTTTCTGACTTGGTTCTCCCTAGGACCAAAATCTACCACAGCTAGATTTTCTGCTGAGCTGTGAAACATTTCATGCTTGGACTTTCATTAGCTGTACTCACAGCTTGTCCAAAACTGTTGTTGTTCCTTTTGCAAACTTTGACTGTGTCTACCGTAGCTAACAGAAAAACAGACTTGGAAGGGACCTTGGAGTCCAACCAGTGGTGGGATTCAGATATGTGAACAACCGGTTCTCTGTGTGGATGCTGCTTCCGGAAGTCCATTCTGGGCCTGGGCAACAAAAAATTAGTTATGGGTTCTGCCGAACTGGTGCGAACCGGCTGAATCCCACTACTGAGTCTAACCCCCTGCTCAAGATAAGTTCCTCTGGGCTCTCTTCTTTGGTTGCCAAGTCTTTCTTTCCTCTTCTCTTCTTCTATGGCAACAATTCTTCTGGCATCAGTTCTGAGGGGAGGGGAGGAGGAGCACACAACTAGATCCCACATATGCGCATTTTGCTCACCTATCGCCTGGTTTCTAACAGGCCACAGGCCCAAGGGTTGGAGACCCCTGTTCTATGGAATTCTTCAACAAAGCACAATTCTACATAGCAGGAACATCTGGATACAAATATGATGCGGTCCTTCCTTCCTTCCTTCCTTCCTTCCTTCCTTCCTTCCTTCCTTCCTTCCTTCCTTCCTTCCTTCCTTCCTTTCCTCCCCCCTCTCCCTCCCTCCCTCTTTTGTTTTTCTCTTTTCTGGCATTTTGAAATCCAGTGTGTTTTTAACAGCTGCATTTCTTTTAAAGGGAATAGCTCCCTTTTTTTCTTGTGTGAGGCCATTCTTAAGCTTTTAGAGGAATAGAAATGAGACAAAACTGCATGACATTTGGTTTCCTTCACAGTCATCCTCTGACCTGATCATAGTTTAGAATCCTCAGAGAAACAGGGAAAGGTATCTGTATAAAATATAATTCTGTGCCTTTTGTCACATAAAATGCTTTACAGAAAAAATGCTTTGTTATTCCTCATTCCCATGCATACCATATTATTTGACCCTGAAATGGGCATGAAGCTAGATTGTGAAGCTTGCTGTTTGGTGTTCAGACTGAGCCACAAACTCCTCTTATTTTACAGCAAAGAATAACTGTTGCTGCTATGCATGCTAAGTACGGTATACTTTTGGCTAAACATATTGCACAAATAGAGCTTGGGAAATAACAAAGGTATTTCACCGTCTGGTGACATGTATCTTGTCAATTGTTGTGGACAATTATTTGAGGTGTGATTAGGTTGTAGATCAAATATTATGGTGACTCAACATTGCAAGGGTCTCCGCTATATCCTTGAGGTTCAACATGCTTTACCTGTGTCCAAAGCAGATTTGACAGAAGAGATAGGCAGATGACAAATAATTGTTCAAGTCTGATATTTCAGTTTCCTTTCCAGCTCTGACAATGATTATCAAACAATTGTAACCAATCTATAGAGATGATAGTTAGCACATTGGTAATGTCAGATATTACTCTCTATATTTTGTCCATCAAATTCTATTTAGGGATTCTTCCCCAAATAGAAAAGCCATATTGTTTGTTGGCATAGATTCAAGCAAGAGACAATTTGCCTATTCATATTTTTTATATATACATCTCGTAAGCCGCTGGACACATGTGCTGATAATGGCAGTGGAGGAAAAATTGGATTCTGATTGTCAAAGGGTAATGATGAATGTGAATTTACATAACAAAAGCATCAAACAAACTGCTTCTAGCAATTAGAGAACAGCTTGATGCAAGAGACTGAAATTTGAAAGACTGCACCCTTTCAAAGTACACTTGCTAATGCAGTATAAAGATGAGGAGAGCTTTCTTCACTTACAAGTGGACTTGCCTTTGAATAAGCACTAATGGCAAAAGAGGAATTCATTAGGTTGGAGAAGAGACTGAATGCTGTTTAGCCATCCATCCTCAATCACTTTTTACCAAAGTTCAAAGGGAATGAATTAAAATTGGGGTGGGGGGGGTGAGTGAGCAGGGATAGGCAGTAATATTTATTTTTCCCCCTTTTATTCATTGCTGGTGCTGTAGTGTGCATATAAAGCTAGTTTTATATACCCTACTTTATACCGCCCTACTATAAAGGCTTCCTTGGCTGTAAATGAGATGAGTTGAAAGTACACTAGAAATGAAAAAACATGGTGAACTTGAACATGCAATTTGGCACAGTGATTTTGCTTAATTTTCCTCCAGCATCTTTGGTAAAACCCTTTTTTGAATGGGATGGATTCTTCAGTTAAGGAAAAGGCTGTGCTTCCCCCCCCCCCCCGAGTGTGTATAGCAGAAATGGTTAGGAGACTTCTGGCAAATTATTTTTCAGCCTCCCTCACTTTATTAGCCATGAGCTAATGTAGAAAAGTAGCTGTCAGTGGCTGGCAGATCCTGCAGGTACCCAACTGAGCAGAAGTGTTTGATGAGCTTGTTAAAATTTCAGACTGTTATTCTAAATGAACATCCACATACTACTGCACTCTTTAAACTGGCTTAATAGCCACTTGAGAGAACCTTGGCAACTATAGCGGAGTGAAGGGAATTGGGGACTTTTGAATGGTAATTCTCTACCCCCGTACTTGGTCTGGAATTCCTTGCATGGTTTGCAGGCAGATCTGGCAATTAAAACTAGTATAAATCCAATATACCTTTATGATTCAAACACAACCTTTGTGCAGCTTGGTTTCCTCAAAGCCAGAGTCAGTATCTAGGGAAAACAAATACAAAGGAGGTCTATATCTTTCACTGGAAGAGAGGGAATTTCAGCTACTGATTTCTTCATTCCTCCATTGCAGGAATGCCTTTTGTTGGTACGATTGTTAAAATACAGGTACCTTAGGTGCTCTTTCATTGCTAGCCTGCCCCTTTGACAGTATACTATATAGAATATTTGGTTCCTAATCAACCTGGGTTCCATAAGTACCATTCAGATATAAATATTTATTTAAAAAAATCCACATTCTACTTGCAAAGGGAGCAGTCCTTGCACCTGTAAATTTGAAGCAAAGATTGGTACCTACATATCTGCTAGGGGTGAGCCTGGGAGATTTGTTTTGGATTTTTTTTTTTTTTTTTTGCAGGGAAGGAAGAATAAACTTTTTCATCTAAAGCTGAATTTTGTTTCTCTGAAGTTTTAACATGCAGGAGAATAACCAAACACTTAGCAGGCCATTCACTGCAGATAATTGTCTTTCTTTTAAGCAGGCTTTAAATATTAAATGCACACTGATATATTTAGGAGCTCTGCCTGCAGAGTCTCAAACAGTAATTGGATGCTGCTTAGAAAGTGAATTTGTAATCCTGGCTGTTCAGTGTTTCACTGGCAACAATAATTTCCCAAATGGAAGATGGCAAAAATGTAGGCTCTGGAAAAGAAAGGAATGCAGACAAGGTAGACATTTATATGCTTTGTTGAATTATCAATTTTTCATTGTCTCTTTTGGGAGGAGGAGGAGGGGGGAGGGGGATGTAAGCTTTCAAACCCACGCAGAGCTAGTTTGCAATACATTTCTACAATCAACAACATTTTCCACCATCAAGACGACGGGCATGTCTCTTGCTGAAGTACGAGGAACTTTGTCTGAAGAGATTAATTGATTTAGAAATGCAGTCTTTGAACTGTTTCCAGTGCAAAAGATCACTTGAGGTTTCTCAGGTATTTGTGCATATACCGGTATAATTTTGGATAGAGCATGAATTGTGTGAATTCCCAATTCAGCTCTAACTGCTGCAGCAGGTGTTCTTGGATCTACACTCATAATACGTCTCAAATGCTGGGACTGTGTTTGTTCTAAGACTGTGGTTGAGTAAAGACCCCAAATGTCTGCTCCATAGAAGAGCATAGTGGTAACCTTAGCTTTATATACCTTAATTAATGGGGCTAAGGACCTTGGGTAACTATGGTTTTTTTTACTGTAAGCAGTAGATTCAGGTGGGCTTTTGCTCTAAATGTACTTCATTGATGATGGCAAACCCAAGATCCAGTCTTGGAAAAAGTTATGCCCAGATATACAAAGGTGTTAACCTGTTCAATTGATTCACCATGTAATTGCCACTTACGTCTCTGACGGTGTCTTCCAAACACCAGCATACTGATGAGATTGGGCACTCAGTCTGCCCTTCCATTGTTACTGTCATCCTGACATCTGAGGGGACACTTTCTTTAGTGCAGAATCTCATGTACAAGTACTCCTTGACACAACAGTTCATTTAATGACCATTCAAAGTTACAATGGCACTGGAAAAAGTGGCTGTTTTTCCACACCTAGGACTGTTGCAGCATCCTCACAGCAATGTGATCAACATTCAGACTCTTGGGAACTGACTCATATTTATGATGGCTGCAGAGTCAAGAGATCACCTTTTGCAAATTTCTGATAATTTAACAAGTGCAGCAATTCCGTTGATGACTGTGGCAAGAAAGATTGTAGAATAGGGCAAGACTTACTTAACTGTCTTAGCAACAGAAATGTTTGAGCTGAACTGTGGCTGTAAACCAAGGACTATCTTATCAGTTGAGATTCTTCACAAAGTTTAAACTGAGAAACTGGGCAGTCCTTTTACTTTCAATTGCAACTAAATGATATGAGAGGAATGAAGCCAGCATGATTGCTCATTCTTGCTTCTTTCTTTTGCAGAAAATGTCTGGGATGTATAGGATTTCTTATAGGATGTGTTCCCTTTATTTATTTATTTTATTTAATTTATATGCCGCCCCTCTCACAAGACTCAGGGCGGCTCACAAAAAAAACACAATAAAAAAAAACACAATTAATTTAAAAATTTAAAAAATTAATATCATTCACACAACATACAAACACATTCAACTCACAATCGTTGATGGCGGGACACTCTTAGGGCCGAGGGGCAGAGCACAGCTCATATGCCCCAACCCTGTCGCCATAGATGTGTCTTTAGTGCTTTCCGGAAGGCCAGGAGGGAGGAAGCAGTACGAACCTCTGAGGGAAGCTGGTTCCAGAGGGCTGGGGCAGCAACGGAGAAGGCCCTTTATTTTTTTGAGCAGTATATATGGGTGCTCCTTCTATTTGTTTGTATTTTTGTCTGTTATAGATGAAGTATAGATGAAGTATGTGTTGGACAAAAATACAAACAAATAGAAGGAGCACCCATGGGATCACCCCTCTCACCTTTCATTGCAAACCTGTACATGGAACACTTTGAAACACAAGCTCTAGAAAAATCTGATCACAAACCCAAACTCTGGCTCAGACACGTAGATGACACCTTCATAATCTGACCACATGGCCACATGGGTAAGAAAAACTGGACAACTTCCTCACACACCTCAACAGCCTACACCCCAAAATGCAGTTCACCATGGAAACAGAAGCTAATAACCAACTTCCCTTCCTGGATGTCTTAGTCTACAAGAAATCCAATGGCTCCCTAGGACACACCATCTACCAGAAGAAAACACACACAGACTGCTATCTGCATGCACTCTTACACTACCATCAAGCACAGATCAACACTCATCTCCAGAACCAAACGCCAAGCTGACGAACAACACCTAAAAACCAAACTGCACACTCTCACTAATGTACTAACATCCAACGGATTCCAAAGAAATAAGATTTCCAACTTAATCCAAAAAGAAACCCCCAGAGAACAAGAAAACAGCAAAGCCCTCCTCCCATACACAAAAGGCACCACAGACAGGATCAGCAAGATCCTCCACAAACATAACATCAAGACAGCATTCTGCACAAACAGAAAAATATCCACCATCCTAAGAAACCCTAAAGACAAAATTGAGTTAGAAAATCAAGGAGTATATGAAATCCCATGTACTGCTTGCCCCACCACATACATCGGACAAACCAACAGAAAATAAGTGCATGCATTGAAGAACACAAAAACTCAGTCAAAAAAGAGGAACCAACTTCTTCCCTGGTCCAACACCTTAAAGCCACAGGACATGAAATTGACTTCAAAAAGACCACAACTATCGCCAAAACTGAACACTTTAATAACAGAATAATCAGAGAAGCCATCGAGATAGAAAAACGCCCACACAGCATGAACAAACGAGATGATATCTCCCGCCTACCAGCCATTTGGAAACCTGCCCTTATTTACAAACGAGTCCCTAACACAAAGAATGACACCAGACCCACACTCATGAAAACCACACAGGATGTCACCACCACACATCCACGCAAAAAGCAAACCCAAACCCACACCGATGATGAGGCACGACCACAAACCAGAAGCCCGACCACAGCTGCATCATTGGCCACTTTAAACCCCTCCAATCCATACATGAAGAAAACTGACACCCACCATGAAGATGAGGCACGACCACAAATGCGAAGCCAAACAGCTATGCAACTCACCATCTCTAATCCCCCTGCTACTCAGACTAACCTGAGCACACTAAAGCCCCCACCCAAACAGAACACTCCCCTATCCAATCAGAGTACAGCCAACCCCCCATCCAATCAGAGCACAGCCAAGCCCCTAACCAATCAGAACACACCTCCACCCAATCAGAACACAGCCAAGCTCCCAGCCAATCAGTTCATATGTGTGTGTGTGTGTGTGTGTGTGTGTGTGTGTGTGTATAGAAGCACGAAAACACCAGCCTGAAGATGACGAAAGGGACTTCGTCGAAACGTCGCCAAGACACTTCCAATTTTACATGGGAGAAAACCCGAACAACCAAAGACCTACATACAAACACCCGCGAAAACCTCAGAAAACACACACACACAGAGACACACACACACATATATGATCAATATACATATTATATATATATACATTATATATATATATGTTTTCTGAGGTTTTCGCGGATGTTTGTATGTAGGTCTTTGGTTCTTCGGGTTTTCTCCCACGTAGAATTTGAAGTGTCTTGGCGACGTTTCGACGAAGTCTCATTCGTCATCTTCAGGCTGGTGCTTTTGACTTCATGCCTCTAGGAGCAATGTGTGATTGTAGCTGTTTCTACAGCCGAGCTCCCAGCCAATTAGTTCAAACCCCCACTGGCAGTTAAAAGGAAGAAACAGCTACAATCACACATTGCTCCTAGAGGCACGAAGCCGAAAGCACCAGCCTGAAGATGACGAATGAGACTTCGTCGAAACGTCGCCAAGACATTTCAAATTCTACATGGGAGAAAACCCAAAGAACCAAAGGCCTACACACACACACACACACACACACACACACACACACACACACACACACATGTTTTCTGAGGTTTTCGCGGGTGTTTGTATGTAGGTCTTTGGTTCTTCGGGTTTTCTCCCATGTAGAATTTGAAGTGTCTGGGCGACGTTTCGATGAAATCTCATTCATCATCTTCAGGCTGGTGCTTTTGGCTTCTGCTTCTAGGAGCAATGTGTGGTCTGAGCTGTTTTTTCCTTTTAACTGCCAGTGGGGGTTTGAACTGATTGGCTGGGAGCTTGGCTATGTTCTGATTGGTTAGGGGCTTGGCTGTGCTCTGATTGGCTGGGGGGTTGGCTGTGTTCTGATTGGCTGGAGGAGTGTTCTGGTTGGGTGGGGGCTTTGTAGTGCTGGAGGGGTTCAAAGTGGCCAATGATACATACATACATACATACATACATACATACATAGATACATACATACATACATACACAGTATATATATTTGTAGTCTGATATTCCAAGTTCACAATGTGTACAAGTCATTTATTATTATAGTGATGACATTTTAAGTGCATAATGATTGCTAGCTTTTCTGAGGCATATCTGCACATAGCCATTATGTGCATTAAAACATTATGATTATAGAGTGCTGAGTGGACTCTGTTATATTATGGACAGATGCCAAAATATTTACCCTTTGGGCAATATCTTAATGTTTCTGGGCATTTGAACTATGGGGAAATGTAAGAAACTGGAAACGTTATGAAAAAGTTAACTATGTGTAATATCCTTTTTTGAGAACACATATAAGGCAATTTTGTTACATGCATGTTTTTTCAGAAGATTTACCCATGTACAATTATTTTATCAAATAATTACAAATATAAACATTAGGAAAAATGTAGGATCAAGCTTAAATATCATTCCCCCCATTTGTTTGTTTAAGGATGGATCGCCCTTGAATTGAGCTTTACTGCTTGGGAGCTTACAGACAAATCCATGGAATTTTCATAAGAAAATTATGAAAGACATTTGCCATCTAATTTTCCCAAAATATTTTTTTACAGGCTCCTAGTCTACCCTAGTGTTTTGGTGGATTGATGGATTGTTTTCTGGTGGAAATTACTGGCTGGAGAATTCTGAAAGCTGAAGTTCACATAGCTTAAAGTTGTCAAGGTTGAGAAACACTGTGATGGACTGTAATCAATTACTAACCAGTTATTGGAGAGAGACTGGCAGAATTGGGGGGAAGAGTCAAGTGGGGAATTAGTCTGTAATCCCTACATCAGACATGTCAAACACAAGGCCTGGGGGCCAGATGCAGCCTGCTAAGTGGTTTCATGTGGCCCGTGAAGCCACCCTGGAAACAGTGAGGGAACGGCCCCCGCTGCCTTGGCCCTGGCTCAGGCCAGCCGGGAGCCAATGTACAATTTTGTGGTGGCCATCTTGGCACTTGCCCCAGTGGACCATGCCTTGGCACTTGCCCCGGTCCCACCCCCTTCTGCCAGAGACCCTCAGATCTGTTCCACTCCTGCCCAAGCCCCCCATAGTCACCCTTGATGCAAATGATGTAGAACTGGCCACACCCACCCAGTAGACCACATCCACTCCATCCATGCCCACCCATTAGGCTGCACCCACTCTGACCACACCCACCCAGCCCCACCAGGGCAATCGCAATGCTGATGTGGCCCTCAGTGAAATTGAGTTTGACACCCCTGCCCTACATGGACACATGTATAAAGTCCAACACTCCTCAAATGCTATTGAATCTTATCCAGTCCTACCCAGATGCAGACAGTTAGTCTTAGAAGATTCCTGTGTATAGGCTTGAGCAATAAATCATATAATTGAAATCTTCACATGTGGACCTGGTTGTTCACACATGGACTAGGTCTAATCTTGCTCTAATAAACCAGACATATCACAAGTTACAATTTAGATGACTTTTCAGTTTGTATTGATTTGGAAAATTGAGATAAAGAATAAATTCATATAAAGGTTGTAGAGCTAATTTTATATGAATGTAGGGCATATGAATTAAGTATATTTCCTTCTGTGATAAGGCATCACTTGAAATGTATTATAAAATATAAATATGCATTTGACACAGAAAATATTAAAATTAATCAGTAGTATTTGATAAAATAAATAAATAAATTATTATGTTAGAATTATTGCAAATTTCCAACATGCATTTAAGAAAAACCAATAATAATAAGGGGTGAAGATATTATTATTGTGTCAGTTTTGTATTATAAACTATAAAGTTATGAAATTATTTTTAAGAACATTTACTGATATTAATTTCTACAAAAAGCTTGCATATTCTTTATATTAATCATTATGTAATTAAATGAAATAATTTCATGGTATACATTGGATTGCAGAAATGTTACATTGGTTGTAATGCGCCTTAATTTTTCTACATGCTAGGAAAAAATAATGCAGAGAATTAAAATCAGTAGATAAAATCAGTCTAAAATTGTTTGTCCTGAATTGCAAATATCCATTATACTTGTTTATTACAGATCAAGAAATGAAATAAAGAGTTCATAGATGAGTATTGGAAATGGAAGAAATGCTGAAAGAATTGGAATAGAATAGGAAAAGTAATTTAAAAGCTTTTGTATTCCCAAAGCTATGCAATTTTATTTCAAACATTTTCACAAATGTGGAATAAATACTTGTCTTTTGTTTATTAAATACTACTTTTTCTTTTATAACCAAATTAAGGTAATCCTATTTTCATTATTCTGGGGTAGTCTAATTGAAAACTTCCAGTTGAGTAAGCCAGTATATGTAGCTTCCTGTAAGATGGAAAATTGGTGTCTTTTTTTGGTGTTGCAGTTCATACCATTTCTGAGCAGAAAATCACACAGCTAAATCTTACACAACATTCATTATCTGATACTAGAATGATATACATGCAGTGCTTTTTTTCCTTAAAAAAAAAAAAAAGGTGCCGGAACTCACACACGTCATATAACCAGCCTTGCCTACCCTACAAGGTTCCAACCAAAAAAGGTGCCGGAACTCCATTCTGGGCATTCTATGAGAAAAAAAAGCCCTGTATACTAGAACGGCCACTGCTTTTCACTTATTCAAGTATTCTCTACCAACTCATTTGACAAAGCTGTTTGCCAATTTAATGCAGAAATACAAGCAATTCCATACAGCCTTCTGCAGGAATTCAAATATCCCAAGCATTTCAGACATTGTCAGTGTAAGGACCACCCCACTTTGCATCTTAAGACAACAGAACTCTTGGCATATTTCTTCCAACAGGCATCCTTTATTAAGAGAAAATGGTTGCAGGCATTCTAGACAGGACCTGGGGCCCAAGCCCTATGGTTCAAGGTTTTAAGGGGTCCCCAGCAGCCCACCCCACCCAACCAACTTTCCAGCGACAATCCCAGGCATTACATTTCCACCCCCTTTTTCCTCACTGCTGGTGGAAGGGAGACTTCAGAGAGGAGCAGATGAAAGCTAATGGCCCCATTGTTATGATTTAGTCCTTTTGATGGTATCCACATTCAATTCCTTTGAAGTTGTACCAAAGGAAGTGAGGGCCATAAAACCCCTTTGTTCAACCCCCTTCCCCTTCATCGTATGACAGAATCCAAAGAGGGCAGAAATGGGGTTTTCCATAGTCGATAACTAGAGATGAAATATAATTGGATTCTGACATCCAGAGCATTAAGAGCAAGCATATAGTAACTTTGAAAGAGCAGCTTAATTGCAAGTACCATGAGAACGAAGTTTTAGAGATCTAGAATTCCAGTGTTTTTCCAGATCCCTGCATATGTTCCTGATTTAAACTAGATGTTGTCAAGTGCCAGGGAAATGAGAAGATTCAGGCAGTTCAAACGGTATAAAGATTTATTGCAAGCTTAAGCTCTCTACAAGAATCTGACCAACCAGCGGTCAAGGGAAATGCACAGGAGATAAGAGAGGCATTTAAGGTGTGCTGGACTTAGATCTCTTGCGGGAGCACAGGGACTCATGATGTACGATGCACTTGACCCCTCCATCGGGCTCGTCCTGATCATCTCCTACAGATGTAGGTTAGGATGGAGGAAGGAAGAGAAGGTGATTGTGTGATTGTGTATATGTGAGACATATTATTGATACCTTCTGAATTAGCAATCTGTTGTGGTTTTTTGAAACCTTCAGAGATAGCCTGAAATGTTTTGATGTAGGTGAGTTCAGCAGTCTTTTACTCAATCAATCTGGCAGTTTATTTTTCCAAGATGGCTCTTTTGAGATCTGTAATGAAGTATCTTGGAAGATTGAAATGTTTCTTGTCAATTAAGAAAGCAAAAGTATTCAACAATTCCCCAATGCCGTCCATTGTTACAACTCCTGGAATCTCTAGCGACCAAAACTATGGTCCTGAAGGCTGGACAAGAGAGACTATTTTACTTCTCTAGAATCATCAGGTTAGGGAAAGCTGCTGTAATTTACATATTGCTTTGACTATTTCCTCATTTCATTCTTTAGCCTCCTCCCTCCCCTTTGAGCCTGGAATCTTTTCGGTCTTTATTGATTTCCTTGTCATTTAAATTTGTAAATTGAGAGAGATACATTTCCAACTTGCCTTTGAATGTTGAAAAAAAATGCTATATGTGGCATTCTATTTTTATTGAGGGGTGAACACATTCTGGAATGGATGGATGAAGTGTTATGACCTTAGTCATAAAAGATGCTTTCTGTATCTTAGATCAGGGCTTTTCAACCTTTTTATCGATTGTACCACTTTTAGGATATGGCAATATTCGAGCACCACCTAGCAAGGTGTCAAAACCTTGATGACCAAAATAAAAACCTGTTCAAAGTTGCAATTGCACTGAAAAGACTTATGACCATTTTTCACACTTATGACCATTGCAGCATGCCCAGGGTCATGTGATTTATATTTGGATGCTTGGCAACTGATTCATATTTATAATGGTCACAGTGTTCCAGGGTCATGTGATCCCCTTCTGCAACCTTTTGACAAGCAAAGTCAATGGCAGAGCTGCTGGTGGCTCCCTCCCTTCCCTGCCTCCCTTTTTCTCATTCCCATCTCCTTCTGAAGGAAGAATTTGACCCCCCCATATTTTCCCTCTTCCATATATTGATTAAACAAGGAAAGGCCTCCAGAGACAGAAAAGACAAGCTGCTGAGTGAACTAGCTTAAAAAGGCACATTCCCCTTTAAGAATTAGCCTACTGGCTAGAAAGGAAAGTAAGGAATGCAGCCGGCACTTAAGGAAGAAAAAAAATGTAAGCACTGGCTGCCCGCTAAGGCAATCTCCCCAAATGGCTCCATTCATAAGTAAAGGAATGCTACAGGCAAAATCCATTCAGGAGAAAAATACTTCAAAATCACTTGCAGCAAAACTTACAGCTAACAACAGCATAGCAATAGAAGCTAACACAAAGCCCTCATTGCACAAATCCCAGAACTTCAAAGTCACAAAAGCACATAAGAATCCTTCCACTCTCCACTCCTTCCCTCCTCTGTGCCTCACATCTAGCCATTGCTGCCTTTTTTCATTCCTCTTGGAGGGCGACCCCTCCCCTGTTGCATTTCTTGCCTGTTTGCTGCTGCCAGCACAGGTGGTTGCCATAGCAGTTGTAGATCAGCTCATGGCCAGCCTGCTTGATCTCCTCTTCCCCTCCCCCTCCTTTTTCTTCCCCTTCGGTGCAGCTGACTCTGCCTACTCCCAAGGCTGCTGCTTTTCTCTCTCTCTCCCTCTCCTGCCCAAACTGCCTCCTTTTATAGGCTCTCCTGTCTCCACCTCCCCTCCTCCTTTCTCATGGGGGAGGGTGAGCCAGAAGTGAGCCTGGGGCTTTTGCAGCTCTAGAGGACTCTCTCACTGTAAGTCAGTGGTTCTCAACCTTTTTAATGTCACAACCCCAACCGGTTGTAAGTCAAGGACTACCCAACCGGTCGTAAGTCGAGGACTTCCCAACCGGTCGTAAGTCGAGGACTTCCCAACCGGTTGTAAGTCAAGGACTTTCTCTGCCCGGGAGTGCTGCGCATGCATGGTGCCACCCCCTGCATCGGCCGAGGCTTAGCTGGCAAGGGGCAGCAATGGCACAGGGCGACCACCAGCTGGGCCACCAGCTGGCCCAGCCCAAGGGAGGTAAGGCACCCGCTGGGCCCCACACATGCCAACAACGCTCCCTGTGCCCGCCGGCCTTCCACCTCCCACCCCTGGACCTCTTTTACTTACATTTTTAGTAGTTGCTCAGCAGGGAGGGGTGGAAACTTCTAGACAGCTCGCCTTCACTGCAGACAACTTGCAGCACCGTTTGCAGACTGGGACTTTTGGCAGCCTCAGCAGGGCAGAGACAGCCTGGACAATTCCTATTGGCTTTTGAAAGCCAATAGAATTAGACTCTATTCAAGAGAGTCTATTCTATTGGCTTTCAAAAGCCAATAGAATAAGAGGGAGTAGCACAGTTAAGGAAAAGGGGGAAAAATGGCAGATTGCGTTGTTTGGCGACCCTCGTGAAATGGTCGTTCGACCCCAAATGGGGTCGCGACCCACAGGTTGAGAACCGCTGCTGTAAGTCCTTGCCTGTGCTGGCTCTTTCCATCCCCCACTACACTTGGCTAGGCAGGGCTGCATACCACCTGCCACTCATTAATGTACCACAAGTGGTACGTGTACCACCCGTTAAAAAGCCCTGTCTTAGATGGTCTGGAGCCACTGTAAGGCCAATGAATTCTGGCTTATTTATCTTGGCACATTTTGAAATAATCTGAAGGAGAAGGAGTAGCAGAACCTGGGGGCGTAGTTAAAATAGGAATCAGCCTAGAATTCCTAAATAGCCATAAGCAGATTAAGTCCAACCTTCCTTGAATTCTGTCGACCTTTATCTAATTTCAAGCAGGTGCTAACCATTAGTTAAGAAGATTTCCACATATAGGCTATTTATTAATAAATCAGTTTAATTGGACCTTCACTTGTGGACCTTTTGTACCTGACATAATCTCTTCTAATATGAGATTATTGTTTTAATGAATTACTCTCTGATATTTCCTCTCTCAAAATATCAAGCAAAATGTCACACTTTTATATTTCAAATCAAATGTGATGCTTCACTTATTATCCTTTTATTTGAAATCATGAACTCAGAGTTGCTATATGATCAGGATATTGCCTGCTAATATCTTTGCAGAAACACCTTGAAATCAGCACATAGTTCCATAGAATCTAAAAAGAATCAGATTGCTTATGGTCAAATTTACTTCAGTGTGGCTTTAGGACAGGATTTGGAATTTGGACAATTTCTGTTTCCTGCGTAAATGTTTTCTATGACTCTGACATGGGAAATAATGTCTTTATTATCTCCAGTGGCATGGCATTCAGTTTTTGTTGTTTTAACCATTTAGTCATGTCTGACCGTTGGTGACTTTATAGGCAAGTGCTCTCCATGCTACCATGTCAAGCACAGCTTCTTTCAATTGTTGGATGTTCAACTTTGTATCATATTTAATGCTATCAAGTCAATAAGTTCTTTGCTTGCCCCTTCTTGACCCATTAACCATTCCTAGCACTTCTCCAATGAATTTGCATGCATGACATGGCCAAAGTAAATCAGACATAGTCTTATGATTTTAGCTTTTTGTGATGTATCTGGTTTTATACGATTTAACACTTCCCTGTTAGTTACTCTGGCTGTCCATGGTATACACCAGTAGTGGAGAACCTATGGCACAGGTGCCAGAGGTGACACTCAATGCCCTCTCTGTGGGCACATCTGCCATTGCCCAGCCCCACCTCCCACATGGCCCCTCCTTACCAGCAGCCCCCCCAGAGGAGAGTTGCCCCTGAGTGCAGCCTGTGCGGAGCAGCGCAGCCAAGGACATGGCAGCCGGGCAGTGGGGACAAGACTCCACCCTTGTGCCCCATTGTGTGCAGTTGATGCTGTGGGGCATGGGTGGATGGTGTGGCCACCATGGCACTGCTGGGCCACCTGGGCAATCTGCAGCAGGCCATGAAGGTGGTGAATGGCCCTGCAGGTGGGTGGGGGCAGGTGGGATGGGGCCGGGGGGTGGGGCTGGGTTTTGGGCACTGTCTCTAAAAGGTTCACCATCACTGGTATGCACAGTAATTTACACCAGCACCACAGTTCAAAGGCATCATTTTTTCTTCAATCAACCATTCTTACTTTCCAACTCTCATACCCATACCTCATTATAAGGAAGACTATTGCTTTCAATACATTCAGTATACAATGGCATTCAATACCATTATGATATTGTTTTTAGAATAAATCCATCCTTCTGGAGGATAATTTCCAGAAGATGGTGTTGAAGGACTGCTACCCTGTTCATGAGAGGAAGCATTTTGTATGCCCTCTTTATGAAGGTGACATGATTTATGGCAGCAAGTGAAGGAAGGAAAAGGGGTAAGAATATACAATTTTATAAAAATAAAAAATAAAAGGAAGGAAAGTCCTTTCCTTTTCCTTTCCCTTCTCTGTTTTGTGAAATGTATTTTTTTCATGTTCAAGGCTGATTCAGAGGCTGCAAATAAGCAGGATGGCTAGTATAGCTCTGTCCTTAAATGCTTGGGAAACACAAAGAGAGTCCAAAGGGGTCTTCTGAGAAGCTGCTTCTTTCTAGAATCTACTTTATTCTCCTTGCTCGAACTGGCCCTTTTTACATTCTTCAATTAATCCCAGAAACATTATTTATATATACAGTACTTGTAGATCTGGATGGCATATATGTTGATTTGGGAGTTTCGATTAGCTTAAGTCCTTCTATATGTTCTCTGGATTCAGAATCAATACAATAAAAGCTTTTAAGAAACTTTAAAATGTAGTGGCATATGGCATGCAAACATCCTGGTAATTTCAAAATATGTGAGGAAAGTATTATTTTTGAAAAGAAACCTGCAGTCAGCCTGGGAATTTATTTTTGATCTATAGCACTGCAAAGCTCTGCATATTGAAGATTAAATTAACCATTAAATTAACACAGGCAGAAGCAATATCATTTTTATTTAAGAACATTACATGAAAAATCATCTCTCTATATAAAAAAAGTTCCCAGTATTGCAGTTGTAGATCATCCAAATTGTTCTATAATTCAGAAGCCCTTCCTGCTGCCTGTTAAATAATTCTTCAAATTTCATGTTAAACGAAGATCTGCCAAAAATTGTGCGGAGGGAGAAAGAAATCCAAAGGGGAAAAAACCCTTAGAGTTTCGTCTGGTGCAGATCAGACCAATTTTATAATGGTCACGTTCATTGTTTTCTCTTTCTGCAGAATCTATCACATAAAGCTAAGCACAAAATATTCATATGTTTCTTATGTCTTCATGTAATTCCAAAACAACCAATTATCACATTCCATCTGTCACAGGACACATTTCTCTGACTTGTACCTGGATTTGGGCACTGGTCCTAAATATTATAATTTTCTCAGATCAAAACCCAAATTTACTTGTGCAAAACATCTTAATATACTTGGGAACAGAAGGAGTAAGAAACAAGATGTAGAAAGCTATCAGCTCTTTCTTCAACCCATCCCTTTCCTTATTCTCTGTTTTAATAATCATTTTTAAGTAAAAAAAATACTGTTTATTAAATTATGTTGATTGTCCTTCCTAAATGAAATTATTCATGATGTCTAGATCTTCTTTTTTTCCTTTTTTTTCTTTACAAACAAACATAATACACAATACATTTTTTCTTTTCCCTTAACAATACTATGTCCTATATCTCTTAAGTTTATTTACATTTATTTACATTACTTCTCATACTTTTTTATTCCGCAATTCTAGCCAGTTATAATACATGTCCCATATCTCGTAAAATTCTGTAGCTTCTTTGTCTTTTATTTTTAAGAAAAGTTTGTTCATCTCAGCACAGTCTAATATCTTACATACAATCATTGCATTTGTTGGTATGTTCTTCCTTTTCCAACATTGCACATATGCAATGCATGCTGCAGTTATAATATGTATAATGATATATTGGATTAATAATCATTTTTTATTGACGTTTACACTTCTAAAGATAAAAAAAAATTAATACAAACTAAGAAAAATATATATAAAAAAGAGAAAAAATAATACAGAAAAAGATATATAAATATATAAAGTCATGACTTCCCCCTCTATCAAGACAAATAAAAACAATTTCAGTAACTTATCACCATCACTTATATTTTTTAAAAAAATCTCTTCTTCCCCTATCTCATCTATAATCAAATTATAAAGTCCTAATCAGCAAAAGTCCATTGACTGACTAGAAATAGCAACCTATATGTTAAACTTAATCAAATATATCAGTTTTATATTACTTTTCTTTACTTTGAACATACTGTAGTAATTTATCAATTTCTCTAACCATACACCAAAAAACCCTCCTTTCTTTGTCTTGTCTTGATTTGTCATCTTTAAAGCCTCATCATTCAGTTCTAGTAAAATAAAAATGTTGTTTAAGATACCAGTCCCAAACCTTTTTGGCATCAGGGACTATTTCTGTGGAAAACCTCTCCAGAGGAGGGATGGTTTGTGCACTACCTATCCTGTGCATGTACAGATGAAGCTTTGCTTGTTTGCATGGCCCAATTCCTAACAAGCCACAGACGAGTACCACTCCACAGCCCAGGGATTGGGGAATCCTGATACATAAATTTTTTTATTTATAAAAATAAATAAAATTTGTATGTCTTTCATTACTTTGTGGAATCTGGATCTCCTTTTAATTAGTGTCTCAAAAGTTGATTTCTTATCATTTTCTCTTTGTCTCTTCTCAGAATGTCCTTCATAAGTTTAACAAGTCTCTTTTGTAAATCCAAGATAAGAAAGTTATCCAAGTCACTCTTCTGATTATTTGCATATCTCCTTTAATTATGAAGACATTAGCTGGTTTCATTTGTAAATCCAATGTAGCATCTGTTTCCATATCATTCTTGTAGCCTGACATTTTAAAATTTAGTTTCATATCCACATTTGAAACAGCCTGTTTTGTCTAATTTGTCTAATGTTTCTCTTCTCTAACCTCTTTTAATCCATTTTTATAACAGCAGGCAATTTTAAGACTAATTTCTGAGTGCATTGATACCAAATATCCCTGAATTCTCCTAAAGTCAGATATTTTTGCTCTGTACTGTAATAGAACAGAACAGAACAGAACGGAACAGAATAGAGCTGGAAGGGACCTTGGAGGTCATCTAGTCCAGCCACCTGCTCAAGCAGGAGAACCTATACCATTTCAGACAAGTGACTGTCTGGTTTCTTTTTAAAAATCTCCAGTGATGGAGCACCCACAATTTCTGAAGGCAATATTAATGGTTCTCCTTTAATTATCATCTTTCTGGTTTTCTCTAGTGTCCATCTTTCTTATCACATTTATTTTCTACTCAACAACATTTTCCCGTGGGAAGATACCTCAGTTAATTTCAAAATCTTCACAGATTTTTAAAATAAATTTTTAAGCAACCCTCAGGAAGAATACTTGTAATTAATTCTGAAATATTATCTCAAGTCTCTCTGGTTCCTTAATCCATTTATAACTTTCCAAAATCAATGTTCTAACGACATTTGCTGTTTATTAAAAAAAAACACCACTTTTTAAGGTTCTTAAACTTGCATAAAACTTCTTTCTTCAAGGATAGAAGGAAACATACCTAGTATAATGAAACTCACCTTTCCAAAGGTTTTAAATATCAAAAAAGCTGCTAATGAGAAATTTCCAGAAGTAATTAAGAAAGGAAGTATGCAAACCCTGTATCCATGAAGGCTCCAAAACATGGCTTGAGAAAGCTTGCAATTCCTCAGCTCACAGTGCTCTAAACCTATCAGAACCAGCTATCTCAGTTTCCTCAGTTTCCACAGTTTCCTGGAGTGCTTCTGACAATCTTAGTTCTTTCCTTATTCTAGAGCAGCGGTTCTCAACCTATGGGTCGCAACCCCATTTGGGATCGAACGACCATTTCATGGGGGTCGCCACACGCCTCCGTCCGCCATTTTTTATTTTTTTCATTTTTTTTCATTTTTTTTCATTTTTTTCAATTTTTCAATTTTTTTGGCCGGCGCATGCGCAGTTTGGCCCGTCGCGTGCGCGCGACGGGCCGAACCATGCATGTGCGGCACGCACGATGACCCGATCTGTGCATGCGCAGCACAATGGGCCAAACTGCACATGCACAGCGCAACCGGGCCGCTCGCCTCCCACCGCTGCCTCAGAGACTCCGGCAGGCACACTGAGGAGCGGTCCGGAGCAGGCGGGCGCAAAGCTGCCTCCTTCCCGCTCCGCTCCACCACGTCCCAGGCCCGGCCTCCAACTCGCCCTCCGGCAGCTGGCCAAGCGGTCGGGGCAGCCGGACCTCGAGGCGGGCCCGCACTTCACCGAGACCGGCTCGGCTGTGGCGAGAGGCGCCCGGTGGCCCGAGAGAAGCGAAAGGCGCCCAGCGGCTGCCTCCGGCCCCCAGGTCCGCGCTCCTCTCCTCGCCCTCCTCCCTGACCAGCCCTCGCCACGCCGCCCCATTTTCTCCGCGGTGGCCAATGGTTGTGCCTCATCTTCATGGTGGGTGTCAGTTTGCTTCATGTATGGATTGGAGGGGTTTAAGGTGGCTAATGATGCAGCTGTGGTCTGGTTTCTGGTTTGTGGTCGTGCCTCATCATCGGTGTGGGTTTGGGTTTGCTTTTTGCCTGGATGTGTGGTGGTGACATCCGGTGTGGTTTTTGTGAGTGTAGGTCTGGTGTTATGGACTCGTTTGTCAATGAGTTGTCATAGATGTCATATCCCTCTTCACCCAAGTGCCATCGGAACCCCACTTAGACCCATAGTCAGCTCCATAGGCTCACCTCTACAAAACCTAGCCAAATTTCTCGCCAAACAACTACAGCCCTATGCAGAATCCATCACCTCACACGTAAAAAACTCATTCCAGTTCATAGAGATCATAAAGAAACAAAACTTACAGCCCAGCAACCTACTCATGAGCTTCGATGTCATATCCCTCTTCACCCAAGTGCCAATCAAAGAAGCCTTAACAGCTATCCAAAACAAATATAACCCCCCCAAACACATCCTAGATCTGACCAACCACTGTCTATCCAACACATACTTCATCTACAACGGACAAAAATACAAACAAATAGAAGGAGCACCCATGGGATCACCCCTCTCACCTGTCATTGCAAACCTCTACATGGAACACTTTGAAACCCAAGCCCTAGAAAAATCTGATCACAAACCCAAACTCTGGCTCAGATACGTAGATGACACCTTCGTAATCTGGCCACATGGGAAAGAAAAACTGGACAACTTCCTTACACACCTCAACAGCCTACACCCCAAAATACAGTTCACCATGGAAACAGAAGCTAATAACCAACTTCCCTTCCTGGATGTCTTAGTCTACAAGAAATCCAATGGCTCCCTAGGACACACCATCTACCAGAAGAAAACACACACAAACGGCTATCTGCATGCACTCTCACACCACCACCCAGCACAGATCAACTCCGTAGCCAAGACACTCATCTCCAGAACCAAATGCCTAGCTGACGAACAACACCTAAAAACTGAACTACACACTCTCACTAATGTACTAACATCCAACGGATTCCAAAGAAATAAGATTTCCAACTTAATCCAAAAAGAAACTCCCACTAAAATCCAAGACAGAGAACAAGAAAATGGCAAAGCCCTCCTCCCATACATAAAAGGCACCACAGACAGAATCAGCAAGGTCCTGCACAAACATAACATCAAAACAGCATTCTGCACAAACAGAAAAATATCCACCATCCTAAGAAACCCCAAAGACAAAATTGAGTTAGAAAATCAAGGAGTATATGAAATCCCATGTACTGCTTGCCCCACCACATACATTGGACAAACCAACAGAAGAATAAGTGCACGCATTGAAGAACACAAAAACTGAGTCAAAAAAGAGGAACCAACTTCTTCCCTGGTCCAACACCTTAAAGCCACAGTACATGAAATTGATTTCAAAAAGACCAGAACTATCGCCAAAACTGAACACTTTAATAACAGAATAATCAGAGAAGCCATTGAGATAGAAAATGCCCTCACCACATGAACAAACGAGATGATACCTCCCGCCTACCAGCCATTTGGAAACCCGCCCTCATTGACAAACGAGTCCATAACACCAGACCTACACTCACAAAAACCACACAGGATGTCACCACCACACATCCAGGCAAAAAGCAAACCAAACCCACACCGATGATGAGGCTCGACCACAAACCAGAAGCCAGACCACAGCTGATCATTAGCCACCTTAAACCCCTCCAATCCATACATGAAGCAAACTGACACCCACCATGAAGATGAGGCACGACCACGAACGCGAAGCCAAACAGCTATGCAGCTCACCATCTCTAATCCCCCTGCTACTCAGACTAACCTGAGCACAACTAAGCCCCCACCCAAACAGAACACTCCCCCAGCCAATCAGAGCACAGCCAACCCCTCATCCAATCAGAGCACAGCCAAGCCCCTAACCAATCAGAACACACCTCCACCCAATCAGAACACAGCCGAGCTCCCAGCCAATCAGTTCAAACCCCCCACTGGCAGTTAAAAGGAAGAAACAGCTGCAATCACACATTGCTGCTAGAAGCACGAAGCCGAAAGCACCAGCCTGAAGATGACGAATGGGACTTCGTTGAAACGTCGCCAAGACACTTCAAATTCTACGTGGGAGAAAACCCGAAGAACTGTATAATACAACTGCCTAACATGCAGACAGCCCAGGTTCGAATCTCATAAGGGTAAGTTCTGGCTGAAGAGAGTTAAGAAACTCGAAATAGCTATACCAGTTCTCCCTTATTCTTTGTTAGCAATTTAAATAAAAACATATATATACTTGTTCCTGCGGATGGCTCTGGGTTGAGCTGAAACAGGTAAAAGAAAGAAAGATTTCTTTCTCCCATATTTGGGTTTACAGGGTGCAATTTAAAAAGAATCATATGTAGGTCTTTGGTTCTTCGGGTTTTCTCCCACGTAGAATTTGAAGTGTCTTGGCAATGTTTCGACGAAGTCTCATTCGTCATCTTCAGGCTGGTGCTTTCGGCTTCTGCTTCTTCCCTGCTGAAGGCGAGGGCACAGCTGTTCAGCGGCCGGATCCTTAGCATCTGGCTTCCTCGCTCACTGTCCCACCAACGGCCCGGGCTGTGGTTTCCTTCAAATTCTACGTGGGAGAAAACCCGAAGAACCAAAGACCTACACACACACACACACACACACACACACACACTCCCTTATGTCTGCATGTAGTAACCAGATAAAATTGACATGGCTTATGCCGGTTTCCCATTCAAGACAAATGTATAGAAAGAATGATAAAATGGTTCACTGTTTTTGTTGTTACATGGATTACTAGAGGATGTAGCACATGGGAAGATGCCAAGTATAACTGGAAGTCAATACTGACAAGCTCATACAAAATGGTTATTGGTGGAAGCTTTGTCCTTGACTACCCACTGATAGAAAGGAATTGGTGCTTCTTTTCACAGCATCAATGGGAGGAAGGGGGAAAATCTATTAATCAAAGGGCATGACAATTGTTTTTGGGAGAGAATAGTGAAAACATGAGCCATCAGCACAGCAAAGTGGAGAAAGAGGTTGAAATACATAAAGGGATTTCTTGAACTGCCTTCATTTCCAGTTTTATATACAAGGCCCAAGAGCTTGTGACTGAAATACAGAAAAAACCTTTAGCTTCTCTCATTGTCACTGAAGAGAGCTCTGCAAGAGCAGAGGTGATGATTGCAATGGAATGAGAAGCTGGTCAATGGAACAGCACCTTGGAATTCTCTAGAACAGTGGTTCTCAACCTTTTTCAGGTTGAGACCCCACTTGCGCCGTCCATGCGCACCGTGACCCCGACTTGGGTGCCAGCGCGCGCCAAAAAAAATAAAAAAAAAATAAAAAAAATAAAAACAAAACAAAACAAAATGGTGGACAGCGACGGCCCAATCTGTGCATGCTCGTGTGATGGCCGATCTGTGCATGCACGTGCGACAGCCCGATCTGCGCGTGCGCGTGCGATGGGCCGATCTGCGCGTGCGCAGAACCGGCGGGCTGGCCGGCTCCAGACCAGGCCGGCCTCGTCTCCCACCGCTGCCTCATAGACTCTGGCAGGCACACTGAGGAGCAGTCCGGAGCAGGCGGGCGCAAAGCTGCCTCCTTCCCCCTCCGCTCCGCGCCCTCCGGCAGCCGGCCAAGCTATATATATATATATATATATATATATATATATATATATATATATATATATATATATTCATATTTCTTATGTCTTTTCTTTATGTCATGTCAGAACAACCAATTATCACATTCCATCTGTCACAGGACATATTTCTCTGACTTGTACCTGGATTTGGGCACTGGTTCTAAATATTATATATATATATATATGTTCTATATTTCATCATTCCATTAGGAAACTTAGAAAAGGAAAGAGAAAAAAGTCCAAACTTTCAGGGTCAAATAGTGTTTAAAATGTTTGTGAAATCTAAGTGGGAGACCCAACAAAGATTCATGAATTACCCGTATGATCTTTTCAAGAGGGGGAACCAAGGGCCAAATTGCTCTAGAGAGCATTGACCAGAGAAGGAGCATTCTTATCACATACAGTAGTAGCCAACTGGCATTTGTTTATAAGGAAATGAAGTTCAGCAGGCAAAAATACAGTGCTAAAACAAGTTGTAAAGCACTGCTTCCAATGAGCACAGACTGACTTCGTGCCAGCACGGGGATATGTAGAAGATGATAAAATGTGTTCCCAATCTTGACAAATGATTAGTGGCCAGCACTTGCACTTGGGCAATAAGTTCAAACTTCATATTTTCCACTTGACAAACCACTAGACACTCAAATCAAACATCAAGACATTAAGGAGTACTTAAAATATCTTTGTACTGCAAGTGCAGAAAATCTATTTGTATTCCCTGTTGTGCTATTTGGTTTTTTTGAACCTCCATTACTCTCTTCTGCCTTCCATTGAGAAGTATATTTTATGCTTGTAGATTGTATCCATGATTTTGTAACTTGATTATGCTCAGTGGAAAATTAATGACAACAGGTTTAGACCTTCTTTCTCTGACATGTATAAGATGATGGTCTTAGCAGTATGAGAACCTTAGAAAAGACTTTTCTTAGGAATATGCAAGTACAATCAACACAGATGAAGCTAGAGTGAGTGGGAATCTGTCTTTCTTCCTCCATCTGCCTCCATGATTTTTGGAGGAAAGGAAAATAAAAGAGACCATGGGATATATATTTTCTCTCTATTAACATATACTCTAGTGATGAAGATATACTGTAAGTTTAATATTCATTCTTTGTTAATTATGTCTCTTTTCGTTCTCTGTTCCAGTCTTTCTTGTGCTCTCCCTAGTTATAAAACTTTGCAGCAGCAGCTTCTTTTTTCTTATTCACCTGTGATCACTTGTTTATTGATGGTATTATTTATTTATTCATTCAATCTATATGGCCACCTATCTCAAATGCATAACTCCCTATGGCTAACTATGAATAAAAACAAGATTAAAATATTACAACAAATTAATAAATAACATGCAGCAGCCAACATAAAAACAACCAATAATAATTAAAACATACATATTTATATGAATAAACTGCAATGTGAGAGCTTAAAATAGGATGGAAAAGCAATTTCTCTGACCATATAATGCAGGGGTGTCAAACTGCTGACCTGCGGGCTGGATGTGTCATCCAGAAGCCGTGCCCACCCCATTGCTGGCAATGACAAAACTATCCCGATACGTTGAGCGACATCACATGACGTCACGAGTTTGACATGTCTGATATAGAGTCATTTATGAGAAATGGGGTACTATGTAAATCCAATCCAATCAGATCTAATCCACCAAACCCAAACGAAACCCAAACCCATACCCATACCCATACCACACCACACCACACCACACCATACCAAACACAAACATAAACCATATCAGGCTGTAAATCCAAGCACACACAAACAAAAGCTGACAAACCTCTGTCCCAATATTTAGGAAAAGAAGCACAAATATCCCTCTCCTCAAATTTGCTTCCTTTCCCCAACAACTGTGATTTACAAGCATCTCCAGTGTTTAGTGTAGTCATTCTCCATCAAAATAAACACTTGTCATTTTTTTAAAAAAAAGGTAAAGCAGTATAGATAAGATCAAATAACTCTGCAAACTACATTTTTGTTTGTTCATTATCATATTTATACCTGCACAGTCCTGATCTAGTGAAATACAGCACATACAAGATGGTGATTTACAGTACAACATGAAACATCAGAAGTTTTTTCCAATATGTAAGAGATCTGTAAAACAATATAAGCAATAAACAACATACATAAAAATTACATTGTGAGTATGCACGATTATGTATATATTTGATACAACTATCAAAAAATAAGATCATAAATAATATTTTTCTTATTTTTCAGGATTTATAAGCCACTCTGATCTTAAAAGACGCAGGACAATGCACAACATAGGAAACAAAGCATAATGCCAAAACAATAGAAATCTCTAAACCAATGTATAAATAAAAAAAAGTCTTTAAAATGGGCTAAAATGCAAAATAGCAAAGATAGCCAACAAGGTCAACTGTAGCTGAAAACTCTTAAGAGGAATACTGGGTATAGTAGGTTACACAAAGCTAAGAAGTTGTCAAATTTGAAAGGCCACCCAATTCCCTAACAATTTGGGTAGTGTACAGTATTAAAAATAGTTTGGAACAATAAGAAATAGAGACATATATCTACCCAGAAGTAGGCTCCATAAGAATGAATGAAATGTTAGATCCTTCTACAATAAATGTTACATATCAAGATTACATCATGATTATTGGTCTTCTGGATGATTCTCATATCATCCAGCCAATAACCATTTGTCTTTTCTCCTTCACTTCTTTCCATGCCCAGATTGTGGTTTTTTTCCTCCCTAAAAGCTACTGCATTTGTGGCATAATTAACAGGACTTCCTTGATCTTGAAGACAATTTTTGTGCAATACTTCCCTTCCTCTCTTATACTTCTGCAAATCTTCACCGTTTCATTACCCACGTTCCTGGAATTCATTCACTCAAGTACTCAATCAACCGTACTTTTGTGCCTCCTCAATCAACCCCTTCACAGATGAGCTGAGAAACACTCAGCAGGATTCCAAAGACTACTGTTTAAAATCTATCCACTCATTCAACCACATTACTTCCTGATATCAGTTGAGTTCTGAAGATTTTACTTACATATTGTACAACTCATGATCCATTGGGTCACCCTAGCGATATTTCTTTACCTAAACAGAGAAACACAATGTCTACAAGTGGATTCCTATTGTTTTGGTTTTAAAATTAAGAAAAAAAAACATGACTTTATTAAAGAAGAAGGATTCGTAGCAAGACAAATATAGATTCTTTCTGTTTAACAAAGGACATTTTTGATTATCACTTCTGGTTGATGTGTCCTTCTTTAAGAATACTCTAATGTTTTCCTTTTCTTCGGCTAAAAGCAACATACAGCTGATCATACTGGAATGCTGATTTCTCTGAATAAATCAGCACGTTCTCCATGCCTTGTTCCTGTATTTCATGTATAGTGAGAGCAAAGCATGACAGTACTGGGAACCGTATCCACTGAAGTGGGACATTTTCACCTCCTAATAAATTGAGTGCATTTTTTGGAATCATGCCAGTGCCATTTTTGAATACCCCAATGTTTATGTTTGTTCAAGGAGATTTTTGTGGAGTTCTTCGCTAATCATCCACATTCCACAACAAAGCCTTGGAAGATTCAAGTTCAATGAGTAGTGTTGGCTCTTTCACTGACAGAGTTGAAGAAATAATGTTATTTCATCTTTCCAGGGAAGCTTCTAATGCATGTAGAAATCATTTTTCTTATCATTTCATTGAGGGGAACCAAGATAGAATTCTCTGAGAACGCGTTGACAGAATTGTTAGATGTTAGGTAATTGAAATCTATACATTCTTCCATAGATCTTGCTGTCAGAACAGTATCTTCTGGCAATTTTTTTTTATCATTTTGATTTTTCTGAATTCCAACATTCAATAAGAAACCAGAATATCTTTTTTTCCCCTCAGTCAATTGCATGTTTCTCTTCAACCAGAACTTGAAAAAGCTTCTCAATAAGTATGATTTTTTTGATGCATGAATTATCCACATTTGCATAATTTCATATTTTCACAGCTAGCAAATGGTTAACATTCCCCCAAGGCCTCATTCTTCCCACATACATCATAAGGAGAATGGTGTATGACTTCAAAGCTCTGTCTTCTAATCATGGGTTCTCAGACAATAAACCTTTACACATTGAAACACATTTGCAGTATTGGGTTTATTTCATTATTACAAACAACATTTTCATTTACTTTGAGAAGTATCTTGAATCCTGAATGCACTCTTCTACCACAAGGCATCAATGTTGTTGTAATACCAGATCACCGCAATAGCAACATCACCACCTCCCCTAACTTTAGACAAGATCAGGTTGGTACAAATGTATTTCCCATTCTTCCTTGTTCATCATTAAAAATGTCTGAAAAAAGATTGCTTTGCAAGCACTTATACAAATAGTGATTTAATGTGCTTTTCTCATTATTCAATAAAGGGTGGTTGTGTAGTATAAATTTCTGATGTTTGTCTCTGTTGTATTACTGCTTATGCAATAATTCCTGATTGCCACCATGTTGATTAATTGCACTTGTTGGTTTTGGCAAGTTATATTCTTAGTGTTTTTTTCTGAATTTCTCAAGTTTTTCTTGAAAATTTAGAAGAGCTTGTTCCTGATAAGCTCTTATTGATCATGATATTAGATCACTTATATTCTCTCAATTTGGAGGAAATCTTCAGACATTGCATTTTTGAACTGGTTCCACAATTGCTGTAGGTCATTGATTTCAGTGTTGGTTAACAAGACAACAAACAAATCTTTCATTGCTCTGGGTATTCTTTTTTTTTTTTTGGTGTCTTCTATAGTTTGTTGCCAGTGATCATCAGCTTGCAAAAATCTTCTCTCTCTCTGCAGATGTCTTTGAATGATGGAAAGATGTATCCATTATATTTCTTAAATGAGTTCAAAGGTACCAACTCCTTTATGTAAAAAAACAGTATCAAGTAATGGAGGTCACCACTTCATGGAAAAATGTTATATACTCATCCCCAGAACTTCAAAAATCCCAGAGAACTCTTCCAATCTTTTCCAAATGGGTGTTATTTTTAAACCAGATTCAGGACCCCTACATGCTCAAATGCCACACAAAATGGCAGCATAGGTATTTTGTGATTGGCAATATGGACAACAATAGTTTGTTTGGCATAGCCAGCAAATGACTGCTGAAATAGATAGATCATAGCAATCTATGTGTCAGAATAGTCACTGGGCATCACAGTGCTAATGTGGATATGTTTTATGCTGACTTGAATAATGACAAGGCATAAATGGAGTTTCATGCTCAGGCAAAGACTGAATTAATTTTAAGGGAAGCAGAAAGATTAACACTATGTCATATGTGTGGATCTCCATATTCTTTCACTTGACACTGCATGGTGTTACAAGCATAATTTCAATGTACACTGGGAGATTACCCACTGAAATTTGTCTGAAGAGTAAAAAGAGATTTCCCAGTAGTATATCTAGAGTCTTATAATTCTTCTGTCAGGGTGATACAAGGCCCAGTATCTTCATAAGTATCAAAGAGCAAAAACGCTATTTTTTTTTCTTTTTTCTTTTAAATATTATTGATCTCTTCCTCTTTAGTCACCTACTAATAATGTGTATAAATATGTGTATACTCTCCTAAATATGGACACTATAGGGCTCACTTGTTTCTGTGTACTAAAGCATTTTTTATTCTTATTAATATATGTCAAGCTAGAAAATACTTTTAACAGTCATTTTACCTTTTCTAGCACAGGGGTCCCCAAACCCCAGTCCGTGGACCAATACCAGGCCGCGGCCTGCCAGCAACACAAACAAGCAAAGCCCCATCTGCAGGATGCAGGCAGCACACAAAACCACACCCCCTCTGGTCCACAGAAAAACCTCTTTCCACAGAACCAGTCCCTGGTGCCCTCTATTCTAGCAGGATTGAGGCCATGTCTGAGGTAGAGGTGATCAGCAATAATAAGAAAATTGGGTCTGTGAAGAACATGTGAGAACAAAAGCCCTCTGAAGAATAATGGCTGGCTCTAGAAGAATAGGGTTTGAGGCTGGCCAGTTCAATATGAGCAGACAGAATATCTGCTATGAATATGAGATGAAGATGGCATTGTCAGAAATAACTTCAATTTCTGGAAACAGATCAGCATCAGCCAAAATATTATCATAAAGGTTTATTGCTTGCCCTTTCCTCAAAACCTTTATTGTATTTCTACCTGATTGTCTCAAATGCAAGCAACAAGCATGCAACAGAGGATAAAATTATCTGGCATATATTTATACTGCATGTAAGTAAACATTTAATGCAGTCCACATATGCTAAAATTTTAGCTTAGCAAAGCATAGATCTAGGAAACACAATTTATTTTCTTTCTAATTACACCCTTTGGCTGAAATCCCAAACAAACTGTTATCAAGGAAATAATGAAGCAGTACTAACAATTGAAAGTGCTATTTTTAGGGATCAGTATGCAGCAGAGATATCCTACCATCAATAGGGAATTCCAGGAATGAGGTTTTAGCAGAATAAAAAGTGCTGAATTCAAGATTTATTTGCTGGTTTAAGCTTTTAGCCACTGCCAGGGAAGATGGTCTTACTCTTCGCTCTTCCTTGACCATTACTTTTTAATATCTACTAAAGATGCTAATATTGTGTTATCAGACCTCTGCTGGTGAAGTTGATCACCCCATTTTGAGCTCAGAGTACCTCAGCAACTTTAAGCTTGAAACATTTTGAATATAAAAGAGGGATATGAGGGTGATTTGGTTGCAATCATAAAAGAGTTTGTATATACCCATATACAACCATTATAGGCATTATTGCTGGAGAAATTTTGAAGCAATATAGTAACTATAGGGACTACATTGGAGACCAGCACTAGAGGTCATTAAACTTACTTTTCATCACAATTTCTCATCATGAACAATTGCTAAATGAGGTAATTCCTAATGAGAACTATAAGAAAGAAAGAAAGAAAGAAAGAAAGAAAGAAAGAAAGAAAGAAAGAAAGAAAGAAAGAAAGAAAGAGGGAGGAAGGAAGGAAGGAAGGAAGGAAGGAAGAAAGAAAGGAAGGAAGCATTAACCATCAACATTATTAATTTTAGATTTTGTCCTCAAGTGAATCAATTAGATACAGAAAGCACTATTTTTAAATGAAAATACATTTTTTTAACAAAAAGAAGAAAATAATCAAGAATTGAAAGCCCAATGAAGCCTTGTCTAATGATATTTTGCCCAATGAAGCCTTGTCTAAATTTCATTTCCTGTTGGGCAGATGGAGGGTGCTAAAGAGTACAAGATCATTCCATTCTGGGTTCTCAGGAGAAAAAGCAGCAGGAACAACTTATGGGAGTGACTTGTGACATTCTCTAGCTTCTCTATTGTCTTTGTGGGAAGGTGACCAGGAAGGTTACAAATGATAATCATGTAACCTCAGCTCACCATGACAGTTGCAACTTCACAACCAGTTTTAAATCCCACTTGGTCAGCACTATTCATAATTTTGAATGGTCAGTGAATGAGTGGTCATAAGTTGAAGCCTATCTGATATATACCGTACACTACATTGTACCATTTATTCAGTGACCATTTACATTTATGATGCTGTTGAACAAATGGAGGCTATAGCGTATAACCAGTCCTTGTAGTTATAGCTGTTGCAGTGCTCTTGTGGTCACATAATAAAAAATTGGGCACTTGGCATATCATCTGTATTTAAGACTGCTGTATATATTTTAACTCCCCTCATCCACCTATCTTCCATGTTCTCTACCTTTTGGAGACCCTGCACTCCACCACCACTGTCTACCCCTGCAACCCTCTGCTGCTACCAGCTGACCTTCACAGTCTTCTTTCTCCTGCTGCTGCTCAGCTCATGAGGCCTTCCCCAAAACTTCACAAGGCCTCTGCGAAGCCTTATGGATACCCTGCACAGATGCCTCATGGGGATTCAGGGAGGACTCACAAGGATCTTGCTAAGGGGCAGCAGTTGTCCTCAGCTGGGCACCCCTTGTCAACCGTGGAAGAAGAAGACAGCAAAAGTTAGCTGGGGGTAGAGGGGCAACAGGAATAGGCAGGAGCAGCAGGGTATAAAACATAGACGAGTGGAGATAGATGGATGTGGGATATTGAAGTGGAAGGTAGCATGGCAGGGCAAGAGAAATGTGAAGTCCTGGCCTTCTGGTACTACCATCACTAAGCTGTGTGGTCACATGATATTTCATTTAACAATTACTTTACTTGGCAGTGGAAATTCTGATCCCAGTTAGGGCTGTTAAATAGGACTGCCCTGCATTTTTTTTAAAAAAAGTAAATATTTCCTATTCTTTCTCCTCCCCCCTCACTTCAATTTTTCCATTAAAACAAAAGACTGAAATATCCTTCATGAACTCCTACAGGAGACATCAAACTCTGCAAGACAGCAGTCACAAAGTTATCCCAAAGATGCTTTTTCGCAAGGCAACTGGACTTGTTTTTCTTTGAAGATGTTTCACTTCTCATCCAAGAAGCTTCTTCAGCTCTGAGTCTTCAGAGAAAAACAAAAAAGTCCAGTTGCCTCACGGAAAAGCCTCTTTGGGATAACTATGACCTGGATGACTGAGAATCTCCATAGACAGCAGTCACAAAGCCTCCCCCTTTTTCACAAGTGCTGCATGCATGTCCCCAAAGGATGGAGCTTTAATCATGACACTAAAACTATCATCTTGCAAATTTTGATCCTGCAGGCATCACTGGATGCTTTTTTGCTGTGAAATTCCATTCTTTTTTCTTGATCCTCTGCTAAAGTGGGAGTAGAGGCCTGTACTTCACAGCCAGTACATCACCTGTTGTCAGCCAGTTTCCTTACAACAGTTGTTACAATTATACCCTAAAAATCTGGGTCGCTGTTGAGAAGAAAATGTTTGCATCTGGATATTTTTCAGAGCAGCAACAGTTAATTTTTCAGGTTCAACCTTGTTTTTAAATCATGTGTGCCTCCCTGTATTTCAATGAAGTAACTATGATTTGGAAATGAGGTCTGTAATAGCTTAAAGTATTTAAGCCCTTAAAAGAACGTACTTTGCCTATAGCTCAAGAAGCAGTAAATCCTTTGGCACTGATATCCTCCTTCCATATAGCTACGAGAGTGGCATTATTCACGTCAGGCAAATAATTCTGTCCAAAAAGATGTGTTATATCTTGTAGAAGGAAAAGGTAAGACACACTTTCCCCATAGTTTCTGAATTACTCAATGTTATTTCATTAGGGATAGAAAGGAAAACATTAATACAACAGGAGTAGGAGAGCTAGCTTGAGCCTCCAAGAATAATTCTGTTGCTGAATACCGATCATGATTTCTCATAAACATGTAAAAACAGGCAGGCTTTGCTTAACACTTACTTGTTCAGCAACTGTTCTAACTTACTATGGTCATATATTAAAGGACAGGCTAGCGATTTTTGCAGTCAAAGGATCCTCATCTGTGACCTTCACTGCCATCTTCCTTCAAGCAAAGTCAACGTGGCAGTGGGCAGGAGTTCAGCAAATGGTGACTCTTGATGTCATGTTTAACAATGCCAACCAGAACTCTGGAGCTGCTGTTGCTAAGTGATTTAGTCGTGATATAATGCTTTATGACTGCATCTCTTAGCAATGGAAATTCTGGTCCCAGTAGCCATCATTAACCAAGGACTACCTTATATATTGGAATAGGATAAGCCAACTCTTCTTGGACTTTTGGTTAAGTTCAACTGTATGTGTAGATGAGCTGTACTAGGATTTAAATAGCTATCTTTAGTGTTCATGTGAGGCTCTTGGGAGGAGAATCTGTATTTCCGGCTCGGTAAGGTTTACAATGGTTAAATCTCATTATAATTGTACTTCCAGAGTAAGATACATCCCCTTTTCAAAGGTTCCCCCTCTTCCTCATATTCAATTAGGGAAGTTCATCCAGCAGTCTAGAACAGAAGCAAGAATCTGAATAAAGGAACAACTTCAACTGAGACCAGCTTGAAATTGTTTACAGGTTGCAATATAACTAAATATAGACTTTACTAATGAAAACATACTTAACTCTTGCTATCTAAACTTATCAAGAACTTAAAATATGTGATGATTCTTTCAGGGTGATTCTCTGGGAGTCCACAGCAAAGTTTAGCGTTTATTATATAGCAACTTCTTGAAGACCAAGTAAGCTCACCCAACAGGGATTTTCTAGTAATCTAGGAATAAGTTCCCGGAAGGCAAATTCAACCCGACCAATCAGTATAACTTAAATAACCTAATCAGATATATTCCACCTTGATTCTGCAAGACCCCTCTGGCATAATTATAGGAAAATTAGCCTGGAATGTGAGGGCCATGCAGTGTGGATTTTGTAATACTTGCAATATGGGTTTTGTAGTACTCTTGCACGGGCTAATTGACATGGATTTTTCTTGTATTTTAATTTGCCTTAGTTCTCTTTCTCTCTCTCTTTTAAATGTATTGTTAATTGGCCATGTCTAATCAAGCAAAAATGTAAATAGTTTATACTTTAGAAACTAGGACTGGCAGACTGTTTGTTCCATTGAAAATGAACACTTTTGTTTTCAGTTGTTCCCAAGCCTCAATGAACAAAGCAAGCATTTGAACGCAGGAGTGGGAAAGTGCTGTTAATGTATCTTTATCAATGCACATTTTGATGTTTTTCCTTCGTAAATGTTTCTTTTACTTTTATTCAGATTACAATGCTCTTTTCAATCCTTATGCTTAGATATTATTGGGTGTCTAATTGTTCATGATGTAACTCAGCGGTTCTCAACCTATGGGTCGCGACCCCATTTGGGGTCGAACGACCGTTTCGCGGGGGTCGCCGGACACTGCAGTCCGCCATTTTTTCCCCCGTTTCCCGTCAGCCATTGCGTGCGTGCGCTGCGCATACATGGTTCGGCCCGTCGTGCCGCGCATGCATGGTTCGGGCCGTCGCGTGCGCGCTGCACATGCGCGGTTTGGCCCGTCGTGCCGTGCATGCACGGTTCGGCCTGTCGCGCTGCACATGCGCGGTTCGGCCCATCGTGCCACGCATGCGCGGTTCGGCCCGTCGCGCCATGCATGCGCGGTTTGGCCC
The DNA here is from genome assembly GCA_034064705.1 of Bothrops alternatus. Taxonomy (NCBI): domain Eukaryota; kingdom Metazoa; phylum Chordata; class Lepidosauria; order Squamata; family Viperidae; genus Bothrops; species Bothrops alternatus. Next base: position 7,814,398 of record JARGCV010000040.1, read on the forward strand.
ATTGCGCTTGCGCCGCACATGCGCGGTTTGGCCCGTTGCGCCTCGTATGCATGGTTCGGCCCATTGCGCTCGCGCCGCGCATGCGCGGTTCGGCCTGTCGCGCCGCGCATGCGTGGTTCGGCCTGTCGCGCCGCACATGTGCGGTTTGGCCTGTCGTGTGCATGCCACGCATGCGTGGTTTGGGCCGCCATGCGCACGCCGCACATGCGCAGTTCGGCCCGTTCCGCCACACATGCACGGTTCGGCCCGTCGTTTGCGCGCCGCGCATGTGTGGTTCGGGCACTCATGCGCATGCCACGCATGCACGGTTCGGCCCGTCACACCGCATGTGCATGGCGCGGGTCAGGGTCACGCCGCGCATGGGCGGCGCAGGTGGGGTCTCGGCCTGAAAAAGGTTGAGAACCGCTGATGTAACTGGACATATGATTTTTCCTAATCCAATCAAATTTACTTTGAAGTTTCTTTGTTGTGCAAACTATAAAAGTAAGTGTAATTCTTTGTTCCAGGTTCTCTCTCACACATAAAGAATCCTTTTTAACTGAAGCATTTCAAATAAATTGTAAATTAAATGGTCTTCCTGTCTTGGGTGCTAATTGAAGCCCAGTATGCTGAGGCAGAACCTAGCCAGATTTGGCTAACAAATTTATATTCAGATAGACTTTGACCTAGCCATAGCTGGCTATATTTTTGGTTTAATGGAATGAACTAGCCAATAAGAGGGAGATTGAATCTAGCACATTCTACCATCTTGGTTTGTTTAGTTATGTAGTTCTCATACTTTGCTACTCTTTAAGTCAGGAGTGTCAAACTGGCCATACCCACCCTGGCTCCACAAAGACAAAAAACATCACAATATGTCATGTGACACAATTGAGTTTGACACTCTATGACAATTCACTGGGGCCAACTCCCCATGGCCAATTTGCTGTGGTGGGACAACTTGCTATGCCATAGGATAACTTGATCCTGGACAAAAGTTACACTAATAAAGAAATACAGTAATAGAATCATTAAAGAAAGGATGCAAAAGGAGGGACAGAATGAAATGTGATCAATAAAAATTAAAATATTTTTTATTTATTTTAAATAATTAAATAGAATTGTTAAATTGTTCCGCAGTGAGTTTTCCCATGGTGAGTTGGCTGGGGCAAGTTGTCCCATTCTCCCTTTAAACACTTTTGATGTTTCAGATGCTGCTGAATATCAGTTCCCAGCAGCCTCAGTCAGTTGTCAGCTGCCCAGGAAATCAGGATATTCAGGCAGTTCAAATGAGTATAAATATTCATTGCAAGCTTAAGTTCTTTCCAAGTGACTGTTAAGGGAAATGTGCAGGAGTTGAATGGAAATGAATTTAAGATGGCTGGACTTAGATCTCTTGCGGGAGCGAAGGGACTTGTGACTTATGATGCATTTGATCCCTCCCTTGAGCTCAGCCTGGTCATCTTCTACACTAGCATGACCAATAATGAGAGAGGCTAAGGGATTAGGAAGGAACAAACCCATTTATGAACTATTCTGTGCATGGAACCGATTTCTTGGGATGATTCATGTCCACGTATATGAAACATATGTTTGGTCCATATATAGAAAGAAACTGAATGTTTTTGTTCAAGAGTGTTTCTGAAATGCAAATATGCTGTGCAAAAATTGAGAGATGGGGAATGAGAGAGATGAGTGGGAAAATGTCAAGGACATTATAGCAGCTGAGATGATTAGAGAAGCAGGGAAGACAAGGTGCTGGAAGGATCTGTTACAGGGAAGATGCATGAGCCTTGTCCTTTGTGCTCCGTAAAACTGGTCTGGAATGCATGCAGAGTTCATTGTGGCCAAAACTCTGAAAAACAAGCAAAAATATTTGGAGTTTTGTTTCTGCTGAATTGCAACCCACCTGGAATTCTTTAGCAGAACTTTAGAATACAGTGTGTTTGTTTTAGGTCTGAGACAAAACAGAACAGAATAACAGAGTTGGAAAGGGACCTTAGAGCTTTTCTAGTCCAACCCCCTGCTCAAGCAGGAGACCCTATGCCAGTCCAGAAAAGTGGTTGTCCAGCCTCTTCTTAAAAGGCCAGTGATGGAGCACCCACAACTTCCGAAGGCAAGCTGTTCCACTGGTTAATTATTCTCACTGTTAGGAAATTTCACCTTGGTTCAAGGTTGTGTCTCTCCTTGATTAGTTTTCATCCATTGTTTCTGGTCTTGTTGTCTGGTAATTTATACTCAAAATGGGGAGTATACTCTTGTGTATATCCCAATGAGAAATATACTTTACAACATTTGTACTATCTTATATGTGTCAAGACAAACATTTTATATGCAATGTTTACAATTCACATGAAGCCATGGGTTGCTGGAAAAAAGATGGTAGCTTGATTCAACACAAACTATAAACTGCAGAAGATGAATAAAAACAATCAGATCACATCCTGGCATAGTACGATATGTGAAACCTATCTTAATCAACTCATCATTTTAATCACTCCAAAATTAAATAGGAATGGATTTCATTATTTTATTATGGTATTTTGCAATTGCTACTAATCTTGGATGAAGAACAATGCAAAAGGATTTCAAAATACTAAATAATAACTAACAATCCATGCTTGCTACTTACCAAAATCCAGGGACAGTCCAGAACCGGGTATCATATGCTGGTTAATTGGCTACATTTAAATTGGGTCAAAATCTATATTAATAGCCTGCAATAAAAAAATAAGCTTGCTTTACCATGAAATAACACTGATAGTGAGATATTTTCTAGAAAAAAATTATCCTCTCATAATATATTCATTTAATTACTTGCCAATGCAAAGTGATAACATTTACCTGATTACTGAAAATTTAATGAAATGTTTAAATCTGCCACAATTAAAAAAAAACTTGTTTCTAAGGTGATATGATACTAAGGTGATTAAATAAAATGTCGGTGTTTCAGCTGTGATGAACATACTTCACACATGCAAGACACTCCATTTCAATTAGTAAATGAAAAAAAAATGTGAACAAAGATTTGCTGTTGCAAACTACTGCTTCTCTCTGGTATATCTAAACCAGCAGTTTTGAAGAACATAATGCCCTTACGTTTAATTTCAAGCCTCTGAAATGGAAAATTTCACTACACTGCAAAAACTATTGAAAGCTATCTCCTATGCCTCAGTACTTTTCTTGCCCTCACAAATGACCAAATGAACCTCTTTTACAGCTCTTACATAATTTTGTTACATAAGCAAAATAACATTTTCTCCATAGTCACTGCTTTTGGTGTAGGATTAGTCACTTTATAAAGGAAGATGTTTCCAACATGTAACAGTGATGGGGGAGGTTTCCCATTTCATTGATTCCAGTGATAAGACTTGGATGCTGTCATAAAACGATTATGCAAGTGGTGTCTGGCTTCTCTGCTTTTATGTTTTATTACAGTGTGTACTTGGCATGTTCTCATTAGTTCCTGAAATGGTACCTGAGTGTTTACTCTGATGTAATTCTCAATAAATTCAACACATGTGTGTGTACTTGAGTGAAGGTGGACTCCTGGCAACTACCTGGACTAGTCCCTGAAGTTCTCTTGGCAAGATTTTCAGAAGTGGTTTGCCATTGCCTCCTTCCCAGGACTCTGTGTGTGTGTGTGTGTGTGTGTGTGTGAGAGAGAGAGAGAGAGAGAGAGAGAGAGAGAGAGAGAGAGAGAGAGAGAGAGAGAGAGAGAGAGAGAGAGAGAGAGAGAGAGAGAGAGAGAGAGGCACACACAGACAGACAGACAGACAGAGACAGACAAAGCAAGCGAGAGAGAAAGCTCAAAGGTCATCTAGGACTAAGTGGCTTCATGCCTAAGACAGGCCTAGAACCCATGTCCTTCTAATTTCTAGCCTGGTGCCTTAACCATTGGATCAAAGTGGGTTTCTCAGTAGAGCTTACTAGTAGCTAAATATAAATAGCATTGCAACCTTACCTGCATATCTCACAGAGACTTTGGGCTGATCTGTACCACCCCAGTTGCCTCAATATGGACTATCATTTTGGAATCAGGTTGTCTTCAGCTTGTACCTACCCATGCTCTGCATCAAAAGTAGTTAATTTCCCTATTGTTGAGTCAAACTGGGCATTCCAATCTGCTGGCTGAGTTTCATTCCCTCTTATAAAAATGGTTCTCTTCCAACTGACTGGTGTTTGCTCTGATGGATCTTTCCCTTCCCATCCCTTTCTACCTTCAATAGCCATCTTGGGCTGGGCTGTTTTCCAGGGACAAAAGGTTGAATTTTTTTCTTTTTCTTTAACAGGCGCAATAGTGAAATGTTAAAATGCTGGCAATGCCCCTGTTTTTATTTTAAACTGGGTGGATTGACAAATATTCTATAAATTTTGTCTTTTAACATGAAGGATGAGAAATAATAAAATTCTTATTTTTCCTCCTTCAAAGAAATACCATCCCAAAAAATTTTTTTTAAAGACACCCACAGAAGAGAAAGCCAGTTTGCTGCATTGGTCAAGACTTCTGACTAGAAATTGATAGACCATGAGTTCTATCTTACTTTAGGCAAAAAGCAAGCTGGGTGACCTTGGTTCTCTCTCTCTCTCTCTCTCTCTCTCTCTCTCTCTCTCTCTCTCTCTCTCTCTCTCTCTCTCTCTCTCTCTCTCTCTCTCTCTCTCTCTCTCTCTCTCTCTCTCTCTCTCTCTCTCTCTCTCTCTCTCTCTCTCTCTCTCTCCCTCCCTGCCTCAGGAAGCAGGGAATGTCAAACCATTTCTGAAAAAAACCTTGCTAAGAAAACTGCAGGAACTAGTCAAAAACTAATTTGAAGGTGCATGTGGGAGCACCAAGATACACACACACGAGAGAGAGAAACAATTGCGGTTGTTTTTTTTGACACATATATTAAAGATGCAGATAAGTCTACTAATCATGGGTGTATTATCCTCAGTCCAGTTAAAAACTCGGGCATTGCTGTGCTCAAATAGACAAGAGGATTGAAAATAAGTTCTTAAACTGGATTTTTTTTCTAGCCTTTATAGATATGGGAGAAAAGCAGCTGAAGGCTGCAATATAGAATCCTGAAAAAAAGTTTTTTTTTTTTACTGGTTTAAAGTTCTTTCTGTATCTGAAGTTTTATGACAACTGTCACTGATGCTGCTAGACCAGTTCCATTTTTGACCATTTCTTTCTACTGGATCATTCAATTTTTAAACTTTGTTCTGCCTTTGCCAAGACTTCGCTAGGACTTGCTTTCCTGGGCTTAATCCAAAGATTTCATATGACTGTGTAGAGCTTAAAAAGGAAAGTTCACTTAAGCTGCAAGGTACCCTTTCAAAGTGAGTAGATAAAGATAATCTCCAGTTCCTAAACTATAAAAAGGGATACTTTTAGGCACTTATCGTTAAATGTTAACTTAGCCCTAAATTTTTTTTTAAAAAAAATTACCCTAACATATTTTGCAAAAAGTAATTTAAAAAAAATACAAAGTAGGAAGAACAAAAAATACATCAAAACTACAAAAGATAAAATAAAGAAACAATTGTCACATATTAATCAAATGTTAAATCTAAATTTCTAAATCAGGAAAAAAAATGATAAATAAGTGATTCTATAACATTATGAAATAGCACAAAATCTACACCATCAAGCGAACAAGGATATTTTTAGTAGATACTATAAAGTAGCCCTTTCAAAAATAGATATGTCACACATCTCTAGAATCTAATACTTAATCTCAGAATAACATTTTGAGTAGCACCCCAGGGCTGAACCAACTATAAATCCTCAAAAGTAATCAAATTACACAAAATCTGGACATAATTTAACATAACAATATCTTTAACACTAAAAACATATCCCATAAATTCATTTATATACATTAATATTTCAAAAATATATCTCTGGTAGTTAGATCAAATCATATGAATCAATGACCCTTCAATTTTTTTTACAACAGTAGCAGGAAAAAATAATCAGCCATCCATCCTTTCAAATATGGTATTTGGAGTGTCTGATAAATTTAAAATAACATCATTTGTTGAACCAGTTTTAGCTATAGGTGAGAATTTTAGTAGTATATAATGTATATCATTCAGATGGGAAGCTCTCTGGCCTGTCAATTTTCATCAATTTTCTATTATTTCTTGGAGTGACAAAGGCATTTCTTAAAATATCAGTATTAACCTGTGAATATTAATTTGCCTTTAGTATTTATTAATATCTTATTGATCAGTCTTGCCTTCCAATTTGTATAATCACACACACACACACACACACACACACACACACACACACACACACACACACACACACATATATATACTGCTCAAAAAAATAAAGGGAACACAAACGTATAGGATCCTCTCCAAGGTAAAATTGGAAGTGTTTTGGCGACATTTCGATGAAGTCCCATTCTTCATCTTTAGGCTGGTGTTCTTGGCTTCGTGCTTCTAGGAACAATTGCTGACAAAGAGTTAAAGAATTAAGTTGGGAGACTAATATGGCCATTTCGAGCTCATTTGCTCTCCTCGGTTAGCCATACCCTTTATGGGATTCAAACGTGGGCAGTTTACACACTAGGCAGTTGTTTAACCACCAAGCCACAGGCTCTCCTCCCCTCTTTGTCAGCTGAGTCAAGGGAGTATATACAGAAAGTTTTTCAGACAGACCGGTTTGATTGATTGCACCTTGGCATTTTGACTTATACTTTTTACAATCACTTTTGCTTTGCAGCCCCCAACTAAGGGACTTCACACAATATGCCAGCAATTTGCCAGCTTTTTCACCCAATTTCCCAATACTTTAACTTCATTTTCTTCAAAGAAAATTAAATCAAAGAGAGAAGCAACCTAGAACTAAGAAGAAATTTCTTGACAGAACAATTAATGAGTGGAAAACCTGCCTCTAGAAGTTGTTAATGCTCCAACACTGGAGCATTTAAGAAGAAACTGGACAACCATTTTTCTGAAATGGTATAGGGTTTCCTGCTTGAGCAGGGGGTTGGACTAGAAGACCTCCAAGATCCCTTCCCACATTATTATTATTATTATGGATTGGCATATTCAGTCACTACGAATGGTATACTTTAACCAGTGCTTTAAAAAAAAAAGGTGTCCGAATTCACACTCGTCACATAACCCACCTTGCCTATCCTACAAGGTTCCATCCAAAAAAGGTGCCGGAACTCTGTTTTGGGTGTTCTATAACAAAAAAAAAAGCACTGACTTTAACCTTCCTCCAAAGAAGGTTACCTGTTGCTTCTGGGAATGATCTTTTGCTCTCTAATTGGCTTTCTTCCATATTAGCAATTGTGGCAACAAGTCAGCACGTAAATGTACCAAATAGGCAGTGACCCTTGCTTTTATGTGCTCTGATTATTTTGTTGTTGAAATGTGACCTCAATTTTAGTTTAGAAGTGTGCCCCAAAAGCACAGGGAAAATAAAAGGTGGGTATATTGCTAGAACAAAAATTAACACTTCAGATCCACCTTAGGGGAAAATACTCCTTTTTCGGATTTGTTATTCTTCTCTCTCCCCCTCCCGCCCCTCCTAAATTTCTTGATGGTGCTTCCAAGCATATCCAATGAACTAGCTTTCTGCAATCTTTATTTGCTGCACCATAAACCTCCTTTGGCTGTACTAACCAAGGGCATATGAGTTACTGGAAAAGAAAACTGTAGCAGTGGAATATTTGAAATTTATTGAGTCCATAATAGCTGGTGTTGCAATAATTCTATCCTGGATTCAGATGAAGTGTTACTGTTAAGCACTACCCACATCTGATCAATGTAATAGGAGGTAGCTTTTGCAGGCCAAAAGTCTACATTCAGCTGGAATGAATTAAAGAGAATGAAATAAGTGTAACAGAAGAATCAGTTCCAATAATTGCTAAATGATTGCAATAGGCACACTTCTGTACCAAATTAATATGCAGACTAATACATATTTTACCAAATTAGGGTTGGAATATTATTCAGTGGATAACTATGGAATGAAATGGAAAGGCATAGCTATAATGAGAAGGAAGTTAGTGGAGAAAGTTGGATCTTAGCTATACAGTAAATGCCAAATATTTTAGTTTTAATTTCTGGTATTTCCATTTGAAAGAAGGAACTTATGACAGATGATGAAAAAAGAACAGAGACTCAGAAAACTGCTGCAATTCAAAACAGAAAATATGTGATCCGCCAAAACTGTTATTGCTGCAGCATAGAAATATGTTTAATTAATAAATAACATGAAGATGGACAAATAATCAGTACTTTCACATTCTATGAGAGACGTTAGTTTATTAGTAAACAAAAGATTGCCTAACATTCTGGTGCCATTAGAGGATCCAAATTGTGGCTTTTCCTACCCTTGTAACTCCCAAAAAATAAAATGGATAACTGAATCTTACTTCCTTTTAACAATATCCTACAGTTAAAAGGGCTGGAAGCTAAGAATTTATGTGGAAAATCTTACTGGATGGTAAGAATTGAAGGGGAGTTGAACATTCAACTGTACTCAGCTGAATATGTTTCCAACTCTCATGATTTGTCAGGAGCCTCTTTCCCCCCATATTTTGCAGATCTCCAGGGTCAAAATACAAGACCCCAAGCTGGTTTATCCCTATAGGCTAGATCCAATTTTCAGCTGGGCAGACTGAATCAGAGAGCTTCTGTCAGTGACTGTGTCATCTGGCAGTTGCCTGCAAGAGACAGAGGGAGAGACAGCCCAATTGGCTTATCTCAGAGCCATTTGGTGCTTTCATCACAGAGATATCCCATCAGTGGTTGTTCTAGAACAGGGGTCTTCAAACTTGGCCCTTTTATGACTTGTGGACTTCAACTCCCAGAATTCCTCAGCCAGACAAGCTGGCTGAGGAATTCTGGAGTTGAACTCCACAAGTCATAAAAGGGCCAAGTTTGAAGACTCCTGTTCTAGAAGCTGATATGGAAAAGATTGTTCTTTATTGTAATTCTCAATCTGCTTTTACTCCTTCTTATTCTCATCCACATCCACCAAATCAGGGCAACTTTAGGCTAGAGAGGAGTAGGCACTGAACAAAGATTAGGGACACTGCTGCCATCCCTCCTTCCAAACAATCCTAAAAATGCAAATATGGTGCCATTCATCGCTGTAGGGCTCCATAAACACTTGACTGGCAGTGGCCCCAACAGTCTTTTCTTATGCCTACCGGTATTAAGCTGACCATCGGTTATTCCAGCAGAGACCTCTTTTGATTTTTTTTGTACTATTAAATATTAAGCACTGTTGATGATGGAGAAAAGGCTAGTTATCTTTAAAATGCATGCCAGTGGAGAACCATATTGAAATTCATAGTAGTGCACAAAAAAGACTGTCTATTTCTGCTTTGTTTCTTCCAGTATGTCGTCCTCAATAAGCTTCTTTAGAATGATGCAGTAATGACTAATGCAAATCCATGTGAACTGAGACTGTTCCAGGATGCATCTTAATTTATATATTATTATATGTTCTAAGGGGAAATATTTTAGAAAGTTCTGCTTTTCTCTCTATGACTCTCTCCCTAATTTCACTAAGAACAAATAGGGAAGCCCTGCTTCTTACCAGTTAACCAGTCTAGAGAGTGATGGTGAGAAATAGGGTCTTCTCAGTACTAACCCCTCAGTTATAGAGCATGGCTCTGGGGGAATTATGGTTTACCACTAGGAGGTCTTCTTTTCAATATCAGTTGAAGACATATTGATTTAATCAGGCCTATTAAAAACTCCTTTAAGACCAGACTGTCATTTAGAATGTCTTTTAAATGAACTATTTTAAATATTATACTCCTATTGTTGTCATAGCAGATTGTAACATCTCACTATTCTTGACTTGGTTGAAAAAGGCTAAGTGGGTCAAACATAGTTAATTCTTGTCCTTGGATGGGACCTCATCAGTCTGCAGATTAGACTGAGAATACAACTAATCCATGATGGCACAGTAGTTAGAATGCAGTATTGCAGGCTGATCCTGCCCACAGCCATTTCAATCCTGATCTGCTCAAGGTTGACTCAGCCTTCCATCCTTCTGAGGTCAGTAAAATGAGGACCCAGATTATTGGGGCAATATGCCAAATCTGTAAACTTCTTAGAAAGTGCTGTAAAGCACTATGAAGTAGTATATAACTCTAAGTTTAATGCTATTGCTATTGCTAACCATCACTAACCTAAAGAAGGCAGCAGCAACCCCCTTCTGTACTGTTACTGAAAAAATGGCATGTAGATGGAGATGCAATGATCAGGAACTGTGCTTGAACTGAGGGAATCTTTATTCCTACTGTTATATGGTTTTATTTTATAAGCAGTTAAATTATTGCAGCTTTATCTATTTATTTTTATGGGGAAGTTCTTTTCTATTGTTTGTTGTATGGTACTCAGAGCTCTTCATGACAAAGAGCTCCACAGAAATCAATCAATACTCTAACCTTTTTACACTTGCATATTTAGGTGTTTAGATGTGCCTTCTTATAACAGGAGATACTAGTGGAAGCAGATTGGCATACTAATATTAAGGATAGCTAATAGCTGGAAATGTGCAAACCCCAGTATGCACTATGATGCAGATCAAAACTTAGTACTCCCTTGATGTAATTACTTCCAGAAGGTTCCAACACAATTTTTACTTGGAAGACTCCAAAAAGCATAAAAAAATGTCATTGGAGAAAAAAAATGTTGACAATGTGTTTTCTCAAGATCATTAATTTAGTTGTATGTTTGATAGCTACCTTATTTATATAATTTAAATCTATCCTGCCTATGTAGGAGAAGCTGGCTATAGTAATTTATTTACTATTGATTTTTTTATTTATTAAAACAATTTATATAGCTGCCCATCTCACAAACAAACAATTCTGGATGGTGTATAACAGAATTCTCAACTGTTAATAAATAGAATATATTTTTTTTAAACTAAAACAAAGAGTAATAGATGAAGGGTAGTGGGCCATCTCACCAATTTACCTGCCCTTGGGGTCCCCAAGTCTACAGGCATAACCAAATCGTGAGGGATCTCTGGAAGCTCAACTGCAGGATGGAGAAGATTCTGCAGTGCAGACATCACAGCAAAAATGGACCACACCTAGGTTTCACCTAGGCAATGGGATCTGGAACATGCCCTCTCTGCTGGATTTCATAGAATGGACTAGTGAAATTTGGAAAAGACAGTTCCTCAGATAACCTGGTCCCCTGCCATGAAGATTTTTAAAAATCAACACCAGGATCATGAGTTGATATTGTATATCTAATGCACTTGCAAAGCAGAGATGTAATGTGTTTTCTCCCAGAAACATACACAACTGCTTGCACCACTGTATTTTGCATCAGCTGAAAATTCTGGATACTCTTTCAAGGCAGCCCAATGTAAAGTGTGTTGTAGTACTTCAATGAGGAAGTGATCAGGGCATGAATGACTGTGAATAGGTTCCTGTGATCTAGGAACAGGTGTAACTGGCACACAATAGGAAGTTGTGCAAAGGCCCTCTTAGCCATGACTGCTATCTGCTCTTTGAGCAGAACTTATGAATCCAAGAAAACCTCCAGATTGTGCATAGAGTCAGTTTGGGGCAGTGCAAATCTATCCAGTACCAAGGATGTCCCAGAACCAGAGGATCTCAAAATCAAAAGCTACTCACTCTTGGCTGGATTTAGCTGAAGCCTGTTCTTCTCCATCTAGACCTTCACAATCTACAGACACCAGGATACTCCACAGCTTTGCTTAATTCATCAGCCATATCCTGATGATACCTCATCTTATGGTAGCAGAGGAACTCACCCAACAGTCAAATAGGGGAGAGGACCAACCCCTGAGGCACCCCACAAAGCAGGGGTCAAAGACAGGATCTCTCCTCTCCAATCTTCTCCAGTTATGCCCTCTTACTGTTGGATACCTTTTCCCCACCAAATTATTTCATCAGGGTGCAGAATTGAGGCGGAATTACCTCATGTCAACTCCCACCTTTATTCTGCTATTGCTAATTTCATAAAAGAGTTAAAGCTGTAACAACCAAAGGTCACTCCCTTTGGGACTATCCATATTAACTATGCACAGAGTTGTTTTTAGTGGCTCTGAAATGTTATAAACTTTTTGATAAAGCTATACAGATAATGTACATTCTTGCCATTGTTCTTTCTCTCCCTTCTCTGTTTTTGCCTGCCTTTTACCCCATATTGTTAATTAACTGTTTTAACATTTGCTGATTTTAATAAGTAAACATCAAGTGGAAGTGGTGTGTGCACTTGCTCTGATCTCGGTAGAGGAATTGACAGGGTGTAAATTAAACTAGAAATCACCCACAGTCGTTTTCCAAAAGTAAGCATTCAACTGGAATATTGCAAACTATTTTTCATTGGGCTCTCATTAAAGTCTAGTCAGAAACTGCATCCTTAATACTTTGAGTGATGGGAGGATATAACACTGATTCTATGTGTCCCACACTGATTACTGAAACATTTCTAGGTACAATGCTGGTGTTGTAAAACACCTTCAAGGATTAGAATTTGGGTATCTACTCCAACCAGAATTGAAATTTTACATCTGGTAAGAAAGACTAGCTAGTAGTGCATTATTTTTGGGAAGAGCAGGGAGTTCAGGCTAGGAAGTTGCTTTTCTGGGAATGACATGGCCTTAGAGATCACACTAGTCCTTCCCTGCTGGTACTCAGAAGTTATTGAAATCCGAATTATTTTGGAGGGCATATTCGTGATTTGTCCCGTTGTATAATTTTTATTTATAATTTTTATTATTTTTCATTTTCTTTCCCTTTATGTTGGTCGTTTTCCAGTGGATGGTTTAATGGCTCTTGTTTTGTATAACTTATAAGCAGCCAGGAGTTTTATTGCAGCAGGATATAGCTTCAATAAAATAAAATAAAACAGAATGTATATTTTCTCACTAATATAATGACCACAGTAACAAGACTACATACCATGTTTCCCCAAAAGTAAGATCTACTCTGAAAATAAGCCCTAGCTTGATTTTGGGATGGGGGTGGGCCTAATATAAGCCCTACCCCAAAAATAAGCCCAAGTCTTGGGGCAAGGCACATGTCTAAAAATCAAGCTAGGGCAGGGATGGGGGATGGTGGAGCTGCCTCATGCACTCTGCAGCCACTTAGCTAAGGTGACCAACCATCCTCCTTTAGGAGGTTCTGTCCTCCCTCAAAAAAAAGTGTCCTCCTACATGTCCTCCTTTTTGATATTTGAAGACTAATCTGCAGGGCTTTTTTTCCCTCATAGAATGCGTTCCGGCACCTTTTTTTTTTGATGTTTTTTTTTCAACTTTTGCATGAGCTGTGCTACTCCCGCTATTGGCTTTCGAAAGCCAATAGGAATTGCTGCTGAGCGTGCCAAAACACCCGGCTGGCAAACTTTGCACATGCAAGTTGTCTGTATTATTGTTGCAATGAATAAAATGTTTCTTTTATTTCCGATATTTTTTCTTCAATTTATTTGTGTCCTCCTTTTCATTGTAAAAAAGTTGGTAACCTTAACTTAGCAGACCTCCCATGAATCGACACCTATCTCTCTTCGCTGGCCTACTTCTTCTGCAGCATCCCCAGCCTGCATTTCGCAGTCAGAAGCCTTTCCATAAGGTCTCTGCAGCCAAGAACCAAGCTATGGAGTCAATCTATAGCTCGGTTCTCAGCTGCATAGGCCTTCCAGAAAGGTCTCTGACTGAGAAATGTAGGCCGGAGCTCCATTCACAGCTGCAGAATGAAGCTGCCCCTTTGGCCACAGAAGAAGTAGACTGGCTGGCTGGAGCTGTTGGTGCTGCCACTGTGAGGTGAGTGGAAAAGACACTCCGTAAAAATAAGATCTGGTGCCTCTTTTGGAGGCAAAAAAAAAAATCAGTTCTTATTTTTGGAGAAACATGATAGGCTAATGCAGTGGTTTCCAGACCTTACAATTCTGCAGTCTCTAAAGTGATAAATTATTGTGCGACCCTACAGGAACAAAATTAATGACTTCATTAAAATTAGCAATACTATAATCAAATACCCAAGTTTGATTGCCATATCTGAGGCAGACTTTAAAAGTTTCTAAGTTTCTTGCAACTGTCTTTTGGGAGTTCCCAATAATAGTTTGAAACCCCCAGTTATGGATAAAAAAAGGTGGGATTAACATGAATCAAAAATAGAAAGTTTCATATCCTTTATGTATCTCAGTGTTTCTACTTTTTCCCCCTGCTATGGCATTCAATTAAGAAGTAATAAGGCAGCCACTTCAAGCCAATATTTAAGGTTGATAAAGAAATTTGATTTGATTTTGATTTTATTAGACTTATATGCCGCCCTTCTCCCAAGACTCAGTGCAGACATCACAGCAAAAAGGACCCTTATTTGAATCTTCAGATGAGATGTCTGTTAAGGAGGATGGATCCTCTGTATATTGACAACAATTAATTTGCACAGTTTGTTCAAGGAGAGAAAGGGCCACGTAATAGTAATGATTCCTACTTCAAAACCAATGCCAGAAATGTGAAAAAAGAATCAATGTGTCAGGAAATAAAAATTATTTAGGTTTCCATGGAAACTGCTCTTAATACTTTATAAGTAAGTGTGCTTAAAGAAGGCTTTATAGAATGTGCAAGTAACCTATAGGGCATGATAAGAAAGTTTTCATAATTATTTTTGTACCCAAGAGACTTATTCTGGGATTTGGAGTTCCCATTGTGCTAAAGGCACTCATGATAAGATAAATGTATGAAGTTGTAATCTTCACCCCTACACATATATTTTTTTCTATTTAAAAATGGTATTTTGAAACAAGTTTGAAGGTTTGCCGAGGCACTACATTGGGGGCAGAATACCAGTATAATAAAGAAAATGTATTATTCCATTATCGAGGTCTTTTAAAAGGAAGCTCAGTAACTGGAATGCACATAATCAATTTTAAGTGCAATATTTCAATTAAGGGTTTTCCCCCCCTCTGCCAGAAATATGACACGTTGATGAGCCAGCCTTGAAGAAAATCCTTTCTTGTTGTGCTTGATAGTCTAAGTAGAGTTATTTATTTTACCTTGGCTAACAGCTGAACATGTTAAGCAGGACCTCCCCATTAGATTGCTGCCTGAAGGCCAAGCTAAACATTATAAAATAGCATTTATCCTAGTGTTAAAGGGTGGAGAAATTATCCCTTGCAGATGTTCCAGAACTTGTACTCCAATAATTTCTTGATAGTTTTCAGGTCTGGGTTGCTGATAGTTGTAATAGTTCAGTTATCCAATACCTGAATTCTATAATGATACTTGAAACGTGAATCTGATCTTTATATGATAAAGAGTGCATGGAGATGAGCAATCTACTATTTTAAATCACTTTCTGTCACCCTGATTCTGATATGGGAAAAAATATGCTGGTGAGGTGAGCAAGGATGGATCTTCACTCCCCCCTAACTTTTCCACATGTGGGCTTTTCTACAATGATTATACTTTCTGGAAAGCCTCTGCAGCTGAGAACCAAGCTACAGATTGAATTTCTCCACCCTTTATTACTCAGGTAAATGCTATTTTATAACGTTTAGCTTGGCCTTCAGGCAGCAGTCTAATGGGGAGGTCCTGCTTGAATCCGTAGCTCAATTTTCTGGTGCAGAGGCATACCAGAAGGCCTGTGAAATGAAGGCTAGGGGGTGCCACACATGTCAATCTGGAGCTCCATTCTCAGCTGCAGAGGCCTTTCCTGAAGGCCTCTGATGGTGAAATGGAGGCTGGGGGCAATGTGTGCGAGCAGCCACAGAAGAAGTGGGCTGGTGAGGCGATGCAGGTGTGGGGGTATGGGATGCCTGACTGCAATGGTAAGCGGATGTGGGACAGCTCCATCCTCCCACCCCTGCCCTAGCTTGATTTTTAGGTATGTACCTCACCCCAAAACTAGGACTTATTTTGGAGGTAGAGCTTATATTAGGCCCACCCCCATAATATTACTTACTGTCCATTTTGAATACATTGCAGAAAGAGGAAGCTTGAGAGTTCACAAGGTTGATGCTATATGGAACAAAACTGTAACGGAATCTAGATGCTCTGCTTCAGAAGGTAATAAGGAAAACAGGTCATGAAGAGGATGTGTAGCATCCCAGACAATATTGAAGACCCTGCTCAAGCATCGCTTTTATGCTATGTCCTATATAGAAGGAAGTGAACTACCAATAATATTTTCGATCATCCCTCTATAGAAAGTGGTAAAGGCAAGGGAAGGAACATGTACTTTTCTTATGCTATGCAAAAAATGCAAGCGCTGCTGTGCCCACTTCATTACTGTCTCGCTGTTGAGTGAGCAAGCTAGCCTACTTGTTAGCTGCACACCCAGAAACTTGATGCTGTTAACCATCTCCACAGGTGAATCATTAATAAACAGAGGTGTGTGGCTGTGCATGCCTTTTCTGAAATTTGTTGCTATTTGGCATTTCCAGAAAAAGAAACTCCTACGACATGATTTACCAAGAGTATAATACTTTACTAAAAATTTACATTGGCACA
Source organism: Bothrops alternatus (assembly GCA_034064705.1). NCBI lineage: Eukaryota > Metazoa > Chordata > Lepidosauria > Squamata > Viperidae > Bothrops > Bothrops alternatus. Next base: position 7,830,836 of record JARGCV010000040.1, read on the forward strand.
GAAGAAGTGAAACCAGCTCTGCTTGTCTAGCTTGAAAGCTTACTTAATTAAGCAATAGATTCCCTCGTCCCCTTGGACTGGGTGTTTCCATTGTTCAATAGTACACTTCTCCATCCTTGGCATTTTCATCACCAAGCTCTCAAAGATGCCACAGTTGCCTAGATAACATCCCTCCCACCTTTGCATTCCACAATCTTATCAGGCTTTGAGCAAGGGAGAAAAGATGGGTGAAAGGGCAAATCAGTCTTGACAAAATGGACAATGATCTCTTTTGTTTTTCCAACATTTAAAACAAGGCTATTTTTATTACACCAGTTCACCAAACACTCTATCTCTTTGCAATAAGCACCCTAATTGTCATCCTGAATAAGGCCCACTACTGTTGTATCATGCACAACATGCTGAAATTAAAGATTTATACAGAAGATGGCCTAGATGACTACATTGGTTTTGTCTGGACTTCTCTGTGTCTGCTTGTTGCCTTTCCTGGTTTTTCATATATTTTCCCTGGTTTCTTATATGTTTTCATATATTTCCCTGATTTTTCATATATTCATCCGGTTTTTCATATATTTCCCCTTCCCAATACAGTCATCTTAGCATCAAGAGATTTGGGTTTTATATACAATTTTTTTTTCATTAAAACCATCTGCAAGATTGCATCATTACATTGTTATCTCTTGTGCTTAAAATAGGCATAACAGTTTAAGACACATCTTCCTAGGATTTGGGTGGGAAATTCCAGAGCAACTTCCTTTCTGTTTCCCCAGAGATTGGATGAAGGAAGAAAGTTTTGGCAAAAGGTCGGAGAATTCCCCAGAAGAACAGATCAGGATGCACAGGATTGAATGGTAGCATTGAGTCATAATTATATTTTACTGGGAACTGTTGGAATTGAAGAAAAAGCTCCAGAGGTTTTCTTTTCATTTATTCTTTATTCTCCAATTCCAGTTTGGAAAAACATCACACTTGTTTTCTTCAGGCATCAGCATTTTAGAGAATAACGAAGTAATAGAATAGACCAGAATGGAGACAGATTGAAAATATTTTTGTCTGAAATAAAAGCAGTTCTCAAAAGCAACAATCATTTGGATAAGCTAAGGGTTAGGGGGAAAAAAAAGAAAAGGGTGGTTGAGCACATAGAGTCAACAAACAAGGAACTTTGATCCAAAAGCTTTCAACCAGACTGGAGACTGACACATCATTTGCTGGTCTCAGTTGTTAGATTTTCTTGCTAATTTGACTGGTTTCCACTTAATTTTCTTACTGGGTTGGAGGTAAACATGGCTAACAGGTCAAATGCATTCCTGTCTTCTCTCACATGACAGCTGTAGAATAAATCCTGCAAGACATTTTCTTTTCTCAATGCCTCTCTTCAACCAAATAATGTAATGAAACATGTGCCAAGTGTTGTAAGGATAACAGTATTGCTGGGGATATTTAGGATAGATACCGCAATAGAGAACACATTAAATATAAAGCTTTTGGGAAGCAAGATATCAGATGGCAATGATTTTCAAACCAGGCTCAGTTTTATACTTTAGTCTTTCAGAGCTAAATAATTAATTGCCCACATTATATAAAATGCATATTAAATTGTAATGCCCATTATAATCATGGCTACTGTTCTTTCACTGTCCTTGTTGAAACTCTTGTTGATTTTTTCAGTATTTGAAGTTCCAACAAAAGTTCAAAATTTGTTTGGCAAAATAGAACATTATAGCATTTATTGGAAGAGTTGGGGCCCAACTTCTTTTAAACATTTTTCTACTGAAAAAATGAGGCAAATGTTTCAGTAACCAGACCTGTTGTTCCTGTTGCCTCCTCAAATGTGTGATTTTAACAGAGGAACTGCAAAATTCTACCTTAGTTTTCTCCTACTAGATGCCTCCGGGCTGTATCAAGGAAGATGCATTTCCTACAATCCCCATATTTATAGGAAACATGCAAGCTGTAATCCAATATCTAAAGGGCACTGAGTCAGAGAACACTGTTCTATTTCACATGACATTTCAAACAGGAAGTATTAACATTTTATTTTAATAAAATTTTAAATATAGTTTTCCCTTATCAATTTTTGGTCATAAAATGTGTATATCATAAAAAGAAAGCAATTTAGTTGGTTAATAAACTGTATCATTGGTTATCTTAGCTGTAATCTAATTAAAGCACAGAAATAATGTGATATAATGTCCAGGAATGCAGGATGATTGCTTTTCTATTTATGGATCATATATTGGAAAAGAGAATAATATATTTAAAGCGTACTTCAACCTTTGTGTTATCAGGACTATATAGTCTTATGCACATGTTCTACTAATATCATGCTACAAAATTAATTGGCAAAATAGAAATGTTCAGTTGTGTAATTATTTAAACTCAAGGCAAGACTTTGTAGATAGTTTATTAAGTCTCTGAGAGGTTCAGGATACAACCTGAGTGAAAATGTAACATAGATAAAAGTCTTGGCTCAAGTCTTACACTGATGCTAGTGTAACCACACTGGGTCAAAACAGAATGAAAAAAATAAAAGGAAGTAAGGAAATAAACCCCTGCTCACTTGCCCCATTTTATGAAACTGGATTTATGTATGGCAGCTTAAAAAAAGAAAAAAAGAAAGAAAGAAAGAAAGAGAAAGAAAGACAGACAGACAGACAGACAGAAAGAAAGAAAGAAAGAAAGAAAGAAAGAAAGAAAGAAAGAAAGAAAGAAAGAAAGAAAGAAAGAAAGAAAGAAAGAAAGAAAGAAACTATTCCCCCCCTTTTTTAAAGAGGTCAGGTTCTCCCAACTAAAGGAGTGGTGTTTTTTTTGGTATCATAATGTACAATGATACCCATGGAAGTCATTGATGCCTACTTAGCAGCTTAATTTCCCCATTCCATCACTATACTGCATAGTACGGGTATGCGTCATGTGATGTGTTAGGACGTATCATGACTCTTTTTGCATTGCCGGCAATGGGGTGGGTGTGGCTTTGGTATGATGAAACTTGCCTGTGGGCCGGCAGTTTGACACCCCTGCTGTATATGATTAAAATAATGGCATTTTATTCTTTATTGTTCACCTACTTTCTGCTATCTTCCTCAAATGAAAGAACAGGATGATGCTTCAAGCTTTTCACAAGTTGTCAAATTCTTGTTCTGCCCATGTCCTCATGCTGGCCTTTACCTCAAAGCAATTATCTGAAGGAAGACTGTTTACATTTTTGAGCAGAATTTTATTAGGAAATTGAAACCCCAATTCATGTCTGATTTAATTATGGTTACTATGATAAAAATATGAAAGTCTGCAATAACATTTTGGGAAGTTTGGTTTGTGCTGTTGTGTGGATGAGCTAATGAAAAATCCCACCAGCATTCTATTTTGTGATTTCTCTTGTTTGCATCCAATATTTAATCATTGCAAGTTATACATATGCAGTGGTTTGGTTGCAATGATTTATAGCAGGGTAAGTTTGTATTGGAAAAAAAAGTTTAGGATTATTTGGATTTTTTCCCTTTTTACAACCCTTTAATCCCCTTATTTGGGGTGAAGTTGGGGCGATTGAATAGAGCTGAGCATTTACTGGGTGGATGCCCTTCCTGATGCCTATACGGAGTTCACAGCAGATATTTTCTCTTTGCGCCCTGATAGAGAAACATCTGCTGCTGTCGAACATTTAATTCTCAACCTTCTGAATGGGAGGTGAGACTCTTCAACTCTAGGTCACTGTGCTACTCTGTTTAAGACTATTTGGATAAAGAAAAGAAATGTCTGGTTCTCTTTTTTAAGAAGCATAAGTGAACCCTATTAATTATTTCTTAGTTTGTATATAATGATGCCAAATGTTAATTTGGTATAAATTCATGTCTGTTAACACCAGGACCTAGAATCTTCCAAGTTTCTAGGAAAGCCCAATTCTGACTCTCTTCTCACATTTTGACTACATTCCTGATCTCCTTCCTATTCCTACTCCTTCCTATTCTTGGGAGGGGCTGTGGAGAGAAGGGTAAAATGTCATATAAGTTAATTATCTTGTACTTGCCTATCAATTTTGGTGGCAGAGGGTGTTCTTAACAGGGAAGGACATTTTTAGGCAGCATGTCTGTGGCCAAATATTGAAATAATGTGTAGTGATGCTTGAAACATCTCTGATTTCCTTATATCTCCTGTACTGTATAAAGAAGCTCCCAATTTCAAGCCAACTTTATAATTCAAAAGCATCTCATGAAGGTCTTTAGTTGAGCCTGTGAGTTGCTGCCTGCCCGTCCCTACAAGCAGAAAACTAGATGGATTAGAAATTTAACTCAGTAAAAGCAGTTTAACACATTCAATTTTGGAATCCCATTAAGATAATTACTCTCTTGAGGTTTCCTGAACCAAGCTTTCCAGGAACCTACAGAGGTTTTGTTGACTGAGAAAAAATTAGCACAAGAAGTGCAATTGGCTATGTGTCATGTGTGCTATTTTCCCTATTTTATTTCTTCTTTGAATTTATTAACGTTGCTCTTTGCTCAGGTAACTGCTGCAAGCACAACTTGGTTTAATTTCTGCCATAAATTTGCCAGCTTAACAGGTTCTATTTTCCTGTATGTTTTACTGCTGTTGTTCATCTTCCCCTATTGCTCCCAAATTAGAATTAATCTCAAATAAAAGGCAACAAGAAAGGAGCAATTAGTATCAAAAGTTCCAAAGAAACAAGAAAATGCAATGGTACTCTGCTTAAAGACTGATACACTGATAACTTTCGATGTGTCACAAGTACATTTATTCTTTTCTTTGCATTCTCTTATTCTACTCTGTAAACTGCTTGCCTCTTAAGATTGTAATCTAAACACTAGAGAACAAAAGAAAAAGTTATTAAGCTGAGATTTGCCTTGAGGTCAATCCACTAAATCACATGGAAGTGGACTATCCACGGCCTGGTATAATATAGTGTCGCCTTATCGTAGGGTTTTTAAAATATGTACCACATTGGCAGCCCAGCTATAACTGTTTTTAGAGTATTAACAGATAAAGGTAACAATAAAAAGCAGCTTTCAAAAGATAAATAATTCTATATCATCACGTAAGCATATTTACAAGTAATTTGAGGACTTATAATAAATGTAGTATAATGCCCTGAGATAGAAGTGAGCAGTTTCTCTGTTCTGAAGGACAACATGTGGTGATGGGAGAGGAATGTTCCATGGATTTATGACCAAAATTTACAGTGATTTATTTTTTCCCCAGTTTAGGGTATAAAGAAGGAAAATCAATTGCTAGCAGGAACTATTTTCCTCAGCTCCATCAGCTGGATGATGGAGTTTAGGGAAAAATTAACACGCACACGCACACACACACACACACACACACACACACACACACACACACACACATCTCCAAGGAAGCAGTTCAGGAACTCTGTTTTATCCATATTTCCTGTTGCTATCATTTTGAAGCCATGGGCTCCACTTCCTTTTTATACTTCTTCCTTTTGACATAGCCATAAAATCAATTATTAGCTTGTAGCTTTTAATTTTCCTTATGAGCTAGTTTATTTTGCATGTTAGCATTTCTGACATTCTTTTGGCAGATATTAACTATTTGCTGGAGCATGACAATGAAAGTAAAATCACAACCAGCAGCCAAGATAAAAACCAATCACAGTTAACATAGCTACCATACAGGTTCCAACTTTTAATCTGAACTCTAAGCCCAGAAATAAAATTTAGGAACAGAGCCATATCTTCAAAACCTTGCAAAAGGCTGTTAAGTTAGAACTAATCTGTTTTCCAGGAGGATGGACAACAAGGTATGTACAACAACAGAAAAAGCTCTCTTCCTGGATTCCACAGGATGGCTTTCTATAATTGATAGGACCCATGGAATATATTTTTTTTGTTAGATCTAATAGGATAGGTGGAAACAAAATAATTGGTCCCTCAAATAACAATGTCTAATGTCATGATCTTTCACTAATCTTGTGAGTAACCTGATAGTCAATAGCATATCCATGTAATATTGTTTATTATTTACTTATTAAACCAATTAATATAATTGCCCAGCTAACAAACAAGCAAGTCTGGGCAGGTTACAACAACAATTGTTTTATCTTCTATTGTTATCCCCATGCCCTCAACTGGATCATGATGCTTAAATACCTGGATTTCTGTATATTTGCTTTACAAATAATGTCACTCACAAGTTAGCTCCCACCAGGTTTTAATGACTACTTAACCACATCTGTCTCTCTGCACTAAGATTTCTAATTCTTCTTGTTTCTGGGCTTTTGTATAGAAACATTAGAAATCTTGAACCATGTTCTATACTATATTTTTATATAGTTATGTGCCACGAGAACTCATTCACTTAAAAAGCAATAATGAGCAAAAACAATGCCTCACCATAAGATAACCTAGTTCTTGCAATCTTTTTATGCTCATTATTGTGTCCCTTTACATCATGCATGCAGTTCTCTGCTCCATTCCCAATACTTGATGCAGCTTGGTTGCTCTGATTTTCTTTTTCTTCCCTCGTAGGATTTAGCTAACATCCTTCAGTTCAGATTTGCAAAGCTCCTTCCAAATTCACTGTTAGAGGACAATTTCTCCCTGACTCAGACACCACCAATTTTCCACATTTGTCACATAGGCTTCCATTCCCCCCCTCCTCCCCCCCATTAAAGCTGAGAGATGGAACTAAAACGTTCTGAAATGGATATGGGACAGTTGGACAATGAGAAGCTGCATATTAGAAAGGAGAGAAGCAATTGGTCTGCCTTCCTGGTGATAATTGCAGAAGACAAAAGAGAAAAAAGACAAAGAAAACAGAAGACAAAAAAGATAAAAAGCCCAAATGAGGTACTGTAAGTGCTTGAATGCTCAAAAGATGTCCAGAAGAGAAAGCAGAAGAAATGTGAGATCAGACAGGGAGAAATATCTCTGTGTAGGCATGACAGGAGCAGAGAAGCTATAACAACAATCCAACAGACTGCAAGCATCAGATATCTCAGCAAGCTAATATGGAAAAGAAACAAAGAAGAAGGAAACAATTTTTTTTTTAAATATTCCCTACCCTTTTGTCATGTGAATACAAGATTGGTGACAGCTACCGGTATCACAGTCTAGAGAAGATAAGCACACAGAGATGTTCAAGAAAGAAGCCATAAAAAAAAGAAAGAAAGAAAGAAGCCATAAAGCAGCTTCAGGAAGGCGGGGACCAGAAGAGAGACCCAGCAGGAAAATCCCACTCTCATTTAATGAGTACAATAATAGGTGCTGACAGCTAACAGAGGAGAAGAATTCCCAAAGAGATTCCCAGAGGAAAATGCATGAAGGCTGAACAAAAGGAATAGCATTGCTTTAAAGGAATACCCCGTTGTGTTCAATAACCAGATGATTTGGATGCTTTACTACCTCTGTGAGTAGTAAGCAAGTGACACACATAAAAAAGGGTGGAGCATTCATCACACCCACATATTCACCATCTTGACTTTTTTTTTTTTTACCATACCCTGTGGACATCCTTGAATGTTGGGGTAGAGAAAGTTGTTGACAAACACAGAGAAGGATCTAAGTTGAAAATCTAAAGCCTATCTATAGAAACTAAGGTGTGAAGAACAAAATTCCTAGAAATATTGCAAGAAAAGCTTTAGAAATATTTTTTCCTGAAAAAGAAATCACATTCTTGTTTATGTAAGCACCACATTTACTTTGTATGTGCTTTTATAATAAAATACTCCTTCCCTAATAAGAGCTGAATGTGTCCTGCCTATTTTGTCATCATCCTGAGGGGGGGGGAAACTGTGATACACATCTTTCCAGCTCTTGTGAGGTGGAAAAGCAGCTGCTTACTGCAAAAAATGTGTCCCATGATAGATGAATCCAAACCAATTCATCTGGAAATTTCTGCATAGCTATTCCACTCTTCTCCTGTGTCTTTCTAGGTTATGTGCTTTAGTACAAAAGAAGTAGGAACATATAACTTGTTGCCCCTGCTCCCTCTTGCTCCTTTCCAGAGTTTTATAGCCCCTTGCAATGTTTTTGTTGCTACATTTGTCTGTGCCATTTGTTCTCATGTGGTCAGTAACTAGGGTATTTGTTGGGGGCCTGTCTCAAGAAGGCAGTGCACTTCTCTTGACAGACTATTAAGTTAACAAATTACTACTTTGGTTCCTGTCAGGCTCAACCTCAAAAATGACACAGTGAAATCCAACCAAATCTAATTGCCACTTTCTAACCTAATAGATATATCCTGAGAGATTCTAGGTTGTGGCTACCCAAGCCTCTTCTTCTTTATCTAGTTTGGGACTGTGCAGCCTCTTAATTTGGTTTTCCCTCTGAACAGGGGTGTCAAATTGCCAGCCTGTGGGCCGGACGTGTCATGACAAAATCTTGCCCACCCCCTTTGCTGGCAATGGGGAAAAAGCTCCGATATATTGCACAATGTCACATGACATTGCGAGTTTGATATGTCTGCTCTGGAAGGTTCTGCCTCCTTCCTGGGAAACTGGGAATTATCGACCTCTGAGATAAAATGTGTTCATTCTTACATATTTTGGTTAGATGAATTAGAAAACAGGTGGCAAAGGTGCTGGTTGGTTAACGTTTTCAAGATATTTCACAATAAAGATTTATATAGAGGCAAGTATATTTGTCTACAAGGGAGGGAGATGTATAAGAATCATGATGCCTCATAACTTCTTGACAAAGTACGGTAGAACAATGAAAATGGTACCACATAGAAGTGTATAAATAAGTGTATGTTCAATTTGAGACTAAAGATTATTACTTAACTATAATTTATTGTTCTTTTATTGCAATTTATTGTTCTTTTATTGTTTTGGTCAGGTCTACACATCATATAGTTACATCTGGTGGCTTGTGAAAGTGTCATTGCCTAACATTTCCAAGGAAAAGTTGCATGATATTTTCCCTCAGAAGAAGAAGTGGACCATGGAATATCCAAATATTCCATCTGCACTGCATCCTGTACCCCAAGGTGAGGATTTGCCAATTCCAGATCCTCCAGAATCCTACTCTCTCTAGATGATGAGCAGGGTGCAGCTGATTCAGAGCCGTCTATGTCAGTGGACCCAAACTTTAGCCTACCGTATACTCTTCCTGAACCACATCTCATTTTACAGAGTGAACTAAATGACCTGGTCATGGATTTGGAATTTCTTAGGAGTAAGGCAGAGCTACTGGGCTCCAGATTACAAGAGTGGAACCTCTTGCAGAATGAAAAAATATGAAAATGTTACATGAAAACCCAATAAATGAGTGGAAAGTTATGTTATTGGTATCAATAAAAAGATAAATTTATAATGATTGGTATGGCACCATTCTCATTGCTATATCACATTTTGTAGAAAAGCTATGGAGCATAATTGCACATCCCCCTCATAATTTTGAATTATTTTGATGCAATTTTTACCTGAAGCTGTATCTTCGAACCGGGAGCCAATTAATACTCAGGACTTGATTTTTCTTTATTAGTGACCCAATTCTGATAGAATTTAACTACTTTCATTTCTGAGGCTTTCTCCTTGCAGATCATCAGAATGAAAATTGGCAGGCAAAAAAGGAATGGGAGTGGGAGTGAGTTTCAACTTTCTGCTAGCTTTCCCATTGATTTGGCTTTTGGGAAGATGACAATCAGCATCAGAAATCATTATCATGTGATTCTGGCTGATGTGGTGGCAAGGCGATGCAGCAGTGGCCACAACTTTGTCAATACAACACAGTATGAAGTTCCTTGAAATTTTGATCCCAAAGGATTAATGGGGGAACAGATTTTGGATGCATTCTTTAAGTTAGCCCATTTGAAATACCTTGATTCCAAAAATCTTGCCCTATGATATACTGTTTTGCCCAACTGAAAGTCACAAACAGACAAACGTACAGGTGAATTTTCATAGTGTATAGATTGTCTCAGTGTGGAAAGTCCATTTCAAAGAGGCAGTTTTAAATTGGAAGGAGGGGGCTTCCAGTAGAGTTAGACTGGAAAAATCTACCATTGAAAACCTTGGTGTATACAGTTCTCTATTGCTGAAGTCTAGCAGTACCTGCTGCCAAATGGCAGAAGGTTGGCGGGTAGAAAGTGAGTTAATAATGCATTGGTTAGCACATGTTATGCATATCATAATATCCATAAATGTTTAATATGCATTTCATATTCTCTTCACAACATATAATCAATGATGAATAGATGTCAATGAGTTTCTTGGTGAAATATTTATTAAGTGCTGCAGTCATTGTTATAACCCACTCTAGAGCCATTAGTAAAAAAATGAATGGGAATATCAAGGTCAGTCATTTGTAATGAAAGATGTGCCCCTGGAATTAAATACTCCAAATGGTGACAACTCTGTGACAAACTGCAGCAGCATAATAGACCATATCAGCTATGGATTGCTCCCCAGAGATGCTCCATCTGCTGTTTAATAAATGTAGGTGGAAGAACCTTTACTAAATGTATAGAGTTTAAGAGTCAGTAAAAAAAATGAAATAAAAATCCTGCATTTCTCCTGTGAATGGAATGCACATAATATATCTTAAAATATAGCTTAGAACAATAAATAATAGCGCTTAATGATATTTTAAGAATCTTATTGATGACGATCAATGTTAGAATTACAAGGCTTTATTTTTCATAGCATGCATCATCTTTCACAGTTATCTTTCAGAAAGTCTTACAAGGTGTGAAATTCCTTAGTAGTATCGCTTGGCACCAAATCTGGGCTTGGGGGGTGATCAAAAACATCCCAACGGAACTGATTCAAAAGCTTTTGGGTGCGTCTAACGGTGTGCAGGCCAGCATTATCATGAACCAACACCACACAGGAAGTCAGCATGCCCCGATGCTTGTTATAGATGGCTCATCTGAGTTTTCATAATGTTTTACAGTAGAGTTTTGAATTGATAGTCAAACCACGCTCCATGAATTTCACTAACAGTGCTCCTTTGGCATCTTCACATCTGGCAGGATTTTCTATGGCACCACTTCCAGTGTGGTGTTTGTTCACGATAATGCTCGTTCACACACCGCTAGACACACCCAAGAACTTTTGAAGCAGTTCAATGGAGATGTTTTTGATCACCCCTCTATAGCCCAAATTTGGCATCAAGCGACTACTACTAAGGAATTTTAAACCTTGTAAGACGTTATAACAAGTGCCTCAATTTGAATGGTGATTATGTGGAAAAGTAATGTAATGTAGTTTTCTAAGTGTATAATAAAAATTCTGTATCTGTGAGTGTCTATCATTGATAACCAAACGGAGGTTTATTTCCGAATTGCCCATGTATTCCAATGAAGCACAAGTGCAAGTTTCCTTATATAGCATTTAGGAGCATTAAAGTGCCCATAGACATCTCCCTTGACACCAGATAGGCACCCTATATCACTTGATTTGTACATTTTTACATAATTATAATAACTTTAAAAATTGGAACATTACAAAGCAAATTGCCAGCATCTACCATTGTCCTTAGTCTGAAGAATGTCTCTGTTGTCACCACCACCAGTTCTAATTATTAATGAGAAGTTGATGAGAAAGTCTTTGTGCATAGCAGAAAATTAGCTTTTGCAGGACCTGGATCTGAAAAGGAGATAGAAACCTGACTTTATTTTTAGCAAGAAATCTTATAGCATGGTAGGTTCTTCTGGAAGTTTGATAGGAGAACAATAATTTATATGAATAGTAATACAGTGAACTTCTAACTCTTGCTCACACCTAAATATTTGTGGACTGTAACTAACCTTATATTACAGAAATGCCTTCACTCTTCAATATTTTTGTTCTCAGGAAACTGAATCACCCAAGTATCAGAGTTCCACTGCTTGCCCTCCATTACTGAGGTATATGTGCTTAACAGTGTGCAGCAAGTTTATTATACCCACTACTGTGTCGTGAATTGAGTCTTTATTTGAAGATCTAAAGATATAGGTGGTCTCATTGCTTGGCAAAGGTTCTTAAAGATTCTTAAAATAAATTGGACCTATTTCCTATTGAATTGAGTCAGAAGAGAATTACCAATTTTCCTATTACCTTCCAATTCTCCAAAGTGGGAGTGAGTGACTGTCTCTCTCTCTCTCTCTCTCTCTCTGTCTCTCAATGACAGCATTCATAAAATATTTCAAGAAGGACATAATTTACAAAAAATCTAAATGGTTTATCACTAATTATATACAGCACATATAGGTATATGAGCTTTTCAGATGTCCTAGAAAAATATAGCAGGAAAATAATTACAGAAATGCCAAATTTCATTGCAGAAGACCTTCCTGTTTAACTGGAAAGCATGGGAACTTTATCTCACGACTTATCTTGTAGTGCATCTTCAAATGGCAAAACATTCTGACTGGATATTTTCTTTCAGTAATTGTTTGGAAAGTTCAACAGCTGTTTTTGCATTTGAGTCTCATATTTTGATTCTAAGTTTAGTGGTGATTAACTTTGTGTTCCTCCCTCATGCAGGTTTTACTTTGAAATACTTTAGGTTTATTTTCTAACTGATGCAGCAAGTCTTAGAA